>JARQOC010000013.1:16351963-16951963 GCA_033576535.1 Allobates femoralis
CCTCTCCAGCCTCCAGCCATCCTCTGCCCTCTCCAGCCTCCAGCCGTCCTCTGCCCTCTCCAGCCTCCAGCCGTCCTCTGCCCTCTCCAGCCGTCCTCTGCCCTTTCCAGCCGTCCTCTGCCCTTTCCAGCCGTCCTCTGCCCCCTCCAGCCGTCCTCTGCCCCCTCCAGCCGTCCTCTGCCCCTTCCAGCCGTCCTCTGCCCCCTCCAACCGTCCTCTGCCCCTCCAGCCGTCCCCTGCCCCCTCCAGCTTCCAGCCGTCCCCTGCCCCCTCCAGCTGTCCTCTGCCTTCTCCAGCCTCCAGCCGTCCTCTGCCCTCTCCAGTCGTCCAGGGGTGGCCACATGTTGACTCAGGATCCAGGCGCCGGAGAAGACGCAGGGGCGGTGGTAAGTATAGCGGAGTGTGTGTATGTGTGTGTATGTCTGTGTATGTACGTGTGTGTGTGTGTGTGTATGTGCTGACCACTCGCCCACGGCGCTGCGCTGACCACTCTGCCCACGGCGCTGCGCTGACCACTCTGCCCACGGCACTGCGCTCACCACTCTGCCCACGGCGCTGCGCTCACCACTCTGCCCACGGCGCTGCGCTCACCACTCTGCCCACGCCGCTGCGCTCACCACTTTGCCCACGCCGCTGTGCTGACCAATCTCACCGCACTCACTGCTAACCACTGAGCCACTGCATTCACTGCTAACCACTGAGCCACCGCACTCACTGCTAACCACTGAGCCACCGCGCGCAGTGCTAGCCACTGAGCCACTATATACTCTGCTACCCACAGAGCCGCCTGTATACACACAATTAATTTCACCGCACTACCCTAACTATTAGTAAATAAACTATATATGGATTCTAGACTACCCGATTCTTTAGAATCGGGCTGCCATCTAGTTATTAATAACCCAGTAAGGGGATGATTAATACAATGTCAATACTTGCAGATGATACTTAATGCTTCAGGGTAATCAATACAGAGGAGGATCATTTAATATTACAAAGTGATTTATAGAGTTTGGAGACTTGAGTGGAGAATGGCAATTGAAATGTAATGCAGATAAATGTAAGGTTATGTACTTGTGCAGAGGAGATAATATGTATAGTTATTTAAACTGGTAAAACACTGAATAAAACTGTCACTGAAAAAGACTTGTATGTGGATGGCAAAACTTTACTTATTGAACAGTGTCAGGCAGCTGCTGGCAAGGCAAATAAAATCACATTTTTAGTACTTTATGTCGATGATATCCTTAATATGGGTCATCAGTTCAGTGCGAAGACCCAGGGGTCAGTGGGTGCTCTCCTCCGCTGGCCCGGCCACGTTTAGAAAGACCGTATGGACCAGAACTCCTCCCAACTGAACCCTCAAACCTATTAACCATGGGCAGAACAGTACTCAGACAACACAGGGTGAGGGAACCACACAATAGTAAGACTTTATTAGATCTCCAACAGTCAAAGGCATATAACACATAACCAGCAAAACACACAATGTAACAGGCAACAGAGTCTTGTCAAGAAAGTTATCTGACATAATGAATTGGACAATTGTTAATGAGATGGACAATAAGATGGCATCTAACAAACTTGTAAACATGTTTTTCCCCTTTGAACATATTTGAACATGTCTCTCAATAACTCCATCTGACCAAGATAAGATCCACCCTGCCAATTCTTGGAATATTGTGGACATCACATAGCGCCACCATATAGAACCAATCGACATGTAATAAACAACTTTGGGAACCATCTATTTATGAGGATAGGCACTACAACTTGTTTGGTACAACTGACACACCCTCTTGAGGGCCTTAGGATACTCGGAACTGGGCTTTGAGGCTTCATCATGGGAATCACAGGGACAGAGACCCGGCTCCGTGACCCTGGCGGTGTGGTTAAAAGTTCGGTGCAGGTGACTCTCTCTCTTAGGGAAGGTCATCTGGCGTGCAGGGTTCATCTGGGCAGGAATGACCAGACTTGGGGATACTTGTTAATTTAACGGGACGCCACCCACAGGTTGCGGATATACATGGCAGCTGCTGTTCCTCTGGGGCCGATGGAAGGAAAGAAGGAAGAAAGGAAGGAAGGAAGGAAGGAAAGGAAAGGAAGGAAGGAAAGTAGGATGGAAGGAAGTGAGGGAGGAAGGAAGAAAGAAAGGAAGGAAGGAAGGAAGGAAGGATGGAAGGAAGGATGTAAGGAAGGAAGGAAGAAAGGAAGGCAGGAAGGAAGGAAGTAAGGAAGGAAGGAGACAAAAAGAGAGGGGTTTGGTGGAAGGGTGAAAGGAAGGCAGGAAAAAGAGTCATATGGGAAAGGCCCACAGGTTGCGGCTATACATGGCAGCTGCTGTTCCTCTGGGGGCCGATGGAAGGAGAGAAGGAAGGAAGAAAGGAAGGAAGGAAAGGAAGGAAGGAAGGAGGAAAGGAAGGAGGGAAGGAAGGAAGGAGGGAAGGAAGGAAGGAAGGAAGGAAGGAAGGAAGGAAGGAAGGAAGGAAGGAAGGAAGGAAGGAAGGAAGGAAAGAAGGAAGGAAGGAGAAGAGAGCAGGGGAATGTGGTGGAAGACTGGAAGGCAGTAAAAAGAGTAATGTGGGGAAAGAAGGAACGAAAGAAGGAAGGAGAGAAGAGGGGTTTGGTGGAAGGATGAAAGGAAGGCAGGAAAAGATTGATGAGGGGGAAAAAAGGAAGGAAGGAAGGAAGAAAGAAAGAAAGGAGGAGGCGGGTGTGGTTGAAGGATGAAAGGTCGATCTAAATTTGATTCTTCGCAGATCGATATGATCACCTTTAATTACCGTAGTCCAGTTTTACTAAACATTTAATTGATTTTACTTTTGACAAATCACAAAATGTCCCATTTTCTTCAGTCGTTCTTTCACATCTGTGTTGTTCAGACTGTAAATGAGAGGATTTAACATGGGGCAGATAATAGCATAAAATACAGAGATATATTTCCCTTGGTTTGTGGAATATTCTGCTAAAGCTCCAAAATACAAAGTCATTGCAGTCCCAAAAAATAAAGTCACCACCAGGACATGGGAGGTGCATGTGGAGAAAGCCTTAGATGTACCCGCAGAATGGATCTTTAACACAGAAGATACTATACAACCATAAGAAACAATGATAAAGACAAAGGGAAGGAGAATAGAAGTAAAACAAAGGCAAATAACCAGGAGCTTACTAAAGAGCAAGTGAGTACAAGTCAGTTCTGTGATGGCCAAGATCTCACACATGAAGTGGTTGATCTGGTTTGGGTTACACAGAGGCATTGGCATGGCAAGAGTTGGAAATACAAAAATGAAGAAGCTCAAAATCCATAAAATGGCGGTCAGCCGATAACAGACGCTCCATCTCATCAGTATGGGGTAGTGAAGTGGTCGACAGATGGCCACATATCGGTCATAGGCCATAACAGTGAGAAGAAGACTTTCAGTGCCACCCATAAGAAGTATAATGTACAACTGGGTGGTACAAGCCCCAATTGATATTGTTCGATGGATTGAGAAGATGTCCATCAATAGCCGGGGCACAACCGATGTCGAGTTGCATAAGTCTAGGAATGATAACATGAAGAGGAAGAAATACATGGGGGTGTGAAGCTGAGGGTTGAGAAGAACAACTAAAATGAGGAGGGAATTGCCAATGACTGTAGTTATGTAGATCATTAAGAATAGAGATACAAAACAATACTTATGGTGAGGTCTCGAGAAAACCCCAAAAGTATAATCTCAGTGACCTCCGTCCTGTTTAGCTCCATTAACCAAAATATTGGGTTGGAAAAAAATATTAATGATGACAAATCTCTCTACAAGATATTCTTCATTGGTAGTAGCTGTGTGCTGCAAGAATTTTTTTCAAATTATTTGACCCTGTGTCTTTGCTAGCACCAGTTCACACTAGTCTGTGAGTGCTGTGCAGTTTTTTTCTTGTTATTTATCATATGGAGTTGCTGGCTCCTTGCTGCAATGTGCACCCTCATTACCTACAGGTGATGGAGGGTCTAGATGGAGTCTGCCCACTGACAAGTGGGGGGTGGACAAGGAGGATAGGGATATCAGCGTAGGACTCATCAGACCTGAAGTCACTTTGTCGCAGTTGATGAGCAAGCAGACATTGGCCAATGTGTGTACCAAGAACTTCAGAAACAAAAAGATAAGATTTTTGAGTTTTTTTTAAAAAACGTACGTTTTTAAACTTTTTCCTCAAATACATATAGCTTATAGCATTTGTGCATCATTGGTAGACATCACAAAGCAACCACTGACCTTGTGGAGACCAGCGGAGGATAACACTGCGGGAACCAGTTAAAGCACTCAAACACAGTGAAACCCAAGGTGCATTGCTCCCTAGAATTTGAATATGCAGATGAAGTCCATGGAGCCTCGGTTAAGAGTCTACAACATGGACACCAGCCAGTTATCCCACCAGGGAAGGACCTAGCCCAGGGTATTAGTAGCCCTTAAGTCACTATCCAGCCCTTGCGAGCTTGAAGATATGGCCAGGGGTTTACCATGGACTAGGTATCCAACCACAGACAGCTGTTTCGGGGTTGTTGCCCCTCATCAATGTGGCGCAGGATTCTGGCTGGGTGGGAGCAATGCTTGATAGACAGACATCACAAAGCAACCACTGACCTTGTGGAGACCAGTGGAGGATAACACTGTGGGCACCATTTAAAGCACTCAAATACAGTGAAACCCAAGGTGCATTGCTCCCTAGAATTTGAATATGCAGATGAAGTCCATGGAGCCTCAGTTAAGAGTCTACAACATGGACACCAGCCAGTTATCCCACCAGGGAAGGACCTAGCCCAGGGTATTAGTAGCCCTTAAGTCACTATCCAGCCCTTGCGAGCTTGAAGATATGGCCAGGGGTTTACCATGGACTAGGTATCCAACCACAGACAGCTGTTTCGGGGTTGTTGCCCCTCATCAGTGTGGCACAGGATTCTGGCTGGGTGGGAGCAATGCTTGATGTGTGCTGCAAGAATTTTTTTCAAATTATTTTTTTCAAATTACAAGATATTCTGGAGAGACTCCCATCATGGACGTGTTCTCTGTGAAGTTCTGCAGTGACTCCCGTCATGGACGTGTTCTCTATGAAGTTCTGCAGTGACTCCCATCATGGACGTGTTCTCTGTGAAGTTCTGCAGTGACTCCCGTCATGGACGTGTTCTCTATGAAGTTCTGCAGTGACTCCCGTCATGGACGTGTTCTCTATGAAGTTCTGCAGTGACTCTCGTCATGGACGTGTTCTGTATGAAGTTCTGCAGTGACTCCCGTCATGGACGTGTTCTGTATGAAGTTCTGCAGTGACTCCCGTCATGGACGTGTTCTCTATGAAGTTCTGGAGAAACTCTCATCATAAACGTGTTCTCTGTGAAGTTCTGCAGTGACTCCCGTCATGGATGTGTTCTCTATGAAGTTCTGCAGTGACTCCCGTAATGGACGTGTTCTGTATGAAGTTCTGCAGTGACTCCCGTAATGGACGTGTTCTCTATGAAGTTCTGCAGTGACTCCGTCATGGACGTGTTCTGTATGAAGTTCTGCAGTGACTCCCGTCATGGACGTGTTCTGTATGAAGTTCTGCAGTGACTCCCGTCATGGACGTGTTCTGTATGAAGTTCTGCAGTGACTCTGGTCATGGACGTGTTCTGTATGAAGTTCTGCAGTGACTCTGGTCATGGACGTGTTCTGTATGAAGTTCTGCAGTGACTCCCGTCATGGATGTGTTCTCTATGAAGTTCTGCAGTGACTCCATCATGGACGTGTTCTCTATGAAGTTCTGGAGAGAAACTCTCATCATGG
Organism: Allobates femoralis; assembly: GCA_033576535.1. Taxonomy (NCBI): domain Eukaryota; kingdom Metazoa; phylum Chordata; class Amphibia; order Anura; family Aromobatidae; genus Allobates; species Allobates femoralis. Next base: position 16,357,759 of record JARQOC010000013.1, read on the forward strand.
ACGTGTTCTATGCGAAGTTCTGCAGTGACTCCCGTCATGGACGTGTTCTCTATGAAGTTCTGCAGTGACTCCCGTCATGGACGTGTTCTCTATGAAGTTCTGCAGTGACTCTCGTCATGGACGTGTTCTGTATGAAGTTCTGCAGTGACTCCCGTCATGGACGTGTTCTGTATGAAGTTCTGCAGTGACTCCGTCATCATGGACATGTTCTCTCAATGATTCTGGAGAAACTCTCATCATGGACGTGTTCTCTTGAGTTCTGCAGTGACTCCGTCGATGTTCTCTATGAAGTTCTGCAGTGACTCTCCGTCATGGACGTGTCTCTATGAAGTTCTGCAGTGATCTCGTCCCATGGACGTGTTCTCTATGAAGTTCTGCAGTGACTCCGTCATGGACGTGTTCTGTATGAAGTTCTGCAGTGACTCCCGTCATGGACGTGTTCTCTATGAAGTTCTGCAGTGACTCCCGTCATGGACGTGTTCTTATGAAGTTCTGCAGTGACTCCCGTCATGGACGTGTTCTGTATGAAGTTCTGCAGTGACTCCCAGTCATGGACGTGTTCTCTATGAGTTCTGCAGTGACTCCCATCATGGACTGTTCTCTATGACGTTCTGCAGAGACTCCATCATGAACATGTTCTCTATGACGTTCTGGAGAGACTCCCATCATGGATCTGTTCTCTATGACGTTCTGGAGAGACTCCCATCATGGATCTGTTCTCTATGACGTTCTGGAGAGACTCCCATCATGAACATGTTCTCTATGACGTTCTGGAGAGACTCCCATCATGGATCTGTTCTCTATGAGTTCTGGAGAGACTCCCATCATGGATCTGTTCTCTATGATGTTCTGGAGAGACTCCCATCATGGATCTGTTCTCTATGACGTTCTGGAGAGACTCCCATCATGGATCTGTTCTCTATGAGTTCTGGAGAGACTCCCATCATGGATCTGTTCTCTATGAGTTCTGGAGAGACTCCCGTCATGGATCTGTTCTCTATGAAGTTCTGCAGAGACTCCCTCATGGACTTGTTCTCTATGAAGTTCTGCAGTGACTCCCGTCATGGACGTGTTCTCTATGAAGTTCTGCAGTGACTCCCGTCATGGACGTGTTCTCTATGAAGTTCTGCAGTGACTCCCGTCATGGACGTGTTCTCTATGAAGTTCTGCAGTGACTCCCGTCATGGACGTGTTCTCTATGAAGTTCTGCAGTGACTCCCGTCATGGACGTGTTCTCTATGAAGTTCTGCAGTGACTCCCGTCATGGACGTGTTCTCTATGAAGTTCATGCAGTGACTCCCGTCATGGACGTGTTCTCTATGAAGTTCTGCAGTGACTCCCGTCATGGACGTGTTCTTATGAAGTTCTGCAGTGACTCCCGTCATGGACGTGTTCTCTATGAAGTTCTGCAGTGACTCCCTCATGGACGTGTTCTGTATGAAGTTCTGCAGTGACTCCCGTCATGGACGTGTTCTGTATGAAGTTTGCGAGTGACTCCCATCATGGACGTGTTCTCTATGAAGTTCTGAGGAAACTCTCATCATGGACGTGTTTCTATGAAGTTCTGGAGAGACTCCGTCAAGGACATGTTCTCTAGAAGTTCTTGAAAGACTCCCGTATGGACGTGTTCTCTATGAAGTTTGTGCAGTGAACTCCATCATGGACGTTCTCTAAGAAGTTGTAGAGAGACTCCTCATGGAAGTCTTTTCTATGACGTTCTGGAGAAATCTCTCATCATGGAACATGCTCTCTATAAAGTTCTGGAGAGACTCCGTCAAGGACGTGTTCTCTATGAAGTTCTGGAGAGACTACCGTCATGAACTTGTTCTCTATGAAGTTTGTAGAGAGACTCACGTCATGGATCTGTTCTCTATGAAGTTCAGGAGAACTCCCTCATGAACTGTTCTCTATGACGTTCTGGAGAAACTCCGTCATGGACTGTTCTATAACGTTCTGGAGAGACTCCCGTCATGGATCTGTTCTCTATGACGTTCTGGAGAGACTCCCATCATGGATCTGTTCTCTATGACGTTCTGGAGAGACTCCCATCATGGATCTGTTCTCTATGACGTTCTGGAGAGACTCCCATCATGACTTGTTCTCTATGACGTTCTGGAGAGACTCCCATCATGGATCTGTTCTCTATGACGTTCTGGAGAGACTCCATCATGGATCTGTTCTCTATGACGTTCTGGAGAGACTCCCATCATGGATCTGTTCTCTATGACGTTCTGGAGAGACTCCCATCATGGATCTGTTCTCTATGACGTTCTGGAGAGACTCCCATCATGGATCATGTTCTCTATGACGTTCTGGAGAGACTCCCATCATGGATCTGTTCTCTATGACGTTCTGGAGAGACTCCCATCATGAACTGTTCTCTATGACGTTCTGGAGAGACTCCCATCATGGATCTGTTCTCTATGACGTTCTGGAGAGACTCCCATCATGGATCTGTTCTCTATGACGTTCTGGAGAGACTCCCATCATGGATTGTTCTCTATGACGTTCTGGAGAGACTCCATCATGGATCTGTTCTCTATGACGTTCTGGAGAGACTCCCATCATGGATCTGTTCTCTATGAGTTCTGGAGAGACTCCCATCATGAACTGTTCTCTATGACGTTCTGGAGAGACTCCCATCATGGATCTGTTCTCTATGATGTTCTGGAGAGACTCCCATCATGGATCTGTTCTCTATGACGTTCTGGAGAGACTCCCATCATGGATCTGTTCTCTATGACGTTCTGGAGAGACTCCCATCATGGATCTGTTCTCTATGACGTTCTTAGTGACTCCTGTCATGGACATGTTCTCTATGACGTTCTGGAGAGACTCCCATCATGGATCTGTTCTCTATGACGTTCTGGAGAGACTCCCATCATGGATCTGTTCTCTATGACGTTCTGGAGAGACTCCCATCATGGATCTGTTCTCTATGAAGTTCTCTAGTGACTCCTGTCATGGACATGTTCTCTATGACGTTCTGGAGAGACTCCCATCATGGATCTGTTCTCTATGACGTTCTGGAGAGACTCCCATCATGGATCTGTTCTCTATGAAGTTCTCTAGTGACTCCTGTCATGGATGTGTTCTCTATTAAATCCTTTTTATCATTTTACATTTTTAATGTCGGCAATGAGGAATTTTATTTGATTACATTTCATATTAAATATTACCTGGATTATTTAATGATCAGAATTTCTTACAAATAAGAAAAATAAAATAGGGGGATATGGAACACAATGAATATTTTAGATGGAATTCCATGTAACATCTCCTGATCGGATATATATATACTAGCTGTGAGCCCGATGCAAATGCATCGGGATTCTAGAACGTGCATACATTTGCTTATAATAGTTATAGCTGGTCTGAGTACTTTTTTGGGGGGGTCCAATACTTTTTTGGGGGGGGGGTCCAATACTTTTTTTGGGGGGTCCAATACTTTTTTGGGGGGGTCCAATACTTTTTAGGGGGGGTCCAATACTTTTTTTGGGGGTCCAATACTTTTTTGGGGGGGTCCAATACTTTTTTTGGGGGGTCCAATACTTTTGGGGGGGGTTCCAATACTTTTTTTGGGGGTTCCAATACTTTTTTGGGGGGGTCCAATACTTTTTTTGGGGGGTCCAATACTTTTGGGGGGGTTCCAATACTTTTTTTGGGGGGTCCAATACTTTTTTTGGGGGGTCCAATACTTTTGGGGGGGTCCAATACTTTTTTGGGGGGTCCAATACTTTTTTTTGGGGGGTCCAATACTTTTGGGGGGGTCCAATACTTTTTTTGGGGTTCCAATACTTTTTTTGGGGGGTCAAATACTTTGGAGGGGGGGGGGGTCAAATACTTTTTTTGGGGGGTCCAATACTTTTTTTGGGGGGTCCAATACTTTTGGGGGGGGGGGGGTCCAATACTTTTTTTGGGGGTCCAATACTTTTTTTGGGGGGTCCAATACTTTTTTTGGGGGGTCCAATACTTTTGGGGGGGGTTCCAATACTTTTTTTGGGGGGTCCAATACTTTTTTTGGGGGGTCCAATACTTTTGGGGGGGGGGGGTCCAATACTTTTTTTGGGGGGGTCCAATACTTTTTTTGGGGGGTCCAATACTTTTGGGGGGGGGTCCAATACTTTTTTTGGGGGGTCCAATACTTTTGTGGGGGGTCCAATACTTTTGGGGGGGGGTCCAATACTTTTTTTGGGGGGTCCAACACTTTTGGGGGGGGAGGTCCAATACTTTTTTTGGGGGGTCCAATACTTTTGGGGGGGGTCCAATACTTTTTTGGGGGGGTCCAATACTTTTTGGGGGGGGTCCAATACTTTTTTTGGGGGTCCAATACTTTTTTTTGGGGGTCCAATAACTTTTTGGGGGGTCCAATACTTTTTTGGGGGGTCCAATACTTTTTGGGGGGGGTCCAATACTTTTTTTGGGGGGTCCAATACTTTTTTGGGGGGTCCAATACTTTTTTGGGGGGGTTCCAATACTTTTTTGGGGGGGTCCAATACTTTTTTGGGGGGGGTCCAATACTTTTTTTGGGGGGTCCAATACTTTTTGGGGGGGGGTCCAATACTTTTTGGTTTGGGGGGTCCAATACTTTTTGGGGGGGGTCCAATACTTTTGGGGGGGTCCAATATTTTTTGGGGGGGTCCAATACTTTTTTGGGGGGTCCAATACTTTTTTTTGGGGGGTGTCCAATACTTTTTGTTGGGGGGTCCAATACTTTTTTGGGGGGTCCAATACTTTTTTGGGGGTCCAATACTTTTTGGGGGGGTCCAATACTTTTTTGGGGGGGTCCAATTACTTTTTTGGGGGTGGGTCCAATACTTTTTTTTGGGGGGGTCCAATACTTTTTGGGGGGGTTCCAATACTTTTTTGGGGGGTCCAATACTTTGAATACTTTTTTGGTTATTTTGGGGGGTCCTAATATTTTTTTTTGGTTGGGTCAATATTTTTTGGGGGTGTCAATATTTTTGGGGGTCAATACTTTTGGGGGTCCATATTTTTGGGGTCATATTTGGGGGGGTCCAATACTTTGGGGCAATACTTTGGGGGGGGGGTCAATCTTTTTGGGGTCCAATACTTTGGGGGGGGGGACCATACTTTGGGGGGGTCAATGCTTTTGGGGGTCCATACTTTTTTGGGTCCAATACTTTTTTTGGGGTCCAATATTTTATATTTTTTTTTTTTTTTTTTTTATTATTATTTTATTATTATTTATTTATTTTTTATTTTTTTTTTACTTTTTTTATTTATATAAATGTATTTTTTATTTGTTATTTTGATTGAATTTATTTGTATAAAATTTTTTTTATTTTATTAAAAAAACGCATCTGCGGCGCGGTTGCGGTAATCCCCATACAAAGTATAGGGGACTTGCGGCAGGTGCGGCAAAACCGCACTTGCCGCACCTGCCGCAAGTCCCCCTATACTTTCTATGGGGATTACCGCAACCGCGCCGCAAGTGCTCGCACTCAGCCAGCGACTCGCAATGCGGCGCGGTTGCGGTAATCCTTATGGGGATTACCGCAACCGCGCCGCAAGTGCTCGCGCGGTTGCGGTATGGTATGGAGGAGGAGGTGTGCGGGCATATGGAGGAGGGGTGTGCGGGCATATGGAGGAGGAGGTGTGCGGGCATATGGAGGAGGGGTGTGCGGGCATATGGAGGGGGTGTGCGGGCATATGGAGGAGGAGGTGTGCGGGCATATGGAGGAGGGGGTGTGCGGGCATATGGAGGAGGGGTGTGTGCGGGCATATGGAGGGGAGGTGTGCGGGCATATGGAGGGGGTGTGCGGGCATATGGAGGGGGTGTGCGGGCATATGGAGGAGGGGGTGTGCGGGCATATGGAGGAGGGGGGTTGTGCGGGCATATGGAGGAGGGGGTGGGGGCATATGGAGGAGGGGGTGTGTTGCGGGCATATGGAGGAGGAGGTGTGCGGGCATATGGAGGAGGGGGTGTGCGGGCATATGGAGGAGGAGGTGTGCGGGCATATGGAGGGGGTGTGCGGGCATATGGAGGAGGAGGTGTGGGGGCATATGGAGGAGGGGGTGTGCGGGCATATGGAGGAGGGAGGTGTGCGGGCATATGGAGGGGGTGTGCGGGCATATGGAGGGGGGTGTGCGGGCATATGGAGGAGGAGGTGTGCGGGCATATGGAGTGAGGGGGGTGTGCGGGCATATGGAGGAGGGGGGGTGGGTGTGCGGGCATATGGAGGAGGGGGTGTGCGGGCATATGGAGGGGGTGTGCGGGCATATGGAGGAGGAGGTGTGCGGGCATATGGAGGAGGGGGTGTGCGGGCATTATGGTGAGGAGGAGGTGTGCGGGCATATGGAGGGGGTGTGCGGGCATATGGAGGAGGAGGTGTGCGGGCATATGGAGGAGGGGTGTGCGGGCATATGGAGGAGGGGTGTGCGGGCATATGGAGGAGGGGGGATGTGCGGGCATATGGAGGGGGTGTGCGGGCATATGGAGGAGGAGGTGTGCGGGCATATGGAGGAGGGGGGTGTGCGGGCATATGGAGGGGAGGGGTGTGCGGGCATATGGAGGAGGGGGTGTGCGGGCATATGGAGGAGGGGGTGTGCGGGCATATGGAGGAGGAGGTGTGCGGGCATATGGAGGAGGGGGTGTGCGGGCATATGGAGGAGGAGGTGTGCGGGCATATGGAGGAGGGGGTGTGCGGGCATATGAGGAGGGGGTGTTGCGGGCATATGGAGGAGGGGGTGTGCGGGCATATGGAGGAGGAGGTGTGCGGGCATATAGAGGAGGGGGTGTGCGGGCATATGGAGGAGGGGTGTGCGGGCATATAGAGGAGGAGGTGTGCGGGCATATGGAGGAGGAGGTGTGCGGGCATATGAAGGAGGGGGTGTGCGGGCATATAGAGGAGGGGGGTGGCGGGCATATGGAGGAGGGGGTGTGCGGACATATGGAGGAGGGGGTGTGCGGGCATATGGAGGAGGGGGTGTGCGGGCATATGGAGGAGGAGGTGTGCGGGCATATGGAGGAGGGGGTGTGCGGGCATATGGAGGAGGGGTGTGTGCGGGCATATGAGGAGGGGGGTGTGCGGGCATATGGAGGAGGAGGTGTGCGGGCATATAGAGGAGGGGGTGTGGCGCATATGGAGGAGGGGGTGTGCGGGCATATGGAGGAGGGGGTGTGCGGGCATATGGAGGAGGAGGTGTGCGGGCATATGGAGGAGGGGGTGTGCGGGCATATGGAGGAGGGGGTGTGCGGGCATATGGAGGAGGGGTGTGCGAGCATATGGAGGAGGAGGTGTGCGGGCATATGGAGGAGGAGGTGTGCGGGCATATGGAGGAGGGGGTGTGCGGGCATATGGAGGAGGGGGTGTGCGGGCATATGGAGGAGGGGGTGTGCGGGCATATGGAGGAGGAGGTGTGCGGGCATATGAAGGAGGGGGTGTGCGGGCATATAGAGGAGGGGGTGTGCGGGCATATGGAGGAGGGGGTGTGCGGGCATATGGAGGAGGGGGTGTGCGGGCATATGGAGGAGGAGGTGTGCGGGCATATGGAGGAGGGGGTGTGCGGGCATATGGAGGAGGGGGTGTGCGGGCATATGGAGGAGGAGGTGTGCGGGCATATGAAGGAGGGGGTGTGCGGGCATATGGAGGAGGGGGTGTGCGGGCATATGGAGGAGGGGGTGTGCGGGCATATGGAGGAGGGGGTGTGCGGGCATATGGAGGAGGGGGTGTGCGGGCATATGGAGGAGGGGGTGTGCGGGCATATGGAGGAGGAGGTGTGCGGGCATATGAAGGAGGGGGTGTGCGGGCATATGGAGGAGGGGGTGTGCGGGCATATGGAGGAGGGGGTGTGCGGGCATATGGAGGAGGGGGTGTGCGGGCATATGGAGGAGGAGGTGTGCGGGCATATGAAGGAGGGGGTGTGCGGGCATATGGAGGAGGGGGTGTGCGGGCATATGGAGGAGGGGGTGTGCGGGCATATGGAGGAGGGGGTGTGCGGGCATATGGAGGAGGAGGCACAGAGGCAGAGGGGCACAGAGGCACTGGGGCACTTGGGCACAGAGGCACAGAGGCGGAGCGGGATCACAGGGGCACAGGCTCCGGAGCACTGTGTCAGCATGTGCTGACAGCAGCTGCTTCGGAGCGGGAGGTACAGGGGCACTGAGGCACAGGGGCACAGGGGATGGCACAGGGACACAGGGGATGACAGCGGCGAGGGGTCGCAATGCCCGCTTCGCGGGCATTGCGACGGCTCGCAATGGCCGCGAAGCGGCCAATGCTTCGCCGTGATGACGTCACAGAGTGTGACATAGCCACGGCACGTCGGGGGCCGACATGAAAATGCCTACGGCAATTATAGAGTAGATACTAACAAGACAAATATTCAGAGCACATGAAAGACTCGCGAGCCCCTGAGATCAATTATTGCTCGGCATAGTCACAGCATTATAGAGATAATTGTTTATAGAGGGGCTTATACCTTTGCTGTTAATAATCGCAGAGGAATAAAACATTGTAAAATAATTCTTTTTAATGGGCCTGTGTCATTTGCTGGTATGTCTGACCTTTATTTGGGAAAAAAGAATAGGATACAAATATGTCATTTTTTAAATCTTTTTATTAAATATTAAATATAATAAAGGGAAAAGGAAGTAACAACCATTTGTCACACAAATAAATACAAGGTATGCTAAATTCAAGTATTAAGTTCAGAGGAGAAAAAAGTATATAGTCAGCCACCAATTGTGTAAGTTCTCCCACTTATGGGGTCGGCCTGTAATTGACATCATAGGTGACCTCAACTATGAGACTATGAGAAAACTAATCCTGATAGTCCCATTGTCTGATCTGGAAAGATTTTTTTTTTCAAATTTTGGTGGAAAATCAGTATTTGGTCAATTACAATAGTTCATCTCAAACCTTTGTTCTATCTCCTTTGTTGGCAATGACAGAGGTGAAACGTTTTGTGTAAGTCTTCATAAGGTTGGCACACCCTGGTGCTGGTATGTTGGCACACACTGGTGCTGGTATGTTGGCACACACTGTTGCTGGGTGTGTTGCCCATTCCTCCATGCAGATCTCTTCTACACCAGTGATGTTTTGGGGCTTTCGCTGGGCAACACGGACTTTCAACTCCCTCCAAAGGTTTTCTATAGGGTAGATATTAGGGATGAGCGAGTACTAAAATACTCAGACTCGCTAGACTCGTAACGAGTAGGTCCTAATACTCAGCACTCTTTACGAGTATAGCGAGTACAATGTAAGTCAATGGGGAAGCAAGTAATTGCGAGTAATTCCTCTGCTGCTGGACCCTATAAAGAGGTCTGGCAGCAGAGGAAAAACCTGCAATTCCCCATTTCATTGTTTAAAAGCCAGCGGTTAAAAGCCGCCAGCTTTTAAACAATGCTCACAGCTGCTGACAGCCTCCCTGCCGCCTGACAGCAGAATCCTCCGCTCCCCCCCACCCCCTCCCCACCCTATCCTAACTTAAGATCGGGCGGGGGGGAGCGGAGGATCATGCTGTCAGCAGTGGCTGGCACTATTGTGGGGGGAGGGGGGGTGTCGATTCACTCACCGTCCTCCGCGGCCGCCGTCTTCTTCTGTGTCTTTGCTGCTTTGCGACAGCTGCCGCACAGAACGGCGGCGACCGCAAAGCACGGCCGCTGTTACAGCATTAAGTAAAAACCGGATTCTCCTGGATTGCCCCAGTCCAGAGCAATTCGGGACCATAGAGCCCCATGTTCAAAACCGGATTCTCCCGGATTGTACCAGTCCGGTGCAATCTGGCACCCCATAACATGGGGCTCTATGGTCCCGGATTGCAATGTACCTGGGCAATCCGGTTTTTAATCCAGTTTTCAATTTTTGACTCAGGTCAGCTGTTCATTTGAAGCAGCGATGCTGGCAGGGTTCATGTGAGTTCATGCTTGCCTGCATGAACTCACATGAACTTTCCCAGGGTGCACAGCTCTGCTACATGTCTGGTGGAGGTTCTCTACCAGGCATGTAGCAGAGCTAAAGAAGAACCCTGGATTGGACTACGGCGGACGGAAGAGGATTTTTTTAAAATTAAGTTGCAGTCCCTAAGTGTCTTTTTGTTTTTTTTTCAAATAAAAATATTTTTTCTCTGTGTTGTGTTTTTTTTTAAATTCAGTAGAAATTCATGGCGGTAATGTCCACTATTGGCGTGACCACCATTAATTTTGGGCTTAGGGCCAGCTGATAATACAAAGCTGTCCCTAACGCCTTTATTACCCAGTGAGCCACCGCACCAGGGCCCTGGAAGAGTTGGGTATCAGCTGGCCCTAAGCTCTGGCTATGACCTGAGGTGAACCCTGCTGTCAAAGCTGAACTCTGCCGACGGCCGCCGGAGATTACCGACCGCCGGCAGAGCAGTGAATAAACAGGAAGGTAATAACTTCTGGTTTATTCACTGCTCTGCCGGCGGCTGGCAGCAGCAGTATGGCTCTGACAGCTATGACCTGAGGTGAACCCTGACTGTTGTCATGTCTCAGCCTGCAATCACTCTGCATAGACATGTGTGTCTATGCAGAGTGATGTAGCAGTGCTGAATTTGCGTTTTGGGACTAAGGCGAATGGAAGAGGATTTTTTTTAATAATTAAAGATGGAGTCTAAGTGTGTTTTTTGTTTTATTTCTAATAAAATATTTTTTCTCTGTGTTGTGTTTTTTTTAAAAATTCACTAGAAATTCATGGCGGTTATGTCTACTATTGGCGTGACCGCCATGAATTTCGGGCTTAGGGTCAGCTGATAATACAAAGCTGTCCCTAACCCCTTTATTACCCAGTGAGCCACCGCACCAGGGCCCTGGAAGAGTTGAGTTCAATGAACGCGCCATTTTCTGGGGTGGCTGCCTAGCTGGACCTGGCTGGACATAGAAATTGCGCGGAGCCCCACGCATTTTTTTTTTATTATCTCATGAAATTCATGAAATAATAAAAAAAAAGGGGCTCCCCTATATTGTTGTGTCCGGCCAGGTACAGATAGGCACCTGGGGGTTGGTGGCAGCCCGTCGCTGCCTGCTGTATCCGGCTGGATACAAAAAATACGGCGAAGCCAAGGTCAATTTTTTTTCTGAAAAATCCAAAAAACAATAAGAATGAAAGGGACTGCATTTTTATTAACACCTCGACCATGGTCGAAGGGTTAATAAAGATGCAGTCCCTTTTTAGAGGTTTGTATAATGGATTCTTCAGAAAAATTTTGACGTGGGCTTCGCCGTATTTTTGTATGCCAGCCGGATACAGCAGACGGCAACGGGCTGCCCCCAACCCCCAGCTGACTATTTGGACCTGCCTGGACACAGAAATATCGTGAAGCCCTTATTTTTTATTATTTTATGAATTTCATGAAATAATAAAAAAAATAATGCGTGAGGCTCCGCACAATTTCTATGTCCAGCCAGGTCCAGCTAGGCAGCTGGGGGCTGGAATCCGCAGCGCAGGGAGGCCTAAGCCTTCAGGGCACTCCCCGCTGCGAATGGCAGCCTGCAGCCACCCCAGAAAATGGTACGTTCACTGAAGCACCATTTTCTGGCGCTGAACCCAACTCTTCCATGGCCCTGGTGCGGTGGCTCACTAGGTAATAAAGGGGTTAGGGCCAGCTTTTTGTTATCAGCTGGCCCTAAGCCCGAAATTCATGGCGGTCACGCCAGTAGTAGACATTACCGCCATGAATTTCTAGTGAATTTAAAAAAAAAACACAACACAGAAAAAAATATTTTTATTTGAAAAAAAAACAAAAAGGGACTGCATCTTTATTTAAAAGAAATCCTCTTCCGTCCGACGTAGTCCAATCCAGGGTTCTTTTTTGGCTCTGCTATATCTCTAGTAGAGAACCTGCATCAGACATGTAGCAGAGCTGTGCACCCATGGGAAAGTTCATGTGAGTTCATGCAGGCAAGCATGAACTCACATTAACCCTGCCAGCACTGCTACTTCAAATGAACAGCTGACCTGACTCAGCTGTTCATTTGAAAATCCAGGCGGGAAGGTCAAAAATAGAAAACTGGATTAAAAACCGGATTGCCCCTCTCCGTGCAATCCGGGACCATAGAGCCCCATCTTATGGTGCGCCAGATTGCACTGGACCGGTACAATCCGGGAGAATCCGGTTTTGAAAAACGGATTCTCCCGGATTGTACCCGGCAGGTGCAATCCGGCACCCCATAACATGGGGCTCTATGGTCCCAGATTGCACGGAGCGGGGCAATCCGGGAGAATCCGGTTTTTACTTAATGCTGTGACAGCAGCCGCCGCCGTCCTGTGCAGCTGCTGTCGGAAAGCAGCAAAGACACAGAAGAAGACAGCGGCCGCGGAGGACGGTGAGTGAATCGACACCCCCCTACAATAGTGCCATCCACTGCTGACAGCAGGATCCCCTGCTCCCCCCTTTCCCGATCCTAAGTTAGGATAGGGTGGGGAGGCGGTGGGGGGAGCGGAGGATCCCGCTGTCACTCGGCAGGGAAGCTGTCAGCAGTAGGGATGGGTGAATCTACTGGCTAGGACTCGTTACTCGGCGAGTAGTAAGGGACTCGCAGGACTCGGTACTCTGCGAGTTTCCCAGCGTTTACTCGCACGAGTCCAATGCAAATCAATAGCAAACGCTGACAAAACTAGGATTGCCATTAGTGATGGGCGAATCCTAAATTACTCGGAATCGCTTGACTCTAGCGAGTCCGAGCACAGGACTCGCTACTCGTTGCGAGTCTAGCGAGTCCAATGTTAATGAATGGGGAAGCGAGTAATAGCGAGTAGTGTGCGATTTACAAATTGCAGATGTGTCTCGGAAGCTTCAGCCTGAAGCAATCCTAGTTTTGTCATTTATTTGCATTGGACTCGTTTACTTTGCAAGTAATCGCTTGGAAACTCGCACAGATAAGAGTCCTGTCTGCTCTGTGTGCTGGCTGCCACAGCTCTAGGGTCCTAGAACCCGCCTGCTGCCTGATGTAGCAGAGCTGAGATTGTTCTCAGTCTGCTCATTCCCTGTGCATAGACATCTATATCTATGCACAGGGATGAGCAAAGAGGACATCGCGTTTTGGACTGCGTCGGACGGAAGAGGATTTTTTTAATTAAAGATGGAGTCCCTAATGGCTTTTTTTTTTTATTTCTAATAAAAAATTTTCTCTGTGTTGTGTTTTTTTTTAAACAATTTAATAGAAATTCATGGCGGTCATGTCTAATATTGGGCTGGGCCGCATAAAATTTCGCTTATGCCAGCTGCATAATACAAAGTGGCCCTAACCTCTGTTAGCCCAGGGGGGCCACGGCCACCAGGGCGCTGGAAGAGCTGGGTTCAGCGCCAGGAGGATGGCGCTTCAATGAAAGCGCCATTCTGGGCCGCTGCGGCTGCAATTTCAGCCGGGTGCCTGAAGCTTGGCATCCTGCGCTGCAGATTCCAGCCCGCAGCTGCTTACTTACTGGCTAGAAATAGAATTGCGCGGAGCCCCACGCATTTTTTTTAAATTATTTCATGAAATTCTGAGATTCTGACTCTGAGATGACTCTGACTCTGAGACTCTGACTCTGGCTCTGAGGGTGAGAGACTCTGAGACTCTGACTCTGAGACCATCTGAGACTCTGACTCTGAGACTCTGACTCTGGACTCTGAGGATCAGACTCTGAGCTCTGAGACTCTGACTCTGAGACTCTGGACTCTGAGACTCTGACTCTGAGACTCTGAGACTCTGACTCTGAGACTCGACTCTGAGACTCTGAGACTCAGACTCTGAGACTCTGAGACTCTGAGACTCTGAGACTCTGAGACTCTGACTCTGAGACTCTGACTCTGAGACTCAGACTCTGAGACTCAGACTCTGAGACTCTGGCTCTGAGACTCTGAGACTCTGACTCTGAGACTCTGAGTCTGAGACTCTGACTCTGACTCTGAGACTCTGAGACTCTGACTCTGAGACTCTGAGACTCTGACTCTGACTCTGAGACTCTGAGACTCTGACTCTGAGTCTCTGAGACTCTGACTCTGAGACTCTGACTCTGAGACTCTGACTCTCTGACTCTGAGACTCTGAGACTCAGACTCTGACTCTGAGACTCTGACTCTGAGACTCTGACTCTGAAATTCATGAAATAATAAAAAAAAATGCGTGGGGCTCCGCTCAATTTCTATGTCTAGCCAGGTACAGCTAAGCAGCTGGGGGCTGGAATCCGCAGCGCAGGGATGCCCAAGCTTTCTGGGCACCCCCCGCTGCAAATTGCAGCCCGCAGCCGCCCCAGAAGATGGCGCGTTCATTGAAGCGCCATCCTCTGGCGCTGAACCCCGCTCTTACAGCGGCCCTGGTGGCGGTGGCACGCTGGGTAATAAGGGGTTAATACCAGCTTTGTTATACAAGCTGGTATTAAGCCCGAGATTCTTAATGTCAGGCCACGTTTGACCCAGCCACTAAGAATCTCCAATAAAGGGTTAAAAAAACACAGAGAAAAATTTTTTTTTTAAATAAAAAAAAAAGCCATTAGGGACTCCATCTTTAATTGAAAAAATCCTCTTCCGTCCGATGTAGTCCAAAACGCGATGTCCTCTCTGCTACATCCCCTGTGCATAGATATAGATGTCTATGCACAGGGAATGAGCAGACTGAGAACAATCTCAGCTCTGCTACATCAGGCAGCAGGCGGGCTCTAGGACCCTGGAGCTGTGGCAGCCAGCACACAGAGCAGACAGGACTCTGTGCGAGTTACCCAGCGATTACAGTTGCAAAGTAAACGAGTCCAATGCAAATCAATGGCAAAACTAGGATTGCTTCAGGCTGAAGCTTCCGAGACACATCTGCGATTTGTAAATCTCACACTACTCGCTATTACTCGCTTCCCCATTCATTAACATTGGACTCGCTAGACTCGCAACGAGTAGCGAGTCCTGTGCTCGGACTCGCTAGAGTCAAGCGATTCCGAGTAATTTAGGATTCGCCCATCACTAATCTAGATTAGAATGTTGAATAAGGCTGGGGGGCAACAATGCAGGGACAAGTTCCATATTAACGATACATATAACACACATGCATATGACACAAATCTGTAATATCTGTAATATGTAAGCATATGGAATGAAATAGTGATTGCAGATTTTCAAGAAGCAACATGCATAGTAGAGCGTTTCAGGAGTGTGAACAGACCTATAAGACCATGTACTATATTTTTCACTTTATAAGATTATAAAACGCACCCCAAATTTGGTGATGATAAGAAAAATAATGTTTTAAACTTAAATAGGGTCCATCTTATAATGCCAGTGTCCGTCTTATAATCAGTATATATGTCCCTCATCCAGGTACATATATCCACCCCATCCTGGTACAAAGCCCCCCATGCTGGTAATGGCCCCCTATGACAGTACATAGCGCCCTGTGATGGTACATAGTCCTCAGTGATCGTAAATAGCCCGCCATCCTGGATATTGTCGCCAGTGATGGTACACATAGCCCCCCCCATCCTGGATATGGCCCCCAGTGATGGTACTTAGCCCCCCCCATCCCGGATATGGCCCCCTGTTATTCTACACATAGCGCCCCCCCTTCCAGGATATGACCTCCCAGTGATGGTTCACTTAGCCTCCCATTCTGGATATCCCAGTAATGGTACACATAGCCCTCCATCCTGAATATGGCCCCCAGTGATGGTGCATAGCCTACCATCCTGGATGTGGCCACAAGTGTTGATACACATAGCCCTCCATCCTGGATATGGCCCCTAGTGATGGTGCATGGCCCCCCCATCCTGGATATGGCCCCCAGTGATGGTATACATAGCCTCCCATCCTGGATATCCCAGTGATTGTACACATAGCCCCTCATCCTGAATATGGCCCCCAGTGATAGTATATAGCCCCCCATCCTGGATATGGCCCCCAGTGATGGTACATAGCCCCCCTCATCCTGGATATGGCCCCCCGTTATTCTACACATAGCGCCCCTTCCTGGATATGACCCCAAGTGATGGTACACTTAGCCTCCCATCCTGGATATCCCAGTAATGGTGCTTGCAGCCCTCCATCCTGGATATGGCCCCCAGTGATGGTACATAGCCCCCCATCCTGCATATGACCCCCAGTGTTGGTACTCATAGCCCCCCATCCTGGATATGGCCCCCAGTGATGGTGCATAGCCCCTCCATCCTGAATATTCACCCCCAGTGATGGTACATAGCCCCCCATCCTGGATATGGCCCCCAGTGATGATACCATCACTGGGGGCCATATCCAGGAAGGGGGGCTATGTGTTCCGACACTGGGGGCCATATCCAGGATGGGCGACTATGTACCATACATAGCCTCCCATCCTAGATATCCCAGTGATTGTACACATAGCCCCCGATCCTGTATATGGCCCCCAGTGATGGTACATAGCCCTCTATCCTGGATATGGCCCCAAGTGGTGGTACATAGCCCTCCATCCTGGATATGGCCCACAGTGATGGTACATAGCCCCCCATCCTGGATATGGCCCCCTCACCTTGCACTCACTCTATATGCCCCCATGCTGGTGCACACACTGAAATAATAAATGCTGTAATTTACTGTCCGTTGCTCCTTACTGCAGATTACCGCTTTCTTCCTGTCTCTGTGCCCGACATCCAATCATGTGACCGGGGCCCACAGCGATGACATGCTGTGAGCCCCAATCCCATGATTGGCACCGAGACATGAAGAAGACAGCAAGCTGCAGACAGGGAGCGACAGACAGTAAATTACACCATTTAATATTTAAGTGTGTGCACCAGCATGGAGGCATATAGAGTGACATGGGGGGCATATCCAAAATGGAGGGGTTGAGTGCAGGATGGGGGGCTGACAGCAGGCTCATATATTTGCCACTCCCCCCGTCCATCTCTCAACGCGGCTTCAGCACTAAGAGGTGGACAGCGAGATGCAGTGAATATTACGTGAGCTTCATGAGCAGGAGCACGTGACCGCTGGCTGCCTGTGCAGCCTGATCCAGCCCACTGCAGCCTCCAAATCGCATTGACCAACCATCTGTGCAGGGTTTCATTCTTTATATTGTAACAGCACAACCGTTCGTTAATAAGGCTTCCCACCAACTGGAGTTGTAGAGGAGAGTCTACTGAACAGCCCAGTACCTGCCATCCGCTGAGGAGTTACTAAGGTGGAGGCATAACTTTTCATTCGACCCTCATCTACACATATATCTTATAGGATAGTTCATGTTTCACAGAGGCATGCTTCAATTTTGGCTCAAAAATTCCAAGGAACCGCCTGCCATGGACTACATTCTAATTCCTCCTTATGAATCAGAATTATGCATGGGGAAAAACGTAAAGGTTGCAGTATCTTTTGGTTGCTATGTGGTGTCCGTGTCCTCTCATGATGTATGGCAGTCTCCACACACCGACTCCTGCCAGTGTACACACTCTGGAAATCTGCTGCCTCCAAACATGGAACCATGTGTCAAACAAACAGATACCATTAAAACTTAAGAGACACACTCATGGGTGGAGCTACATGGATAGCCAGACCTACCTGTCTTTCCAGCTATCTGTAAACCTGGCCCTTAAATACTTTAACAATTCTCATGGCATTACAAGTCCCAGAGTTGACATTCCAGATTTACATCCCAGAGGGCATCCACCTTAGTGATACACAATGTAGCCAGTTACCATCTAACAAGAAGAGAATGCCCTATGCCTGACCGGTATGGTCTCTCATTTAAGGGTCCTGAACCTGCTATTTGATCAGTAATGGAGTCTAGTGCAGTGAGTGAGCATACAGGAGAGTACATATGTGGCGCCTCTGTGGTCAGGTCGCCACAAAGGGGTACTGCACCCATCCCACGGGTGT
This sequence comes from Allobates femoralis, assembly GCA_033576535.1. Taxonomy (NCBI): domain Eukaryota; kingdom Metazoa; phylum Chordata; class Amphibia; order Anura; family Aromobatidae; genus Allobates; species Allobates femoralis. The sequence goes on from JARQOC010000013.1 coordinate 16,375,554, forward strand.
GGTATCCCTGTTCACAGTAAACAGGATGGTAAGTCCGAGACACCCACAAAAGCACCCAGGGACGGTGGGCGGACCCGAGAGAGGGAGGGCCCAGGTAGTCAGTGGGATGGCGTGGAGAGAGGCGTAGGGTGGGAAGTTAGTCGAGGCAGTCAGAAGAAAGTAGTAGGCAGAGTCAAGAGGAAGTGGCGAGAGGATAAGGATCCGGAGGACTTGAGCGGAGATGAGGCTCGTCCTGGGTCCCGGAACAGCTAACTGCAGAGAGAGCCCTAGAGGCACAGGCAGTAAGCGCTCCACCTCTGCACCCGAATCTGTAGTGAGGTGGAAGGGCATGTTGAGAACAAGGGAAACAGCCCTGAAAGTGGCGAGGAGACTCTACGCTCCAACCACGGAACCGGAGGCCACTAGATCTAGAGAAGCTGTGGCCAACTCCCGAAAGTTCCGCCGAGAAGGTAGCCATACTAGGGTCAGGGGAAATGACTGGTCGCCCGACAGGACACATGGCTGGTGGTTTGGGCACTGTGTGCGGCGGCGCGAGCAGGAGTGAGGCGAGCAGGCAGCGCTGAGCGAGAAAGCAACCCGAGAGGGAAGGAACATAAAGGGGGTTTCTTAAACGAGGTTTCCTGGTTGTTGAAGACTATCTGGACTGAGAAAGTGCAAGGACAGTACACTGTAACACCGCCAAGTGAAAGCTAAGTAAACCGGGCTTAGAACTCAGAACTGTGTGTGAGACTATTCATTTCCTGCAGAGCGGTAGACTGATAAGACCCACAGGCCGCAGGAGTTCTGCCAGAGAATTGTTCTGACTCCCTCGTCCCGCCAAAAACAACCCTGCCGGTCCTCCATTATCCGTACATCCCTCCGGTTGCCCTGTGGAACCGCTCCACCCGTGGGGAGAAAAACCACCACAGCTGCACTCCCATCATCCCCAGAGGTCCCGCACTGCAGTGTCGGCTATTAATACCCGAACATCACGGGTGGCGTCACGACAACCATCCCTAAACCCATAATTCCCCCAATTTCTTTTATTAACACTGCCAGGACCATGGAGCCGGGTCTCGACCCCCGTGACCCACCTCACAGCAGAGCTGTTAGCCCGGTTTCGAGTACCCCACGGCCATGGGGAGGGTGTTTCACATACAGGAGTGTGCATACAGGCCATGAAGAGGGAGCGCATTACTTATTGTTTCTGTGAAATAATTGTACCTGCTCATTCCAGGTCTTTCTTTAGCTTTGTAAAGGTGGTTCATGGCTCTTGGACAACTCTTCTGATAATTTTTTTCACTCCTCCATCTGAAATCTAATGGGTAACATCAGGTCATGGTGAAATTATGTTCTTTCCACTTCTGTCCTCAACAGTGCTTACTGGAACCCTCAGTAGTTTAGAAATTCTACTGTAACCAATGCCATCAGTATGTTTGTTTTGTAACAATAAGGCTGTGAAGGTCTTGAGACAGCTCACTGGTTTTACCCATCATCAGATGTTTCTTGTGTGGCACCTTGAAAATGAGACAACTTTTTATCGGTTATCAGTTGGACCAGGTGCTCTTATTTGTCACTAAGTGGCAGAATTGCTTTCTAATTACTGATAGATTTCAGCCGGTGTCAGGACTCTCCATGGCTTTTTGCACCTCTCTTTCTTCTGTGACATGAGTGCAGGGCAGAGTGTGACGTGAGTGCAGGGTGACTGTAGGGCTAAGTGTTAGGTGAGTGCAGGGTGAGTGTGACGGGAGTGAAGAGTGAGTGGGACCTGAGTGCAGTGGCGTAGCAACGGTTTGTGGCGCCCGGGGCGGTCGAAAAATTTGCCGCCCCTTTGGAAGTTGATAATCTGGAAGTATACATAGTATACACTGTCTGCCCCTATATACAAGAATATAACTACTATACTAAAACACAAAGAGAAGGGGCGCAATTGGGGGGTAAGTATTGGGCCAAATGGCCACTCACCTATTGGGGTTGTCACTGTGCACCGCCACCTCTGCACAACCCCAGTGTATGGCAACAAGCAGGACTCAAGGAGGGCCCGGGGCCGGAGCAATTTTCGCCGCCGTGCTGTGGAGTTCATAGTGTAATAAAAATGCAAAAAAACTTTATTCTTAATATTATGTCACAATACCGGAATCTGAGGATCTTCTATTTTGAGGTCAGGGGCTCTCTGATGCGATGTCGCTGTCTGTCTCGCTGTCGTCCTCTTTTGACACTGGAGTGCGGTGGACAAGAGAGCATTAACTGGTTAATAACAAGAAGTATGGAGTGTACTAACTGAGCCATAAACCCTCCCCATACTAGTAGGATTACTATATGGATTTTAGTATTAGGGTACGGACACACTGGCGTGAAACTCTGATGAGTGCAATGTGTGATTTTCTCGCATTGCAATCAATCTCTGAGAGCAGATTGGCGAGTGTCGGACGCTTTTTTCTCATCCAGATTCAGGATGAGAAAAAAGTTGCAACATGCTGCGACAGTATGTGATTCCCGCACGAGACTCACCAATGCAAGGCTATGGGTCCGACAAAATCACTGACCGCACACGGATCGTCCAAGAGGCATCTGTTTTTTTCACTGATACATTCTCATTCTGTAGCTGAGACACTGTAAAATGTTCCTGTAAATGATTCTACACTAATAGCTGCTGAGGAAAGAACAGATTGCACACGGATGTGATCTGAGAGAAATGTCGGACACTCGCACAGCAGTTGCCAAATGGACCAAAAAACGGATGTCACTCATCCGACTCTCCTGGATGAGAAACAGACCGATTTTAAGGCGGCGGGAGACAGTGTACCACCACGTCCTCAGCTCTGTGCTGTGCATAGACAGTGTACCACCAAGTCCCCAGCTCCGTGCTGTGCACAGTGTACCACCATGTCCTCAGCTCCGTGCTATGCACAGACAATATATGGTACACTGTCTGTCCACAGCACGAAGATGAAGACATGGTGGTACACTGTGCACAGCACGGAGCTGGGGACATGGTGGTACACTGTCTATGCACAGCACAGAGCTGGGGACACGGTGGTACACGGTCTGTGCACAGCACGGAGCTGGGGACACGGTGGTACACTGTCTATGCACAGCACGGAGCTGGGGACACGGTGGTACACGGTCTGTGCACAGCACGGAGCTGAGGACATCCCAGAAGAGGCACAATAACCACAGACAGGCGGCAGGAGAACATTGAGCCCGCCCAGGAGAACTACAACTCCCAGCACCCAACACACTGCCCAGAAACCATATAGTAATGCCAGAACAGGCAGGAGAACTACAATTCACAGCATGCCACACCCTTCCAACACAGGAAGGTGGAGGCTGCCGCATGGAGGAAGAGACACCTGGTACAGCTGCCATTATCACCACACACAGCCCCACCCTCCTGCGCACCCGTCCTCCTCTCCTCTGTCCCTCCTGCACCCCTGTCCTCCTCTCCTCCTGCACCGTCCTCCTCTGTCCCTCCTGCTGCTCCCGTCCTCCTGCATCCCCGTCCTCCTGCATCCCCGTCCTCCTGCATCCCCGTCCTCCTGCATCCCCGTCCTCCTCCACCCCTGTCGTCCTCTCCTCTGTCTGTCCTGCTGCTCCTCTGTCCCTCCTGCACCCCATCCTCCTGCACCCCCGTCCTCCTCTCCTCTGTCCCTCAAGCTGCTCGTCTTCTCCTCTGTCCCCCTGTTCCTGTCCTTCTGCCCCCCCTGTCCTCTTCTCCTCTGCTCTGCTCCCCTGTTAATGTCCTCCTGCCCCCTGTCCTCTTCTCCTCTGCCCCCCTGTCCTCTTCTCCTCTGTCCCCCTGTTCCTGTGCTTCTGCCCCCCCCCCCGTCCTCTTCTCCTTTGCCCCCCCCTGTCCTCTTCTCCTCTGCTCTGTTCCCCTGTTAATGTCCTCCTGCCCCCCTGTCCTCTTCTCCTCTGCCCCCCCTGTCCTCTTCTCCTCTGCTCTGTTCCCCTGTTAATGTCCTCCTGCCCCCTGTCCTCTTCTCCTCTGCCCCCCTTGTCCTCTTCTCCTCTGCCCCCCCTGTCCTCTTCTCCTCTGCCCCCCCTGTCCTTGTCACGCTGGGAGTGGGGAAGACACCCAGCGTAGGATAACGAGGGGGGGGGGGGGAATAAGGAGTCCCTAACGCTAAGGGCACAAGAAGGAGACGGTGACCCCTAGACTTCCTAGAGCTGACCCTGTCTGCCCTAACGTCCCTATACAGTCTCCTCAACTGTCGCCGACCACGAACCTCGTCCCTCTCTGATCCTAGCACTATCTTATCTAAGGATCAGATGGAGAGGTTCACTAGACCCCTCCACTATCAACTAAAGACAAACACCAGGGAAGACAGACATTTGGGAAAAAGAAACACTTATCTGACAGCAGAACTCAGCAACCTCCACAACCTCAGCCTCTGCTGGAGCAAGGATAATGAGTGCACAAGGAACTATCACCTGCACCGAGGAAGGGTAATGAACCTCCTTATAAAGGTGGAAGGAATCTGCTGGGTCCTAGTGACCTACAATATTGGTGGATAAAACCAGACCGAGCACAAGACCTCCACAGCCGTCCCCCCATAACAGCGAGATCCCATCACACCCTCTCTCCATCTACACAGAAGGTAAATGCCCCTGAAAGAGACGGACCATCCTCCACCATTATGGCTGGTGGGCCACACGCTGGGATCGTCTGCGCGTGGCCTCCACCCTGTCATCCGTGTCACCCGTGACAGTACCCCCCCTCCTACGAGTGGCCCCCGGACACTCAGGACCAGGCTTATCCGGATGGGAACGGTGAAAAGCGCGGATCAGCCTCGCGGCGGACACCTCCGACGTCGGCACCCACATCCGCTCCTCAGGACCGTACCCCCTCCAGTGCACCAAATACTGAAGAGAACGGCGCAACATGCGAGAATCAACCACCCTCGAGATCTCGAATTCCAGATTCCCCGCCACACAGATGGGCTCAGGAGGCAAAGGAGATGGGTTAGACGACGGCACATACGGCTTGAGGAGCGACCTGTGAAACACATCGTGAATCTTAAGAGCAGGAGGCAACGCGAGACGAAACGCCACGGGATTGATAACGGCGGTTATCCTATAGGGGCCAATAAACCTGGGCCCCAACTTCCAAGAGGGCACCTTCAACTTCACATTCTTGGTAGATAACCACACGTAGTCATTCACACATAGGTCCGGACCTGGCGCACGCTTCCTGTCAGCCATACGTTTGTACCTGTCACCTAAGAGCTTCAAGCTACGCTGTACACCCCGCCAAACCGAGGAGAGGGACGAGGTAAAACGGTCCTCCTCCGGAACTCCGGAAGGACTCGTACCACTAAAAGTACCAAACTGAGGATGAAACCCATATGCACCGAAGAACGGTGACTTGCCAGTGGACTCCTGAAGACGATTATTAAGGGCAAATTCGGCCAAGGGCAAATAACTTGCCCAAGTCTCCTGATGGTCAGAGACAAAACACCTCAGGTAAGTCTCCAAATTCTGATTCACACGTTCAGTTTGACCATTGGACTGAGGATGAAAAGCCGAAGAAAAGGACAACGTAATCCCCAAACGTGTACAAAAAGCCTTCCAAAATTTGGAGACGAACTGAGTACCGCGATCAGAAACCACATCGGAGGGAACCCCATGCAGCTTCACAATTTCACTTACAAACACCTGTGCCAGAGTCCGAGCATTAGGAAGTGCGGGCAGTGCCAGAAAGCGAACCATCTTACTGAATCTATCTACTACTACCAGTACCACCGTCTTGCCCGCAGACGCCGGAAGATCGGTGATAAAATCCATTGACAAATGTGTCCATGGCCTCTCAGGAATAGACAATGGCACGAGAGACCCAGACGGACGGGTATGCGGAACCTTAGCACGTGCACACACACCACAGGCGGATAAGAATTCCGCTACGTCCTTCCTCAACCCCGGCCACCAAAAGCGACGAGACAAGAGATCGAAAGTGGCCCTACCGCCCGGATGCCCCGCCAGTACAGAGTCGTGATGCTCCGACAACACCCTGAGACGCAAAGAGAACGGCACAAAAAGCCTCCCAGAAGGACAGGAGGCAGGGGCGCTCCCCTGAACCTTCAACACCTCCCCCTCTAGATCAGGGCAAAGAGCAGAAACAACCACCCCCTCCTGCAAGATGGGGACGGGACTCTCACGAGTACTACCACCCGGAAAACTACGCGATAATGCATCCGCCTTCACATTCTGAACCCCCGGACGGTAGGTGACGGTAAAATGAAATCTCGTGAAAAACAAAGACCACCTGGCCTGCCGGGGATTGAGACGCCTGGCGGACTCAAGGTAGGACAGGTTCTTATGGTCGGTAATAACCGTGACGGGATGGACAGCCCCCTCCAGCCAGTGCCGCCATTCCTCAAAAGCCAACTTAATAGCCAATAGCTCCCTATTGCCCACATCATAATTCCTCTCGGCCGACGACAACTTCTTGGAGAAGAACGCACAGGGCACCCATCTCCCAGGCGAAGGGCCCTGCGACAACACAGCCCCCACCTCAGACGCATCCACCTCCACAACGAAGGGCCGAGAAAGATCGGGCTGACAAAGGACAGGCGCGGAAGCAAAACAACGCTTCAGGGAGGAGAAAGCCTGGCTAGCAGAATCAGACCACTCAGAAAAATCCGTCCCCTTCCTAGTCATGTCCGTAAGAGGCGTCACTAGTACCGAATAGTTCTTAATAAATTTACGGTAAAAATTGGTAAACCCCAAAAAACGTTGCAATGCCCGTAGATTGTCCGGCCGTTCCCAGTCCAGCACCGCCCGGACCTTTTCCGGATCCATCCGGAAACCCAACGGCGACAAGAGGTACCCCAAAAAACGAACCTCCTGAACGGCGAAAACACATTTCTCGAGTTTAGCATACAGTTTGTTGTCCCGTAAGACCTGCAACACCTGTTTGACATGGGACTGATGCGTCTCCATATCGGGAGAATAGATCAAGATATCGTCCAAGTAAACAACTACAAATCTACCCACCAAATGATGGAAAATATCATTGACAAAATGTTGGAAAACCGCAGGGGCGTTAGTGAGCCCGAACGGCATCACGAGACTTTCAAAATGGCCGTCCGGGGTATTAAATGCAGTTTTCCATTCATCCCCCTCTCTGACCCTAATCAGGTTGTAGGCCCCCCTCAAATCCAACTTGGAGAACCATTTAGCACCCACAACCTGACTAAACAAATCAGGGATCAGAGGGAGGGGGTATGGATCACGGACAGTAATCCGATTCAATTCCCGAAAATCCAAACAAGGACGGAGGCCCCATCTTTTTTTTTCACAAAAAAGAAACCAGCCGCAACCGGCGACGTGGAGGGCCTAATGTGACCCTTCTCTAGACTTTCAGAAATGAAATCCTTCATTGCTTGTCTTTCGGGACCAGATATAGTAAACATCCTAGCTTTGGGCAGTTTAGCTCCGGGAACAAGGTTGATAGGGCAATCATATGCCCGATGAGGGGGCAAGTCTCGGCACCCCTTCTCTGAGAACACATCCTCATACTCCGATAGGAATGGGGGCAGAGATTCAGCAGATACTACCGAAAAGGATGTAGCCAAACAATTCTTCGAACAAAAATCACTCCATTCCACAATGTCCCTGGACTGCCAATCCACTACGGGATTATGTTTAATCAACCATGGCAAGCCCAGGACAATGGGAGCGGGGAGACCGTCTAAGACATAGCAAGATAACGTCTCCTGATGTTGGGATCCAACCGTTAACTTAATGTTATGTACGATATGTGTGAGACTACCCTGAGCAAGCGGTGCTGAGTCGATGGCATAGATACGGATGGGGCGAGACAATAAACAGCGGTTAAGCCCATGAGCGTGTACAAAACGAGCATCCACCATGCTGACCCCCGCACCACTGTCCACAAACACAGAAATGCCCTCCGTTTTGCTCTCTAGCGCCACCTCTGCACTCAGGAGAAAATGGGAAGTACAAACGGAGGATACACACACCTCCCGCTCGACTACCCCCACACCCCCCATAGACACATGAGGTCCCGGCACCCCAGTCCGTTTAGGAGCGTAGGGACAGGCCCCGATAAAATGGTCTCCTTTCCCACAGAAAAAACAGACCCCCTTCCCCCTGCCCCGGGGGGCACCGGAGGAGAGCCTCGAGGCCGCCGCTCCTCCCAGTTGCGTAGGTTCCTCCCCCCTCGGGAGACATGACTCGCCCTCCGAGGGACCACCCGGCAACAAGGAACCACCACGAGAAGGGCTCCCAGTTGCAGGAGGTCTACCCCTCCGCTCCTGGAGGCGTCTATCCATGCGAATAGCCAACGACATAGCTGCCTCCAGGGACGGGGGGGTCTCATACACTGCCAGGGCATCCTTCAGTCTTTCCGAAAGGCCCTGGCAAAAATGACTCCTGAGAGCCGGATCGTTCCACTTCGTGTCCATAGCCCACCTGCGGAACTCAGAACAATATGATTCCGCCGACCGAGTCCCCTGGTGGAGATGGCGCAATTTGGATTCAGCCAATGAGACACGGTCCGGGTCATCATATATGAGGCCTAAGGCGTCAAAAAATCCATCCACAGACTGGAGACAAGTAGAGTCCTGTGGCAGAGAGAAAGCCCAGGATTGGGGATCCCCCTGCAGCAATGATATAATAATTCCTACCCGCTGCTGCTCGTCACCAGTGGAATACGGCCTAAGCCTGAAGTATAATTTACAGGCCTCTTTAAACACAGTAAATTTATCTCTGCCTCCTGAAAACCTGTCAGGGAGGGCAACCTTAGGTTCCGGTCTGGCCGGACCCAATGCTTGATTCCCCAAGACACCATTTTGTGGTTGTGGTCCCTGTAGAGCCGACCGAAGATCCGCAACCTCCAAAGACAAGGTCTGCAGCTGCTGGGCCAAAGCAGACACAGGATCCATAAGGAAGGGAAGAAAAATCGAATCCTCCCCTTCCTTCACTTACAGTTACGGCAGGTGATAATGTCACGCTGGGAGTGGGGAAGACACCCAGCGTAGGATAACGACGGGGGGGGGGGAATAAGGAGTCCCTAACGCTAAGGGCACAAGAAGGAGACGGTGACCCCTAGACTTCCTAGAGCTGACCCTGTCTGCCCTAACGTCCCTATACAGTCTCCTCAACTGTCGCCGACCACGAACCTCGTCCCTCTCTGATCCTAGCACTATCTTATCTAAGGATCAGATGGAGAGGTTCACTAGACCCCTCCACTATCAACTAAAGACAAACACCAGGGAAGACAGACATTTGGGAAAAAGAAACACTTATCTGACAGCAGAACTCAGCAACCTCCACAACCTCAGCCTCTGCTGGAGCAAGGATAATGAGTGCACCAGGAACTATCACCTGCACCGAGGAAGGGTAATGAACCTCCTTATAAAGGTGGAAGGAATCTGCTGGGTCCTAGTGACCTACAATATTGGTGGATAAAACCAGACCGAGCACAAGACCTCCACAGCCGTCCCCCCATAACAGCGAGATCCCATCACACCCTCTCTCCATCTACACAGAAGGTAAATGCCCCAGAAAGAGACGGACCATCCTCCACCATTATGGCTGGTGGGCCACACGCTGGGATCGTCTGCGCGTGGCCTCCACCCTGTCATCCGTGTCACCCGTGACAGTCCTCTTCTCCTCTGCCCCCCTGTCCTCTTCTCCTCTGCCCCCCCTGTCCTCTTCTCCTCTGCCCCCCCTGTCCTCTTCTCCTCTGCCCCCCCTGTCCTCTTCTCCTCTGCCCCCCTGTCCTCTTCTCCTCTGCCCCCCTTGTCCTCTTCTCCTCTGCCCCCCCCTGTCCTCTTCTCCTCTGCCCCCTGCAGAGTTTTCCTCACCTCTACGGATCCATGGGGGGCCGTGCTGACTGAGTGGAGGAGCCGCCAGGCGCCAGCACCGCAGCCGCATCCACCGCACCGCCACAGCACTTGGACCATCACAGGACAGGAAGCAGCAGAGCTCCCAGCGGCTTCCTGTCAGCGTGATGATCGCTCTCAGCGCTGGGGGGGCCGGTCGGGAGCGGAGCACAGTTCATGCGGGCGCCGCGGCCGGGCGGCAAGCCGGCGGCGACACCCTCCCTCCCCCACAAAGACTCCAGTTTTCATATGGAGCCTGGGGGAGGGAGGTAAAGAAAAAAAAAAAAACCGCTCGCACTCCCCTTGCCTTGTGGATGCAGCCCTGCTGCCGCCCTCACACACACTGCCGCCCGGGGCGGACCGCCCCCTCCGCCCCCCCCCACGCTACGCCACTGCCTGAGTGCAGGGTGAGTGTGATCTGAGTGTTGAGTGAGTGTGACATGAGTGCAGGGTGAGTGTGACGTGACTGCAGGGTGAGTGTGACGTGAGTGCAGGGTGAGTGTGATCTGAGTGCGGGGCTGAGTGCGACGTTAGTGCAAGGCTGAGTGTGTTGTGAGTGCAGAGTGAGTGTTATGTGAGTGCAGGGTGAGTGTGGCATGAGTACAGAGTGAGCGTGATCTGAGTGCAGGGTGAGTGTGATCTGAGTGCAGGGTAAGTGTGACCTGAGTGCAGAGTCAGTGTGATCTGAGTGCAGGGCTGAGTGTAATCTGAGTGCAGGATGAGTGTGATCTGAGTGCAGGGTGAGTGTGATCTGACTGCAGGGTGAGTGTGATGTGAGTGCAGGGTGAGTGTGACGTGAGTGCAGGGCAGAGTGTGACCTGAGTGCAGGGCAAAGTGTGACGTGAATGCAGGGTGGGTGTGAGTGCATCATCAGATGTTTCTTGTGTGGCACCTTGAAAATGAGACAACTTTTTATCGGTTATCAGTTGGACCAGGTGCTCTTATTTGTCACTAAGTGGCAGAATTGCTTTCTAATTACTGATAGATTTCAGCCGGTATCAGGACTCTCCAAGGCTTTTTGCACCTCTCTTTCTTCTGTGACATGAGTGCAGGGCAGAGTGTGACGTGAGTGCAGGGTGAGTGTGATGTGAGTGTAGGGCTAAGTGTGAGGTGAGTGCAGGGTGAATGTGATCTGAGTGCAGGGTGAGTGTGATCTGAGTGCAGGGCAGAGTATGATGTGAGTGCAGAGTGAGTTTGATGTGAGTGTAGGGTGAGTGTGATGTGAGTGCAGGGTGAGTGTGACTGAGTGCAGGGCAGAGTGTGACCTGAGTGCAGAGTGAGTGTGAGTGTAGAGTGAGTGTGAGTGCAGAGTAAGTGTTAGTGCAGGGTGAGTGCAGGGCTAAGTGTGAGGTGAGTGCAGTGTAAGGTGAGTGTAGGGTGTCTGGGTGTAAGTGGGCTGCAGTACCTACCTGGCTCCTGGTGCTGTGTGTGCTCACCTAGTGCATTTAGTTTAAGGACCTCTGGTGATGTCACAGTCATGTGTCCATGATTGTGACATCATCAGAGGTCCTCTAAGTATGTATTAGGTTATGGGGGGGTGCCGGGCAGGGGGCTGCAGACTGCTGGGAGCGGGTTACTGGGCGGGGAGGAGGTGAACACAGGAGTGGGTGGGTACCGGGCAGGGAGGAGGTGAGCGCAGCAGTGGATACCGGGCAGGGAGGAGGTGAGCGCAGCGGGGTGGTATCGGGCGGCGGAGGTGGGTGCAGCTGGGGTGTCTGCCGGCTGCTGGAGCTCGGCAGTCGAGGCTTCCCCTCTGCGCTGGCCTCCACAGCTCCGCCATTTTGGTCATTCTGTCTGTTTCTGACATCCCGCGTCGCTGATTGGTGGCTGCCGGCCGAGAGCGACGAATCAGCGACGCAGGATTTCCGTTACAGACAGACAGACACAATAAGGCAATCATACAGTAGGATAATTTATGGACATCTATGCAGATTAGTTGGTGAGATATTCATGCCAATAGCAGCTTTAGAAATGTATGTACTTAGAAATTGGTGACGTGTTCAATACTTATCTTATATTTTTGATGTGTGAATGTGAAGGTGTCCGACCATAGGCAATGTGATTATGTGGCGCCCCGTTGGTCAGGTGTCACACCGGAGTATTACACCCATAAAAGCGGTGTAATTATCCCAACTGTAAGTGGATGCAGGGTTGGTAGGAGGGACCCAATTCCAGCACTCCCATACTCAAGCCGGGGTAGGGCTTCTCTGGGGGGAGGGTTAGGAGAGTTAGAAGGTCAGAACAGGTGAGCTGCAGACTAGGCCTGGGAGGGTCAATCTCAGTATACAAACATATACTACATTATTATAGTGTTTACAGGGCTTTACGTAGACTTAAATGTGTTCCATTGTGTTGGGGGGTTGGCACGCCGGTTCATTTCAATAGCTGGATCAGCCTCTTTCTCTGCTATGGCTGATGACCCATAGAGTGATACATTTGTGTAATTGTGTAGTTTCACTAAAACTAAATTGCAGTTATTTAATGACATAATCAAATAGAAGGAAAGAAAATCTCGGTGGAGACAGAAGCGCGTTGTGTCACCTCGCCATCTTCCTGCAGATGCAACCACAAGAGTGGAGCAAGCACAATGTGGCTGACCACAGGCCGGCGGAGCTGCATAAACGGGTGAAGGCCATAGAGATGGGGAACCAGAAGCTGGAAGACTGTGACTATTTAGGGGCCTCTTTTTTACTTCTTTGGTCTAATGGACACAACCTTATTACTCAGCTCCACATTCTCTGTTCCCCATCACGGGAGACGTTTATGTGGTTACCACAGCTCCAACTTCCACAAACTTACAGAAAACTACATTTGATCTGCACAAAGCAGCAGATGATGTGTGTATGGCACCACAAAGAGAACGTCATGCCGGAGCCAGAAATCATTGGATTGATGGTAAGTAGGAGGAGAGTAAGAGGCCATGGACCACATTCCCAGGTCCAGTGAATTGAATCCCTTAGGCTTTGTTCACACGTTGAGTGTTTGGTTGCAGAAATTTCTGCATCTCTTGGCAAGAAAAACTCAGCAGCAAATATGTTTGTTTTTTGTCTGCATTTTTCTAGCATTTTTGGACACCAGTGCATGCTATACACCAGTGTTCCCCAACTCCAGTCCTCCAAAAGTGCATGTTTTCAGGATTTACTTATTGTTGCACAGGTGATAATTTAGACACCTGCTCAGGAGATGATTCCAGCAATGCTAAGGAAATCCTGAAAACTTGCAGTGTTGGCGGGCCTTGAGGATTGGAGTTGGGAACACTGCTACTGACATAGATAATAGACATAGATAGGCAGACAGACATATAGGCATATAGGTGCATAACACCCCAACATAATAAAATTCCCCTTATGGAGGTTATTGGATATCTCGTTATGATCAAATAAATAAATAAATGAAAAAGCAGCATGGGACCCCTCTATTTTTGATAACCAGGCAAGGTAAAGCACACAGCTGGGGGCTGACGTCACCATTCCTCAGACGTTCCAGGTCTCGCGCTGCCGTACGTGTGACCTGATGAGTGAAAGCTGGGGAACCACCATGGTGCAGAGTGAATTACAATACACAAGATGAGGTGCCAATAACAAAGGGTGAATTTATTGAAAAGCAGGGAATGGTGTGGTTAAGGCAGGTTCAAACAGGGGGACGCAGTGGCAAAAGATAATTTACAAGATTTTGTATTCTCTAGCTGGGCCGCTCAATAGCACGGTGATCCAACTATTACAGAATCAATATATCACAAAGGTAAAATCCAAACGATAACAAAGTATGATGTATAATCTCACTGGCCTCTGCAAAACGGACCATGTGGCTGCCGTGTTCTGGCTATCGAAGCCTACACAAGGCCCTGACGTGTACACAATCAGAAACTAACTCACAGTGATGTTGGGGACACAGATCCAGTCTCCGGGGCCCCCAACAGTCCGGTACAGTGGTGCACTTGTCTTCCTGCTAGATCGGTGAAACGTGGTCTACTCCTTGTTTCAGGGTTCCTGAGATACTCCTGGAATCTGTAAGTCCCGTTCTCAGTTTGTGACTACTCAATATAACACATGACAGTCACCTTTGCAACAGACGCAGAGCCTGTTCAATATCACAAGACCATTACTTCAAACAGGTTGTGTGACCTTTCACACAGTTCCATACACTGCTGCTCTCAGCAGGAGCTCTCAGCTCTGTCTCTTACAGGCTCAAAACCTCCCCTACCAGTCCATTAGCACAGTCCTTTGCAGGGGGACCAGAATATTCCATCACACCAGACACAGGGGTGCTGTCTCTTTAAGTGGCAGCGTGTTTCTTACTGTCCATAGCAGTGATACCCCCTACATCATCACTGCTTTCCACAGTCGAGAGGTATCGCAAAGCACAGACTGACTGCAAAAACCTATGAAGCTTTGTTCTCAGAATGAGGCTCCATAGGTTTTTGGCTACAGATTCCAGGGACATTGTGGAAATGCCATGAACTGTGTCGGCACTGCATGACATTTTTTTTGTATGAAATTGGTAAATGGAGGAAGGTCTTTTTTTTTATGTCTTTCAGGTTTCCCTTTGTGGACTATGTTGGATTAGGTGAACTATGTCACAGGACTACAGCGGACCTGCTTGTTTTTTTTTCTAAAATGATGAACCAGGAAAAGTGAGAAGTTGTTTATTTAAATAAATTATGTGTTTGTATTTTTTTCTTTTTACTTATTATGTTAGTAATAATGGTGTTGGTAGATACATCTCCATCACTAACACTGACATTAAACAGCTGACATCAAACCCATTAACCATTACCCCGATTGCCAACGCACCAGGGTAATCGGGAAGAAATGAGACAAAGTGAAGGAATTGGTACATCTAATGCGCTGCCCCACTTCTGGGGCAGCTGCAGGCTGGTGTTTTGAGGCTTAGAAGTGCCCAATAACCATAGATCTTTTCAGCCTGATAATATCAGCCCGCAGCTGTATGTGTCAAGCCCAGGCTTTGGGGTACTCGAGTATCTGGCGGCGAACTCTCTCAAGTTCCTCTATCCCCCTCTCGTTCTCTGTATCTGGGATCTGTCCTTGTCGTTCCCGGGTCCTCAGCCGAGAGACCCTCCTGGCTCCCTCAGGCCATTCACCTGGCCTCTCCAACTCCAACTCCTCCGACCCTTCTAACTACCCCTAGAGGTGGTTTTGTACTCCCTCCCGGTTACCTCCCACTGTGTGACCTAGTGTGGGGTGTGGGTCTAGGGTTCCGCCTATCATCCCGAAATCCACTTGCAGCTGGGATGACTACACCTCTTTTACAGGTGCAGTACCCCTCTGTGGCACCCACATAGTGGGGCGCCACATACCCCCTTGATTGAATATACTCGTCCGCGAGTATTAGCACTTGTCTACCGGGAAGTGAAAAATAACATTTTTATAAACAATACTAACGGGTAACTATTTACATTCAAGCAAGCTTAAGTTTCTTCCCATTGCTGGGAGACTCATTACTTATAACATTTCACATATATAAAAAAAAAACACATCATTACTTCGGCCCAACGGGACCGGTACTAGCGATGCAGGCCCAGCGGTAATCTATAGTATAGCACAGTCCAGTGTGTGTTATCACCGCTGGGCCGCTGTTCATTCAGCACACATTATTCAATAAAACTGGGGAAGGACAGTTCAAGTGTAAAGTATTTGAGTCCAGGAAACACATATTATGCAGGGTTTGCAAAAAGGGAAAAATAAAGGGGCATGGTTACTGAAAAGGTGAGGGGCTATATACAGGGGCAATGTCTCAATGCGGGAGTCTATTGCAAGCATAGTGTCAATGTTCTGCATGGGAGATTGTGATAACAAACCAGCCTAACGGGTCGGGGTAACGCTCATAGGTCACTTGCTCACCTCTGTAGAGATCTCGCCTCGGATGTCCTTTACGTAGAAATGACTCCACATCCCACCGGGAAAAGAAGATATCATCAAAGAGTTCGGGTTCACGGAGAAATCCCCAACCGTCCTTCTGGTAGACGGAAACAACTGTTCCTGTGCGGCAGAGTTCTAATGGAAGTGGGGACTGGGCTCTGGCTTCTTCGCGGAGTCTCCTTGTCGCCTGCTTGCGCTGGTACCACTCCTCTCTCTTCCTCTGCCTGGCCACTTGGTCCCTTTCTTCAAATGTGGATCGGGAACGTTGCAAAGACTGGTACTGTGGGACTACTCGTGGCTCCACGGAACTCAAGATGGTGGGTACTCCTTAATGGTGCTGCTGCCACGCGGTCCACCATGCCGCTTCTGGAGTACTCCCTCCCGAGGCTCCTTCTATGTCCTCCGGTTCCTCGAAGCCGTCCACATGGGGTCGTCGTTGACTTCCTCCTCAACCTCGACGTCTGGTGATGTGGGTGGTATCCACGCTGCCTCCAGCCAGAGACAACTGCTAGCCCGGGACGGTGGTGTAGTCAAGGACTCAGTCTAGGACACCGTGTCCCGGGTCTGGACGAGTGGTGGTACAGGTGGTAAGGAGGCGCAGTACTCTTTCACTGCTCGTTTGGCTACCGCTGCCTCTCGTGCCTCGCGGGTCGTTCTCCTAGCGGACAGCTCAAAGGTCCGCTTGGCACTCCACCGCCGACACACCCAAGTTAAGGTCTGCTCCATTTTTTTGAGGAGCCGGGTGAAAGCATTCCGCCAGTAGTCAGCTTCCCCCTCCATCGTCAAGAGAGACGCCGCTGCCGGATCACCTCGCTCGGCGCAGGTCTGCTCCTCCAACTCTCGCACAATGCCTCTCCACCGGGGTGCTGCCATGCTGCCGGATACAAAGGAGCCTAGTTGTTTCTGTCCTTCTTTTCTGGTTTGTCCAGCTGTGGGTGGGCACTCCCTGGCAACTTCCTGTGGGCCGCCCCCTGATTGATTGATGGCAATCGGAGCGGACACACTTCTTGGCGCCTCTGTCTTGGCCCTCCTTTTTCTAGGAGCTGAGGCACGCCCCGAGCCTGCACATGGTGTTTAGTACATGGCTACGGCGCCATCTTGGGCCCTCCTGCAATAATGGCGAGAACCCATTTTTGGCACAAAGCAATGGTGGAAAAAGTTTGTTTTAAGTCCAAGTTCAAGGCACACAGTACCCGGTGGTACAGGGCCAATATCCTGTTCATGACGCCAGAAAGATATGTGTCGAGCCCAGGCTTTGGGGTACTCGGGTATCAGGCGGCGAGGGGTTAACTGCTGTGTCACGGGGAATGGTGGCCGCACCTGATCCCGTGTCCTGGGCCTATCTTTAAAAGGGGGGTTATTGTACAGGGGACAATTTACAGTTTGTCGTCGTGACGCCACCTGTAGTTTCTGGTGATGTGCACCAGCGCCGCCACAGTCCTCTGGAGGTTCGTGGTATTGCGGCTGAGATGTTATAGTCCTCCACAGGCAGGACTGGACTTCTGGGGCAGCGATTCCTGTGAAGGAAGGGAAATGAGAATGTGTGTTGACTACAGGCAGGTTAATCACATTACACATAAGGATACTTATCCATTACCCAGAATTGAAGAGTCATTAGCTGCATTGAGGACAGCTAAGTTTTTTTTGTACCTTAGAGCTCACCAGTGGGTATTGGCAGGTTCCTGTGGCAGAATCAGACAGAGGAAAGACTGCATTCATAACACTGATGGGCCTTTGTGAGTTTAAATGCATGCCATTTGGACTCTGTAATACACCGGGAACGTTCCAGAGGTTGATGGAGTGCTGCCTGGGGCACAGGAACTTCGAAACCATGCTACTGTACCGAGATAACGTCATAGTCTACTCGAGAGGAAACGAAGTATGAAGACCACCTTGAAGCATCTGTGAAGTAATTTGAGGCACGTTTAGACAGTGGTCAGTGCTGTGGGCACCAGACCCTGACAAGGTTACAGCAATCAAGGACAGGCTGAGTCCACCACCTATCAGAGAGGTACACTTTCCTGGGACTGGTAGGACTACTACCGAGGTTATCAAGGGCTTCACCAAGATACCAAGATGGCAGTGCCTTTCAAGACCTCCTGGTAGGCATGTCCAAGGAGGGCAAGGGCCCAGGTCCTCCGTTCGAATGGGACAACAGAGTGGAAGACTCCTTCAAGCAGTTAAGGGGGCCCTGACGGTGATGCTGGCCTACCCTGACTATGGCCATCCTTTTATGCTCTACAAAGAAGCGAGCAGCATGAGATTGGGAGGCATGTTATCCCAGGTGCAGAGAGGCAAAGAGAGAGTGATTGTTTATGCCAGCCGGAAGTCCGTCCCACAGAAAGGAACCCCGACAACTATAGCTCCTTCAAACTAAAGTACTTTGCATGGTCTGGGCCGTAACAGAATGTTTCAAACACTACCCGACTGCAGCAAAGTTCACCATCTACACGGATAACAATCCATTACCCACCTGGAGACGTTAGAAGTTAGGAGCACTGGAACAGCGATGGATGGCCCTAGCTGTCCAATTACAACTTCACCATCAAGTAGGGGCAGGCCATAAGAATCGCCAATGCTGTTATGCTGTCAAGAATGCCCTCACCTGCCAGATGCAGAAGAAGGACCCGGGGGAGCTGGAATAGGTAGAGCTACCAGCTTTACATCACAACAGTGTGTCCCAGTGTTCCCATTAGGTGAGAAACAAGTGGCCCGTCATGCAAGAGGCCAACGTCCAATCCCCTGCCCCACCATGGTAGGGCAGAGACGCAAGAAAGTGACCCAGTCATCGGTCTAGTCAAAGAAATGCTTCAGCAAGCCAACTCACGCATAGTCCAGATGCCCCCAGAGGCTCAACAGCTGTGGAAGGAGAAGAGCAAGCTATTCATTATGCTGACAGTTTATATCTGTAAAGGAAGCAAGCACAAATAGGGTCTTATCTTTATATATATGGAAGGCTCTGAAGCCGCTCAATGAAACTGCTCTACCTGTTCAGGTTGTGTGACACACAACCAATACAAAACACATGAGGTAGCTGCTGCGAGACACACACTTCCACATGCAGCATGATAGGCAATCCTGGGATTCAAAAGGGACGGTGTGTTGTAGATCTGCGCTGCTACAAAAAACAAAATCTTACCTGATGAAGGAGCATAGCAGGCTCTGAAACGCGTTGGATGGATCAAATAACTCTTATAAATTGATGATTTGAGCTTCATGGTTTTTGTAGCAACGCGACCTACAACACACCGTCCATTTTGAATCCCAGGATTCATCTATGCTGGTAAGCTGTGCAGACAGCACATCAATTCATGAAAGCCATGAATTAATGTGGCAAATAGTGGTCCTAAGATAGATGCCCAGATGGTCCTGGAAGCATACCACGATGTAGCAGGGCACTTCGGATGGAAGAAGCTAGAGATGCTGTTACGTGAACGATTCTACTGGCGAGAATGCTGATGAGGGAATGGCTGTTATGGGCAGGGTGACCAGGGAAGACTAGTCAGACCCTAGTCTAGGAACCCTGAATGGCCCTGATCCTGAAGGTATCTCTGAAGGTGAGAAGGTTCAGGCCTCCAGTCTCTCCCTTAAACTCGTCCACCAGCCCTGCGCTATTCCCCCCCTCACCTCCCTCCACAGAACTGAGATATAGCAACTTCAAAGGAAAGGACTTCAGCAACACAAACACACAAGTCAGCATAGCACAGCTTTCAGGCATAGAGTGAAACTCTATCAGCAGCACCACCTGGTGGAAGGAGAGGGTACTTAAAGGCTAAGGGGTGGGGAGTTCAGGTGAGTCACAGATTAACCCATCAACTGGCAGTTGAACTGAATAGTGAATGCAGTTCTGGAGCCCAACACAGGAGGCCGGACCTTCACAACTATCAACCATGCAGCTCTTAAAGACAAACATACACAGCAGCATCCAGCAACGTCAGCGCCATCTAAGCGCGTGACGGAACGGTCATCGAGAACTGGTGCAGAAACTGTGGCCCGTGCAACCTCGAAGGAAAGATCATGACAGTCAGAGAGCTCCTCTACAGCCTATCGTTACCAAGCAGCACTTGAACTTGTAGCCTTGGACCACGTGAATTGACCCCGAGCCGTTCAGGCTACGTCTGCATCCTCACCATTGTGGACCACTATTGAAGTTTCATAGTCGTAGTGCCGGTGAAGGACCTGACAGCGAGGACAGCGGCCAGAGCTTTCCAAGCCCATTTCTGCAGACTTCATGCTACCCTGAACAGGTACTTACAGACCAAGGTCCAACATTTGAGGCCGAGGTGTTCCAGGAGTTTTGCAACTTGTACGGATGTAAGAAAATCAGGACAACACTGTACCATCCACAGACCAATGGCATGTGCGAGAAAATGAACCAGGTAGTGATAGACCTGTTGAAGACCCTGCCATTGGAAGAGAAGCATGTGCCGAGAAGTTGCCCAGACTTAGTGGACTTGTAAAATCGCATCCCTGTGAAGCTCCACCAACTGTACTCCTGCATACCTGATGAGAGCAAACCTGGCAAGCTGCTCATAGATCTAGACATGGGAGTGTTAACACCGGAAACCAACCCACCAGATGCAGATTGGGATGCAGAACTTCAGCAGAAGTACCGCCAAGTGCAGGACTGCATTGAGAAAATCTGTCACAGGTCAGAGAGAGGCAAGAGAAGACCTACAACAAACACGCACCTGCAGCACCCTTAACCACCAGAGAGCAAGTCCTAAAAAGAAAACAGCGAACCAACAAACTAGATGACCAGTGGGTGGCAGAACCATACACTGTGTTGCCTTCAAACTTGACAATGCTAGTCTGTCTAATTAGCAAGGACGGAGGGGAAACCTCAGCGGCAGTTTCCAGAGATCACCTATGCCCTGAACAGCTGAAATGCAAAAATGCAAAGAAAGACCCCCAGAAATACCTTAACCCCAAAGCAGCAAAGGAAGAGATGGTTCACCCCTTCTGGCAGACTTCCCAAAAACCTGGACTCAGATTAATGGAGCCATTGTAGTCCCAGCGTTGACTTTCCCTCCAGTGGCCATACCTAAACCCGTTGAGACCTGAGAAAACCTCAGGAAAGACCTGAAGACAGCGGCTGCAGTAGAACAAGAGAGTCAACCCCTACTAGCGGTGAATCTGTCAGTCTCATGGTGAGTCTAAGACGACAATCTACTATACCCGTGCTACTTAGGTATATATGTAGACTAGTGAATAGTGCACACACAACACCCGTGGTAGACAATACAAACCAAAATAGACAATCAGGGACACATGTGTTGCGTACATCCACTCGTAGTAACTTAGGTCAGATCCCAGCCCGTTATAGGGAATGTTAGTAAGTTAGGGGGAGAAGTTTACCCAGGTTTACAATGTAAATATGTTTTGTTTTCTTTTATGCAACCAAGTACAATATGTTTATTCTCCATGCAACCAAGTAAATAAGCAACCACCAAGCGTACCGTGCCTGCAGGACTTACTATTTGAACTATTGCACATTCTTGAACTTCAACTTTAAAAATGGACCAATAAACCACAGTACTGGTTGTAGTAAAGACAATTTATTAAATAACTCTTCATCAGCTAACTGGTGGAAGGACGAAGCGCCTAGTAGACGTGTTTTTCAAAATTTTCTTGTTTTTTGTAATTTTTTTATTTTAGAGACTCTGTTAATTATCTGTTGTTATTGTGGTTTGATGTCTTTATATTTTTCTAAAATGTTTCCTCAGGCCAGGAGTACTGAATTTAATTAAGGGGGAATGTGGCATCCCAGAGTCTGGTTACAACAATGACATTGCCTCTCTCGGGGGATGATGTCATGCTTGGAAGCAAATAGGGTATCCACACCAGGTACGCCACTGCACACAACACCTTTCCTGATTCCAGATCAGAAGAGGAGTTTTAACCCGGGTTCAGGGGAGCTCCCCTATAAATTCAGGCCTGGGGGGGGATTAGTTTAGTTCTCTAGGAGGACTGTGAAGAGGTCCTATGGACAGGAGAAGAGGAAGGCTCGACCAGGACAGAGACTAGCAAGTGTGAGGGACCTGTAGGAGAGGGTCTGAGGAGGGAGAGGAGACAGCCTGGGAAGTAGAGAAGCCAACCAGCTCACCCCAGAGCAGAGCCCAGGAGCGGACACGGAGTCCGAGGTGGTGAGGGTATTCCAGCCCAGCAGCCAACACCAGAGGGTGGGAAGATTCCAAGTCTCCTGGCCACAACAAAGCCCAGGATGCACAGCGGCATCAGAGAGCTCAGGGACAGTAACCAGATGAGAGGTACCAGAGAAGAGATCGAGCTGCTTGCCGTACAGGTGAGAGACTTTACGCAGGAAGACAGAGTCGCAGCTTAATTACTGGCAGCCAGGACTCACTAAGAGGAGTGTCGAGCCCCAGGCCCTGGGGTACTCAGGTACCAGGCTCGGTGGTTGTTTAGGGATGTCACGGATGGCAGCGCCTGATCCCTGGGCCTGGGTGACACTTCAAAAAGGGTGTATTTACAGTAGTAAATTTACAGTACCTGGTGATGGTCACCAGCGCCGCCACAGTCCGCCAGAGGGGATGGTAGTGCGACTAAGTTGGCAAAGCCCCTACAGGTAGGGCTGTTCCTCCTGCAGCGTTCCTGGAAGAGAACAAGTTGATGTAGGCAAACACACGTAGAGGCAAAGTCACTTCCTCCCGGGTACTTTACTGTAAATTCATAGCAGCATCAAAGAAAGTTCACAGTTCAGCAAGATGTTATAATGACAGGTAGCTCTACGGGTGGCTGCAAGTGGATCCCAGGTGATATAGTGGAACCCGTGGTATACTTTAGTTGACGAACCCGTGTCCTTTCTTCCCCGCCTAGGATGGGCTTATACCCAATAGCTCCGTGTATGTAGTACAGAGGTCCTCTCCTCTTGGTGAGGAAGCAGGCAGACCGCTCCGTCTGGCAGGGTGCTATGGCTGATAAACAAGCCACAGCAGCCAGTTGCTGACTGTAATGATGAACTCTGGCCGGATCCTTGGGCCCGGCATTCCCGTGGTGGACTGGAGTATCCCCTGGAGTATGGGCGCTTCACTCTGGGGATCTCCCTTTCTCTCTAGGGCCCGGACTTCTCACGTCGGGCACCCTCTTTCAGAATCTCCTCAGGATGCCTTCTTCTTCCCGCCGGACGGGCTTGAAACCGACCCGGTGAGTCTTCCGCCTCGTTCCGCTTAGCCAAAGATGAAGACCTCCTTTAACCCCTGGAGGTAAATATATCCCCTCCCGGGTAACCTCCACCACTCAACTAATGTGGGAGTGCTGGGATTGGTCCCACTCACCATCCTAGGGTCCACTTGCAGCTGGGCAACTACACCTCTTTTACGGATGTAATACCCCTCTGTGACACCTGACCTTGCGGGGCACCACAGGAGTGCAGCAGGGAGGCCTCAGAACTCACCGGGTGTGGAGATCCCCAACTTGCTTAAAGGTCACCCAGATTCCCAACATCTCTTGTGGACGGTACCCTGGACTAAACCTGCTACTTCTGCCAGTAAATGTAATAGAGACTACGTACTTTGTGTCTGTCGATAATTCTGCGCCCTCGTCCTGCACCACCTAAGGCCTACCACCGCCATAGACTTTACCGGATGCCCTGGGGAAACGTTCCACCCGTGGAACGAAACCACCACATCTGCACTCCCATCATCCCCAGAGCTCCTGCACCGCAGCATCGGCCACTCATAGAATAATACCATGAGTGGCGTCACGACAACCAATCCCTACTTCACCATCACCTGCAGAACCTTTAACTTGATACCCAGGGTAACAGAGCTGGGCCTCGACCTCCATGACTCCCTAGAAGCATCAAAGCCTGGGCTCCGAGGACCCACAGCCCTGGGGCGCATCACTCTGCTCTGTGGGCCTCCACCTCACTGCTCTGATCTATGGGCCCCACCTCACTGCTCTGATCTATGGGCCCACCTTACTACTCTGATCTATGGGCCCCATCTCATTGCTCTGATCTATGGGCCCACCTCACTGCTCTGATCTATGGGCCCCCACCTCACTGCTCTGATCTATGGGCCCCACCTCACTGCTCTGATCTATGGGCACCACCTCACTGCTCTGATCTATGGGCCCCACCTCACTGCTCTGATCTATGGGCCCCACCTCACTGCTCTGATCTATGGGCCCCCACCTCACTGCTCTGATCTATGGGCCCCACCTCACTGCTCTGATCTATGGGCCCCACCTCACTGCTCTGATCTATGGGCCCCACCTCACTGCTCTGATCTATGGGCCCCACCTCACTGCTTGATCTATGGCCCACTCATGCTCTGTCTGTGGGCCCCACCTCACTGCTCTGATCTATGGGCCCCACCTCACTGCTCTGATCATGGGGCCCACCTTCACTGCTCTGATCTATGGGCCCCACCTCACTGCTCTGATCTATGGGCCCCACCTCACTGCTCTGATCTATGGGCCCCCACCTCACTGCTCTGATCTATGGGCCCCCACTCACTGCTCTGATCTATGGGTCCCACCTCACTGCTCTGATCTATGGGCACCACCTCACTGCTCTGATCTATGGGCACCCACCCCACTGCTCTGATCTATGGGCACCCACCCCACTGCTCTGATCTATGGGCACCACCTCACTGCTCTGATCTATGGGCACCACCCCTCTGCTCTGATCTATGGGCACCACCCCACTGCTCTGATCTATGGGCACCTACCTCACTGCTCTGATCTATGGGCACCCACCTCACTGCTCTGATCTATGGGCCCCACCTCACTGCTCTGATCTATGGGCACCACCTCACTGCTCTGATCTATGGGCACCACCTCACTGCTCTGATCTATGGGCACCACCTCACTGCTCTGATCTATGGGCACCACCCCACTGCTCTGATCTATGGGCACCCACCCCACTGCTCTGATCTATGGGCACCCACCTCACTGCTCTGATCTATGGGCACCACCTCACTGCTCTGATCTATGGGCCCCACCTCACTGCTCTGATCTATGGGCACCACCTCACTGCTCTGATCTATGGGCACCACCCCACTGCTCTGATCTATGGACCCCACCTCACTGTTCTGATCTGTGGGCCCCCACCTCACTGCTCTGATCTATGGGCACCACCCCACTGCTCTGATGTATGGGCACCCACCTCACTGCTCTGATCTATGTGCCCCACCTCACTGCTCTGATCTATGTGCCACACCTCACTGCTCTTATCTATGGGCACCACCCCACTGCTCTGATCTATGGGCACCCACCCCACTACTCTGATCTATGGGCCCCCACCCCACTACTCTGATCTATGGGCCCCCACCTCACTGCTCTGATCTATGTGCCCCACCTCACTGCTCTGATCTATGTGCCACACCTCACTGCTCTTATCTATGGCCCCCACCTCACTGCTTTGATCTATGGGCCCCTACCTCACTGCTCTGATCTATGGGGCCCCACCTTACTTCTCTGATCTATGGGCCCCCACTGCACTGCTCTGATCTATGGGCCCCCACCTCACTGCTCTGATCTATGGGCCCCACCTCACTGCTCTGATCTATGGGCCCCCACCTCACTGCTCTGATCTATGGGCCCCTACCTCACTGCTCTGATCTATGGGGCCCCACCTTACTTCTCTGATCTATGGGCCCCCACTGCACTGCTCTGATCTATGGTCCCCACCTCACTGCTCTGATCTATGGGCCCCTACCTCACTGCTCTGATCTATGGGCACCACCTCACTGCTCTGATCTATGGACCTTATTACTCAGCTCACCATTTTCTGTTCCACATCACAGGAGACATTTGTGAGGTTTAAAGCAGCTCAAACTTCCACAAACTTCCCAAAGCTATTTTCCCTTCTACATTATAGAGGATGTCAGCGCCGGGAACTGGTGACATGATGACTCCTTGATCTCACTGTCCCTTTCGCTCTCACCTTCTGTCTTTTATGCTCTCTATTTTGCTTCCTCCATCTCGTTTTCTTTCTCTCCTATCTTTTTCTCTCTCTATTTTGTTTTCTCTATCTCCCTTGCCTTTTTCTGTTTTTCGATCTTACTTTCCTCCTTTCTTACTCACTCATCTTTTTCTCTCTCTATTTTGCTTTCTCCATCTCCCTCCCTCTCTATCTTTCTCTTTTTCTCTGACTTTCCCTTTCTGTCTCTCTCTTCTCTCACATCTTCTATCATTTACTCTCTCTATTTTTCTTTCTTCGTCTCTCTCTCTCCGTCTCCTACCTTTCTTTCTCTCTTCTCTCTCACCTTCTACCTTTTATTCTCTCTATTTTGCTCTCTCTATCTCCCTCTCTATCGTTCTCTGTTTCTCTCTCTGACTTTCCCATTCTGTCACTCCCTCTCTCTTATCTTTTCTGTCTCCCTCTCTTACTTTCTTTCTTTTTCTCTATTTTGCTTTCTCCATCTCCTTCTCACCCCCCTCTGTTTTTCTCTGTTTCTTTCTGTCTCTTTTTATCTCTTCCTCCTTCTTTTTCTCTCTATTTCTCTTATTCTTGCTCTGTTTCTCAAATTCAGAGAAGCTTTATTATTGATCAAATACACATAGGTTTTGCCAATGTAAGACATCAGACGGCACTCACCATAGCACGAAACAGCTGCTGTCATCCTTGTGTCTCTGCCTCCCCTCCCTCCCTCGTGTGTGTTATCCCGAATATGAAAAAAAATCAAAGATAAAAGCACAAATGGTGAGTGCCATCTGATTTCTTATATTGTGACTACCTGTATTTGCTAAATTTGCTAAGGATAGAGCACCACCATAATGGTTTTCATATTCCCAGCGGTCCGTGGTCTGCAGTTTGAGTTAGTGGAGGAAATGCCTCTTTGTCAACGATGCCAGTTCCCTCTTGATTGATTTTGCCAAAGTAAGAGAAGAGTAGGGGATAGGGAACGTTCTCTCGGCTACCTGACCCCGTCCAGCTGTTACATATTCAGAGTGTCCGAATCATGTGCACATACCCTTCTACATGCAGCGTGTCCAAATCATGTGCACATACCCTACACATGCAGCGTGTCCGGATCATGTGCACATACCCTTACACATGCAGCGTGTCCGAATCATGTGCAAATACCTTTACACAGGCTGAGTGTCCGAATCATGTGCACATACCCTTCTACATGCAGCGTGTCCGAATAATGTGTACATACTTTTACACATGCAGCGTGTCTGAATCATGTGTACATACCCTTACACATGCAGCGTGTCCGAATCATGTGCACATACCCTTACACATGCAGCGTGTCCGAATCATGTGCACATACCCTTACACATGCAGCGTGTCCGAATCATGTGTACATACCCTTACACATGCAGCGTGTCTGACTCATGTGCACATACCCTTCTACATGCAGCATGTCCGAATAATGTGTACATACCTTTACACATGCAGCGTGTCCGAATAATGTGTACATATCCTTACACATGCAGCGTGTCTGAATCATGTGCACATACCCTTACACATGCAGCGTGTCCGGATCATGTGCACATACCCTTACACATGTGGCCTGTCCCAATCATGTGTACATACCCTTACACATGCAGCGTGTCTGAATCATGTGCACATACCCTTACACATGCAGCGTGTCCGAATCATGTGCGCATACCCTACACATGCATCGTGTCCGAATCATGTGTACATACCCTTACACATGCAGCGTGTCTGAATCATGTGCACATACCCTTACACATGCAGTGTGTCCGAATCATGTGCGCATACCCTACACATGCAGCGTGTCCGAATCATGTGCACATACCCTTACACATGCAGCGTGTCCGAATCATGTGCACATACCCTTACACATGCAGCGTGTCCGAATCATGTGCACATACCCTTACACATGCAGCGTGTCCGAATATGTGACATACCTTACACATGCAGCGTGTCCGATCATGTGCACATACCCTTTACAATGGCTGTCCAATCATGTGACATACCCTTACACATGCAGCGTGTCTGAATCATGTGCACATACCCTTACACATGCAGCGTGTCCGAATCATGTGCAATACCCTTACACATGCAGCGTGTCCGAATCATGTGCACATACCCTTACACATGCAGCGTGTCCGAATATGTGTACATACCTTACACATGCAGCGTGTCTGAATCATGTGACATACCTTACACATGCAGGTGTCCGAATCATGTGCACATACCCTTACACATGCAGCGTGTCCGAATCATGTGCACATACCCTTACACATGCAGCGTGTCCGAATCATGTGCACATACCCTTACACATGCAGCGTGTCCGATCATGTGCACATACCTTCACATGCAGCTGTCCGAATAATGTGTACATACCTTACACATGCAGCGTGTCCGAATAATGTGCACATACCTTACACATGCAGCGTGTCCGAATCATGTGACATACCTTACACATGCAGCGTGTCGAATCATGTGCACATACCTTACACAGTGCCTGAATCATGTGACATCCCTACACATGCGCGTGGAATCATGTGCACATACCCTTACACATGCAGCGTGTCCGAATCATGTGCCATACCCTACACATGCAGCGTGTCCGAATCATGTGCACATACCTTACACATGCAGCGTTGTCTGAATCATGTGCACATACCCTTACACATGCAGGTGTCCGAATCATGTGCACATACCTTACACATGCAGCTGTTCCGAATCATGTGCATCCCTTACACATGCAGCTGTCCGATCATGTGCACATCCTTACACATGCGGCTGTCCAATCATGTGACTACCTTACACATGCAGCGTGTCCGATATGTGCACATACCCTTAAATGCAGCGTGTCGATCATGTGCACATCCTTACCATGTGCTGTCCATCATGTGCACTCCTTACACATGCAGCGTGTACGTCATGTGAATACCCTTACACATGCGGTGTCGATCATGTGACATACCTTACATGCAGGTGTGTCTGATCATGTGCTGACATACCTACATGCAGCGTGTACGAATCATGTCACATACCTTACACATGCAGCGTGTGAATCATGTGACCATACCCTTACACATGCAGGTGTCGAATCATGTGCACATACCCTTACACATGCAGCGTGTCGAATCATGTGCACATACCCTTACACATGCAGCGTGTCCGATCATGTGCACATACCCTTACACATGCACTGTCCGAATCATGTGCTACATACCTTACACATGCAGCGTGTCTGAATCATGTGCACATACCCTTACACATGCAGCGTGTCGATCATGTGCACATACCCTTACACATGGCGTGTCCAATCATGTGACATACCCTTACACATGCAGCGTGTCTGAATCATGTGCACATACCCTTACACATGCAGCGTGTCTGAATCATGTGCACATACCCTTACACATGCAGCGTGTCCGAGTCATGTGCACATACCCTACACATGCAGCGTGTCCGAATCATGTGCACATACCCTTACACATGCAGCGTGTCCGAATCATGTGCACATACCCTTGCACCTGCAGCGTGTCCGAATCATGTGCACATACTCTTAAGGCCCCGTTACACATAGCGATATTGCTAATGATATTGCTGCAAGATCACAGCTTTTGTGACGTAGCAGCGACGTCGCCAGCGATATCGCTGTGTGTGACAGGGACAACGACCAGTGATCCCCATCCTGCGGCAGAGAACCTGATAGATCCCAACGACTGCTGGGTGTTGGCGCATCGCTGGGTGATCGCTTGTAAGTCTGCCTGTCTGGCATCTCACCTGCGACCACACAGCGATGTTCCAGCAAAACCGGCCAGGTCAGATGGTTGTCTGGATTGCTGGAACTTTGCTATGTGTAACGGGGCCTTTACACACGCGGCGTGTCGGGCTTACTGCTGTCACTGATTTTTTTCTGGCACTTCTCCAGAATCTGCACAGGCCGTCTGTGTCCATTAGATGGCAGCATCTGCACCATTCTATTGCATTGGCCTTTGCAGTTCCCTTAGTGTAGGGGCCCATGATCAGGCTTTCCTGCCTTCTGTCCTGTTCTCTTGTGGAGACGTCAGTGTCCTGTGTGGGACAATGCACTGTCATTGCTTGTGATCAGGATTCTGGGGGCAGTGTATTTTTGCTGTATTCTGCCGCTCAGAACACTCTGTATGAATAAATTGACATGCCGCAGCTCAGGAAGCCGCGCCCCAGGTCTAACAGGAGCACAGCGGACACTGGAGTACCATAAATCCCATCAATGCAGAGTTTTGGATCCAGCAAAAATATGCTCCATCTAAAACGTTGCTAGCACTGATTGTGGCCAATCATCCTTACATTTTCTCTGAGGTCCAGGGGCGGACAGTGCCAAGGGGCAGAGGGGCATATGCCCCCCAGGCCGCTTCACCAGCAGCTGTCCTGGGTTTCTTACTTGTATACTAGCCACATTTAATTGTGCGTGTGCTGGCATGTCTGTGTGCATGACTGCATTCGACTACGTGTGCTTACATCAGGAATGACACACCATTTTTGCAAAGTGAGTGCAAACTGGAAAGTTAGGCTGCCGGTTACATGGGGTTTGTCAGATAATTAGGGAAATTAGCCCCAGGTGCCACATATACACCAATAACCTGCAGGGATCTGAAAGTGTTCTCTAATTGTGATCAGCGTCTTTTTCATTTATCTCATTCACATTTTTATTCTGAACTTTATATATAAATTCAATCTATGAAATAACCTTACAATCCTGCTAATTTACACATAGGACGACACAATGACCTGAACATTAAAGAAATTGTGTGTTGTTCTCTAATTTTGCTCGCCTGTGTATATATCTGCACTCCCACACTTTGGTGTATCTGTATATAGAGGCACTGCGCGTTTCACCCCTGAATTGTATATAGAGGCTCTGTGTGTATATATATGTGTGTGTATATGTGTGTGTATATGTGTGTGTGTATATATGTGTATTTCCTTCTCACCGTCTCTCGCTCTCGCCCCTGTACTGTATATAGAGGCTTTGTGTGTATATATATGTGTGTGTATATATGTGTTTGTGTATACGTGTGTGTGTTTCTCCTCGCTGTCTATCGCTCTCGCCCCTGTACCGTATATAGAGGCTCTGTGTGTGTGTACTGTATATGTGTGTGTGTTTCGTCCTCGCTGTCTATCGCTCTCTCCCTGTACCGTATATAGAGGTCCTGTGTGTGTGTATATGTGTGTGCATATGTGTGTGTATATGTGCGTGTGTGTGTGTGTATATATGTGTGTGTATATGTGTGTGTGTGTTTCCTCCTCACTGTCTATCCCTCTCGTCCCTGTACTGTATATAGAGGCTCTGTGTGTATATGTGTGTGTGTGTATATGAGTGTGTGTTTCCTATTCGCCGTCTCTCGCTCTCGCCCCTGTACTGTATATAGAGGCTCTGTGTGTATATGTGTGTGTATATGAGTGTGTGTTTCCTTCTCATCGTCTCTCGCTCTTGCCCTTGTACGGTATATAGAGGCTCTGTGTGTGTGTGTATATGTGTGTGTGTGTGTATATGTGTGGGTGTTTCCTCCTCGCTGTCTCTTGCTCTCGCCCCTGTACTGTATATAGAGGTTCTGGGTGTGTGTATGTGTGTGTGTATATGTGTTTGTGTATGTGTGTGTATGTGTGTGTGTGTATGTGTGTGCGTATGTGTGTGTATATGTGTGGTATGTGTGTGTATGTGTGTGTATATGTGTGTGTATATGTGTATGTGTGTATATATATGTGTGTGTGTGTCCTCCTCGCTGTCTATCCCTCGCCCCAGTACTATATATACAGAGGCTCTGTGTGTGTATATGTGTGTGTGTATATGAGTGTGTGTTTCCTTCTCATCGTCTCTCGCTCTTGCCCTTGTACGGTATATAGAGGCTCTGTGTGTGTGTGTGTATATGTATATATGTGTGTCTATGTGTGGGTGTTTCCTCCTCGCTGTCTCTTGCTCTCGCTCCTGTACTGTATATAGAGGTTCTGGGTGAGTTGGTGTATATGTGTGTGTATGTGTGTATGTGTGTATGTGTGTGTATATGTGTGTATGTGTGTGTATATGTGTGTATATGTGTGTATATGTGTGTATGTGTGTGTATATGTGTGTGTGTGTATATGAGTGTGTGTTTCCTTCTCATCGTCTCTCGCTCTTGCCCTTGTACGGTATATAGAGGCTCTGTGTGTGTGTGTGTATATGTGTGGGTGTTTCCTCCTCGATGTCTCTTGCTCTCGCCCCTGTACTGTATATAGAGGTTCTGGGTGTGTGTGTATATGTGTGTGTATGTGTGTGTATATGAGTGTGTGTTTCCTCCTCGCTGTCTATCCCTCTCGCCCCTGTACTGTATATAGAGGCTCTGTGTGTGTATATGTGTGTGTGTGTATATATATGTGTGTGTGTTTCCTCCTCGCCGTCTATCCCTCGCCCCAGTACTATATACATAGGGGCTGTGTGTGTGTGTATATGTGTGTGTGTATATGTGTGTGTGTTTCCTTCTCACCGTCTCTCGCTCTCGCCCCTGTACTGTACAGAGGCCCTGTGTGTGTGTATATGTGTGTGTGTGTATATGTGTGTGTGTATATATGTGTGTGTATATGTTTGTGTATGTATATGTGTGCGTGTTTCCTCCTCGCTATCTCTTGTTCTCACCCCTGTACTCTATATAGAGATTCTGGGTGTGTGTGTAAATGTGTGTATGTGTGTATGTGTATGTGTGTATATGTGTGTGTGTATATATGTGTGTCTGTTTCCTCCTCGCTATCTCTTGTTCTCACCCCTGTACTGTATATAGAGGCTCTGTGTGTGTATATGTGCGTGTATATTTGTGTATATGTGTGTGTGGGTATGTGTGTGTGTTTCCTCCTCGCAGTCTATCCCTCTCATCCCTGTACTGTATATAGAGGCTCTGTGTGTATGTGTATATTTGTGTATATGTGTGTGTATGTGTGTCTATATGTGTGTGTATGTGTGTGTATATGTGTGTATATGTGTGTGTGTATACATGTGTGTGTGTTTCCTCCTCGCTATCTCTTGTTCTCACCCCTGTACTGTATATAGAGGTTCTGTGTGTGTATATGTGCGTGTGTGTGTGTGTGTTTCCTCCTCGCAGTCTATCCCTCTCAGCCCTGTACTGTATATATAGGCTTTGTGTGTGTGTGTATATTTGAGTATATGTGTGTGTATGTGTGTGTGTGTATATGTGTGTTTCCTCCTCGCAGCCTATCCCTCTCGTCCCTGTACTGTATATAGAGGCTCTGTTTGTGTGTATTTGTGTATATATGTGTGTATATGTGTGTGTATATATTTGTGTGTATATGTGTGTGTATATGTGTGTGTATGTGTGTGTGTGTATGTGTGTGTGTATGTGTGTATATGTGTGTGTGTTTCCTCCTCTTGTTCTCACCCCTGTACTGTATAAAGAGGCTCTGTGTGTGTGTATGTGTGTGTGTGTATATGTGTGTGTGTTTCCTCCTCTTGTTCTCACCCCTGTACTGTATATAGAGGCTCTGTGTGTGTGTATATGTGTGTGTTTATATGTTTGTATATGTGTGTATATGTGTGTGGGTTTCCTCCTCGCCGTCTATCCCTCTCGCCCCTGTACTGTATATAGAGGCTCTGTGTGTGTGTATATGTGTGCGTGTGTGTGTGTATATATATGTGTGTGTTTCCTCCTTGCCGTCTATCCCTCGCCCCAGTACTATATATATAGAGGCTCTGTGTGTATATGTGTGTGTGTATATTGTGTGTGTGTTTCTTTCTCACCGTCTCTCGCTCTCGCCCCTGTACTGTACAGAGGCCCTGGGTGTGTGTATATGTGTGTGTATATGTGTGTATATGTTTGTGTGTGTATATATGTGTGTGTGTTTCCTCCTCGCTGTCTCTTGCTCTCGCCCCTGTACTGTATATAGAGATTCTGTGTGTGTGTAAATGTGTGTGTGTGTATATGTGTGTGTGTATATTTGTGTATGTGTGTGCATGTGTGTCTATATGTGTGTGTATGTGTGTGTATATGTGTGTGTGTTTCCTCCTTGCTATCTCTTGTTCTCACCCCTGTACTGTATATAGAGGCTCTGTGTGTGTATATTTATGTATATGTGTGTATGTGTGTGTGTTTCCTCCTCGCAGTCTATCCCTCTCATCCCTGTACTGTATATAGAGGCTCTGTGTGTGTGTGTATATTTGTGTATATGTGTGTGTATGTTTGTGTGTATATGTGTGTTTCCTCCTCGCAGTCTATCCCTCTCGTCCCTGTACTGTATATAGAGGCTCTGTGTGTGTGTATTTGTGTATATATGTGTGTATATATGTGTATATATTTGTATGTATATGTGTGTATATGTGTGTATATATGTGTGTATACGTGTGTGTATATGTGTGTGTATGTGTGTGTGTATATGTGTGTATGTGTGTGTATAAAGAGAATTTTGTTTACGTACCGTAAATTCTTTTTTCTTGAATCATCAATGGGAGACCCAGACAATGGGGTTTAGGGCTCTGCCCTCCGGAGGCCACACTAGGTACTACAAGTTTGTAGACACCGCCCCCTCCGCTTATAAACCCCCACCGCAGGGAACATCCTCAGTTTGGTCCATAAGCTGCGAGGAGACAAATAAACCACACCCGAAACATCGGGAAAGAAACCGTGCACAGACGGTCCAACAACCCGGAAGAAACTGTCCCAACAGGGAACAGATCAAATGCAAAACATGCAACGGAACAACTGGGTGGGTGCTGGGTCTCCCATTGATGATTCAAGAAAAAAGAATTTACGGTACGTAAACAAAATTCTCTTTTTTCTGATCATCATAATGGGAGACCCAGACAATGGGGATGTCCTAAAGCAATACCCCAGGGCGGGAAGAGTTCCTCAAAAGACGGATAACACATGGTCCCCCTCAAAGGTGGGCAACCGCCGCCTGGAGGACCCGCCTGCCCAAACTTGCATCCGCAGAGGCATGGGCATGCACCATATAGTGCTTAGAGAAAGTGTGCAGGCTGGACCAAGTGGCCGCCTGACACACCTGTAGAGCAGACGCTCGATGTCGCAAAGCCCAGGAGGCACCGACAGCTCTGGTCGAATGCGCCTTCAATCCCACCGGGAGAGACAAACCAGAAGCCCGGTAAGCCTCTTGAATGGGAGCCTTGATCCATCTGGCCAAGGTTGACTTTGACGCCGCGGACCCCTTACAGCGACCCGCCGTAAGGATAAACAATGAATCCGAACTCCGGAAGGAGGCAGTCCTGGACACATAAATGCGTACAGCCCTCACGAGATCCAGAGTGTGGAGGTCACGCTCAACCTGATGAACGGGAGCGGGACAAAATGATGGGAGAACAATCTCCTGGTTCAGGTGGAAAGTGGAAACCACCTTTGGCAAGAATTCTGGCCGCGGGCGCAACACCACCTTATCTTGGTGAACCACCAGAAAGGGAGACTTGCACGAAAGTGCCGCCAATTCTGAGACCCTTCTCAGAGACGTAATCGCCACCAGAAAGACTACCTTCTGGGACAAACGAGAGAGGGAAATGTCTCTCAGTGGCTCAAACGGCGGTTTCTGCAGTGCCGCCAGGACCATGTTAAGGTCCCAAGGGTCCAGAGGTCGCCGGTAGGGCGGAACCACCCTAGACACTCCCTGCAGAAATTGACGGACCTTCGGGAGGAGCGCCAAGCGCCTGTCAAACAGCACTGAAAGAGCTGATACTTGACCCTTCAGAGAACTGAGGGATAAGCCCAACTCCAAACCCGACTGTAGGAAAGCCAACAACGTCGGGATGGACAAGGGCCACGGGGACCTTCCACCCGAGGCACACCAGGTGAAAAAGATTTTCCACGTTCTGTGGTATATCTTCCTAGATACGGGCTTCCTAGCCCAATTCATAGTGGCAACCACCGTGGGAGAGAAGCCTCTGGATGTTAGTAGCCAGGCCTCAAGAGCCATGCAGTCAATCTGAGGGCCCTGGAATTGAGGTGGAAGAATGGGCCTTGCGCGAGAAGATCTGCGCGTTCTGGAAGAGCCCACCTGTGTCCGCCTGACAGTTGCCACAGGTCCGGATACCAGGACCTCCTGGGCCAATCTGGTGCCACTAGAATGGCTACTCTGCATTCCGTCCTGATTTTCCACAGGACCTTGGGAATCAGAGCCAGAGGCGGGAACACATATGGTAGATGGAAGCTGGACCAACTCAGGATCAGGGCATCCGCCCCCAGAGACTGAGGATCCCACGATCTTGCCATGTATTGCGGCACCTGATGATTCAGCCGCGAGGCCATCAGATCCACGTCCGGAGTGCCCCATTTGCTGCAGATGTCCCGGAAGACGTCTGGATGAAGAGACCACTCTCCGGCGTCCATCCCCTGTCGGCTCAGGTAGTCGGCCTCCCAGTTCTCGACCCCTGGGATGTGAACTGCGGAGATCAGGCAGTCGTTGTCCTCCACCCAAGATAGAATGCGGTGGACTTCGGTGGGGGCCTGAGCACTTCTGGTCCCTCCCTGATGGTTTATATACGCGACGGCCGTCGCATTGTCGGTCTGAACCCAGATGGGCTGTCCTGATAGGAACTTCTGAAACGCCAGGAGCGCCAGATAGACCGCCTTGATCTCCAGCACGTTGATCTGCAACGTCGACTCCGACTGAGTCCAGAGTCCTTGAGCCCTGTGGTGTAAGAACACCGCACCCCAGCCCTTCAGACTGGCGTCGGTGGTCACCACGAACCATGACGGTTTGAGGAAAGACCGGCCCCGTGACAAGTGACGTGGCTGGAGCCACCACTGCAGGGAATCCCTGGTCGGTTGGGAAAGGGCCACCAGCCGATTCAGCGAG
The DNA here is from genome assembly GCA_033576535.1 of Allobates femoralis. Lineage (NCBI taxonomy): Eukaryota > Metazoa > Chordata > Amphibia > Anura > Aromobatidae > Allobates > Allobates femoralis. The sequence continues at coordinate 16,411,985 of JARQOC010000013.1, forward strand.
ATCGTCCTCTTGTCCCATCTGCGGAGAATCTCCAGCTGGAGAGGACGGAGGCGAAATTGTGCGAAAGGCACCGCCTCTATCGCAGCTACCATGCGGCCCACCAGCTTCATCAAGACCCGTAGGGATGAGTGTGGTGACAGGAGGACATCTTGCACTCCTGATTGAATAGCCAGCTGCTTGGCTCGTGGCAGAGACACCAGAGCTGAGTCTGTGTGGAAGTCCATGCCCAGATACGTCAGTGACTGGGTCGGAACCAGGGTTGATTTCTGGACATTGAGAAGCCACCCAAACTGTTCCAGAGACTTCATGGTTACCTCCAAACTCTCCCGACAAAGGTGTTCCGATGGCGCCCTGACCAGCAGGTCGTCTAAATAAGGTATGACGGCGTGTCCCTGCACATGCAGGAGAGCCATCATAGAGGCCATCACCTTCGTGAACACCCGCGGTGCTGAGGCCAACCCGAAGGGTAGTGCCACGAACTGGAAGTGTTCGTCCCCCACTGCGAATCGTAACCAGCGCTGATGAGCCGGTGCAATGGGCACGTGAAGGTAAGCGTCTCGGATATCTATGGACGCCAGGAAGTCTCCCTGTGACACAGCCACGATCACGGAGCGCAGGGATTCCATACGGAACTTCCGAACCAACACATGACGGTTGAACAACTTGAGGTCCAAAACCGGGCGAAAAGAGCCGTCCTTCTTTGGGACGATAAAGAGGTTGGAGTAAAAACCCCGGAACCTCTCCCCAGAAGGCACTGGGACCACTACTCCGTCTCTGCGGAGCCCCTCCAACACCAGGTGAAAAGCCTGAGCCTTTTCTGGAGAAGGAACAGACCGATGGAATCGGTGTGCCGGCTGCGACGTCAGCTCTATCCTGTAGCCTCGTGAGACTACGTCTCGGACCCACTTGTCTTGGACGTGGAGAAGCCAACTGTCCTGAAAAAGGAACAGGCGACCCCCCACCTGTGGGGAGGCAGGACGAGAGAGCGAGTCATGCGGAAGTGGGTTTGGGGGTGGCAGCTGCTGCCCCAGTTGGCTTCTTTTGGCGACCCTTGGGGCGCCACTGAGTAGTGGGCTTGCCCCCTCGGTCCGCGTGAGCAGACGCTGCTGATGACTGTGAGCTGGAACGAAAGGACCACTGTTTTGGGTTCCTTTTAACGGTATACCGTGGCTTAGGTTTATTCTGCGGGATCTTAGACTCAGCAGAATCCTTTATCAGCCTGTCCAGCTCGGTGCCAAAAAGCCTGTCACCAGAGAACGGAAGATTTTGCAAAATCTTCTTAGACGTGGCATCTGAGTCCCAAAGACGCAGCCACAACAACCTGCGGATCGCTATAGCGTTGGCCGAAGCCACAGCAGAGCGGGTGGCAGTTTCCAATGTTGCCGTCCTGGCGTAATCTGCATAGGCCTTTGCCCTATCAGTAAGCGCCAGGACCTCAGAACTGGACCCTGCCAGTTCAGTGATGCCATCCAAGTAGGAGGTAATCGCTTGCAGGGTCCAGACCGTGGCAAAATTAGGGGCAAATGAAGACCCCACAGCCTCATAAGAAGACTTGGCGAGTTGTTCGACCTGTCTATCTGTCGCATCCTTCAACGAGGAGCTATCAGAGGCAGAGAAAAGGGAGCGTGCAGCAATCCTGGTCATGGAAGCGTCCACCTTCGGGGACTGCGACCACTCCTGAAGCACCTCCTGGGGAAAGGGGAAGCGATTGTCCTTAACTTTGCGGACATAACGCCGCCCAGGATGTAACCTGGGTGCTCTAACCACCCGTCCAAAGTTAGTGTGGTCCATAAAGGAGCCACTTGGTCTAGCCTCTGGCCGTAGCCATTGATAGACCTCCTTCGGGTGTACGTCCACCTCCTCAGGGGGTGTCACGAGACGAGAAGTCTCGTTGATGGAGGACACCAGATCCTCTACCCCGTCTGGTGGTTCTGACACAGACCTGAGTATTGAACCCCCATCATCCTCATCACCATCAGAGGGACGCTCCTCCTCAGAGAGAGCCTGGAGCTCGGGTGACTCCTCACGACGAGCTCGCTTAAGGGGTCTCACAGCAGAAGAGGGAGACGCCCGGGGGTAACTGGACGGAGTAACTGGGCTATCCAGTCTCCTATTAAGTGCCTCCAGGGATTGCGACATGGAGGACAACTGGGACAACAGAGATTCATTAATCTTATTCTGCGTTTCCCATGGCCCTGGGATCACCTGAACCTCAGGGTAAAGCACTGGAGCTGCTGTCTCAGCAGTATCAGTCCGGGCCTCTGGGCGTCCGCAGTTATTGCAGGACCCCTCAACCAGCGTCCCGTTGCATGTAGCACAGGCAGTGGTGGTGCTGGCCGCCTTAGCAGCACGTTTTCCAGCTGAGGACATTCCCACAGCAGGGGCAAATAAGCCAATCTATGCAGACAAAAACCGGGGATCCCGGTGGCTTACCGACCGCTGTAAAGCGGTGGGAGGAAGCGGTGTGCGTGTGTGGCCTCCACGAAGTTTCCGGTCTCCCCTTTTGGAGTGCAGACCTGTGCTGCAGTCAGATCCCAGCCGGGAAGTGAGGGGAAAAGATGGCCGCCGACAGACAAGCTGTGGGCGGCGCCGAAAATACGCGGGAAGCACACACGCACGCCCTCGATGACATCACCACCAGGGCTGCTTCACATCTCCTCAGGCAGCCTCAGTAATGTAGGCGCCGGAGCCCGCAGCGCGGGAAGTATTGTGATAGTACAATACTTAGACTGCATGTAAAACAAAACACCTGCAATCTACAGCCTCAGCCCCTGTGAAACACAGGGCGGTCAGCCAGGGTGACCCCAGCACAGGGTACACCGCCAGAACCGCGGACCCGAGGGTAGCGCGCGGTCTGAGTGCCAGAACACATAAAGTGTCAGACACTACCCCCAGGCACACCGGAGACACACCGTGCCTCAGTGCCGGTCCGGTCTGTAAGCACCATTTAGGGAGGCCTCGGACGGGGGTTTCAGCACCAGTCCGGTCTGTAAGCACCATTTAGGGAGGCCTCGGACTGGGCTGGCTCCAGTCCGGTCTGTAAGCACCATTTAGGGAGGCCTCGGACGGAGCGGAGCTGTGCGAGGCTCCTATCTCCCACCTTCCAGAGCCCCCCAGGGAGGGATGGAAAGGAGCGCGACAGCGTACCGGGGGGACACGCAGTGTCCAGGCCCTAGGCCCTCCGGTACCTCCACCTGCGTGTTCCACAAGGGTGAGCAGGGAGACTGCCGAAGGTCCCGACCGGGACCATTTTACCTTGTCTTCATACGCCATCACGTAAGCTGTGAGAATGCTGTGAAGTGCAAGCAAAGCGTGATCCTCCGAGCACACTAAGTTTAAAACTGAGGATGTTCCCTGCGGTGGGGGTTTATAAGCGGAGGGGGCGGTGTCTACAAACTTGTAGTACCTAGTGTGACCTCCGGAGGGCAGTGCCCTAAACCCCATTGTCTGGGTCTCCCATTATGATGATCAGAAAATATGTGTGTATTTCCTCCTCTCCGTCTATCCCTCTTGCCGCTTTACTGTATATAGAGGCCCTGTGTGTATACGTGTATACAGGGCCGGGACGATAGGTAGGCGACCCTAGGCGATCGCCTAGGGCGCCATCTTGTGGAGGGCGCATTGCCCGCCCCCTAGAGGGCCCCGTGCTGACCGCCGGCGGCCGCGCCGGCCAGAGAGGAGGGAGGAGGGGACTTCTCTGCCCGGTGCCCGCCCCTCCTCTCCTCCAACATGGGGCCTATGGAGCGCGGATCCGAGGAAACAGCCGAGTTCCTCGGACCCGATCTTAGTGTACTGAGCATGCTCAGTACACTAAAATCGCTCTGTGCCATAATATCACTTCTGTAATGTATATTCATACATTGCAGAAGTGATATTCTGTGAAATGAAAGGGTTAAAAATAAAAAAATCATTATCCTCACCTCTCCACGATCCAGCGATGCCTCCTGCGCTCGGCTCTGTGCTTCCAGGACCTGGCTTGACGTCACAGTGCAGTCACATGACCGGTTACCGCGGTAACCGGTCATGTGACTGTGACATCACGCCAGGTCTTGTGCATCAGAAGAAGAGAAGCTGGAAGCAGCGCGGGTGTCGTGGAGAGGTGAGAATGATGATTTTTTTATTTTTTAAGCTCTGCAGAAGGAGGGCAAAGAGGGTCTGCAAAGAGGGTATGCAGAGAGGGGAGCAAAGAGGGGGGCATAGAGGGGGTCCAAAGAGGGGATGCAAAGAGGGGGGCAAAGAGGGGCTGCAAAGAGGGGGGCAAAGAGGGTCTGCAAAGAGGGGAGCAAAGAGGGTCTGCAAAGAGGGTCTGCAGAGAGGGGAGCAAAGAGGGGGGCAAAGAGGGGGTGCAAAGAGGGGGGCAAAGAGGGTCTGCAAAGAGGGGGGCAAAGAGGGTCTGCAAAGAGGGGGGCAAAGAGGGTCTGCAAAGAGGGGGGCAAAGAGGGTCTGCAAAGAGGGTCTGCAAAGAGGGGGGCAAAGAGGGTCTGCAAAGAGGGGGGCAAAGGGGCTGCAAAGAGGTGGGCAAAGAGGGGGGCAAAGAGGGGAGCAAAGAGGGTCTGCAGAGAGAGGAGCAAAGAGGGGCTACAAAGAGGGGCTGCAAAGAGGGGGCAAAGAGGGGAGCAAAGAGGGTCTGCAGAGAGAGGAGCAAAGAGGGGCTACAAAGAGGGGCTGCAAAGAGGGGGGCAAAGAGGGTCTGCAAAGAGGGGAGCAAAGAGGGTCTGCAGAGAGAGGAGCAAAGAGGGGCTGCAAAGAGGGGGCAAAGAGGGTCTGCAAAGAGGGGGCAAAGAGGGGCTGCAAAGAGGGGGGCAAAGAGGGGAGCAAAAAGGGTCTGCAGAGAGAGGAGCAAGAGGGGCTACAAAGAGGGGCTGCAAAGAGGGGGCAAAGAGGGGGGCAAAGAGGGGCTGCAAAGAGGGGGAGCAAAGAGGGGCTGCAAAGAGGGGGTCCAAAGAGGGGGTCCAAAGAGGGGCTGCAAAGAGGGGGGCAAAGAGGGTCTGCAAAGAGGGGGGCAAAGAGGGGGTCCAAAGAGGGGGGCAAAGAGGGTCTGCAAAGAGGGGGGCAAAGAGGGTCTGCAAAGAGGGGGGCAAAGAGGGCTGCAAAGAGGGGGGCAAAGAGGGGCTGCAAAGAGGGGGGCAAAGAGGGTCTGCAAAGAGGGGGTCCAAAGAGGGGGGGCAAAGAGGGCTGCAAAGAGGGGCTGCAAAGAGGGGGGCAAAGAGGGGCTGCAAAGAGGGACTGCAAAGAGGGGCTGCAAAGTGGGGGGACATAGGGGAGACAGAGGGCAGACAGAGGGGAGAAGGGTGACAGGAGGGGGACAAGGTGACAGGAGGAGCAGGGAGAGGATCCAAACTGATGCTGCAAAACATCGGGATCAGATGCCTATTTGGCATCCGATTGCAGTCATCAGTTTGGATCCGATGCTGTCTGAGGGGTGCTGCAAAAAGTCTGATCCCCTCGGACAGCACAAAAACGCTGTGTGAAAGCAGCCTTATTTGGCACGGATCAGGTTGGATCCAATTCGGTCCGATTTGACCCGCTGTGCCAAAAATCGAAGCAGGCTGCGATTTTGGGCACAGCAAAAAATCGGCCAGAATCGGATCCGACAAAAATCGGATGCCAATAAGGCCAAATCCGATGTGATCCGTGCCCATAGGATAACATGGGGTCAAAATCTGATCCGTGGCTGTCCGACGGACAGCCACGGATCACAGAAAAACGCAGTGTGAAAGCAGCCTTACAGCAGACGCACGGTGACGGCGGCCGCGGTGAGTGTGCAAAGGCGTGCTTCTCCCCCCGACCCCCGCATACTGGGCCCTGTATACACCACTGGGTCTTGTATACACCACAAGGCCCTGTATACACCACCACTGGGCCCTGTATACACCACCACTGGGCCTGCTGTATATACTGCTGGGGCCTGTATATACCACTGGGGCTGCTGTATATACTGCTGGGGCCTGTGTATACCACTGGGGCTGCTGTATAACCCCTGGGGCTGCTGTATTACCCCTGGGGCTGCTGTATAACCCCTGGGGCTGCTGTATTACCCCTGGGGCTGCTGTATTACCACTGGGGCTGCTGTATTACCCCTGGGGCTGCTGTATTACCCCTAGGGCTGCTGTATTACCCCTGGGGCTGCTGTATAACCCCTGGGGCTGCTGTATAACCCCTGGGGCTGCTGTATAACCCCTGGGGCTGCTGTATTACCACTGGGGCTGCTGTATTACCACTGGGGCTGCTGTATTACCACTGGGGTCTGTATATACCACTGGAGAGGCTGCTGTATACCACTTTGCTGGGGGCTGTATACCTGTGCTGGGGTCCACCCTCGGCTTATACACGAGTCAATAGGTTTTCCCAGGTTTTGGGGGCAAAAGTAGGGGGTCGGCTTATACACAGGTCGGGTTATACACGAGTATATATGGGTAGTAATCCTACAATGTCTGCTGGACATGGTATGAGGAGGTTTATGGCTCAGTCAGTACACACGCCATACTTCATGGTAAGGGGAGGGTTTATGGCTCAGTACACACTCCATACTTCTTGTTATTAACCAGTTAATGCTCTCTTGTCCACCGCACTGCAGTTTCAAAAGAGGACAACAGCGAGACAAGCAGCAACATGGCATCAGAGGGTCCCTGACCTCGAAATAGAAGATCCTCAGATCCTGGTATTGTGACATAATATTAAGAATAATACTTTTTGCATTTATATTACACTATGAACTTCACAGCACTTTACATACATCATCAATACTGTCCCCATTGGGGCTCACAATGTAAACAACCTATCAGTATGTCTCTGTAGTGTGGTTGGACGAACCTTTTATAGGTCCCTGTTAAATTAAATTTACTTTCAAAGTATGCTGACATTTTTATTCCCAGACATATTTCGGGGGGGGGCGCCGTTTGCCTTAGTTGCCTAGGGCACCAAAATGCCTTGTCCCGGCACTGCGTGTATATGTGTGTTTCCTCCTCGCTGTCTCTCGCTCTCGCTCCTGTACTGTATATAGAGGCTCTGTGTGTGTGTATATTTGTGTATATGTGTGTATATATGTGTGTATATGTGTGTATATATTTGTGTATATGTGTGTATACTGTATATGTGTGTATATGTGTGTCTATATATGTCTGTATATGTGTGTATATGTGTGTATGTGTGTGTATATATGTGTGTATTTCCTCCTCTCCGTCTATCCCTCTCGCAGCTTTACTGTATATAGAGGCTCTGTGTGTATACGTGTATATGTGTGTATATACTGTATATATGTGTGTTTCCTCCTCGCTGTCTCTCGCTCTTGCTCCTGTACCATATATAGAGATTCTGTGTGTATATGTGTATATATGTGTGTGTGTTTCCTTCTCATCGTCTCTCACTCTTGCCCCTGTACTGTATATAGAGGCTTTGTGTTTATGCATGTGCGTGTATGTGTGTGTATATGTGTGTGTGTATGTGTGTGTGTGTGTATAGGTGTCTGTATGTGTGTGTCAGTGTGTATATATATGTATGTATTTCCTCCTCACTGTGTATCCCTCTCTGTACTGTATATAGAGGCTGTGTGTGTGTATATGTGTGTGTGTGTATGTGTGTGTATATATACTGTATGTGTGTGTGTAGATATGTGTGTATATACTGTATATATGTGTGTTTCCTCCTCACAGTCTCTCCCTCTCTCCCCTGTACTGTATATAGAGGCTCTGTGTATATGTGTGTATATACTGTATATATGTGTGTTTCCTCCTCACAGTCTCTCCCTCTCTCCCCTGTACTGTATATAGAGGCTCTGTGTATATGTGTGTATATACTGTATATATGTGTGTTTCCTCCTCACAGTCTCTCCCTCTCGCCCCTGTACTGTATATAGAGGCTCTGTGTATATGTGTGTATATACTGTATATATGTGTGTTTCCTCCTCACAGTCTCTCCCTCTCTCCCCTGTACTGTATATAGAGGCTCTGTGTATATGTGTGTATATACTGTATATATGTGTGTTTCCTCCTCACAGTCTCTCCCTCTCACCCCTGTACTGTATATAGAGGCTCTGTGTATATGTGTGTATATACTGTATATATGTGTGTTTCCTCCTCACAGTCTCTCCCTCTCACCCCTGTACTGTATATAGAGGCTCTGTGTATATATGTGTATATACTGTATATATGTGTGTTTCCTCCTCACAGTCTCTCCCTCTCACCCCTGTACTGTATATAGAGGCTCTGTGTATATATGTGTGTATATACTGTATATATGTGTGTCTCCTCCTCACAGTCTCTCCCTCTCACCCCTGTACTGTATATAGAGGCTCTGTGTATATGTGTGTATATACTGTATATATGTGTGTTTCCTCCTCACAGTCTCTCCCTCTCGCCCCTGTACTGTATATAGAGGCTCTGTGTATATATGTGTGTATATACTGTATATATGTGTGTTTCCTCCTCACAGTCTCTCCCTCTCGCCCCTGTACTGTATATAGAGGCTCTGTGTATATGTGTGTATATACTGTATATATGTGTGTTTCCTCCTCGCAGTCTCTCCCTCTCACCCCTGTACTGTATATAGAGGCTCTGTGTATATGTGTGTATATACTGTATATATGTGTGTCTCCTCCTCGCAGTCTCTCCCTCTCGCCCCTGTACTGTATATAGAGGCTCTGTGTATATGTGTGTATATACTGTATATATGTGTGTCTCCTCCTCACTGTCTCTCCCTCTCACCCCTGTACTGTATATAGAGGCTCTGTGTATATGTGTGTATATACTGTATATATGTGTGTCTCCTCCTCACAGTCTCTCCCTCTCTCCCCTGTACTGTATATAGAGGCTCTGTGTATATGTGTGTATATACTGTATAGATGTGTGTTTCCTCCTCACAGTCTCTCCTTCTCACCCCTGTACTGTATATAGAGGCTCTGTGTATATGTGTGTATATACTGTATATATGTGTGTTTCCTCCTCACAGTCTCTCCCTCTCGCCCCTGTACTGTATATAGAGGCTCTGTGTATATGTGTGTATATACTGTATATATGTGTGTTTCCTCCTCACAGTCTCTCCCTCTCACACCTGTACTGTATATAGAAGCTCTGTGTATATGTGTGTATATACTGTATATATGTGTGTTTCCTCCTCGCAGTCTCTCCCTCTCTCCCCTGTACTGTATATAGAGGCTCTGTGTATATGTGTGTATATACTGTATATATGTGTGTTTCCAACTCACAGTCTCTCCCTCTCACCCCTGTACTGTATATAGAGGCTCTGTGTATATGTGTGTATATACTGTATATATGTGTGTTTCCTCCTCACAGTCTCTCCCTCTCTCCCCTGTACTGTATATAGAGGCTCTGTGTATATGTGTGTATATACTGTATATATGTGTGTTTCCTCCTCACAGTCTCTCCCTCTCTCCCCTGTACTGTATATAGAGGCTCTGTGTATATGTGTGTATATACTGTATATATGTGTGTTTCCTCCTCACAGTCTCTCCCTCTCGCCCCTGTACTGTATATAGAGGCTCTGTGTATATGTGTGTATATACTGTATATATGTGTGTTTCCTCCTCACAGTCTCTCCCTCTCTCCCCTGTACTGTATATAGAGGCTCTGTGTATATGTGTGTATATACTGTATATATGTGTGTTTACTCCTCACAGTCTCTCCCTCTCTCCCCTGTACTGTATATAGAGGCTCTGTGTATATGTGTGTATATACTGTATATATGTGTGTTTCCTCCTCACAGTCTCTCCCTCTCTCCCCTGTACTGTATATAGAGGCTCTGTGTATATGTGTGTATATACTGTATATATGTGTGTTTACTCCTCACAGTCTCTCCCTCTCTCCCCTGTACTGTATATAGAGGCTCTGTGTATATGTGTGTATATACTGTATATATGTGTGTTTCCTCCTCACAGTCTCTCCCTCTCTCCCCTGTACTGTATATAGAGGCTCTGTGTATATGTGTGTATATACTGTATATATGTGTGTTTCCTCCTCACAGTCTCTCCCTCTCTCCCCTGTACTGTATATAGAGGCTCTGTGTATATGTGTGTATATACTGTATATATGTGTGATTCCTCCTCACAGTCTCTCCCTCTCACCCCTGTACTGTATATAGAGGCTCTGTGTATATGTGTGTATATACTGTATATATGTGTGTTTCCTCCTCACAGTCTGTCCCTCTCACCCCTGTACTGTATATAGAGGCTCTGTGTATATGTGTGTATATACTGTATATATGTGTGTCTCCTCCTCACAGTCTCTCCCTCTCCCCCTTCCCTCGGTGACACTTTCCCTCCCGCCTCTTTTCTACCTCACAGCTGACTCTCCGGTCACATGATTTCATATCTCTCCATACAGGAAACCTGTATATACAGTATATCCCCCGGCACATGACGGAGGGGAGCCCGGGCTCAGCACACAGACATGGCGTGGACGTCGTACCAGCTGATCCTGGCCGGGATGATGCTCGTCACCGGCTCCATCAACACGCTGTCAGCCAAGTATGTATCCTCCTGTCTCTATTTGTGTGTTGTGTGTATATATATATATATACACTGTATATACAATGGCAGACACAGACAGAAGGTGATCCCTGTCCATGAACAGTATGTGGCCCTGTGCAGCACAATCCATCCTCATAATGCTCAATTCCACCTGCTGAAGAGATAAAAGAGGCCCCATTGCACCAATGTGTGTGTATATGTGTGTATGTGTGCACATGTGTATGATGTTGTCTGTATGGGTATGTACACGTGTGTGTATATATATATGTGAGTATATCATGTGTATGTCAGTGTGTGTGTATATATGTATGTGTGTGTTGTGTATATGTGTATGTGCGTGCCTGTGTGTATATGTATGTGTATACGTTGGTCTGTGTTATATGTTTGTATTTGGTGTTGCATATGAATATATGTGTATGTGTGTGTGTATGCGAATATGTGTATGTGTATGCGATTGTATGATTGTGTAATATATAACATCAGCGTTTTTAAATGCGGCGATGCGTGAAAACGCATCTCGCATTACCGCATACCGGCTGCACTTGCGCACGTTGGGCCGGTTGCAGTAACGCCATACATGTATAGGCGACTTGCGCAGGCGGCAAGTCGTTGCACTTGGCAGTGCAGCCAAAAAAACCGCTGCAGCATTTTTCGGACGCACTGCCGCAAGTGCCAAAACCACTTGCCGCAATCCTATAATGTATGCGTTTACCGCAATCGCCGAACGTGCCCAATGACCGTATCGTAATCGCGCAGATGTGGTTTTCACGCACGCGCATTGAAAAAAACATGTGTGAAAGGCCTAGCCAGTCACACATACCATCCGCTTTTGCCTTAAATCCGTTTTGAGAACATTTTGGACATTTTTTTTTCAAAGTCCAAAAACGCATATGCGTTAATGCATGTGTGTGCGTTTTTTTAACATGGGGCCCTATGGGGAACGCATGCGTTAATGCATGGCACATATAGGCACCTGTGTTAACGCATATGCGTTTTTAATAAAAAAAATGACTAAGTTCCAAAATTTGCCAAAAATGTCCAGGGTCTCAGGGGACACTATTGGCACCCTTAGAAAAACGGATCCGTTTTTCTAAGGGCTTAAAAAACGGATTTGTATGTGTGAACCTGGCCAAAGTATATATATATATTGTGTGTGTGTCTGTGTATGTGTGTATACCTGTGTCTGTATGTATGTATGTGTATGTCTGTGTGTCTGGGTATATATGTGTGTGTATAAGTTTGTTTATGTGTGTATGTGTTTATGTGTCTGTGTATGTGTGTATATGTGTGTGTATGTCTGTGTGTATGCCTGTAAGTGTCTGTATGTATGTAAGTATGTGTATGTCTGTATATGTGTGTGTATATGGCTAGGGTCACACATGCCAATCCGCTTTTAAGTGTCTGTGTGTATGTATGTATGTGTATGACTGTGTACATAGTGTGTGTATATGTCAGTGTCTGTGTGTGTGTATGTATGTATGTGTATGACTGTGTACATATATGTGCATATGTGTGTATGCCTGTAAGTGTCTGTGTGTATGTATGTATGTGTATGACTGTGTACATATGTGTGTATATGTCTGTGTGTGTATATATATGTGTGTCTGTGTATGTCTGTGTGTATGCCTGTAAGTGTCTGTGTGTATGTATGTATGTGTATGACTGTGTACATATGTGTGTATATGTCTTTGTGTGTGTATATATGTGTGTCTGTGTATGTCTGTGCGTATGCCTGTAAGTGTCTGTGGGTATGTATGTATGTGTATGACTATTCATATGTGTGTAATATGTGTGTATGCCTGTAAGTGTCTGTGTGTATGTATGTATGTGTATTGACTGTGTACATAGTGTGTGTATATGTCAGTGTCTGTGTGTGTTATGTATGTATGTTATGACTGTGTACATATAATGGCATATGTGTGTATGCCTGTAGTGTCGTTGTATGTTGTAATGTGGTATGCTGTGTACATATGGTGTATATGTCTTGTGTGTAATATACTGTGTTGCTGTGTATGTCTGTTTGTATTGCCTTAAGTGTCAATGTTGTGCTATGTAGTATGTTATGACTGTGTGTGTTAATATATAATGTGTCGTGTTGTCTATGTGATGCCTTAATGTCTGTGTGTGTATGTATGTAGTTAACTGTGTACATATGTGTGTATATTCTTTGATTGTGTGTAATATGTGTGTCTGTGTATGTCTGTGCTATGCCTGTAAGGTCTTGGGTATGTATGTATGTGTATGACTATGTAATATGTGTGTATATGTGTGTATGCTTAAGTGTCTGTGTGTTGTATGTGTGTATGACTGTGTCATATGTGTGTGTATATGTGTTTGTATATATTGTGTGTGTGATGTCTGTGTGTATGCCTGTAAGTGTCTGTGTGTATGTATGTATGTGTTGACTGTGTACTAGTTTGTATATGTCTTGTGTGTGTATATATGTGTGTCTGTGTATGTCTGTGCGTATGCCTGTAAGTGTCTGTGGGTATGTATGTATGTGTATGACTATGCTATGTGTTATGCCTGTAAGTGTCTGTGGGGTATGTATGTATGTGCATGACTTGTACATATTGTGATATGTGTGTATGCCTGTAAGTGTCTGTGTGTATGTATGTATGTGTATGACTGTGTACATATGTGTGTATATGTCTGTGTGTGTATATATATGTGTGTCTGTGTATGTCTGTGTGTATGCCTGTAAGTGTCTGTGTGTATGTATGTATGTGTATGACTGTGTACATATGTTTGTATATGTCTTTGTGTGTGTATATATGTGTGTCTGTGTATGTCTGTGCGTATGCCTGTAAGATGTCTGTGGGTATGTATGTATGTGTATGACTATGTACATATGTGTGTATTGCCTGTAAGTGTCTGTGTGTATGTATGTATGTGTATGACTGTGTACATATGTGTGTATATGTCTTTGTGTGTGTATATATGTGTGTCTGTGTATGTCTGTGCGTATATGCCTGTAAGTGTCTGTGTGTATGTATCTATGTGTATGACTTGTACATATGTGTGTATATGTGTGTATGCCTGTAAGTGTCTGTGTGTATGTATGTATGTGTATGACTGTGTACATATGTGTGTATATGTCTTTGTGTGTATATATATGTAGCAGAGCCGCCTGGGTCATATCTGTATAATGGTGGAGGATCGTGGTGATTGATGACGTCACTGGTTATACTGGTTATTTGGAGCGATCATTAGACGACATCGGGATATTCGGGGATTTCCTTCTATAGGGAATGAGGTCAGTAGACAGCCGTTACAGAGGCTGTAGTGTGGAGAGTTCCACAATCCAGTAATCGTCCATTACATCGGATCAGCACAATCCGCTCTGCAAACACAACTTTATCAGTTAATAGTTCTGTACAGGATCCGTTTCTTTATCATTGGAGTCTATGGAGAGTGGATCCTTAGATCAGCGGCGGGGCTGTAATGTGGCGGCCGCTGATCTCCTCATATTTAGAAGCAGCACTTCTTATGTAAGTGACGATTCATCAATGAAACCTGCTGCAACTTCCTGAAGTTGTGTTTCGGTTCCTCGTCCGGGGCGCGATCTGTGCTCGGTGTCAGCAGGATTCTGTGTGTCAGGATTAGGAAATCCTCTGTGAGCTCAAACCGCCCTCCTGAGCCCAGATCTGCGCTGATACATTGTAACAAACGCCAATAAACAGAAAAAAGACATAAAGAATCCTCAGCCTTTGAGAGATTAGTAAACAGAGCCCAGATCTGCACTGATACATTGTAACAATGTCTACAAACAGGAGAAAGTCATGAAGACTCTGCAGCCTCTGAGTATGATACAATGCTCATGTACGTACGGTGTTCATTTTAGCACATGGTCATTTCTCAAGGACAGACATCAGAAATACTGTGTGATATCTGATAAATGACTATGAGAATGGTCATATCTCAGTGTGAGAGCTGACAACTGAGAACCGATAAATGATATCTGATAAATGATCATTGATAAACAATAATTAATAAATTATAAATGATATGCACTGTACCTGTCCTTGTTACCCCCACTTCTTATGTAAAGTGTCATGGAACCAATGGCGCTAGTAAATAAATAAATAATAATAATAATAAAATAATAATTAATAATAGATAAATAAATAACTGATAATCGAATAAATGATAACTAGATAATATAATTGATAAATGGTAATTGATAAAATAAACAATAATTGATAAATGATAACAAAAATATAATTGATAATGATAAATTGATAATTGATAATCTATGATAACTGATCATTTATAAACAATAAATAATAAATTAATAAATTAATTATTGCACTGTACCTGTCCTTGTTACCCCCACTTCTTATGTAAAGCGCCATGGAACCAATGGCGCTATATAAATAAAAAATAAATAATAATAATAATAAAATAATAACTGATAATTGATAAATGATAACTGATAAATTATAATTGATAAATGGTAATTGATAATTGATAAACAATAAATGATAATAGATAAACAATAATTGATCAATGATAATTGACAAAAAACAATAATTGATAATTGATAACAAATAATTGATAATTGATCAATCATAATTGATAACTGATATCTGACAACTGACATCTGACATATCATTTATCAATTATCGTTTATCATTCATCATTTATTAATTATCATTTTATCAATTATCATTTCTCAATTACATTTAGCATTTAGCATTGCTCAATTATCGATTATCAATTATCATTTATCAATTATCAGATATCATTTATCGTTCTCATTTGTCAGCTCTCACACTGATATATGACCATTCTCACAGTCATTTCTCAGGTATCACACAGTATTTCTGATGTCTGACTTTGAGAAATGACCATGTCCTAAATGAACACCGTATCATGGAATGGGATCAGTGATGCTCTAGAAAAAATAATAATAATAATAATAATAGTTATTATAGTATCCAGACTACACGGACCCCAGAATAGCACACTCTCCTGCCCTGACACCCCTCCTTGGTGGAGGATTTGGCCATTCACTGTATTGTCTTCCTCATTATTGATCGTCTGATCCTATTTTGTTCTTGTCCTGGTTCTTCTTGGGTCTTGTCCTCCAGTTTCGGTTCCTTTCCTCGTCCTCTCTCCTCACAGATCAGACCTCGCCGCCATCTCCTTTCATTATGGTCTGCGGTTTATCCCCCCCCATATGATCTCAGCGTTCTAGTAAATATTGACGCTTTATTTTGAGTCTTGTTCTTCGTTCTATCACACACTCTGCTCCTGATATAAGTTTTGTCATTGGTGAATTAATGCTGCCCCGATACATTGCACCAAACAGTCAGCGCAAGGAGATGAGGATTGTGTAACAGGAAACAATTGGAATATTCGGATTCCGCTGAGTTTCGCCTTTGACTTATTTGTCGTCTGAGTTTATTCCGCGTTTGCACTTTTAGAATCTTCATCCGTGTAAGGACGAGGTCACGTGACGATCCGGGCCGGGATCCATGAGTCACGTGATGAGTCATCACCGCAGCTCCTTACTCAGCAATCACATCTGTGCAAGAGGACGGCGTGTGGTCAGAGCAGTCACATTTACACTGAGTACAGATAATGTAGTAGATGTCACCTGCAGTCCTATGTAACACCACAGATTACACAGTGATATCTGAGTACAGATAATATAGTAAATGTCACCTGCAGTCCTATGTAACACCACAGATTACACAGTGATATCTCTGAGTACAGATAATGTAGTAGATGTCACCTGCAGTCCTATGTAACACCACAGATTACACAGTGATATCTCTGAGCACAGATAATGTAGTAGATGTCGCCTGCAGTCCTATGTAACACCACAGATTACACAGTGATATCTCTGAGTACAGATAATGTAGTAGATGTCACCTGCAGTCCTATGTAACACCACAGATAACAGTGATATCTCTGAGTACAGATAATGTAGTAGATGTCACCTGCAGTCCTATGTAACACCACAGATAACAGTGATATCTCTGAGTACAGATAATGTAGTAGATGTCACCTGCAGTCCTATGTAACACCACAGATTACACAGTGATATCTCTGAGCACAGATAATGTAGTAGATGTCACCTGCAGTCCTATGTAACACTACAGATAACACAGTGATATCTCTGAGTACAGATAATGTAGTAGATGTCACCTGTAGTCCTATGTAACACCACAGATTACACAGTGATATCTCTGAGTACAGATAATGTAGTAGATGTGACCTGCAGTCCTATGTAACACCACAGATAACACAGTGATATTTCTGAGTACAGATAATGTAGTAGATGTCACCTGTAGTCCTATGTAACACCACAGATAACACAGTGATATCTCTGAGTACAGATAATGTAGTGGATATCACCTGCAGTCCTATGTAACACCACAGATAACACAGTAATATCTGAGCACAGATAATGTAGTAGATGTCACCTGCAGTCCTATGTAACACCACAGATAACACAGTGATATCTCTGAGCACAGATAATATAGTAGATGTCACCTGTAGTCCTATGTAACACCACAGATTACACAGTGATATCTCTGAGTACAGATAATGTAGTAGATGTGACCTGCAGTCCTATGTAACACCGCAGATAACACAGTGATATCTCTGAGTACAGATAATGTAGTAGATGTCACCTGCAGTCCTATGTAACACCACAGATTACACAGTGATATCTCTGAGTACAGATAATGTAGTAGATGTGACCTGCAGTCCTATGTAACACCACAGATAACACAGTGATATCTCTGAGTACAGACAATGTAGTAGACGTCACCTGCAGTCCTATGTAACCCCACAGATAACACAGTGATAACCCAGAATACAGAGAATGTAGTAGATGTCACCTGTAGTCCTATGTAACACCACAGATAACACAGTGATATCTCTGAGCACAGATAATATAGTAGATGTCACCTGTAGTCCTATGTAACACCACAGATAACACAGTGATATCTCTGAGTACAGATAATGTAGTAGATGTGACCTGCAGTCCTATGTAACACCACAGATAACACAGTGATATCTCTGAGTACAGATAATGTAGTAGATGTCACCTGCAGTCCTATGTAACACCACAGATTACACAGTGATACCTCTGAGTACATATAATGTAGTAGATGTCACCTGCAGTCCTATGTAACACCACAGATAACACAGTGATATCTCTGAGTACAGATAATGTAGTAGATGTCACCTGCAGTCCTATGTAACACCACAGATAACACAGTGATATCTCTGAGTACAGATAATGTAGTAGATGTCACCTGCAGTCCTATGTAACACCACAGATAACACAGTGATATCTCTGAGTACAGATAATGTAGTAGATGTCACCTGCAGTCCTATGTAACACCACAGATAACACAGTGATATCTCTGAGTACAGATAATGTAGTAGATGTCACCTGCAGTCCTATGTAACACCACAGATAACACAGTGATATCTCTGAGTACAGATAATGTAGTAGATGTCACCTGCAGTCCTATGTAACACCACAGATAACACAATGATATCTCTGAGTACAGATAGTGTAGTAGATGTCACCTGCAGTCCTATGTAACACACATACTCTGCTGTCCCCTATATAGTTTTGCTCTGGGGTTCTATCACTGTCCGGTGACATTATTATTATATTTCAGCTCTCGGTGACGTCGCGGCCTCTTTTGCGGTCGGTTATTATTGTGGAGGATAAAGTCCGTTCTCTGCTGTTAATTATTTGCTGCTGAAAGTGACTGACTTTCTCTTTTATTGCAGATGTAATCCCTTCTCCCTGCAGGAATCTCCCTCTGATTTATCTCCTCCTCTAGTTGCCTCCAGAGCTGCATTCACAAAGCTGCTGTTTCTGTATTTCTGGAGCAGCAGGTTTTTGGGTTCTGATATTTCTGTAAGCTCTCTTGTCAGACAATATAGAAATCGGACACATCTCGGTGATTTGGAGCATGTCATCTTGGTTGCTGCCTATGCAGAGCTCAGCAGGTGATATCAAACTTGTCTAAGCTCCTGCGCTCTGCATAGGCAGCAACCAAGAAGACAGAAGCTGAGCAGCGAATGACTGACGGTAGCAGTGAATGGTTTCCAATAATTAGGGCTTTGTCTATAGTTAGAGCTTGGTGTAAAGCAAAGGTCAAGGTTAAGATTATTGTTAGTGCAACTGCCACCAGAGCCAGGGGATACTTGGGGAGGTCACGATGGCTGTGACTCGGCTCCGTGGCGCTGGTAGTGCAGTAAAAGGGGGTATTTACAGGGTATGATCGTGACGCCAACTGTTAAAGGGATGGCCGACGCTGAAGGAACCCCTGGGGCAGATGGTAGTGCAGCCGGGATGGTATCACTCCCCACCGGTGGAGCGGAGCCCCAGAGCTGAAGTTAAAGTCAATAGCACGGACAGGGCTCTGGTGGTGTAGATGGTAACATGGCGTGGAAGGAGCAGACAAACACAGTTTGTGAAGTTCTTTACCTCTTTACTTGCTGATTAGGCAAGGCTACCCAGCCAGTACTGTGCTTCCCCAAGGTCAGCTCCCAGGCAGTCAGGATCGCTCCCCATAGACACCTTTCGTTGGCCTTCCCAGGTTGCTCCTTCCCTGCGCTGGATTACTACGCCTCTCCTGCCCTGCGACTCTGTGTACAGGGTCCCAAGCTGGTGGCTGCGAGCCTTGTCAGGTGATGGGCAATACATCCCCTGACCATAGGTCTAGCACCATCCTGCTGATTGTCCATGGAATGGTTGCCACTGCTCCTGCAGATTCAGTGGCCTCCGGTTTTCCTGGTGGAACCTTGAAGTGTTCACACCAGATCAGGGTCGGCCCCCTCTCACAACCAATCCCTTCGCCTGACTTGGGTTGAGTCCATATTCGGGGCCCACGGATGGATCCTCCACTCCCGTGTCCCTTGGGATTCTCCTCCGACATTCTCTCTCCACTCTCCCTACCCCCTCTACCTAACCCCTCCTCCAGCCAGAAGATGGGGCCCTCCCTGCTTCGGGTCCGCCCAAGATCTCCTGGCCTGTGGTTGGAGTGGTGTTGGATACAGGGTTTTGTGTCTTGGATTTGCGACCCCTCTTACCTGGGAATGGTGACACCACACCTATGGAGTAGGTACAGCATCACTGTGGCGACCATTCTGCGCTAGGTTTAAGGCTAGGGTTAGAGTTAGGATTAGGGCTAGGACTATGACTATGTTTAGCTTTAGGTCTAGGGTTAGTGTTAGAGCTAGAGCTAAGGTTAGAGCTAGCATTTTGAACAGGGCTAGAGTTAATGTTAGAGCTAGGGTTAAGGTTAGGGTTTTTGCTAAGATTGGGGCTAAGATTAGTGCTAGACCTAGGGCTAAGGTTAGGACTAGGGTTAAGGCTAGGGCAATGACTTGGTTTAGGACTAGAGCTAGAATTACGTTTAGGGCTAGGGCTAAGGTTAGAGCTAGGGTTTGGATTAGGGATATCTTAGTGTTACATCTAGGACCAAAGTGAGGGCTATGCAAATAGAGTTTGTGGAGCCTCGATTAGGAGTCTCAAACCGGAACTAGCCAGATATCCCTCCAGGGAGGTGGTTGTTTTGCAAAGTGAAGGCTAGACTTTGGGATAGAGCTAAGGTTAGGGCTAGGGTTTAAGTTCGGTCTATGCCTAAGCCTAAGGATGTAGTTATTGTTAGAACTAGGGCTTTGATTAGTGTTTTGATTAGGGTTAGTGCTAGAGCTAGAGTTAAAGTTAGGACTAGTGCTAGTGCTATGACTTGGTTTAGGATTAGAGCTAGGATTACGTTCAGGGTTAGGGCTAAGGTTAGAGCTAGTGTTTGGGTTAGTTTTAGAGCCAGGGCTAAATTTAGGGCTAGACTTTGGGTTAGAGCTAAGGTTAGGGCAAGGATTTAGGTTAGGGCTAGGCTTTGAGTTAGAGCTAAAGTTAAGGCTAGCATTAAAGTTAGGGCTATAACTAACTTTATGGTAAGGCCTATAGTTAGTGTTAAAACTAAGGCTAAGTTTATTGTTTTTGCTAATGTTAGGTCTTGGGTTAGTGCTAGACCTATAGTTAAAGTTAGGGCTAGTGCAATGATTTGGGTTAGGATTAAGACTAGGGTTACTTTTAGGGCTAGGGCTAAGTTTAGAGCCAGGGTTTGGATTAGTGATAGGTTAGTGTTAGAGCTAAGGCTAACGTTAGGGCTAGACTTTGGGTTAGAGCTAAGGTTAGGGCTAGGATTTAGACTATGGCTAACTTTAGGGTTAGGTTGTGGTTAGTGTTAGAACTAGGGCTAAGGTAGGGTTTTTGCTAACATTAGGACTAGAGCTAGAGTTGAGTTTAGGACTAGGTCTAAGGCTATGGCTTAGTTTAGGATTAAAGCTGGGGTCAGTTTTACAGCTAGGGTTTAGGTTAGAGTTATTTGGACTATGGTAGATTAGTGTTGGAGGTAGGACTAAGGTTAGGGCTAGATTTGTGGTTAGAGCTAATAGCTAGTGTTTAGGTTAGGGTTATGGCTAAATTTAGGTTATGTTGGGACTAGGGCTAAGGTTAAGGTTTTTGCAAGGGTTTAGGTAAGGGCTATGGTTAGGACTAGGGTTAGGGTTATGACTTGGTTTAGCATTAATGCTAAAGTTAGTTTTAAACCTAGGGCTAAGGTTACAGCAAGTTTTTAGATTAGGGATAGGATTAGGGTTACAACTAAGGCTAGGGTTAGGGCAAGATTTTTAGTTAGTGCTAAGGTTTGAGCTAGGGTTTAAGTAAGGGCTATGACTTGATATAGGATTAGGAATAAGGTTAATTTTAGAGCTAGAGCTAAGGTTAGAGCTAGGGTATGGATTAGGGATAGATTAGTGTTAGACCTAGTACTAAGGTTAGGGCTAGGGTTTTGGCTAAGGCTAGCTATGGCTAGGCTTAGAGTAGGGCTATGGGTATTGTTAGAGCTAGGGCTAAAGTTTAGGGTTAGTGCGACGGTAAGTGTTAGAGCTAGGACTATGTTTAGGGCTAGGATTTGGGATAGGGTTAGGGATGGAAATAATATATATCTAACAATTTTTTTTTATTTTTTAAAGGTTATGTTAGATTTTGGCAAAAAGTAAAAATAATGGTGGATTAAAAGAGAAGCTATAATGCCATCAGTATTTTTTATACACCATACGAGTGCTTGGGCCATAAGGGGCTGTATACTGGACCGGTGGAGGGGTCTCAGGCAGCGCTGTCCATGAATTAGAGGGGCACATTATAATGTTCTTGTCATTGGTGTGGGCTGCTCGGGCTATGCCGTTGATCTGGAGCATTACTGTCACCTCACTGGCGGGTCAGGGGTTATTTTCCGGTCGTGGCTCTGTTTACCTGGATCATCTGCAGGGTCAGCAGGTTCTCACCTGTCACTGCATTGTCCTGACAAATCTTCGGTACCAGCTGGTGGCCACATTCCTGAAATGCCGAGCATCACATGTAGAGAGCAAAACAGTATAGTCAGCACTATCCATGCTCTGAAAGAATGGATATTAAGAAGTAAATTGGAGGAGAATGGCAGGTACATTACTGCCCCGGTGGAACACCGGAGAATGCTCCAGTGGGCCTGCCAAGAAGAAAATAGAGAGGGCCAACCGATAAGGGGTCCACAGTAGTAAAAAAGGACTGCCGGCCACCAAGATGGCAGCTGACTTCAGCCCACAGCACATTGCAGTGATGTCACTGCTATGCACCGTACTCCGTCATCGGTCACCAGCCTATCGGAGCCCATTTTCTTGACCGTGCCGGTGTAATGAGATTAACATGCTGCCCCCATTCCCCCTTTAAGACATTAGTGTTGTTGTATAGTGTAGGAAGTTCAGATAGGGCCCAGCATTACAGAGAAGCCGACCTAAGGTCTGCATAGTAGCAGTGTTGCATGACATGGGCGTCCTTGGAGCAAGAGAAGTTTGAGACAGAGGATAGCGGGATCCTAGAGAGGGTAACCGAGGGACTGACCGAGTACTAAGAGGACTTACCGAGATACTAAGTGACCGAGTGAAGACGGGTCCAAAGAGAAGGACGCCTAGGATAAGGACCGAGAGTTTACCACTCTGAAAAGTAACAGGCCCAGAAGGAGCATAACATGAGACAAAGTGAGTGCCCCAGGCTGAGGCTCCCTGAATGTGAGCAAGCTGCAAGCTAGGGTCAGCCATACTGGCAAATTATCCTTTTAAAAGGGGAAAGAGGCAGAACCGTGAGAGGAAAATGACTTTCACTGACTTTACTGTGGTGCCAGGCTGGGGTGTGATAAAACAAGTAAAATTAATAGAGGCGGGAACAGGTGAATGTAACGGAGTGGAAATACTGCACGGGCGAGTAGTTGCAGGATGGCAGAGATGGTATTAAGGGGAACTGGGAAGCTAGTCTGACCAAGTAGACTGGGGCTCACTAGCTGACCCTTTTCCTGGTATTACCTCTAATGGTGAGGATGTCTGGACCACTATCCTTGCCCTTCTCCTAGCCAGCCCTAGCTAAACCCCCTCACCTCCACCTAGGGAAGGAACAGCAACTCTCACAAGATGAATCCCAAAGAGGTAGCTTCCGAAAAGATTCTCACCACTACTCTGTGTCTTCACAGCACAAGGTCAGTGTAGAGACTGAACTCTATCAGCAACAACAGCTGCTGGTTAATGGGAATATTTGAAGGCTGGGGGAGTGGACAACTATGTCAGTTGACAGACCCAGCAGTGGCTCACCTGTGTCTGCAGAGCCACAAGCATCTAGATACCCTGGACAGCAAACAATGCAGCAGGTACAAATATTAACCCTAAATGTGCCAGAGCAGTCAACACGTGACAATGAAGTGGAGGAAGTGAAGAGACTATGTCTAGAGATGCTCTGTGATAAAGAAGTGTAGGAGAGGACTTGTGCCCGCTCTCTAATGTACCCAGTGTTATCAAGGTCCTGCTAAGTACAACTACATTTTTAAGAAACTTCTGTTCTTTCTCAATGATTTGGGTAGCATCTGGCATTGGCTCATAATGTATATAGGGGGCTGTGTGTGGGTCATAATGTATATAGGGGGCTGTGTGAGGGTCATACTGTATATAGGGCAATTCTGTGGATCATTCTGTATATAGGGGGCTGTGTGTGGGTCATAATGTATATAGGGGGCTGTGTGAGGGTCATACTGTATATAGTGCAATTGTGTGGATCATTCTGTATATAGGGTGACTGTGTGGGTCATTCTGTATGTAAGGGCTGTGTGTGGATCATACTGTATATAGGGGGCTGTGTGGGTCATACTGTATATAGGGGGCTGTGTATGGATCATACTTTATATAGGGGGATTGTGTGGATCATTATGTATATAGGGTGTGTGTGGGTTATATTGTATATAGGGAGTTGTGTGCGGGTCATACTGTATATAGGGGACTCTGTATGGATCATACTTTATATAGGGGGATTGTGTGGATCATTATGTATATAGGGTGTGTGTGGTTATATTGTATATAGGGAGTTGTGTACGGGTCGTACTGTTTATAGGGGGTTGTGTGTGGAGCATAATGTATATTGGGTGCTGTGTGTGGATCATACTGTATATAGGGACTGTGTGTTGATCATTCTGTCTATAGGGATCCCTGTGTGGACCATACTGTATATAAGGTGACGAGTGTGGATCATAATGTATATAGGGGGATCATGTGGATCATGATGTATGTAGGGGGCTGTGTGAGTCATACAGCATATAGAGGGCTGTGTGTGAGTCATACTGTATATAGAGGGCTGTGTGTGAGTCATACTGTATATAGGGGATCGTGTGGATCATACTGTATATAGGGGGCTGTGTGTGTATCATACTGTATATAGGGGGATATGTAGGTCATGCTGTATTTGACAGGGCCTTAGGATACTGAAAACAGGGCTTTCTTCAGGTTTCATCAGGGGGATCACAGGGACAGAGACCCGGCTCCGTGACCCTGGCGGTGTCATTAAAAGTTCGGTGTGGGTGGCTCTCTCTCTTAGAGATAGGGATCTGGCGTGGAGGGTTCATTCTGGACAGGGATGACTGGACCTGGGGATACTTGTTAATTTATATGTGATGCCACCCGCAGGTTGCGGCTATAGATGGCTGCCGCTGCTCGACAGTCTTCCTAGGGGCCGATGGTTGGGCGGTAACAATGTTCTTAAGCCCTCTACGGGTAGGGCAGACCTCTTAGGTTGCCAAAAGTACCTGAGTGAGTTGGCAGTTGTGTTTCGGGTGCTTTTGACGAGTAATAAAGTTCACAGACACAGCGGGCTGCAGTCTTCAGGTCTTTTACTCACAGTCTTTGTACAGCAGCCGGCTGAGCACTGGGTACTCAGAGGCAGGGATCCAGCTACTCCTTTGTAATAGGAAGGTACGTAACCATAACCCCTGTTCTGTCCTTTCCAGGTCGTCTCACACAGCGCTTGCTTTGCCCTTTCTGCCTTGCACCTCGCCAGACAGAGCTCCGAGCCAGTGACTGTGGGCTTTTTCCTAGGGCAGTGATGGCGAACCTTTCTGAGGCCGAGTGCCCAAACCGCAACCCAAAACGAAATTATTTATGGCGAAGTGCCAATACGATAATATAACCTAAATTACAGCAGTAGTAATCATAAGCGCTGCACAGGGGGAGAGCCAGCAGATGCTAACTCTCTTCCCTGTACAGGGCTTGTAGTCCTGAAACATTGATGATCAATTCAATTATTTTAACAATTAATTGATTTTAAACTTACCTTTGCAGTCTTCTCTTCTCTTCGGCAGTGGTCATCCAGCTCATGTGTACTGCACATTGAAGCTGAGCCGCTGCCACTGCCCTTTCTAGAAACAGCAGGTGGATTGATATGTATGGAAAAAATGCAGAATATTAGACAGATAGGAGATAGATTTTATCATGGAATGCAAGCAGATTTCATGCTGAAATCCTGGTCCCTTTCCTTGCAGTAATGTGCTCCATCCTGACCCTCTCCTTGTAGCTATGTGCTCCATCCTGACCTCTTCCTTGTAGCTATGTGCTCCATCCTGACCCTCTCCTTGTAGCTATGTGCTCCATCCTGACCCTCTCCTTGCAGTAATATGCTCCATCCTGACCCTCTCCTTGCAGTAAGGTGCTCCATCCTGACCCTCTCCTTGCAGTAATGTGCTCCATCCCAACCCTCTCTTTGCAGTTATGTGCTCCATCCTGATCTTCTCCTTGTAGCAATGTGCTCCATCCTGATCTTCTCCTAGCTATATGATTCATCCTGACCATCTCCATGCATTTATGGCCCCATCCTGACCCTCTCCTTGCAGTTGTGCTCCATCCTGACCCTCTCCTGGCAGTAATGTTCCTATCCTGACCCCTTCTTGTAGTAATGTCTTTATCCTTATCCCCTTGTAGTATTCCCCATCCTTGTTCTCTTCGGTAATGTCCCATCCTGGTCCCTTGTGGTAATGTCCCCATCCTGCCCCTATCATGTAGTAATGCCCCATCCTGCTGTAATGCCCTATCCTTGTCCCCTTGCAGCAATATGCCCCATCCTGCAGTAATATGCCACATTCTTGTCCCCTTGCAGTAATATGCCCCATCCTGCAGTAATGCCCTATCCTTCTCCCCTTGCAGTAATATGCCCCATCCTGCAGTAATATGCCCCATCCGTGTCCCTTGAAGTAATATGCCCCATCCTGCAGTGATGTGTTTCATCCTTGTCCACTTGCCATTAATATGCCCTATCCTTATTCCTTGCAGTAATATGCCCCATCCTTATTCCTTTGCAGTAATATGCCCCATCCAGCAGTAAGGTGCCCCATCCTTGTCCCCATCACATAGTAATATGCCCCATCTTGCCCCCTGGTAGTATTACCCTATCCTTGACCCCATCACATAGTAATCTGCCCCATCCTTGTCCCCATCACATATTAATATGCCCCATCCTTGCCCCCATCACATATTTATCTGCCACATCCTGCCCACATTACATAGTAATATGCCCCATCGCATAATAATATGCCCCATCAGCCCCATCACATAATAATATGCCCCATCACATAATATGCCAAATCCTGCCCCCTGTTACTATTGCCCCATCCTGCCCCCAGCACAGAGTAATATGCCCCATCCTGCCCCCTTAGTAATGCCCCATCCTGCTGTAAATAGAAAGAAAAAAAAAGTCATACTCACCTTCAGGGCCGGACTGGGACCAAAAAGCAGCCCTGAAAAACAAGCCCCACCAGCCCACACACTATATCACCCATCAGCCTTTAACAGTGAAATTTGCTTTTACGTTGTCATGCCCTCATCACTTTCGCAGGCTGCTTTCACATCAGCGGTAAATTGATGTTTGCGGCCAATCCATCAGGTGGCACCG
This sequence comes from Allobates femoralis, assembly GCA_033576535.1. NCBI lineage: Eukaryota > Metazoa > Chordata > Amphibia > Anura > Aromobatidae > Allobates > Allobates femoralis. The sequence goes on from JARQOC010000013.1 coordinate 16,438,750, forward strand.
CATCTGCCAGATCAGCCTACTTGCAGCCCAGATGCGGCAAGCCCCATGCATTGTGTATGGAGCTTGCAGTCTGGTGCGGCAGATCCAGCCCTTGCGACGGCGGTAAAAAAACCCACCACTTACAGCATTGTTTTTCATCGGCCGCAAGTACCGGATCTGCCGCACCTGGCAGAACACCACTTGCCGCACCAGACTGCAAGCTCCATACACAATGCATGGGGCTTGCCGCATCTGGGCTGCAAGTCGGCTGATCTGGCAGATGCAGTGCCACCTCATGGATTGGCCGCAAACATCAGTTTACCGCTGATGTGAAAGGAGCCTTAAGGTACTGTCACACACAGAGATATCTCTGGGAGACATTGCTTGCAACTCACTGGTTGCAATGAAATCATGGACACATTGTTCCATTTTTTGCCATGTACAAATAGAACAGGACAGGAGAAGTGGTACTGTGCAGTGTATATATACAGAATAATACAGATACTGAGGATTACACCCAGTATACAGGACAGGAGAAGTGGTACTGTGCAGTGTACATATATACAGAATAATACAGATACTGAGGATTACACCCAGTATACAAGACAGGAGAAGTGGTACTGTGCAGTGTATATATACAGAATACTACAGATACTGAGGATTACACCCAGTATACAAGACAGGAGAAGTGGTACTGTGCAGTGTTTATATACAGAATAATACAGACACTGAAGATTACACCCAGTATACAGGACAGGAGAAGTGGTACTGTGCAGAGGTGCAGAGTATATATACAGAATAATACAGATACTGAGGATTACACCCTGTATACAGGACAAGAGAAGTGGTACTGTGCAGTGTATATATACAGAATAATACAGACACTGAGGATTACACCCAGTATACAGGACAGGAGAAGTGGTACTGTGCAGTGTATATATACAGAATAATACAGACACTGAGGATTACACCCAGTATACAGGACAGGAGAAGTGGTACTGTGCAGTGTATATATACAGAATAATACAGATACTGAGGATTACACTCAGTAAACAGGAGAAGTGGTACTGTGCAGTGTATATATACAGAATAATACAGATACTGAGGATTACACCCAGTATACCGGACAGGAGAAGTGGTACTGCGCAGTGTATATATACAGAATAATACAGATACTGAGGATTACACCCAGTATACAGGACAGGAGAAGTGGTACTGTGCAGTGTATATATACAGAATACTACAGATACTGAGGATTACACCCAGTATACAGGACAGGAGAAGAGGAACTGTGCAGTGTATATACACAGAATAATACAGATACTGAGGATTACACCCTGTATACAGGACAAGAGAAGTGGTGCTGTGCAGTGTATATATACAGAATACAGATACTGAGGATTACACCCAGTATACAGGACAGAAGAAGTGGTACTGTGCAGTGTATATACAGAATAATACAGATACTGAGGATTACACCCAGTATACAGGACAGGAGAAGTGGTGCTGTACAGTGTATATATACAGAATACTACAGATACTGAGGATTACACCCAGTATACAGGACAGGAAAAGTGGTACTGTGCAGTGTATATATACAGAATAATACAGATACTGAGGATTACACCCAGTATACAGGACAGGAGAAGTGGTACTGTGCAGTGTATATATACAGAATACTACAGATACTGAGGATTACACCCAGTATACAGGACAGGAGAAGAGGAACTGTGCAGTGTATATACACAGAATAATACAGATACTGAGGATTACACCCTGTATACAGGACAAGAGAAGTGGTGCTGTGCAGTGTATATATACAGAATAATACAGATACTGAGGATTACACCCAGTATACAGGACAGGAGAAGTGGTGCTGTACAGTGTATATATACAGAATACTACAGATACTGAGGATTACACCCAGTATACAGGACAGGAAAAGTGGTACTGTGCAGTGTATATATACAGAATAATACAGATACTGAGGATTACACCCAGTATACAGGACAGGAGAAGTGGTACTTTGCAGTGTATATATACAGAATAATACAGATACTGAGGATTACACCCAGTATACTGGACAGGAGAAGTGGTACTGTGCAGTGTATATATACAGAATAATATAGATACTGAGGATTACACCCAGTATACCGGACAGGAGAAGTGGTACTGTGCAGTGTATATATACAGAATAATACAGATACTGAGGATTACACCCAGTATACTGGACAGGAGAAGTGGTACTGTGCAGTGTATATATACAGAATAATACAGATACTGAGGATTACATCCAGTATACAGGACACGAGAAGTGGTACTGTGCAGTGTATATATACAGAATAATACAGATACTGAGGATTACACTCAGTAAACAGGAGAAGTGGTACTGTGCAGTGTATATATACAGAATAATACAGATACTGAGGATTACACCCAGTATACAGGACAGGAGAAGTGGTACTGTGCAGTGTATATATACAGAATAATACAGATACTGAGGATTACACTCAGTAAACAGGAGAATTATACCCAGCATACCCAGGAGGCTAGGTATATAGGATATATAGATAGGATGCTGTGGTATATAGATAGCCAAGACTCAGCCTGATCCTAAAGATGGGGAAAGATGAAAGGTGGCGGCAGAAAGTCCAGTGCTGGGCGTAGAGAGGAACAGGATCCATGGAGACACCGTGAAGAAACACAGAGAGAACTCTCAGGAAAATTTTGTGATGCTGCACATTACAGACTGTGGGCTGTATACACATTAGAGACTGCAGACTGTAAAAACATTAGAAACTGCCTGCTGTATACACGTGACACACTGCGGACCCTGGGCACCTTACACGCTGCGGACCCTGGGCACCTTACACGCTGCGGACCCTGGGCACCTTACACGCTGCGGACCCTGGGCACCTTACAAGCTGCGGACCCTGGGCACCTTACAAGCTGCGGACCCCGGGCACCTTACACGCTGCGGACCCAGGGCACCTTACACGCTGCGGACCCCGGGCACCTTACACGCTGCGGACCCTGGGCACCTTACACGCTGCGGACCCTGGGCACCTTACAAGCTGCGGACCCTGGGCACCTTACAAGCTGCGGACCCCGGGCACCTTACACGCTGCGGACCCAGGGCACCTTACACGCTGCGGACCCCGGGCACCTTACACGCTGCGGACCCCGGGCACCTTACACGCTGCGGACCCCGGGCACCTTACAAGCTGCGGACCCCGGGCACCTTACACGCTGCGGACCCCGGGCACCTTACACGCTGCGGACCCCGGGCACCTTACACGCTGCGGACCCCGGGCACCTTACAAGCTGCGGACCCCGGGCACCTTACACGCTGCGGACCCCGGGCACCTTACAAGCTGCGGACCCCGGGCACCTTACAAGCTGCGGACCCCGGGCACGTTACACGCTGCGGACCCCGGGCACCTTACACGCTGCGGACCCCGGGCACCTTACACGCTGCGGACCCCGGGCACCTTACACGCTGCGGACCCCGGGCACCTTACACGCTGCGGACCCCGGGCACCTTACACGCTGCGGACCCCGGGCACCTTACACGCTGCGGACCCCGGGCACCTTACACGCTGCGGACTCCGGGCACCTTACACGCTGCGGACCCGGGCACCTTACACGCTGCGGACCCCGGGCACGTTACACGCTGCGGACCCCGGGCACGTTACACGCTGCGGACCCCGGGCACCTTACACGCTGCGGACCCGGGCACGTTACACGCTGCGGACCCCGGGCACCTTACACGCTGCGGACCCCGGGCACCTTACACGCTGCGGACCCCGGGCACCTTACACGCTGCGGACACTGGGCACCTTACACGCTGCGGACCCTGGGCACGTTACACGCTGCGGACCCTGGGCACGTTACACGCTGCGGACCCTGGGCACGTTACACGCTGCGGACCCTGGGCACCTTACAAGCTGCGGACCCTGGGCACGTTACACGCTGTGGACCTTGGGCACATCTGAGACTGTTGGTTATATCTTGTATACACAGCACCATACTGTATATACAGGTCCACACTATATATACAGTATATAGGCACACTAGTACAGCATGTAGTGTGGACCTGTATATACTGTATAGTGTTGTGTAGAGACAGACACACAGACACTGTCACACAGATAGAGACACTCTGACAGACAGAACGACACTCAGAAAGACACACACAGACATGATACTCACATATACCGGTAGGACCTGTGATGATGTCACATCAGAGGAGGCATCAGGGGTCACATGATCATCTCAGAGAGATCAGAATGAGATGAAGATGCTGGGAGGGCCTCCTGATTGCTGTGAGAAGGGCACTGCTTTGGGAAACGGTCCGCCCCTTTACATCCGTGGCCCCGCCCCTTCACGTCCGTGGCCCCGCCCCCTTCACGTCCGTGGCCGCTCGGTGACCGATTTAAAGCAGTACTGAGGCTGGAGGAGAGGGCGGCCCCCCGCACCCTACAGGTGGGCGGCCCATAGGGAAATGTCCCGCCCACCATCTAGGAAGAGTGTCGGCGAGAGGAGAAATGTCTCCTCTGCTCCAACACAGCTTTGATCTGCCGGCGCCGCGCCGCACGCCGGCAGATCAAAGCGGCAGTGTAGTGGCGAGGCCGCGTGCCAGGGGAAGCGGCTCTGCGTGCCACCCCGGGCACGCGTGCCATAGGTTCGCCATCACTGTCCTAGGGTCTCCCCTCAGCCCTATGGTTGCCACCTTTTCAGCAGATGTGTGCGGTTGTCGGCTGAGTCACCATGAAAGTGGCACAGCCTCTGGGTTGCTAGCTGAGCCTGGTCTTTTCCACTAGTTTTTTGGGTTCCCGGTGTCCCTTGCAGCCTGGTCCCTCCACTTGCCTGTGCCTGACAATGGATACGAGACCCACAGGTGGATCGCTCACGTCCCGTGCCTCTGGAACCCCCCTCTTTCTCCTGGAGCCACTTGGGTGATGTTCTGCTATAGGGTTCGGCCTTAGGATGAGCTCCCACTTTCTCCAGTCCTTTGGACCTTTCGGGCGTACTGTTTTCACCTGTCGTCTCCTGTGTTCTAGATGTTTCTCGCTTTTTTACACCCTTTGTCATGTGTCCCCCGTCATCTACATGTGTTCTTCCTGACCTCACTCCTCCCCAATGCTCCCTCTAACTACTTCCTTCACCACCCAGCCCCACTACAATGGTTCCTAGTTTGTGGCCTGTGTGGCCTGAGAGTCCCGGTAACGGTCTGTGCCTCCCTTACTGGTGGGATACTACACCCTAACAGGGTGCAGTAGATCTGTGGTGACTGGATCTGCAGGGGCGCCACATATATTGTGGGCTGTGTGTGGATCATACTTTATATAGGGGGTGTGTGAGTCATACTGTGTATATCGTGGGCCGTGTGAGCTCATATGGCATATGAGGGGTATCTACATACTTAATTATGCTAATGTTAAGTGATACAATTAATATCAATATAAAATAATAATTGTAATTAATTTCTTAATATTCACATTGAGCAGAATTTATTTCCGCCTATAGGTTCAAAAAGAGTAACTGTCTCTCATGTGGCCCCTCTGAAAAATGAATTGCCCACCCCTGCTATACTATATATAATATACAGAGCTCCTGTGTATAATGTTGATAACAGTAGTGTTATTAGTATTGTGGTTTTTACTGATGACCAATATTATATTATTTGGTCACTATGTTGTGGTAATACGTGGTCTGGTCATTGTGTGGCGGTGTGTCTCTCTTATGGAGATTAAATACTTGGAAGTATAACCCCTCCCTGTCCAGTGTGTATTAATTACCTATGCTTGCTTTTAGGTGGGCGGACAATTTTCAAGCTAAAGGATGTGAAGGATCCACGTCTCATCAGTTTGATCATCCATTCCTGCAGGTGAGAGATTTCCGTGTAATACTCAGTCCTATGAAAGAGGCACATTTTAGGTTTTCCTGCACCCAGTCTTGTGGTGCCCCCTCCTATTCACAGCCTAAGTGGTCAATCATAGTGCAAAAGCTTACAGATTCTTCTCACTGTGTACTGAAGCCACTGTCCGCCCTTATTAGGTATAACCACCACACTGTCCTCCCTTATTAGTTATAACCACCCGCTGTCCTCCCGTATTAGTTATAACCAACACACTGTCCCCTCTTATTAGATACTAGATGGTGGCCCAATTCTAACGCATCGGGTGTTCTAGAATATAGAAATAGGGATTGCATGGGGAAGGCGGTGAGGGCTGAATAGAGAGGGACATTGAGGACCGAGCGCTGGGGGAGGACGGCGTGGCAGGGGAGAGGTGGATGGAGGAAGGAGCGGCACAGGTAGGGGGAGGATGGAGTGGCAGAAGGGAGGAGGATAAAGGAAGGAGGAGGAAGCTGTGGGGTGGGGGAGGATGAAGCGGCACAGGCAGGGGAGGACGGAGGATGGAGTGACAGAGGGGAGGAGGACAAAGGAGGGAGGAGGAAGCGGTGGGGTGTGGAGGATGGAGCGGCACAAGCAGTGGGAGGACAGAGCGGCAGGGGAGGACAGAGCACAGAGCAGTGGGGGGGGGAGGATGGAGGACGAAGAGGCGGGGTGGGGGAGGATGGAGCAGCACAGGAAAGGGGAGGATGGAGGATGGAGTGGCGGAGGGGAGGAGGACAAAGGAGGGAGGAGGAAGCGGTGGGGTGGGGGAGGATGAAGGGGCACAGGCAGGGGGAGGAAGGAGGAGACTCACACCCACACACAGACTCAGACCCACACACAGAGTCACACCTAGACACAGACTCAGACCAACACACATACACAGACTCACACCCACAGCCAGACACCCAGACACAGTCACACACAGACTCACAGCCACACACCCACACGGGCTCTCACGTCTGTCCCCTGGCAGTCCCAATGCTGGCCCTCATGTCCCTGGTGGTGAGCGTGGTGTCCTGCGGTGTCAGCAAAGCGTAGGTGTGGAGGAGGCAGGCGCAGAGTCGGCAGGGGGAAGGGTGATCCTGGGTGTCAGCCGCCTCCTGTCAGTGCAGCTGGGCCCTGGCTGGCATGTGCTGCTGCCACCTCCTCACTGGCAGGCACAGAATGTGTGTGCAGAGGCTCCAAGGGGCGGTGACAGACTGTGCAGCCATAGGAAGGAGGAGAGTGTGGAGGAGGCGCATGATGAACACTCCGTTGCTCCCTGCACCTTGGGAGCCCCGACCCCGGCAGCCCCCGGTCCCCGGTGTGAGTGGGTGGCACGCACCGTAGGACCTGCGATGGAGCGTGCATATGAATGTGGAGCATATAAATGCATGTGGAGCGTGCATGCGTATAGCATGCGTGTATGTATGTATGATGAGTGTGCGTGTGTGAATCATGCATGTACGTGGTGCGTGCAAGTGCAGAATGCGTGTAAGTGGAGCATGCATGTGCAGAATGCGTGCACATGTAGTGTAGATGTGGAGCATGCGTGCGTATGTGGAGCATTCATGCTTCACACATGCATGCATCACATATGCACTCAGACACTACAGGCATGCTCCACAGACATACATACGAACACTCCACATGCACACACATGCTCCAGTACACACTTTCTACATGCTCCACACACACGCTCTACATATATATGCACACTCCACATACACTCGGTCTACATACACTTGCACGTATACTCCACACATGCACTGACGCTTCACACATGCATGCATGGTTAACACATGCATGTGTGAAGTGTGCGTGTGTGGAGCATGGGGATGTATGTAGAGCGTGCATGTGGAAAGTGCGTACAGGAGCGTGCATATGAATGTGGAGCATGCATGCATATATATGTGGAGCGTGTGTGTGTATAGCGTGCATGTGTTTGTATGTTGAGTGTGCGTGTGTGGAGCATGCATGCACGTGATGCGTGAGTTTAAGTTATGAATATGTGTACATGGAGCATGCAAGTGCAGAATGCGTGTACATGGAGAATGCATGTGGAGTATGTGGATAATGCGAGCGTTGCCATGTGGAGCAAGCGTTAGGGGACTCACTGTGTGACACAGGTCCTGGTGGTGTGTTAGGAGCTGGAAGTGGTAAGACAGGAGAGGGGTACTGGGAGAAGGGGGTCCCGGGAAGCTGGGGTTGCGGAGAGTCGGTGGATGCTGAGAGGGGGGGTGGGGTGCTGGGAATTGGGGGGGTGGGGTGCTGGGAGCAGGCGGGGTGCTGGGAGAAACTGTGACCTTCGGGGTGCTGAAAGGCAGTGGATGGTGGGAGGGGTGGGGTGCTGGGAGCAATACGGGGGTACAGGGAATGGGGGAGAGCAGGAAAGGTGGGGGTGCTGAGAGCCATCAGATACTGGGAGCAGAGGGGGTGCTGGGATCTAGGGGGGTTCATTGGTGGGAACCGGGTGGTGCCTGGAGTGAGGGGGGGGTGTGGGAGCGGGGAGATGCCGGGAGAGCATGGAAGCCGGGAACCAAAAGTTGGTGTGAGCCAGCGGGCGGGGGGAAAGCTGGGAACGTGGGTGTGCTGTAAGTGGGTGGATGTTGGGAGGAAGCAGGCAAGCGGAGGGTCCAGAGAGCTGGCAGATGTGGTGAGTTGACATGGGGGATGTGCTGTAAGTGGGTGGAAGTAGGCAAACGAGGTTGCCGAGAACTGTCAGATGTGGTGAGCAGGCAGTGGGGATGTGCTGTAATCTGCTGGGAGGCATTGTGTCCTGGGGGCCGGCGGGAGCATCGGGTGCTGAGGTCCGGCGGGTGCAGGCAGTGCTGGAGAGCGGTGGGTGCTGGGAGCCGAGCGGGGAGAGAGGTGTGATCGTGGCGGGGGTCAGTGTGCATGAGGCGCCCGCTGCGGCAGGCGCTAGCCACCGCCATGTTTTGTTCTGTCTCTTTCTGTGTACGGACATCCTGCGTTGCTGATTGGTCGCGCAGCGTGCAAAATTTGTATTCGCGCGCCACGCGGCTCTTTTGCATACTGGCCACTTCTGTCTGCGGCGCGCGATTTCGGCCTCAGATGGAAGTGGCCATTAGACAATTATATAGTAGATAATCACCACACTGTCCACCTTATTGTTATTACCACCACACTGTGCACCTTATTAGTTATTACCACCACACTCTCCACCTTATTCTTATTACCACCACACTGTCCACCGTATTAGTTATTACCACCACACTGTCCACCCTTATTAAGTATAATCACCACACTGTCCACCCTTATTAAGTATAATCACCACACTGTCCACCCTTATTAGTTATTAGTCTTAATAACCAGTTGTTAGTAGACGTTCTACTCACTAAATGCAGTTAGAAGGTTATATCAGGCCTCCTGCTGGAAGTGTTCACATCAGGACCTTGCGGCCCAGTACCATGTTCTATTGAGGATACAGTAACACCTGACGCCCCTTGTACACGTTGCGGCTGAGTGTTTCCACCAACTGTAGCAGTTAGATCTGGACTGAAGCTGCTCAGACACGTAAAGAAAATTGAATCAGTCGGATACATCCAAACAACATGAAGTAAAGGTTGCGGCTGCTGAGCGAAATGTACACACATAAAACATACAGGCACACCCTGATGACGTGAGCACCGAGAGTGTGGAATGTGATGAGTTGCGTTACACTGCAACGTAAGGTTATCAAAGATCATTTTGATCAAATTGTGTGAGGCCATCAGTCAGTGACAAGTTGGTCTCATCAGGTGCGACTCTCTGCTAAACTGAGTTATCTCTCCGGTCAGGGCCAAGGGTCCCAAAATTAACCCCTTCCCGACCCGTGACGCAGCATATGCGTCACGAAAACAAGTTTGTTCCCGACCTTGGACGCATATGCTGCGTCATCTCGGGTTTCACTTGCTGCGGTCACTAAGGGGTTAACTCAGGGCAGGTAGAATTACAGTCAGTCATGAATACATGTGAGAAAAGCAATACAAACATAAGTGGTAAGTAGGGGTGTAACTACAACAGGTGCAGGGGTTGCTATCGCACCCAGGACCTAGAGTCTAGGAGGCCCCAAAGTCCATTTGGCCTATAGAAAACCACCAATGCTATTAAATATTTGCAATAATTTGGGGCCCCGTTGAAGTGTATACATCGGGGCCCATAAGCTTAAGTACTCCACTGTTAGTAAATGATCTCTGATATAAGCAGAAGTTCTAAAAATAAGCAAACCCCATAATATGCAAAAAGCGGGTCTTGTGTGATGGTTGATCCATGCGGAGGTCCGGTGGTAGCCGGATGTCAGTGTTTTGTGCCAGGCTGCAGAGTTTGTGTCTGTCTTCCAGGCGGTGGGCATGTTCCTGGGAGAACTCTCCTGTTTGGCTGTCTTCTTCATTCTGGTGTGCAAAGACCGCCGATCCTCCGAGCCGACCATGGAGCCTTCTCAGCCCTTCAACTCCCTTCTTTTTCTCCCGCCAGCGATCTGTGACATGACCGGCACCTGTATAATGTATGTGGGTGAGTACAGAACAGAGCCGCTCATCTGGTCACCAATCCTACAGTAATTAAAGGGGGTTTCGAGGGGGTCTGTAGAAATAAAGTTTGGCCCCTGTACGAAACATCTACAGTTTTCTGCAGGAGATCTACGCAGCTGCTTCTGATTATGTGTTTAGCTCATAGAGCATTGTCTGCGCTGGATATATTGTTCTTGTTGTGATCTAGTAGCAACTCACATAGGAAATTAGGGCCTATCTCAGAACAAACACACCTGACGCAACCAGTTCCTGTACATACCAAGGTCCTTGCACAGGCTGGAATAACCCTAACCATAGGATTAGGAGATGACAGCTTAGACCTGGCTTCCTAATCAGCCGTCAAGTGTTCTCGTACCTCCTTAGGAACCAGGGGAAAGGGGAAAAGCACTAAAAACTCTGAATCAGAAAGTCAAGCAAAGGTAAAAAGGGATGCTCAGTGAGAAAATAAGAAACCACAAAAACAAAGTTAAAATACTAAATACTACAGATAGAAAGATCTACCACTCACCTCCAAGCTAAAGAAAGCAGAAAGGAGTAGAACAGAAGAAACAGCAGAGATAAATAACCTAGCTGATCTCTATCTGACTGGCAGCAACCACAGGCAGTATAGTGTAACTTCAACTAGGATCCACGAAGAATATTGCCAGCAGGAAAGATCAGCCAGGGGAAGGTTTAAATAGCCGCACCCAAAAGGTGATAGGTCAGACTGAATTAGAAAATGAAGACACCTGTTCTCCAAAGAGGAATGAAATAAGGGTAACATATAATAGAAATCTGGAAAACAACAGAACCCACTGTGACTCAAAGGAGAAAGGAAATCACACAACACAGAGTCGCTGGTTCGAATTCAGAGACATGACAGTTGTATCCTTTTCAGATGGGACAGAACTAGCTATGTACAAGATTACTCTCCCCAAATGGTCAGTCACCGGGTGCTCACATTCTTACATATTTGTTGTATTTGTCACATTCCAGCACTGAACATGACCAGCGCTTCCAGCTTCCAGATGTTACGAGGAGCCGTCATCATATTCACCGGTCTTCTCTCCGTATCCTTCTTGGGGAGAAAGCTGGAGTGCAGTCAGTGGGTGGGAATCCTGGTGACCATCGCCGGCCTGATCATCGTGGGATTGGCCGACTTAATCAGTGGTCCGGGCAGCGGGAAAAACCTGAGTGATGTCATTACAGGTGAGTTATTGTGTGTTGGTTAACATTGATCACATGGTTCTGGGAAAACTAAATCTTGGGGAGACATGACAAGTCTATGATGTCACTTGTTCATATTCCCATATCTTGGTCCAAATTTTTGTTTCACGACAGTTCAAACTTTCAGCCAAGTGCACGGCTTGTGACCACACAGCCTTTTTCTAATTGTGTGATGAGTTAATGTTCTTAATTTGGCCAGATGTATTGTTCTTTTGTTTGTTAACTCATGTTTTTAAGTGATTGTTTCTTGCCAGTCTGCTCGGAGCCCCCACTGTTCTAGTATGTGGATTGCTAATTAAATGTGAATTCCCTCTGCCCCCTCTGTCTACATCATTCAGAGGAGAATTGATGTGGCCAGGGCTAGGGGGTACTCGGACAGCGGGCTGATGGCTTGTGGATGGAAGATCACGGATGGTCAGGATTCCGTTTCCGTGCCCTGGTTATCATTTGAGTTAGGTGGTGGGGGAGAAGGGAGTGTTTACAGGGGATCGTGACGCCACCTGTAGTTCCCGGTAATATATGTACCGGCGCTGCAAGCCGGCCGCTGAGGTGATGGTGGGTGCAGCAGTGGGTAGTCCAGCTCCCTACAGGTGGAGCTATTACCTCAGGGCAATGGTGATAGAATATGGTGGTGGAGGGCAGTAGTGCTGATGGTTGGTGTTGCAGTTCTTACCCCTCTGCTGAGCTGCTGGTGATGTGAGCCCTCCTGGGCACTGCAATAAGGATAACTGAGTCTAATTCAACTTTAACTCACTTTAATGGGTACCAGCAGATGGTGATGGTATATGGTACTGTCTGGTTTACGGGGGGTCTGTCACCAGTTCCAGGTTCCCTGTTATGGAGTCTCTAGATGTTCCTCCTTCTATGGCTTTCTGGGTCTAATTAGTTCCTCTTAACCCTACCACCCTCGCAGAGCTCTCCCGCCAGTCCCTGGATCTCCCAGGGTGAAGTACGGTTTTCCTTTACCGGGTCTGGTATGGGAGGCCAGTTACTCCCCTGTTACGGTATTTCGGGCCTTGTTCTGTGATCTTGGATCTAGTTTTTGGTCCTGAGGGGTGAGGTACCCTGTGGTGCTGTCAGCGACCTCCTTTATTGATGGGCCTACAGCTCGTCGGTCGCAGCCAGAGATAAACGTCTGACTGCTTACGGCTACCCGCACTGCCGATGCTTCCCCGAAGTGACCAGCCGGCTCCAACCAGTCCTGGCCCGTTGCCCTCTGTCCTGGTTCCCCCCGTATAGGTTGGGGTTTCTCTCTGTAGACGTTGCTGTCAGGCTAGTCCTAGCTGACTGCCTTCCCAGAACTAACTAAACTAAGACTTTCCCTCCCACTACCCTATCCTAGGCTCCACCCCCTCCCTTTTGGGACCTACTAAATTACCGGCCCCCCTATTCTAGGACTTTGGCCTAGTAATTTCGTTCCCAGTTCCAATATCTTGGGCCAAACTTTTGTATCAAGGCAGTTGTTCCAAACTTTCAGCCAAGGTACAGCCCGATCGAGGTCCATGGAGGTCCCTGGGCGAAACACTAACCCCTATGGTGCCTAAGGTACTAGACATACCAGGCATGAGATACTGCTCACCTTCTCATCTTCTCTACTCTACAGGGGACCTGCTGATCATCATTGCCCAAATTATTGTAGCAATCCAAATGGTGTTGGAAGAGAAATTCGTCTACAAACATAATGTGCACCCGCTCCGAGCAGTGGGCACCGAGGGTGAGTGCAAACTACACTTTATGAATTATGAAACTTTAACTGATGACAGCAATGTTCCAGCTATAGTTTGATTTTGTTTGATCAGTTCTAACAATGGCATGGGGCCCTATAGCAGAATTTCTGAGCTGACACCGGGCCCCTGTCATATGTTGACTGTTCTGCGTGAATAGCTCTGCTGCAGTTAAACAGGTTTATTTCCCCTTGTTCAGTCAATGCTGAAGTTGCTTTTGTTGTCTATGTGCTGCAGGTGGAGGTATAGTTATTAAGGGACCACACCATTAAATAGCCTCCTCTTCCTCCAGATGACCTTGTTGTTAGAGTTATCTCTGCCTTGACCAGTGAGCAATGAAGATGTTGGTACACCTGCCAAAGCTTTTTGCTGCTTTTTCCTTGGAGGTTGCTGTTTACCCCTGTCCTTGATGGAGAGGGAATGCACACGGCTAGTTAAGGAGTTGTGGGCAAGGGTGGTGGCCCAGACCTCCTCGCCATCTGAGGTACCTCTGAGTATAGGGCTAGTCAGTGACCCCAGTCCAGGGCAGACTAGTTACCCTGGTTACCCTTCTTGTTATATCATCCAGCTTGTTTCCCTCATTCGCTATACGTGTGACAGCAACCCTGTCTCACAGGCCCCATAGTGGGCCCAACATAACAGTGAGAACAGTTGTCAAAAGTGGACAACCCTGAAGAAGGTCCTTGGCGGGAGTGATGATAGCAAAGCATAAGCTAACAGTGCATTGTATGTCTTCCACAGGTCTGTTTGGATTTTGCATCCTCACTTTACTGCTTATCCCCTTCTACTACATTCCCGCCGGCAGTTTCAGCAGCAGCGATCGCGGCGTTCTTGAAGACTCCTTGGACGCTTTTTGCCAAATGGGCAACCAACCTCTCATCATTTTGGCTCTATTGGGCAACATCAGCAGCATCGCCTTCTTCAACTTCGCTGGTATCAGCGTGACAAAGGAAATCAGTGCCACCACTCGTATGGTGCTAGACAGCCTCCGGACCGTGGTCATCTGGGTGGTGAGTCTGGCGGTGGGGTGGGAGCAGTTTCACGCCCTGCAGATCCTGGGCTTCATCATTCTCCTAATGGGAACCGGACTTTACAATGGACTTCACAAGCCTCTAATGTGCGGACGCTGCAGACAGGACAGCGAGGAGACACAAAGTCTTCTACAAGGCGAACGGCCATCCGTTAATGCCGACTGTTAATGACCATTAATGGAAGAGTTTTAAAAAATGTGGCAATTTGGAGACAGATATTTAGAATATAATTCTACCCATGGACGGAGTGTAAGTAAAGCATACACATCACCATCACTTCACTCCATCTCTGATGGACATTGGAAGGAGATGTGACCTACAAGTTTGCTGGATTATTCCCCCCCCTAACCAAGTAGGTTAAGAAATTTTGCCGGAATTCAAAAATTTTTTAAAAAATTTGGAAAATTATTGCTCTTTTTATCCATTCTTTGGTCTTGTTTGGCACAAAGGTTTTTTACGTCTTCCTTTTTGGAGTGATTTTAATTACCTCAAATATTTTGCCTAATTCTTTCACCTTATTGAGAAAAGGGTGACTTTTGCGGTGAAAGACTAAAATGAAGACTTTGCACAAAATTCGTGGTATTTGAAAATTCTAGCAAGAAATTCACAAGTACACAAGAAAAAAAAGGGATTTGAAAGTCTCCTCGGGGGCGGGTCTTCAACTAACATTAGACTCCTCCTTCTTAAGGCACTCCTATGAGGAGAAAAAACAAAAGCTAATTTTAAAAAAAGGCAGCCAAAAGTAATCTAATCTAATTTTAGAAAGTTTTTTTTCTGGATGTGGCCCCCTGTCATCTCGGCATTTAGAGAGGTCCAATCAGTCCTGAAGGTTAAAACAGGGTATTGTGTGTCACTTTCAGTTTTTTGTGCACTTTTCTTTACTTTTTTGTTCTTTTTCACACTTTCTAAAAGGAAACCTGTCAGCAGGTTCATGCTGCCTGAACCATTAGAAGAGACCTATCAGTCAGGTTTATTGAGGTGAGGAGAAGCCTCCAGGGACCACATCAGATGCATAGTCCCCGAAGCCTTTCAAAGTATGACATACAGTCAGATTTATGCTTCACGAGCCATCAGATACTGACAGTTTATCCTTAAATACTGTGTTATTTCTAAATGTACATATACTATATTGCAAGACATTTGAAAATCTCCTCGGGGGCGGGTGTTCAATTGAGCTTAGACTCCACCTTTGCGTACCTATAAGAGTTTAATATCATAAATGTATTTATACTATATTGCAAGACATTTGAAAATCTCCTCGGGGGCGGGTGTTCAATTGAGCTTAGACTCCACCTTTGCGTACCTATAAGAGTTTAATATTATAAATGTATTCATGCTATATTGCAAGACATTTAAAAATCTCCTTGGGGGTGGGTCTTTACCTAAGATTAGGCTCTACTTTCCCTTTGCACACCTATGAGGGTATTAAAATAAAAATGTATCTACACTATATTGTAAGACATTTGAAAATCTCCTCGGGGGTGGGTCTTCAGCTGAGATTCCTTTTGCACACCTATAAGGGTATAAAAACAAAAATGTAATTATTAATTATATTATTTTGTAAGACAAATGAAAAAACTCCTCATGTGCAAGTCTTCAATTGTGATTAGACTCCACCTTTCCTTTGTACTCCTATGAGAGAAAAAAACTAAAAATGTATCTATACTACATTTTAAAACATGTAACAATCTCCTCAGGGGCGGGTCTTCAACTGAAAATAGACACCATCTTTGCTTTGCACACCTATGAGGGATAAAACTAAAAATGTATCTATACCATATTGTAAGATATTTATACATTTCCTCAGGGTGGGTCTTCAACTGAGATTCCTATTGCACACCTATAAGGGTATAAAAACAAAAATGTCATTATATTATTTTGTAAACCATCTGAAACACTCCTCATGGGCAAGTCTTCAATTGAGATTAGACTTCCTTTGTATACCCATGTGGGAAAAAACTAAAAATGTATCCATACTATATTGTAAGACATTTGAAAATCTCCTCGGGGGGGTCTTCATGAGAATAGACTCACCTTTTTACCTATAAGATTAAAAAAAACGATTTACATTCAAATTGAAATCTCCTGGGTGATCTTACCTAATTAGACTCTACTTTCCTTTGCACCCTATGAGGGTATTAAAATAAAAATGTATCTATACTATATTGTAAGACATTTGAAAATCTCAACGGGGGTGGGTCTTCAACTGATATTAGACTCCGCCTTCTCTTTGCACACCTATAAGGGTATAAAAACTAAAATGTATCTATATTGTATTGTAAGACAATAGTAAATCTCCTCAGGGGCGGGTCTAAAACTGAGATTAGACTTCACCTCTCCTTTTCCACCCATGAGGGGAAAAAATGGAAATCCAAAAGGTTCAAATTAGTTCCTGGGATTGGCGGAAGCTGCCATTGCCCAGTGGAATTGCTCTATACGGTTCTAACATGATCTTTAATGCTTATTCTCTTTTTATATGTTATTATAACAAGCATTGTATTACCACTCTCCTGCTGCCTTAACCGCTCTTCTACAAATATAGGTCTTCTAAAAACTGATTGCGGTGTTACTAATCTCATTATCACCTATATAGATTTTTGGGACTCTTGAGATGGGGGGAGTGGACATGTACTAGATAGACTTCCATTTTAAATGCACAAAATAAATGCAATAAAATTTTTATTTTATGAATTGACTTCTGTTATTAAAGGGATTGTCCAGTGTGAACTGAAGTTAATAGTCGGTGATGCCAACAGGAGATATATAGATGACTTGCCCAGCAGAATCAATGCAGATATGTTAGTTTCATTGGGCACCAATGATAATTCCTAAAGGGGTGGGGCCTGAAATGGTTTTTAGTCCAATGAGGTCTAATTGAAGTTGCCGCTGTCTTACCTTGAAATCTTCTCCATTATGGTATACATGGCCACCCATACTGGAATATATGTTCCTATCCTGGTATATATATCCCCATACAGGTATGTATCGCCTTCAACCTGGTATATATGGTCGCCATCCTGGTATATATCTTCCCCTTTATAGTATATATGGTCCTTATCCTGGCATATATGTCCCCCAGCCTGGTTTATATGTTCCTATCCTGGTATATATGTCCCATCCTCATATTTATATCCCCCATCCTAGTACATATGTAACTATCCTGGTATATATGGTCCTCATCCTGGTATTTATGTCCTCCAGCCTGGTATATATATTTCTATCCTGGTATATGTCCCCAATCCTGGTATATGTCCCCAGACACACCCACTCCAGGGCAATGGGGATACTCGGAACCGGATTGGATCTTTCAGTTCTTTTACAGGGGGACATCATGGTGGCAAACCCGTTCAGTGGCCCTGGCAGTGTCATTTAAAAGTTCAAGACTAGATGATGGGGAAAAGATGGGAAAATAGTATTCGTGACGCCACCTGCGGTGTTGCGGCTATGTGTGACTGCTGCTGCTCCAGAACCTCTGGGGACGATGACCAGCTGATTAAATGGTTTTGCGCTCTGCAGGTGAAGCAGTTCCACCAGGGCAGCGGGTAGGCAAGTCAGTTCATTCTTTGGCCGGTGTTCATCGGGTCATCAGCACTTCAGGGTGTCATGAGGCCTAATAAAAGTCTCACACATATCTGTTGGAGTTCTGTACCTTTACTGTAACATTGCAACCAAGCCACCGGGTGCTTTCCCCTGCCAATCTCCAGTTTCAGCAGTTTCTCTAAACCCGGGACAGTGTCGTCGAGACCCCTAGGTGTTCTTTGCTCTCTCATGGTGTTTCTTTCACTGGTGGTACTCTCAGCGCTTTTAGCTCTTGTCACCTCTCCTCCCAGTGCCTCCGCACACAGAGCTCAGGTATCGACAGCCACAGGCTTTGGTTGGTACCGTATCCTGGTATCACGCCTTAGTACAGCTGCCTTCTCCAAGTTGTGCCGGGTTTGCGGCGACAGGTCCCCTTTAGGATCTCATGGCCTCCGGTTTCAACGGTTCGGGTATGGAACCCTGCGCCGTATTCACGGCCGGTCCCCTGTTTTTCATCCACCAGCCCCTCACTTCCTTCTGACAGATTCAGGCACGCAGGTGATCTAGATCTTCTTCTGCACCCCTGGAGCTTCCTTCCTCCTTTACACCGTTCAGTCTGTCCTTCCCGGGGTGAGCATGACCGTGCTCCAGCCCTCGGGAGCTAACACCTCCACCACTTCTCGATTCTCACTCCAACTTCCTATTCCTTTACTGCTCTCCTCCTGACTGATAAAATCTACACTTCCTTGTTCCCCCTGGCTGAGACTGGGCCCTTCCCCCCGGGGTCCTCCCACCATCCCATCCCGGGTCCTAAGTGTGTGTGTGTTGTGGGTCTCTACTTCACCATCCAGGTACCTAGAGAACAGAGGCACTACCTTCCTGTTAATGGTGGAGTGCAGTACCCCCGGTGGCGGTTTGACCAGTGGGGCGCCACATCCCCCATACTGGTATATATGGTCCTCATCCTGGTATATATGTCCCCCAGTCTAGTATATATGTTCCTATCCTGGCATATGTCCCCCATCCTGGTATATATATACTGTTCAAAAGGAGGGCACCATATAAATTCTAAAGAATATTACAGGGTTCACCAAAAAATACACCACATAGTATAAACAAGCAAAAAGAGGAAAGTGTATATAGAAATTGGGAACACTCCACAAATATGTACATTTTACAAAGCTTTATTCAACACTATACAAAAAAAATACACAAGACAAGCAATGTCTAAAAACAATAAAAACAACCGTAGCTATATATGTGACACACTGGTGTGTATGATACCACCACCAGCCCCCTACATACCCTTCTTGGGCACGGAAAAAAGACCTAAAGGTTATTGATTGCTCCCTGCACATTACATATGAAAATAGACAGTTGTAGGTGTGGCGCTCCGCAACGAGTGCGTCACAGGAAGGTATTGCATCCCTGACAGAAGATGTAATATCTTCCGTCTCGGTAATGACATGGTTAATACTCAGAGCTCCATACTCTACATGCACCACTAGA
Source organism: Allobates femoralis (assembly GCA_033576535.1). Taxonomy (NCBI): domain Eukaryota; kingdom Metazoa; phylum Chordata; class Amphibia; order Anura; family Aromobatidae; genus Allobates; species Allobates femoralis. The sequence goes on from JARQOC010000013.1 coordinate 16,458,131, forward strand.
ATAGAGGGCCAATTAGGTCCTGGTGGGAGGAATGTAGTAGTAGTGTGTGGGAGTAAAGTAGGAGAAGAGGAAGAGTCGTCAGGAGGAGGGTAACGAAGAAGAAGCAGGGCTCTGTACAGTGCCGTGCAGCCCTGAAGACCACCTACCAGCTGGCGCCATTAGCGGTGCCGTAGACCGGGACACGGGCAACTACCTAACGGGTCCAATCATACCCGTACCCAAAAACAAACCACCGGATCACTGGTTCCGAGGCGAGCAAGACGTTCACCGCAGCTCCGCAAACCAGGGTGAAGGAACCGCTTCCCTGAAGCACCTCACCACAGCCGCAACCTAAGTTGTCTTGCCAGCAGGGACTCACCACTGGGGCACAGGACCTTCAGCCTTATTAGCTAGATACCGCTTAGAAGTCTCCCAAGTACCCTGACCTGGTACGCTAAGGCAACCCGGCAACCTGTTAGAGAAGCTAAGGAAAGGAGGAACACCGCGGAGCTCTGAATTAACACCAGTCATTTCTGGGACCACCCGGTCCGTTACTGTATACCCTGTACCATCTTATCGGTTACAGTAAAGACCCGTTACAGAGGACACTGGTGTCTGTGTTTCCTTCAGAACTGTTTAAATCTACACTTTCAGCATTACTGAGCTGCCATACTCCATCAAGTGCAGCCTCTGGCCCCAGGGACTCCCGCTCATCCTGTGGGGAGCGTCCCATCTAGCTGCCGTACATCCCCCGGAGGCCCAAGCAGCGCCGGTGAAATCACCGGATTCCCGCAGGTGGCGTCACAACAAGTAAGAATTAACCCCTATCCGTTCAAATCCCCTTTTTGATCTGACCACTGGGCCCCACAGCCTCAGGCGTGGAACCGTGACGGGAGAAGCAACGCCCGAGACGTGAAGACCAGGCTACGGTGAGTCATAGGAAAAATTCTATGTCACAATTTAACCCGAGAACCTCTAGCAATCTAGTTTATAAAGCCTGAATGGAGTTGCCGAGCGCCCCGCTAGTCAGCGCATTACAAAAGGGTGCTACACCCCTAACAGAAGGTTCAGTATGGTTTGTCCTGGTAGGGGGTAACAGAAGCCTGAAGCTCCACAACCACACACACCTAGTGATAGGGGACCAATCAGACACCCGTTACTAGGGTAACCGATCCTGGTGGGAGGAGTGTGGCACCCCTGCTGGGGATTGCCACAGGACCCACCGGTGCAGGGAGGGATGTACACCTTGGCACACACAGCACCCAACACCTTCCACCCCAGGCCTGAAGGGGGAGCTCCACTGGCTGTCCTTAAGCCAGATCCCCTATAAAGATCCTGGCCTGAGGGGAGGAGTCAGTCAGTCTGCACTCGGCAGTGAAGAGAGCAGTTAGCTCAAGTCAGTCAATCTGCAAAGAGCAGCCAGTTAGTACTGAAGAGAGTTCCAGCCGGACAGTACAGTGGAAGGACTGGAAGGAGCTGGTTGCTGGGACTATGCCAGGCCCAGAACCAGGGAAGACTGACCCATCTGTGCTGAGCCCTAGGGAGAGGGACGGAGGCCAGTGGGAGAAGTAAGCAGTAGGAAGAAGGGAACAGATGTGAGAACCCTTTAACTACCCGGACACCGGAGTCCGAAACTGCTAATAATCTATTATAGCAGGAAACTCCCGGACAGACCAGTAGGATCTAGTCCCCCTGAAGTAAGGAACAGAAGACACCAAACCTGACCAAGCATGGTACCAGGGACCTAAGCAGAGAATAGGGATCCCACAGAAAGGTCCTCATTGTCGGTTGTGGAACAGCACCCTGAGAGGGAGAAAGAGTGGCAGGTTCAGCTATAGGCAGAGCTTACCCCAATCACCGCACACACTAAGGCTGCCTTCACACTTGTGTTTGTGTCTGCATGCGTATGGCATGCAGACGCAAATGCAGCCATACTGATGTGAACACAGCGGAGAATCTCCACATGCGTTCACATTAATATGCACCCCGGCTAGCCAATCAGCTGTCTTGGGGGCGGCCGGGAGGAGGAGATCAGCGGCGGAGATCTCCTCCTCCCGGCCACAGCTGATCTCCCGCCGGTGTCAGCGCGGGAGATTTGAAGAAACAGTTGATCTGACAGCTGTTTACATCTCCTGCACCGACACCGAATAGGGTGATATCGGTGCAGGAGATAAGACACAGCTGATCGCTGTTTCAAATCTCCCGCGCCGACCTCACCTTTTCGGTGTCGGTGCGGGAGATTTAAACAGCTGTCAGATCAACTGTTTCTTCAAATCTCCCCCGCTGACATCGGCGGGAGATCAGTGGCGGCTCTAGCTGATCTCCCGGTGGCCACCGGGAGAGATTTCAATGTGATCCGCAGCGTTCTCCTGCGCTGTCATGCGGAGGACACTGCGGATCCATTGACTTCAATGCGTGGTTTGTGCGCTTGTGGGTTTGCAGATAAAACAAGTGCCCGCAAACGCCTTAAATGCAACAAGCTTCTTTCGGAGTGCATTCGGAGGGTGCACAAATTGTGCGCATCCGAACGCAAACGCAACCGAACGCAGCCAAACACAGGCACATGCGTTCCCATGTTAAACATAGGAACGCAGTACGCAAGCGTTTGGCTGCGTTCGGTGCGCTGTGTTACAAACGCAAATGTGGAAGCACCTTAACAGAGGAGGCCACACAACTCTCCAAGGTGAACGTCCCAAGCTGCACCGATAAGCTGGTAACCCTCTTGGACCGTGCCTGTTACCTGACATCAGTAAAAAGGTACAGAAACAAAGACTATTGTGTGTGTGCCTGCTTCACCACCGCCGCCTGCAGCGTTCACACTAGAACCGCTACTACTACTCCCATCTTCCTCCCTGCTGCCCTCAGATAAAGCTCCACCTGTGGGGAGCTGTACTACAAAAGCTGCATTCCCATCACCACAGCGGCCGGCCGCAGCACTGGTAAACCTATTACCAGGTACCACAGGTGGCGTCACGATACCATTTCCCCCATCATCATCACCCCCACCCCCGCCACTGTGGCTCCAGGGCACAGAACCGGGAACCGACCAGCCATGATCCCCCCCACCGAAGTAACCACCTGTCACGGTATCCAAGTACCCCCTACCCTGCCGACCGGATCAGGAGAGCTAGGTTATATAGTGAGTGGGGAAAGTAGTAACAGTGAGCAGAAAAACAATAGAACAGAACAGCAGAACAGGAGTTGAGAAGAGAGTGTAAAAGAGGAGAAGTAACGGGGAGGGGACCTCAACCTGGTGACCCAGAAGAGAAAGGGGCAGATAGAGGGTAACTGAATCACCCTGGCTCAGTCCGAAGCGGGGTACTGGCTCCAAGGTGGATCAGAGGTCCATCTCTGAACCGCAAATTACCAGCGTGGTCAATGTCTTCTTAGGAGCATGATCCAACCTCCCTAAACCAAGCACGGTCTCCACCAGAAGCACTAAACAGGGTTGGGTTCCCTTTGGAGAGATAATGGGGTCCCATATCACCCGACGGGCCTGGTTTAAGAAGTGGGATTGTGCAGGGCACCACAGAGTAAGGACAGAGGAAGTGATAGAGAAGGAACACCAGCGGAGCGTCAGAGGGACATTACTCACTGCAAGGACCACCTGGTCCACTACCCCGCTGAAACAACTGCATACCCTGTAAGCCTGCAGATTACTCGAGTAAAGTACCCAGAGTGAGCAATGTGACTGTGTTTCTTACGGATGAACTGTGATTTACCTGCTTTGCACCACACCGCAGAAGCTGCGAAGCCCCATTCCTACCATGCTGCCCTATTCCACCATCATAACCTACAGCCCCAGGGAACCCGCTCTTCCTGTAGAGAGCCACAACACCTTGCTCCCGTCAATCACCCTGGAGGTCCCAGCAGTGTCGGTGCCATCACCAGACTTACAGGTGGCGTCACGACTGACAACTTTATTACTTATTTTCTTTTCTCTTTTTATTGTTTGCCTAAGGGTACGGACTCAGGCACCGACCACCCCTGACATCCCCGTAGCAGTACGCCCGAGATCCGAGTACCCCAAGCCCTTGGCCCCAGACAGTATCATACACACCAGTGTGCTACATATATAGCTACAGCTATTTTAATTGTTTTTAGACATTGCTTGTGTATCCTTTTTTGTATAGTGTTCAATAAAGCCTTGTAAAATGTATATATTTGTGGAGTATTCCCAATTTTTATATATACACTTTCCTCTTTTTGCTTATTCATCCTGGTATATATGTCCTCATCCTGATATATATATGTACTCCATCCTGAAATATATCTCCTGCATCCTGGTATATACGGTAACTATCCTGATATATATGTCCATCCTGGTGTATATGTCCCCCATCCTGGTATATATGTCCCTATCCTAGTATATATGTCCGTTATCCTGGTATATATGTTCCTATCCTGGTGTTTATCTCTTCAAACCTGGTATACATGGTACCCTCCTGGTATATATATATATTTCCATTCTGGTATATATCTTCTCCATTATGGTATATAAGGTCTCCATCCTAACATATATGTACCTATCCTGGTATAAATGTCCCTCATCCTGGTATATATGGTCCTTATGCTGGTATGTTCCCCAGCCTGGTATATATATTCCTATCCAGGTAAAAGTCCTCCATCCTGGTATATATGTCCCCCATTCTGGTATAGAAGATTCTTATTCTGGCATATATGTCCCTAACCTGGTATATATGATCCACATCCTGGTATATATGTCCCTCATCCTGGTATATATGATCCACATCCTGGTATATATGTCCCTCATCCTGGTATATATGATCCCCATCCTGGTATTTATGTCCCCCAGCCTAGTATATATGTTCCTATCCTGTTTAAGTCCCCCATCCTGGTATATATGATCCTCATTCTGGTATAAAAGTGCCCATCCTGGTATATATGATCCTCATCCTGGTATATATGATCCCCATCCTGGTATAAAAGCACCCATCCTGGTATATATGTCTCCATCTTGGTATATATGATCTTCATCCTGGTATAAAAGCACCCATCCTGGTATATATGTCCCCATCCTGGTATATATGTCCCCATCCTGGTATATATGTTCCCATCCTGGTATATATGTCCCCCATCCTGGTATTTATGTTCCTATCCTGTTTTAAGTCCCCCATCCTGGTATATATGATCCTCATTCTGGTATATATGATCCCCATCCTGGTATATATGTCCCCCAGTCTAGTATATATGTTCCTATCCTGTTTTAAGTCCCCCATCCTGGTATATATGATCCTCATTCTGGTATAAAAGTGCCCATCCTGGTATATATGATCCTCATCCTGGTATATATGATCCCCATCCTGGTATAAAAGCACCCATCCTGGTATATATGTCTCCATCTTGGTATATATGATCTTCATCCTGGTATAAAAGCACCCATCCTGGTATATATGTCCCCATCCTGGTATATATGTCCCCATCCTGGTATATATGTTCCCATCCTGGTATATATGTCCCCCATCCTGGTATATATCCTGGTATATATGTCCCCATCCTGGTATTTATGTCCCCCAGCCTAGTATATATATTCCTATCCTGTTTTAAGTCCCCCATACTGGTATATATGACCCCCATCCTGGTATATATGATTCCCATTCTGGCATATATGCCCCTATCCTGGTGTATGTATCCCCCATCCTGGTAGATATCTTCTCCATTATGGTATATATGGTCCCATCCTGGTATATATGTTCCTATCCTGGTATATATGTTCCTATCCTGGTATATATGTCCCAAATCCTGGTATATATATATCCCTTTCCTAGTATATACTGTATGTCCTATACTAGCACCATTCTGGTTTATTTGGCCAGATTCTGGACCCATCCTGGTGTATAAGTCCCCAGCCTAGTATATATGTTACTTTCCTGGTATAAGTCTTGTATCCAGGTATATATGTCCTGCATCCTGGTATATAGGGTCCTCATCCTGGTATATATGTCCCCATCTTGGTATATATGATCTTCATCCTGGTATAAAAGCACCCATCCTGGTATATATGTCCCCATCCTGGTATATATGTCCCCATCCTGGTATATATGTCCCCATCTTGGTATATATGATCTTCATCCTGGTATGAAAGCACCCATCCTGGTATATATGTCCCCATCCTGGTATATATGTCCCCATCCTGGTATATATGTCCCCATCTTGGTATATATGATCTTCATCCTGGTATGAAAGCACCCATCCTGGTATATATGTCCCCATCCTGGTATATATGTTCCCATCCTGGTATAAATGTCCCCCATCCTGGTATATATCCTGGTATATATGTCCCCATCCTGGTATATATGTTCCCATCCTGGTATATATGTCCCCCATCCTGGTATATATCCTGGTATATATGTCCCCATCCTGGTATATATGTTCCTATCTGAGCCCTGATGGGTCTCCTTGATGCAATGTATCCTCAGGGGCTCATCTAGCTGTAGTAGACATTAGCGGCCTCCAGTAACCTGATCATGCTTGTGATGTGTGTGAGATTATCATTCACATACTATATATTACAGTATTTGGGTATTATATGGTAGTATTATTTGGGATGCATATGGCAGTATTTTTTTAGACGATATATTAGTATTGTGTAAAACTGTATGTCAGTGTTTTGTAGGCAGCATCATTTGCATTCTATGTATTATTTTGGCACTATATGGTTGTATTATTTTGGCACTATATGGTTGTATTATTTTGGCACAATATGGTTGTATTATTTTGGCACTATTTGGTTGTATTATTTTGGCACTATATGGTTGTATTATTTGTGCACTATATGGTTGTATTATTGTGGCACTATATGGTTGTATTATTTTGGCACTATATGGTTGTATTATTGTGGCACTATATGGTTGTATTATTGTGGCACTATATGGTTGTATTATTTTGGCACTATTTGGTTGTATTATTGTGGCACTATATGGTTGTATTATTGTGGCACTATATGGTTGTATTATTTTGGCACTATTTGGTTGTATTATTTTGGCACTATATGGTTGTATTATTGTGGCACTATATGGTTGTATTATTTTGGCACTATATGGTTGTATTATTGTGGCACTATATGGTTGTATTATTTTGGCACTATTTGGTTGTATTATTTTGGCACTATATGGTTGTATTATTGTGGCACTATATGGTTGTATTATTGTGGCACTATATGGTTGTATTATTGTGGCACTATTTGGTTGTATTATTTTGGCACTATATGGTTTTATTATTGTGGCACTATATGGTTGTATTATTTTGGCACTATATGGTTGTATTATTGTGGCACTATATGGTTGTATTATTTTGGCACTATTTGGTTGTATTATTTTGGCACTATATGGTTTTATTATTGTGGCACTATATGGTTGCATTATTTTGGCACTATATGGTTGCATTATTGTGGCACTATATGGTTGTATTATTTTGGCACTATATGGTTGCATTATTTTGGCACTATATGGTTGTATTATTGTGGCACTATATGGTTGTATTATTTTGGCACTATATGGTTGTATTATTTTGGCACTATATGGTTGTATTATTTTGGCTGTACAGCATATAGCTGTATTTCCTTGACTCTATATGGCGGTACTATATACAGAACCTCAGCAGACTGTGTAAAGTGACCCGGTGTCCTCTGTATCTCGCAGTCGTCCTTGGTATTTGTGTCCTCGTCTTCACTCAATGATCTGGGAAGTCGATGCCCTTTTCACAAATTCTGCTACAAATGCTATCACCGCCAAGCCGATCTCCAGCGTGGGGTGACGTCCGCACCGACATGGCGGCTCCTGTTTCCTCCTCACAGTCGTTTTGGCCAAAATGTGGAAATCAGAGCTCGCAGGTTTACAAGTCGTCTTTGTCACAATACAGAGATTGTCTTGCACCTTGTAAAGCCGCCATCTAAATGCTGCAACCAGATCCCCCGTCCAGACCTGATGTTATCTTCACGCCCCAGATCCAAATATTCTGACGCCTCAACTCCAAAATCGACTGGAAAATGCAAGTCTGACTCATCCGTAATGTCCGGGGATATTGTCTCCATGGATGAACCGTGCACATAGAGAGCAAACATTGAAAAGCGCCCCTATGACATCACGTGTGTCAGTCCTCACTGCACGTCCTGGTATTCTATTCATGAACCAAGGGTTTAAGGATGAGGATACAGCAGATGTGCTGCTATTCAATGAAGGTACTAGGGGTAGATTTTGAGCACAGCACTGTTGCTTGCGGCACTATTATGTGGGCACTATATGGCAGTATTATGTCAGCAAGATCTGGCCCAAAATATCCCATCTATGCCAGGTATATTAAAGCAGCAAAACAGTGTAGTGTAAAAGACCGCAAAGTGATATAGACAATGTGTGCCGCTGTAGCACCACTGACATATTATGGCACTATAATGTGGGCACTATATGGCAGTGAATAGTCGACAAGGTATGAATAGCCAAAAGTATTCCCCAAAACATCCCCATAGTAGTGTGGTATAAAAGACCTCAATGCACTAGACAATGTATGCCGCTACAGCACTTTTATTGACCTATTACGGCACTATTATGTGGGCACTATATGGCAATGCTTTGTTGGCTATATGTGAAAATTGTACAGTAGTATTATATAGGCCCTATATAGCAGCACTATGTATTCAGTATGCAGTAGCTGCTATATGGCAGTAATACGTGGGCATTGTATTGTGGCGCCCCACTGGTCGGTGCACCACAGAGGGGTACTGCAGCCAGACCAGCGTGTGTAGTATCCCTGTGACCAGGGGATTGGTGTGTTAATCTGGGTCCCTCACCTTACGCATTCACACACCTAGAGCCAGGGGATCAATTGGTTAACCCGTTCCTAAGAGGACCGATCCCGGTGGGCAGAGTTAGGTATATAGTGAAGAGCGGGAAGAAGTTAGAGAGAGAAGAAGCGGGACCCTGACAGTGACGCAGAGGGAGGGCACCTAAAGGACAGTGACCAAGACTGAAAGGGGATCCTCGGGGGTCAGCCAACACCCTAATCTGGTCCGGTACGGTATCCGGTTAGAAGGACTCAGTCCACCCACAGAGGACCGGCTTCGAGAGTGGTGCAGGAGTTCAGCCCTGAGCCGCCAAACCGGCAAAGACAAGCAACCTCAAGGGAGCCGTGCCCTGAATACTTCCCTCAAAGGCCCCCGTATAGGGTTATGAGCCCCTCAGTTAAGGGATAACTCTAATACAACCCGTGGGGACCGGCAATAGGCTCTGTGCAAGGGGAGATGCACTAGGAAGGACAGGAGTAACAGCGCAGTGCGAGGACAGAAGGAGAATCCTGAAGGAACATCACTGAGGGCTTTAAAGAGACATTCCATCCTCTGGTGACTACCCAGGCCAGCTACCCGTGACTGTATACCTGTGGTGTCTTATTCCATCACGCTGGGGAAAGTCACATTCCAGTCTCCTCAGGCAGACTGTATCGAGCCTCCACCTGCAGAGCCACCTTCCTGTGCGAGTTCTCCATTTTCATCACTGCCCCAGGGATTCTGCTCCACCTACGGGGAGTATTACCATCTGGCTGCACCATACCTGGAGGTCTGAAGCGGCGCTGGTAACATTACCAGGTACCGTAGGTGGCGTCACAAACAATTTATTTTATTATTTTATTTTTACACACTTTTCAGTGACCACCAGGGCCACAGCACCAGTGACAGCAACATTGATCAAACCCACGATCCGAGTACCCCACGGCCCTTGTAGTGGGTCAGCTTTTGGCATCTACAAACAGAATATGAACCAAAGACACTGACCAAAGCTAACTACTTGAACTTTTTGGACTTGTTCTAAAAAGGCCCCAAAATGGAAGGGCCCAAAGATGTAATGATATGTGCTGGACGCTGCCACATAGGCCATGAATGAAATACCTGCCCGCCCTTATTGCCATTGAAGAACCAAGGAGGCGGGCCAAAGATCAAAAGTACCCCTGCCAGAGACTTTAAAAAGCAGCAAGAAGGGTGCGGCCGGAAAACCACATTCAGCACGGGTACAGTTGACGGGTCGGTTACGATGGTGGCCATGAGATGACCTGATGCGAGATACAAAGACAATGGATGACACGAGACAAATCAACGGTAAAGGTCTGTCATTTTTATTTTTTTTTTACATTTTTGGTCCCTACAAAAAAGCAGCAAACATTAGAACCAGTAGTAGTAGTATAACAGTAGTAATACAGGAATAGTGCGGTATAGAGGATGGTCCAGGATCTGGAGCAGAAGTGGTAAAGGCCGAGCTCTACTGGAGGACATAAAGAGGCTACAGCGGACAGTGTGCGATCATCAGGCTGCATCAGCTGACGGACAGTGTGCGATCAGGCGGCCTCACTGCGGAGAGGGGGGAAAGCAAAAATCAGACGTAATCAAACACGGATCTAACATCTCTTACTCAGATACATAAAGAATGAGGATAATATCCTATAGAGCGAGTGGTTTGTTATATGTTATAGTGTGAGATGAACCTTACATCACATCTTTCTTGAATCTCTTTAGAGCCTCAGCAGCGACAAGATCCGCAAATCCCGGATCTCTACACGGACATTACCAGGAACAGTGAAGGTAAACGGCTCCGAATCAAAGAGAGCACCGTCACTGTGGTCTGAGAGGGCTCCGAGCCACTGCTGGAGTGTGCCTGCAAGAACAAGAGTATATGGAGATATCACCCTATATACAGGAATACAACTGCTATATACTGCTCTATGTACAAGAATATAACTACTATAATACTGCTCCTATATACAAGAATATAACTACTATAATACTGCCCCTATATACAAGAATATAACTACTATAATACTGCTCCTATATACAAGAATATAACTACTATAATACTGCCCCTATGTACAAGAATATAACTACTATAATACTGCCCTATATACAAGAATATAACTACTATAATACTGCTCCTATATACAAGAATATAACTACTATAATACTACCCTATATACAAGAATATAACTACTATAATACTGCTCCTATATACAAGAATATAACTACTATAATACTGCCCCTATGTACAAGAATATAACTACTATAATACTGCCCCTATGTACAAGAATATAACTACTATAATACTGCTCCTATATACAAGATATAACTACTATAATACTGCTCCTATATACAAGAATATAACTACTATAATACTGCTCCTATATACAAGAATATAACTACTATAATACTGCTCCTATATACAAGAATATAACTATATAATACTGCCCTATATACAAGAATATATCTACTTAATACTGCTCCTATATACAAGAATATACTACTATAATACTGCCCCTATATACAAGAATATAACTACTATAATACTGCCCTATATACAAGAATATAACTACTGTAATACTGCTCCTATATACAAGAATATAACTACTATAATACTGCCCTATGTACAAGAATATAACTACTATAATACTGCTCCTATGTACAAGAATATAACTACTATAATACTGCCCCTATATACAAGAATATAACTACTATAATACTGTCCCTATATACAAGAATATAACTACTATAATACTGTCCTATGTACAAGAATATAACTACTATAATACTGCCCTATATACAAGAATATAACTACTATAATACTGCTCCTATATACAAGAATATAACTACTATAATACTGCCCTATGTACAAGAATATAACTACTATAATACTGCTCCTATGTACAAGAATATAACTACTATAATACTGCCCCTATATACAAGAATATAACTACTATAATACTGCTCCTATATACAAGAATATAACTACTATAATACTGCCCCTATGTGCAAGAATATAACTACTATAATACTGCTCCTATATACAAGAATATAACTACTATAATACTGCCCTATTAGTACAAAATATAACTACTATAATACTGCTCCTATGATACAAGAATATAACTACTATAATACTGCCCTATATACAAGAATATAACTACTATAATACTGCCCCCTATATACAAGAATATAACTACTATAATACTGCCCTATATACAAGAATATAACTACTATAATATGCCCCTATATACAAGAATATAACTACTATAATACTGCCCCTATATACAAGAATATAACTACTATAATACTGCTCCTAAATTTCAAGAATATAACTACTATAATACTGCCCTATGTACAAGAATATAACTACTATAATACTGCCCTATATACAAGAATATAACTACTATAATACTGCTCCTATATACAAGAATATAACTACTATAATACTGCTCCTATATACAAGAATATAACTACTATAATACTGCTCCTATATACAAGAATATAACTACTATAATACTGCCCCTATGTACAAGAATATAACTACTATAATACTGCCCCTATATACAAGAATATAACTACTATAATACTGCCCCCTATATACAAGAATATAACTACTATAATACTGCTCCTATATACAAGAATATAACTACTATAATACTGCCCCCTATATACAAGAATATAACTACTATAATACTGCCCTCATATACAAGAATATAACTACTATAATACTGCTCCTATATACAAGAATATAACTACTATAATACTGCCCCTATATACAAGAATATAACTACTATAATACTGCTCCTATGTACAAGAATATAACTACTTTAATACTGCCCCTATGTACAAGAATATAACTACTATAATACTGATAAAAAAAAAGCCAAGAAGCCATCGCTGCCTGTGGTTAGCACGCAGTACAAAAAGTGCATGTGCGCATATTAATTTCTAACTGTACTTTAAAACCAAGACACCTGGCAAACAATTGATCAATTATTTGAGCCACCCCGCCACGTCATGCATTCTCAGATGGGGCAGTCCTACTCTACGTTTTTTATATACGCTGTGCCACTACGGCCTCCTATATGCATTAAAAGCAAGACCACATTAAATGCCGTCTGTTGGATTTATGTACCGTATATACTCGTTTATAAGCCAACCCGTGTATAAGCCGACCCCCCTACTTTTGCCCCCAAAACCTGGGAAAACCTATTGACTCGTGTATAAGCCGAGGGTGGATCCCAGCACAGGTATACAGCCCCCAGCAGTGTGGTATACAGGCCTCCCTAATGGTATATACAGGCCCCAGCAGTGTTACAGCAGCAACCCCAGTGGTATATACAGCAGCAGCCCCAATGGTATATACAGCAGCAGCCCCAATGGTATATACAGCAGCAGCCCCAGCGGTATATACAGCAGCAGCCTCAGAGGTATATACAGCAGCAGCCCCAGAGGTATATATAGCAACAGCCCCAGAGGTATATACAGCATACAGCCCCAGAGGTATAAACAGCAGCAGCCCCAGAGGTATATACAGCAGCAGCCCCAGAGGCATATACAGCAGCAGCCCCAGAGGCATATACAGCAGCAGCCCCAGAGGTATATATAGCAGCATCCCCAGAGGTATATACAGCAGCAGCCCCAGAGGTATATACAGCAGCAACCCCAGTGGTATATACAGCAGCAGCCTCAATGGTATATACAGCAGCAGCCCCAATGGTATATACAGCAGCAGCCCCAGAGGTATATACAGCAGCAGCCTCAGAGGTATATACAGCAGCAGCCTCAGAGGTATATACAGCAGCAGCCCCAGAGGTATAAACAGCAGCAGCCCCAGAGGCATATAGACAGCAGCAGCCTCAGAGGTATATATAGCAGCAGCCCCAGAGGTATATACAGCAGCAGCCTCAGAGGTATATACAGCAGCAGCGTCAGAGGTATATATAGCAGCAACCCCAGAGGTATATACAGCAGCAGCCCCAGAGGTATATATAGCAGCAGCCCCAGAGGTATATATAGCAGCAGCCTCAGAGGTATATATAGCAGCAGCCCCAGAGGTATATACAGCAGCAGCCTCAGAGGTATATACAGCAGCAGCGTCAGAGGTATATATAGCAGCAACCCCAGAGGTATATACAGCAGCAGCCCCAGAGGTATATATAGCAGCAGCCCCAGAGGTATATATAGCAGCAGCCTCAGAGGTATATATAGCAGCAGCCCCAGTGGTATATATAGCAGCAGCCCCAGAGGTATATATAGCAGCAGCCTCAGAGGTATATACAGCAGCAGCCTCAGAGGTATATATAGCAGCAGCCCCAGAGGTATACAGGCCTCTGGCGCAGACAATGACGTCATTGCCTGCGCCCATCGGAGGAGGAAGCCGGAAGAAGTCGGATGAAGCCGGAGGAGCGCGATGTCGGCAGCGGGGACGGCCACAGGGGTAAGTATAATGATCTTACTTTACAGGTTTGGGCTGCAAGGGGGGGACCTGGATACTGATGGGGGGAGCGCCTGTATACTGATGGTGGCGGGCGGGCAGCCTGTGTACTCGGCGTATATACTCGCGTATAAGCCGAGGGGGTACTTTTCAGCCCAAAAATTGGGCTGAAAAACTCGGCTTATACGCGAGTATATACGGTATGTGTTTTTTATTGTTTTTTTCTTTTTTATACAGTTATATCTCACATATATTTGTTTCACTCATCTATTCTGTGGATGCTAGAAATGACACGCCCCCCAGGGCCGTGGAATACTCGGAACTGGGCTACATTATGACTGTGGAGTCACAGGGGTGGAGACCCGTCTCCGTGACCCTGGCAGTGTCAATTAAAAGTTTTGGATTTAGTTTAGGGGTAGAAATGTTGTGACGCCACCTGTGGTGTTCAGCTATTGATGACCAATGCTGCAGTTAGGGACCTCTGGGGATGATGGAATCGCAGCCAGGTGTTATCGCTCCCGACGGGTGGAGCGATTCCCCAGGGCAACTGGTATAGTCTATGGCGGCGGTGGGCCGTTGGATTCTTCAGGCTGGGATAGACAGACGGGGCTTTACTGCGGCCGGTTCTCTGTGGCCTGCTTGGCTAATCAGTCTGCGGCTCCGCAGGTGGGGAAATAAACAGTCTCACACAGAGATTTTGGAGTTCTGAACCCGGTTTACTGAGCAGTCACTCCAAGAATGGCATTGGGTACTGTTCTTTGCCAAGCCTCAGTCCGGATATTTCTCAAGGACCCAGAATAGCTCGTCCAAGACACCTCTTTGTACCTTCCTCTCACGGGTTGTCATTCTAGCGCTAACTGTCCACCTCTCTTCTTCTCGTGCCTCCACACACATAGCCCCAATCCGGTAGTCAAGGGTCTTGTTGGGCGACTGGTACCAAGTCACCTGACCCTAGTATGGCTACCTTCTTGGTGGATGTGTGGGGTGTCGGTCATAGCTCCTGTAGATCACGTGGCCTCCGTTTCTGTGGTTGGAGCGTTGAGCCTCCTCACCACCTCAGGGCTGGTCCCTGGTTCCCAACCAGCCCTTCAATCCTACTCTGGTCAAACTTGGGATTCGGGAGCACGAGTGTCACTGGTCTTGGGGATAGCACCTTGTACCACCCACGATGCCCCATGTACCGTACATAACCAACTTTGTCCCTCGGGTACAAATCTCGGCTGTGGATGCCCATTGGGGAGATACGATTCCATGTCTCTCCTGCTGACAAAGATCTCTCTGTCCATGCTGGGCTCCCAGATAAATCCCCAGCCGTGTTGCAAATTAAAAGTTGTGACGATCCCTTATTTCAGCTCAGCCGGGTCAGTCGATACAGTTTTCTGGGTACGGGCTTTGTTCTGCAGAATAGCGTCCTCCTGGGCCTTCCATCTGGCCTGCCGCTCCTGTTGCTCAGCCTCCTCGAAAGCCTGTCTCTGCCGGTGTTACTCTTCCTCACTTATTATTTCGGCCACACTCCCCACGTGAGCCTCAATCGCCTAGGCCGCATCAGGGAGCCCCATTAAGTCATCCCCTCGGTGCACCCAGTGAAATCTCACAGTCTTCGCTTTCATGGGGCTCTGCGTTGGCGTGGTCTCTAGCTATAACGAAGCTGTGCGAACGGTCCTTTCCTCTACACTGTGGCCTCACCCCTGGGTTCTCATTCCCTGATCAGGTTTCGGGGATGGAAGGGTCGGTAGGGGACCTAGTAGAGTGTCTGCCTCCTCCGGGGTAGCAGCGTCACCTTTTCTCTGCCGCTCATCTCCCATTTCCACTAACGGCAGGGATGGCAGTCTCAACACCGATTGCTGCTGCGCGACTTTTTGCAACAGGACCTTCTCCCAACGGTTGAAGGTGCACACTTGGACCTTTTGGAGCTGCTGGTTGAGGTCTGTCATCGCAGCTGCAAGGAACTCTGGTTCCAGCCACAGTAATGGGTCCGAGCTCTCCTTCCAGTCACTGGGAAAGTCTGTCTCTCTGCTCCCGCGCACCGGACACCCACAACCACTGGACGCCATGCTGCTTCCTTCGTGCCACACCCTTCTCCTTATTGCTGCTAAACTTCTCTCTCTCTTGCCTGCCCCTCCTCTGGGTGGAGTCGGCATCGCTGCAAGCAGGCCCCCTTTGCTTTCTGTTGGCACTTGGGGTGGGCCTGCTTTTTCGTGCCTTGTACGGGCCCATCCCATGACGGAGGGCCTTAAAACACCCTCGGGCCAGCACATAGTGTCAGTTCTTTAAGGCCGCCATTTTTCAAGTCCTTTTTCACAGTCTTTTAACAGTCTCTACAGGCGCACAAGACCCATAACCCAGGGTTGGTAATCCTGTTTGTGACACCAGAGATGACACGCCCCAGGGCCGTGGGATACTCAGAACCCGGCTGCTGTACTGCTGGGGAATTACGAGGTCGAGACCTGGCTCCGTGACCCTGGCGGTGTCACTAAAAGTTCGGGGGATAGGGTTTTGGGAATGGATGACATGATGCCACCCGTGGTGTTGGACTATTGGTGGCAGATGCTGCGGTGCAAGAACTCTGGGGATGATGGAATCGCAACCTGGTGTAATCGCTCCCCATGGATGGAGCGATTTCCCAGAGCAACTGGTATAGACTATGGCGGTGGAAGGCCATTGGGGTGCCGGATAGAGGGCACAGAATAACCGACACACACACAGTGCGTAGTCTCTTTTACTTTTACTGGTAGGTTTAGACCAAGACACTGTCCACAGGAGATGTTATGAATCCGCGTGGCCTAGAAGCAAGTTGGGGATCTCCTCAGTTCTGAGGCCTCCCTGTTTCGCTCGTCTTTGCTGGTCCTGGCTACCTGTAGCTAAGCTGTGACCCTCTCTTCCTACTAGTAAGTCTCTCACCCGTAAGGCAGGCAGTTTGAGCCCTTCTCCGGTACCACTCTGGCGGCTCTCGGGTGCTGCTGTGCCTCCTGGTGCTTTGTTGTGGTTGGGAGACGTGGAGTCTCCCGTCCTCTGGTTTTGGCTGCTGGATCAGTAGTACCCTCACAATCTCGGACTCCGGTGTCCGCTTCTGGTGCTCTGCTCTGGGGTGAATCGGCAACTGGCTCCGCTCCCCAGGCCTGCTTCTCTCCTTCCTCAGACCCTCTGCTATGGGTCCCTCACACTTGCTAGTCTCTATCCTCAGATGAGCCTGGCACTGCTCCAGTCTCCAGGTCCTCTTCACAGTCCTCCTAGGAACTGAACTGACTAACCCCGCCCCCAGGCCAGAATTTATAGGGGAGCTCCCCTGAACCCGGGTTAGAGCTTCACCCTTCTGGTCTGGAGTCAGGAAAGGTGTTGTATGCTGTGGGTTTACCTGGTGTGGATACCCCTTCTTACTTCCAAGCATGACCATCAGCCCGAGGGAGGCAACGCCATTGTTGCAACCGAACTCTGGGTGCACACTATCATCATCTGTGGTTTCATTCTGGTACAATCTTTCTTCTATACATTTAGTAATTTCTATATTCTCTCTACTCTTTGATCACTCGCCTCAGCTTGTTTCCACCCCTTATATCAGCACTCGCTCTCCATTGTGGTGACTGAGCACTTACTGTAGACACTTGGAATATGCCATCCTTGTTGTCGGTGAGGTTGGCGAGCTTGGACACCCAGGCAAACTGCCCACTCATGTCCTCCAGAGCGTTGGTGGTGTTCAGCATCTTCTCCTGTACCTTCTGCAGTAGGTCATCATACTGTTTAGACAAGGATTCAGCCAGACGGACGGATTCTGCAAACTTCTCCTTCAGCTTTTCTTGCAATTGGTCTTTCCCTGTGCAGTCTGGATGAGAAGGAAGATGTTCCACCATGGTTATATATAGAACAACTCAGATTTGTCATCATCATCATCATCATCATCAACAACATCCGCTGCAGATTCTGTGTGCCGCCATTCACAAGAAAGAAGAGGCCCCTGTGTAACACCAATATAGTGGCCCATATCGGTCCATTTGTTTATCATCTACATTATTATCATCTACATCACCCTCTACATCATCATCATCCTCTACATTATCATCCTCTATATAATCATCGTCCTCTACATCATCATTATCTACATCCTCATCATCTCCATCATAATCATCATCATCTACATTATCATCTACATTATTATCATCTACATCAACCTCTACATCATCATTCTCTACATGATCATCATCTACATCAGCATCATCACCCTCTACATCATCATCCTCTACATTATCATCCTCTATATAATCATCATCCTCTACATCATTATCATCCTCTATATAATCATCATCCTCTACATCATCATTATCTACATCCTCATCATCTCCATCATAATCATCATCATCTACATTATCATCTACATTATTATCATCTACATCAACCTCTACATCATCATTCCTACATGATCATCATCTACATCAGCATCATCATCCTCTACATTATCATCATCATCTATATAATCATCGTCCCCTACATCATCATCTCTACATTATCAGCATCATCCTCTACATTATCATCATTATCCTCTGTATAATTATCGGCCCCTACATCATCATCATCTACATCCTTATCATCTCCATCATAACCATCATCATCTACAGTATCACCTACATTATTATCGTCTACATCACCCTCTACATTATCATCATCTACATCAGCATCATCATCCTCTACATTATCATCATCATCATCTACATCATCCTCTACATCATCCTCTGTATAGTTATCTTCCCCTGCATCATCATCATCTACATCAGCATCATCCTCTACATTATCATCATTATGCTCTGCATAATTATCGTCCCCTACAAAATCATTATCTACATCCTCATCATCTCCATCATAATCATCATCATCTACAGTATCATCTACATTATCATCATCTACATCATCCTCCTCTGTATAATTATCGTCCCCTACTTTATCATCTACATCATCTAGATTATCATCATCATCCTCTACATCAGCCTCTATATCATCATCCTCTACATCATCATCATCTACAATATCTACATCATCATCATCATCATCTACAATATCTACATCATCATCATCATCATCTACAATATCATCATCATCATCATCATCATCTACATCATCATCTTCATTATCTACATCATCATCATCTACATCATCATAATCATCATCATCAACACAATCATCCTCTACATCATGATTTCATCATTTACATCATAATGTTCTACATCATCTTCATCTTCATCATCACTATTTAGCCTCTTACCCATATACACATTCTTGCCTGTCCCCCTGCATCTTACCGAGGGCCAGGATCTCCTTGCACTTTTCACACTTGTCCTTCATCTTCAGACACCCGGCGGAGTTCCTCCTCATCTCCCGACAAACCATTTTATCATCTGATGAATTTCCTGATCAGAATCAGATTAGAAGTCAGATCAGTGACGATGATATGTTTGTCCCGAAACCTCTTCAGATCTCTGCTGGCTTTCTCATACTCGGAGTCAGTGACCCTGTATGTATCTAGGGCTGCTCTCAGAGTGTACACTGATCTGAGGACTCCACACTGATACATTGTAGCAAACCAGCAAAGAGATCAGTGCAGCTGCTGCTGTTCTCTCTCATTTGCTATGGTAGTTAGTGGGTGATAGCAGGGCCGCCGACAGGGCATGAATGGAATGACTGATGTGAGGGGCCCTGCGATGATTGACAGGAGAGGGGACCCGCAGAAGAAATAATGAGGCGGGACACATTCTTCTCTGGGCCTCGCCGCCTCACCTCTTTTACGGGCCCCCTCACATTTCAACCTCCACTGGACCCTGCCCTCTCAGTTTTGGATGGGCCCCCTCTCCTGTCAATCACCGTGTGCAGTCACCGAAGCAGGGGTGGCCGGCCTGGCTTAGACTAACATCTTTATTGACGTCAGTCTCGGCCAAGTTTGTACTGCGCATCCATCCAAAAGCTGACATGTACAGTACAACCGGAAGTCACCACACAGTGCGGGCGCCAGCAGGGTGTGAAGGACAGAGCTCCTGGGTGGAAAGTATGATGTGGGTCTGTCAGTGTCTGTCTGTACACAGCACTATACTGTATACACAGGTCCACACATGCTGTATTAGTGTGTGTGTATACTGTAGGTATATAGTGTGAACCTGTATAAACAGTATAGTGCTGTGTACAAGGTATGCGGCCAGCAGTCTCTAATGTGTATATGGCTGGCAGCAGTGTCTATTGTGTATATGGCCAGCAGAAGTCTATATTCTGTATATGGCTGGCAACAGTCTCCAATGTGTATATGGCTGGCAGCAGTCTCTAATGTGTATATGGCTGGCAGCAGTCTCTAATGTGTATATGGCTGGCAGCAGTCTCTAATGTGTATATGGCTGGCAGCAGTCTCTATTGTGTATATGGCTGGCAGCAGTCTCTAATGTGTATATGGCTGGCAGCAGTCTCTAATGTGTATATGGCTGGCAGCAGTCTCTAATGTGTATATGGCTGGCAGCAGTCTCTAATGTGTATATGGCTGGCAGCAGTCTCTAATGTGTATATGGCTGGCAGCAGTCTCTAATGTGTATATGGCTGGCAGCAGTCTCTAATGTGTATATGGCTGGCAGCAGTCTCTAATGTGTATATGGCTGGCAGCAGTCTCTAATGTGTATATGGCTGGCAGCAGTCTCTAATGTGTATATGGCTGGCAGCAGTCTCTATTGTGCATATGGCTTGCAGCAATTTCTATTGTGTATATGGCTGGCAGCAGTCTCTAATGTGTATATGGCCAGCAGCAGTCTCTAATGTCTATATAGCTGGCAGCCGTCTCTAATGTGTATATGGCCGGCAGCTGCCTAGTATATGGCTGGCAGCAGTCTCGATTGTGTATATGGTGGGCTATGGTGGGCAGCAGTCTCTAATGTGTATTCACTTCAAAGCAGTCTCGATTGTGTGTGTATGTGTATATGTATATGTGTGTGTATGTTTTGGTGGAGGAAGAGTCTGGATGGAGACAGAGCTGGGGTGGAGGCTGGTTGAAGTCTCAGGGGGACCCCAAAATTTTGCCATTGAGAGGCCCTGAAATTCCTAGTGGCAGCCCTGGGTGAGGGACTCTATGTAATGATGGCACGTTACCTCTTCCCTCGCCAGGTTGTTGGGTGAGCAGGTGGTGTCTCTCCATCATCTTCTTTGCAGCTTCAAAAAGAGACTCAAAGTTGCTTGGAAAAAGTGGTTGGAAGTGCGTGGACCTCTCCCTGCGGGTATGTCTACTGGAGGGGAACTGGAGTCTCTCGAAAGGAAAAGGATTCCACCCCGGAGACCCAAACGAACTCTGGAAGGGATCGGAGATGAAGGGCTTCATGTGGCTGAAGGCTTTGATACTTTCCTGGAAGAGTTCGTCCATACTGTCTTCCACAATGCTGAACCCGTCCTCCAGGTCCTCCAGCGTCATGTGCTGCTGCTCATCCTGACGGGTCAGAGTGTCCACCTTATCTCCATTGTGGAAGATGGAGAATGGAGATGATCTGTTCAGAAAGTCTTCAAACTATGGAGACAAGAAAACACTAAATAACTTCCAGTACGTCAAGGATCTGTACTGGGAGCAGTGGAGACCACGAGGATCTGTACTGGCAGCAGTGGTGACCACAAGGATCTGTACTGGGAGCAGTGGAGACCACGAGGATCTGTACTGGCAGCAGTGGTGACCACAAGGATCTGTACTGGGAGCAGTGGAGACCACGAGGATCTGTACTGGGAGCAGTTGAGACCACGAGGATCTGTACTGGGAGCAGTGGAGACCACCAGGATCTGTACTGGGAGCAGTAGAGACCACGAGGATCTGTACTGGGAGCAGTGGAAACCACAAGGATCTGTACTGGGAGCAGTGGAGACCACAAGGATCTGTACTGGGAGCAGTGGGGGCCACAAGGATCTGTACTGGGAGCAGTGGAGACCACAAGGATCTGTACTGGGAGCAGTGGAGACCACAAGGATCTGTACTGGGAGTAATGGAGACCACAAGGATCTGTACTGGGAGTAATGGAGACCACAAGGATCTGTACCGGGAGCAGTGGAGACCACAAGGATCTGTACTGGGAGTAATGGAGACCACAAGGATCTGTACCGGGAGCAGTGGAGACCACAAGGATCTGTACTGGGAGCAGTAGAGACCACAAGGATCTGTACTGGGAGCAGTGGAGACCACAAGGATCTGTACCGGGAGCAGTGGAGACCACAAGGATCTGTACTGGGAGTAATGGAGACCACAAGGATCTGTACTGGGAGCAGTGGAGACCACAAGGATCTGTACTGGGAGCAGTGGAGACCACAAGGATCTGTACTGGGAGCAGTGGAGACCACAAGGATCTGTACTGGGAGCAGTGGAGACCACGAGGATCTGTACTGGGAGCAATGGAGACCACAAGGATCTGTACTGGGTGCAGTGGAGACCACCAGGATCTGTACTGGGAGCAATGGAGACCACAAGGACCTGTACTGGGAATAATGGAGACCACAAGGATCTGTACTGGGAACAATGGAGACCACAAGGATCTGTACTGGGAGCAATGGAGACCACAAGGATCTGTACTGGGAGCAATGGGGGCCACAAGGATCTGTACTGGGAGCAGTGGAGACCACGAGGATCTGTACTGGGAGCAGTGGAGACCACAAGGATCTGTACTGGGAGCAGTGGAGACCACAAGGATCTGTACTGGGAGCAGTGGAGACCACAAGGATCTGTACTGGGAGCAATGGGGGCCACAAGAATCTGTACTGGGAGCAATGGGGCCACAAGGATCTGTACTGGGAGCAATGGAGACCACAATGATCTGTACTGGGAGCAGTGGAGACCACAAGGATCTGTACTGGGAGCAATGGAGACCGCAAGGATCTGTACTGGGAGCAGTGGAGACCACGAGGATCTGTACTGGGAGCAATGGAGACCACAAGGATCTGTACTGGGTGCAGTGGAGACCACCAGGATCTGTACTGGGAGCAATGGAGACCACAAGGATCTGTACTGGGAATAATGGAGACCACAAGGATCTGTACTGGGAACAATGGAGACCACAAGGATCTGTACTGGGAGCAATGGAGACCACAAGGATCTGTACTGGGAGCAATGGGGCCACAAGGATCTGTACTGGGAGCAGTGGAGACCACGAAGGATCTGTACTGGGAGCAGTGGAGACCACAAGGATCTGTACTGGGAGCAGTGGAGACCACAAGGATCTGTACTGGGAGCAGTGGAGACCACAAGGATCTGTACTGGGAGCAATGGAGACCACAAGGATCTGTACTGGGAGTAATGGAGACCCAAGGATCTGTACTGGGAGCAATGGAGACCACAAGGATCTGTACTGGGAGCAATGGAGACCACAAGGATCTGTACTGGGAGTAATGGAGACCCAAGGATCTGTACTGGGGCAGTGGAGACCACAAGGATCTGTACTGGGGCAGTGGAGACCACAAGGATCTGTACTGGGAGCAGTGGAGACCACAAGGATCTGTACTGGGAGCAGTGGAGACCACAATGATCTGTACTGGGAGCAGTGGAGACCACAAGGATCTGTACTGGGAGCAATGGGGCCACAAGGATCTGTACTGGGAGCAGTGGAGACCACAAGGAACTGTACTGGGAGCAGTGGAGACCACAAGGATCTGTACTGGGAGCAGTGGAGACCACAAGGATCTGTACTGGGAGCAGTGGAAACCACAAGGATCTGTACTGGGAGCAGTGGAGACCACAAGGATCTGTACTGGGAGCAATGGAGACCACAATGATCTGTACTGGAGCAGTGGAGACCACAAGGATCTGTACTGGGAACAGTGGAGACCACAAGGATCTGTACTGGGATCAGTGGAGACCACAAGGATCTGTACTGGGAGCAATGGAGACCACAAGGATCTGTACTGGGAGCAGTGGAGACCACAAGGATCTGTACTGGGAGCAATGGAGACCACAAGGATCTGTACTGGGAGCAATGGGGCCACAAGGATCTGTACTGGGAGCAATGGGGGCCACAAGGATCTGTACTGGGAGCAGTGGAGACCACGAGGATCTGTACTGGGAGCAGTGGAGACCACAAGGATCTGTACTGGGAGTAATGGAGACCACAAGGATCTGTACTGGGAGTAATGGAGACCACAAGGATCTGTACTGGGAGCAATGGAGACCACAAGGATCTGTACTGGGAGCAATGGAGACCACAAGGATCTGTACTGGGAGTAATGGAGACCACAAGGATCTGTACTGGGGGCAGTGGAGACCACAAGGATCTGTACTGGGAGCAGTGGAGACCACAAGGATCTGTACTGGGAGCAATGGAGACCACAAGGATCTGTACTGGGAGCAGTGGAGACCACAATGATCTGTACTGGGAGCAATGGAGACCACAATGATCTGTACTGGGAGCAGTGGAGACCACAATGATCTGTACTGGGAGCAATGGAGACCACAAGGATCTGTACTGGGAGCAGTGGAGACCACAAGGATCTGTACTGGGAGCAGTGGAGACCACAATGATCTGTACTGGGGCAGTGGAGACCACAAGGATCTGTACTGGGAGCAGTGGAGACCACGAGGATCTGTACTGGAGCAGTGGAGACCACAAGGATCTGTACTGGGAGCAGTGGAGACCACAAGGATCTGTACTGGGAGCAATGGAGACCACAAGATCTGTATGGGAGCAGTGGAGACCACAAGGATCTGTACTGGGAGCAGTGGGCCACAAGGATCTGTACTGGAGCAATGGGGACCACAAGGATCTGTACTGGGAGCAGTGGAGACCACGAGGATCTGTACTGGGAGCAGTGGAACCACAAGGATCTGTACTGGGAGCAGTGGAGACCACATGGATCTGTACTGGGAGCAGTGGAGACCACAAGGATCTGTACT
The DNA here is from genome assembly GCA_033576535.1 of Allobates femoralis. Taxonomy (NCBI): domain Eukaryota; kingdom Metazoa; phylum Chordata; class Amphibia; order Anura; family Aromobatidae; genus Allobates; species Allobates femoralis. The sequence continues at coordinate 16,483,214 of JARQOC010000013.1, forward strand.
GGGAGCATGTGGAGACCACAATGATCTGTACTGGGAATAATGGAGACCGCAAGGATCTGTACTGGAGCAATGGAGACCACAAGGATCTGTACTGGGAGCAGTGGAGACCACAAGGATCTGTACTGGGAGCAGTGGAGACCACAAGGATCTGTACTGGGAGCAGTGGAGACCACGAAGGATCTGTACTGGGAGCAATGGGGGCCACAAGGATCTGTACTGGGAGCAGTGGAGACCACAGGATCTGTACTGGGAGCATGGAGACCACAAGGATCTGTACTGGGAGCAAAGGGGGCCACAAGGATCTGTACTGGGAGTAATGGAGACCACAAGGATCTGTACTGGGAGCAATGGAGACCACAAGGATCTGTACTGGGAGCAGTGGAGACCACAAGGATCTGTACTGGGTGCAGTGGAGACCACAAGGATCTGTACTGGGAGCAGTGGAGACCACAAGGATCTGTACTGGGAGCAGTGGAGACCACAAGGATCTGTACTGGGAGCAGTGGAGACCACAAGGATCTGTACTGGGAGCAATGGAGACCACAAGGATCTGTACTGGGAGCAATGGGGGCCACAAGGATCTGTACTGGGAGCAATGGGGGCCACAAGGATCTGTACTGGGGATCTTAAGGAATCTCTTAATTCATGACCTTGTGGAGGGATTGGATCCATCTTTGCTGATGACACCAAACTATGTAGGATAATAAAAGCTGATCTTGACGGTACAATCTTACACAGCGATCTGGATAAGACGTCTGAATGGGCAAACACTTAGGAGATGAGGTTTACTGCTGATAAATGTAGAGTAATGCACCTAGGCTGGAGTGATCCTAATGGGGCATATACATTACATGGAGCAAACTCGGGACTACAGAACAGAAGGGCTTGTGTATTCTGGCTATAAGCTGAGCAGTGGAGCTCAATGTCAGGCGGCTGCTACAAAAGCAGACAAGATTTTAGGGTGTATAAAAAAAGATAAAATCCTGGGATCTCCACTATGGTGACCCTCTATTAATGAATTGTGAGGCCGCATCTAGAATACGGGATCCAGTTTTGGTATATTTTGACTGGGAAATATCTAGCAGATAGATATGTCTGGGTGACGACTCCTGCAGAATTGTAGAGGTTCATCTTCTCGATGGCTCCTTATCACCTTTCACATTGGTAATTGGAATGTGAATGTGAACCTTGGAAAAAACTGTAAAATCTTGTAATAGAACCCAGATGTAGCAGAGCTGAGTGTGCTGCACCGGACACGAGCCCTGCAGAACAGAGTGATGTCCGCAGCTCTGCTACATCTGTAAGGTATAGTGTCATATTAGTAACCCACCTGGCGTCCGACCAGACCGGAGCCGCTGCGGCAGCTCTTGGAGTAGAAGCGGACACAGGAATGCTTCAGGCACGGCTTACACTCCTCCACACAGCGCCAGCACCGTCTCATTACACATCTCCTGATTGTCCGAAAGCTGCTGCTCAGAATCAAGGGCGTCTTTAAGGGCGTCCTGAAAACAAAGACACACAAGCAAGATCAGTGCAGCCTTCTGCTGAAATACTCAGTGCTGCAGGGAGGCCATCTATGCCTATGACCTCTCACAAGATCAGTGCAGCCTTCTGCTGAAATACTCTGCACTTCTGAAGACTCTGTTCCTTGCACTATGTAACTCTCTGACCACCATTTCCATCAGTGCAATCCGCTGCTGAAATGCTCTGCACTGCTGAGAGACATCCTCTTACCACTATGTATCTCTCAGTCTGTGACCTCGTCCTGAAATACTCTGTGCTGCTGGTGACTCTCCTCTTACCCCTATGGAGCTCTCAGTCTGTGGCCTCTCAGCAGACTCTTCTCTCTCTCCTCTGCCTTAGTTCTGAAGTCCTCTGTGCTGCTGTGATTGCTGTGTGTAGTCACTCACCTCCTTGCCCCTCTTGGTCTCCTCCAGGGAGCGCAGCATCTCCTGGTGATCCTGTCCGTTCTGGTCCATCAGCAGCTTCATCTGTCTCACTCCGTTCATGGCGTTCTCAAACTGGGAGCTGATGTACTTACTGCCCTCCGTGGAGATGTCTGCACAGGAGAGATGTAGCAGAGCTGAGCGCAGAAGATTAGGGCTACACGGATGTTTAGTAGATGAAGCTATATCAATATTATTTGATTGAGTAAAGAAAATAATTGTTTTTTTTTTATGTTTTTTCATGTTAGAATGTCTTTTTCCTGCTGTGCCTGGTACTGTGCCTGTATTGTGCTGTGCCTGGTACTGTGCCTGTATTGTCCTTGGTGAGGTGCCTGTATTGTGCTGTGTCTGGTGCTGTGCCTGTATTGTGCTATTCCTGGTGCTATGCCTGCATTGCGCTGTGCCTGGTGCTGTACCTATATTGTGTTGTGTCTGGTGCTGTGCCTGTGTTTTGCTATGTCTGGTACTGTGCCTGTATTGTGCTGTGTCTGGTACTGTGCTGTGTCTGGTACTGTGCCTGTATTGTGCTGTGTCTGGTGCTGTGCCTGTATTGTGCTGTGCCTGGTACTGTGCTGTGTCTGGTACTGTGCCTGTATTGTGCTGTGTCTGGTGCTGTGCCTGTATTGTGCTGTGCCTGGTACTGTGCCTGTATTGTGCTGTGCCTGGTACTGTGCTGTGTCGGGTGCAGTGCCTGTATTGTGCTGTGCCTGGTGCTGTGCCTGGTGCTGTACCTATATTGTGTTGTGCCTGGTGCTGTGCCTGTATTCTGCTGTGCCTGGTGCAGTACCTATATTGTGCTATGCCTGGTACTGTACCTATATTGTGCTATGCCTGGTGCTGTGCCTATATTGTGGTATGCCTGGTGCTGTACCTATATTGTGCTGTGCCTGGTGCTGTACCTATATTGTGCTATGCCTGGTAATGTGCCTATATTGTGCTATGCATGGTGCTGTGCCTGTATTGTGCTGTGCCTGGTGCTGTACCTGTATTGGGTTGTGCCTGGCACTGCATCTATATTGTACTATGCCTGGTGCTGTGCCTGTATTGTTCTGTGCTTGTGTTGTGCTGTGTCTGGCGCTATGCCTGATGCTGTACCTATATAGTGCTGTGCCTGGTGCTGTACCTATATTGTGCTGTGCCTGGTGTTGTGCCTCTATTGCGCTGTGCCTATATTGTGATGTGCCTGTATTGTGCTCTGCCTGGTGCTATGCCTGCATTGCGCTGTGCCTGGTGCTGTACCTATATTGTGTTGTGCCTGGTGCTGTGCCTGGTGCTGTGCCTGTGTTGTGCTGTGCCTGGTGCTGAGCTATGCCTGTTGCTGTGCCTGGTGCTGTACCTATATTGTGCTATGCCTGGTGCTGTGCCTGTATTGTGCTATGCCTGGTGCTGTGCCTATATTGTGGTATGCCTGGTGCTGTACCTATATTGTGCTGTGCCTGGTGCTGTACCTATATTGTGCTATGCCTGGTGCTGTGCCTATATTGTGCTATGCATGGTGCTGTGCCTGTATTGTTCTGTGCTTGTGTTGTGTCTGGTACTATGCCTGATGCTGTACCTATATAGTGCTGTGCCTGCTGCTGTACCTATATTGTGCTGTGCCTGGTGTTGTGCCTCTATTGCGCTGTGCCTGTATTGTGATGTGCCTGTATTGTGATGTGCCTGGTGCTGTACCTGTATTGTGCTATGCCTGGTGCTGTGCCTGGTACTGTACCTATATTGTGCTATGCCTGGTGCTGTACCTATATTGTGCTATGCCTGGTGCTGTACCTATATTGTGCTATGCCTGGTGCTGTACCTATATTGTGCTATGCCTGGTGCTATGCCTGCATTGTGCTGTGCCTGGTGCTGTACCTATATTGTGCTGTGCCTGGTGCTGTACCTATATTGTGTTGTGCCTGTGCTGCTTACCTATATTGTGCTATGCCTGGTGCTGTGCCTGTATTGTGCTATGTCTGGTGATGTGCCTGTATTGTGCTATGTCTGGTGATGTACCTGTATTGTGCTATGCCTGGTGCTGTGCCTGTATTGTGCTATGCCTGGTGCTGTGCCTGTATTGTGCTATGCCTGTATTGTTCTATGTCTGGTGCTGTGCCTGTATTGTGCTGTGCCTGTATTGTGCTGTGCCTGTATTGTGATGTGCCTGTATTGTGCTGTGCCTGTATTGTGATGTGCCTGTATTGTGCTATGCCTGGTGCTGTGCCTGTATTGTGCTATGCCTGGTGATGTGCCTGTATTGTGCTATGTCTGGTGCTGTGCCTGTATTGTGCTATGCCTGGTGCTGTGCCTGTATTGTGCTATGCCTGGTGCTGTGCCTGTATTGTGCTGTGCCTGTATTGTGCTGTGCCTGTATTGTGATGTGCCTGTATTGTGCTGTGCCTGTATTGTGATGTGCCTGTATTGTGCTGTGCCTGGTGCTGTACCTATATTGTGCTATGCTTGGTGCTGTGCCTATATTGTGCTATGCATGGTGCTGTGCCTGTATTGTTCTGTGCTTGTGTTGTGCTGTGTCTGGTACTATGCCTGATGCTGTACCTATATAGTGCTGTGCCTGCTGCTGTACCTATATTGTGCTGTGCCTGGTGTTGTGCCTCTATTGCGCTGTGCCTGTATTGTGATGTGCCTGTATTGTGATGTGCCTGGTGCTGTACCTGTATTGTGCTATGCCTGGTGCTGTGCCTGGTACTGTACCTATATTGTGCTATGCCTGGTGCTGTACCTATATTGTGCTATGCCTGGTGCTGTACCTATATTGTGCTATGCCTGGTGCTGTACCTATATTGTGCTATGCCTGGTGCTATGCCTGCATTGTGCTGTGCCTGGTGCTGTACCTATATTGTGCTGTGCCTGGTGCTGTACCTATATTGTGCTGTGCCTGGTGCTGTACCTATATTGTGCTATGCCTGGTGCTGTGCCTGTATTGTGCTATGTCTGGTGATGTGCCTGTATTGTGCTATGTCTGGTGCTGTGCCTGTATTGTGCTGTGCCTGGTGCTGTGCCTGTATTGTGCTATGCCTGTATTGTTCTATGTCTGGTGCTGTGCCTGTATTGTGCTGTGCCTGTATTGTGTGTGCCTGTATTGTGTGTGCCTGTATTGTGCTGTGCCTGTATTGTGATTGCCTGTATTGTGCTATGCCTGTGTGTGCCTGTATTGTGCTATGCCTGGTGATGTGCCTGTATTGTGCTATTCTGGTGCTGTGCCTTATTGTGCATGCTGTGCTGTGCCTGTATTGTGCTATGCTGCTGTGCCTGTATGTGCTGTGCCTGTATTGTGTGCTGATGTGTGCCTGTATGTGCTGTGCCTGTATTGTGCTTGCCTGGTGATGTGCCTGTATTGTGCTGTGCCTGTATGCTGTGTGTGCCTGTATTGTGCTGTGCCTGTATTGTGCTGTGCCTGTATTGTGAGTGCCTGTATTGTGCTGTGCCTGTATTGTGATGTGCCTGTATTGTGCTGTGCCTGTATGTGATGTGCCTGTATTGTGCTGTGCCTGTATTGTTTGTGCTTGCCTGGTGCTGTGCCTGTATTGTGCTATGCCTGTGCTGTGCTGTATTGTGCTGTGCCTGTATTGTGCTGTGCCTGTATTGTGCATGTGCCTGTATTGTGCTGTGTGCCTGTATTGTGTGCCTGTATTGTGCTGTGCCTGGTGATGTGCCTGTATTGTGCTATGCCTGGTGCTGTGCCTGTATTGTGCTGTGCCTATATGTGCTGTGCCTGTATTGTGATGTGCCTGTATTGTGCTGTGCCTGTATTGTGATGTGCCTGTATTGTGCTGTGCCTGTATTGGTGCTGTGCCTGTATTGTGCTATGCCTGGTGCTGTGCCTGTATGTGTTGCTGTGCCTGGTGCTGTGCCTGTATTGTGCTATGCCTTGGTGCTGTGCCTGTATTGTGCTGTGCCTGTATTGTGCTGTGCCTGTATTGTGCTGTTGATGGTGCCTGTATTGTCTGCCGTATTGTGCTGTGCCTGTATTGTGCTGTGCCTGTATTGTGGTGCCGTATTGCCTGCTGTGCCTGTATTGTGCTGTGCTGTATTGTGCTGTGCTGTATGTGTGTGCCTGTATTGTGCTGTGCCTGTATTGTGCTGTGCCTGTATTGTGCTGCTGTATTGTGATGTGCCTGTATGTGCTGTGCCTGTATTGTGATGTGCCTGTATGTGGTGCTGTGTCCTGTATTGTGATGTGCTGCCTGTATTGTGCTGTGTGCCTGTATTGTGCTTGCCTGTATTGTGCTTGCTGTGTGCTTTGTATTGTGCTGTGCCGTGTATTGCTGTGCTGTGCCTGTATTGTGCTGTGCCTGTATTGTGCTGTGCCTGTATTGTGCTGTGCCTGTATTGTGCTGTGCCTGTATTGTGATGTGCCTGTATTGTGCTGTGCCTGTATTGTGATGTGCCTGTATTGTGATGTGCCTGTATTGTGCTGTGCCTGTATTGTGATGTGCCTGTATTGTGCTGTGCCTGTATTGTGCTGTGCCTGTATTGTGCTGTGCCTGGTGCTGTACCTATATTGTGCTGTGCCTGGTGCTGTACCTATATTGTGCTATGCCTGGTGCTGTGCCTGTATTGTGATGTGCCTGTATTGTGATGTGCCTGTATTGTGCTGTGCCTGTATTGTGATGTGCCTGTATTGTGCTGTGCCTGTATTGTGCTGTGCCTGTATTGTGCTGTGCCTGGTGCTGTACCTATATTGTGCTGTGCCTGGTGCTGTACCTATATTGTGCTATGCCTGGTGCTGTGCCTGTATTGTGCTGTGCCTGTATTGTGCTGTGCCTGTATTGTGATGTGCCTGTATTGTGCTGTGCATGCCGCTGTGTCTGATCAAAGTATTATTGGAGTATACTATATGTGCACTATATGGCAGTATATGGCTGGAGGAGGTACACTCACGTTTCAGGCTTTCTGAAGGGACCAAGGCCTCAGTAGCTCCAGACAGAAGGACGACTGGGAGAATGAAGAGGGTGAACGACGTCATCTCTGACTCTGGAAAAAAAGAAAGGATGAGTGACAGAGGGCAGGAGACGACACGGTGATATGACGCCATATGGAGTCCTGTACAGGAACAAGAAAGGACACAACCGAAAGGTAAAAGAAACTGCTGAACCTAACCTGGGTGAGAGCTAATCTTATCACTAACATTTGGTGCTAAGATTAGGGCTAGGATTAGGGCTAGGATTAGGGCTAGGATTAGTAGGACTAAAGCCCCGTCACACATAGCGAGATCGCTAGCGAGATCCAACTGGCCAGCATGCATCGGTCTGTTTGACGCCTTAACAACGACCTCGTTGGCGACTCTGAACTTACCCACGTAGGTCTGAGTCGTCAGTCTAGCTTCTGTGTGACAGGGTCCCAACGAGTGCCGAGGTCGTTATACGGGTCGCCATATCACTGCTGCGTCGTTGCGTAGATCTGACTGTGTGACATCTCACCAGTGATCACGTAGCGACGTTCCAGCGATCCCGGCCAGGTCGTATCGTTGTCGAGATCGCTGGAACGTCGCCAAGTGAGACAGGGTCCTAAGAGTATGGCTAATGTTAGGACCACAATTAGCGTTATATCTAGGATCAGGACTAAGGTTAGGTTAAGACTAAGTTGAGGGTTTGGATTAGGGATAAAATCAGGACTAGGGTTAGGGCTAGTGTTAAGACTAGAGTTAGTGTTAAGACTAAGATTAAGGGTTATGACTAGGATTAAGGTTTGTTAGGGTTAGGGCTAAAACAGGCGTATATAAGGGGACACATGGGACATTTTCCCAGGGGGCTGCTGGGAGGGGGCACTATTTGTTTGCCCAATGGCTGCATTTTCTTACCCTCCAGAATGGGGAGAGATGGGGGATGGGTGCAGACACAGTATGGGGTACGAGGGGGGTGTTCGCAGATACAGTATGGGGAGTGAGGTGGGATGGGTGCAGACACAGTATGGGGTGCGAGGTGGGATGGGTGCAGACACAGTATGGGTAGCGGGGCGAAATGGGTGCAGGCACAGTATGGGGAGCGAGGCGGGATTGGTACAGATATAGTATGGGAGCGAGGGGGATGGGTGCCAACACAGTATGGGGATCAGGGTGGTGCATGCGGACACAGTATGGTAAGCAAGGGGGGATGGGTGCAGACAATGTATGGCGAGTTAGGGGGCACGAGTGCGGACAAAGTATAGGGAGGGGACTTATGAGGTGACAATCTAAGGAGCAGGAGGGGCGGTATGCATACACAGTATGGGGAGCGAGGGGAATGTGTGAAGAGTCAGTATGGAGTGTGATTGGCTAAATATGTGAGTAGACAGTACGGTAAGCAATGAGATGTGAGGGGAGACAGTATGAGGGAGGGGAAAATGTGTGAGAATATTGAGGGGAAAGTGTGAGAAGACAGTATGGGGGGAATGTGTGAGGGAGCAGAGAATAGAGACTGGGTCGTTTGAGGGGAGGTATAGATAGGAGGGAGCATTAGGGATAGTGTGAGGGCAAAGCAAGGAGGAGACAGTATGTGAGGGGGAGTGAGATAAGGGTTACAATATAGGGGGACACAGTATGAAAGGAAAGTGTGATGAGCGGGCCCAGTATGGAAAGGAGAGGGCCATGTGAAGGGCATGTAACATAAGAGGGACAGTGTGTGGGTCATATTTTTGGGGAAATACAGTGAAGTACAGTTACTTATTCAGAAGCACAGGGTAGGGTAGAAGTTTTTATTTAGGAGCATTATAATCATGCTGCTAATTTTGGCTGCACAGGACTAGAGAAGGTGGGAGTCTGCATCAGTACTCTGGTTCCTGTACGGTCCACAGTCTGTTGATGACTGATAACACCCAGTATCTTCTTACCATTGTTAAGGACAAACTGGGAGACGTAGGTTCAAACGGTACAAAAACATTTGGGTCTGACCCAGGGGCGGGCTGGTAGATCTTGCCCAGGGGGCAGACTATTTTTCCCAGCCAGCGGCCAATTGAGGACCGGGGGAAGGTGTGTGTTGGGGGTGCTGGCGGCAAAGTGAGGACCGGGGCCGCTCCGATCCCGCATCCCACCTGCTGCGTGCCGGGTCCCGCTATATATCAAATGAGTGCGCGGCCACTCTCACTGTGGGGGCGGCCCTAAACTGGGACTAAACCACCGGCCTGGGGGGCAAATGCCTCCCTGCTACCTGGGTCAGTCCGCCCCTGGTCTCACCTGACATTACAGTTAATGTACCATGTACTGATGTTGGTTCAGGTAATCTATTTATGTACTGATGGAGAGTTTGGTGATGTATTTATGTACTACTGGTGATTTTGGTGATGTACTCCTGTTCTGCATGTGGTTCTGATTATGTATTTCTATATTGATGAGGGTTGTGATGCAGTATTTCTGTATTAAAGGGGGTTCTACTGATGTATTTCTGTACTTTTGGTGGTTCTGGAGCTGTATTTCTGTCTCAGTGGGGATTCTACTGATGTATTTCTGCACTTCTGGTGGTTCTTATGATGATGTGTTCCTTTACTGATAATGGTTATATTGATGTATTTCTGTAGATACGCTGGTTCTGGTTACATAGTTATGTATTTCAGTAATTCTTGTGGTCCTTGTGATGTGTTTCTCTACTGATGAGAGTTCTAGTTATTTATTTCAATACTGCTAGTGGTTCTGAATATGTATTTCTGTACTAATGATTATTCTGGTGATGTATTTTTGTACTGATGAGGGTAGAAATGCTGTGCTTTGAAAAACATTCTGATAGGATGTTTAGATTGTGAACCCAAAGGGGACAGTGCTGCAAATGTATGTAAAGTGTCATGGAATTAATAGTGATATAATAAGCAAATAAATATTAATATTATTATTATATTCAGTACTTATGTAAGTTCTACTGATGTATTTCTGTACTACTCGTGGTTCTTGTGATGTGTTTCTGTACTGCTGGAGGTTCTACTAATGTATTTTTGTACTGATGTTGGTTCTGGTTATGTATTTCTGGAATTCTGGTGATGTGTTTCTCTATTGATAAGGATTCTAGAGATTTATTTAATTACTGCTAGTGGTTCTGATTATGTATTTCTTTAGTAATGATGGTTCTGGTGATTATTTCTGTACTGATGAGGGTAGAGATGCTATGTATCTGTACTCATGAGGGTTCTACTGATGTATTTTTGTAGTTCTTGTGATTCTCGTGATGTGTTTCTGTACTGATGGAGGTTCTGGTGATGTATTTCTGTACTGCTGCTGGTTCTGATGGTATATTTCTTTATTGCCAATAGTTTTAGTGATGTATCTCTGTGCTTATGGGGGATGTAATGCTGTGTTTCTGTACTGATGGTGGTTCTAGTGATTTATGGTGGTTCTGGTTATGTAATTCTATACTTATACGGGTTGTAACTCTGTATTTCTGTGCAGATGATCATTCTTGTGGCGTATTTCTGTACTACTGATAGTTCTTGTGATACATGTATTACAGTGAATAATTGTGTTATCTGCCACTTTATTCTCAAAAGAGGCTGATAGCAGTGCAGGAAATTACAATCTATTACTCCCTGTTATCAGCCATTACTGGAGGAGGAGACTGTAGGACAGGTGACTACAATCTATTACTCCCTGTTATCAGCCATTACTGGAGGAGGAGGAGACTGTAGGACAGGTGACTACAATCTATTACTCCCTGTTATCAGCCATTACTGGGGGAGGAGACTGTAGGACAGGTGACTACAATCTATTACTCCCTGTTATCAGCCATTACTGGGGGAGGAGACTGTAGGACAGGTGACTACAATCTATTACTCCCTGTTATCAGCCATTACTGGGGAGGAGACTGTAGGACAGGTGACTACAATCTATTACTCCCTGTTATCAGCCATTACTGAGGGGAGGAGACTGTTGGACAGGTAACTACAATCTATTACTCCCTGTTATCAGCCATTACTGGGGGAGGAGACTGTAGGACAGGTGACTACAATCTATTACTCCCTGTTATCAGACATTACAATTTGGGAGATGCTGCTTGTAGGACAGTAAAAGGATCATTGTCTGTTTAAGGAGTTGTCGCAGCCATTGCTGGTGCCCAGAGAATTGGGTGTCCTGTGTTTTCACAGTTTGTTTTTCTCCTGTTCCAGGCTGCAGGTGGGATGGTGGGGGGTTGTCATCCCTGGATGTGCCCCCTGAGGCGGTTGCGGGTGACCATAGCTGATGATGCCGCTTTCTATCTTTGTGATTGATAGACTATGACAGCCATATAATACCTATTCTAGCCATTCTGCAGAGGCGTCATAACTTTGCAGGAGGTGCAGGGATCGGGCGGCAGAGGACGGGGTAATGTTATTCTCTCTGATGGAGCCCCTGCAGACTGGAACAAAGAATGTCCAGAAAATAAGTTCCCGGACACCATCCATGAGTGGGGGCTTTTCATTCATAGAGGGGGTAATCACTATTATACCTAAATCCATGAATAAAGGACAGGATGTATACCTCCTCCAAGAACAACTGGAGCGAGGAACAAAACACTGACATTAGGGGGAACTCCCAGATCTCAGTCCCATTCAGGACCTGTGAGAAATCCTCAAAAAGTGACAAAATCCCAGAGAATGTGATCAACTCCGAGCTCTGATGAGACAAGAACAGGCGAAACGTTCAGGATCTGACCAGAGACCGATATCAGGCCACCGGGGGACGGCAGAAGGGAGAGATCTGGGCAAAGAGGGGAATATTCAACAATATGTATGTGTCAATACAATGTAACAAGTGACGGAATGTTTATAATTGTCAGTCAGTAACCATGGAAACAGCGACCAAGAGAGCGAAAAACACAAGAGGGAAAATGTGGAAATCAAAGTATCAGAGGCTCAAAACGTTTCGCCACAGCTGTATAATAATGAGGCGAAACGTCAGAAGGGAACGACAGGGGAGGGCAGAACGACAACATCATATTAAAGGGGCCAGAGGAGCGTCATTGCTATTTAACATATTAATGGAAGCACTGAAGATGAGGTTAACAGATGGTGTTACATAGGACTGCATGTGACATCTACTACATTATCTGTACTCAGAGATATCACTGTTATCTGTGGTGTTACATAGGACTGCATGTGACATCTACTACATTATCTGTACTCAGAGATATCACTGTGTTATCTGTGGTGTTACATAGGACTGCAGGTGACATCTACTACATTATCTGTACTCAGAGGTATCACTGTGTTATCTGTGGTGTTACATAGGACTGCATGTGACATCTACTACATTATCTGTACTCAGAGATATCACTGTTATCTGTGGTGTTACATAGGACTGCATGTGACATCTACTACATTATCTGTACTCAGAGATATCACTGTGTTATCTGTGGTGTTACATAGGACTGCAGGTGACATCTACTACATTATCTGTACTCAGAGGTATCACTGTGTTATCTGTGGTGTTACGTAGGACTGCAGGTGATATCTACTTCATTATCTGTATTCATAGATATCACTGTGTTATCTGTGGTGTTACAAAGGACTGCAGGTGATATCTACTTCATTATCTGTATTCAGACATATCTCTGTTTTATCTGTGGTGTTACATAGGACTGCAGGTGACATCTACTACGTTATTTGTACTCAGAGATATCACTGTGTTATCTGTGGTGTTACATAGGACTGCAGGTGACATCTACTACATTATCTGTACTCAGAGATATCACTGTGTTATCTGTGGTGTTACATAGGACTGCAGGTGGCATCTACTACATTATCTGTACTCAGAGATATCACTGTGTTATCTGTGGTGTTACATAGGACTGCAGGTGACATCTACTACATTATCTGTACTCAGAGATATCACTGTGTTATCTGTGGTGTTACATAGGACTGCAGGTGACATCTACCACATTATCTGTGCTCAGAGATATCACAGTGTTATCTGTGGTGTTACATAGGACTGCAGGTGACATCTACAACATTATCTGTACTCAGAGATATCACTGTGTTATCTGTGGTGTTACATAGGACTGCAGGTGACATCTACAACATTATCTGTACTCAGAGATATCACTGTGCTATCTGTGGTGTTACATAGGACTGCAGGTGACATCTACTACATTATCTGTACTCAGAGCTATCACTGTGTTATCTGTGGTGTTACATAGGACTGCAGGTGAAATCTACTACATTACCTGTACTTAGAGATATCACTGTGTTATCTGTGGTGTTACATAGGACTGCAGGTGACATCTACTACCATTATCTGTACTCAGAGATATCACTGTGCTATCTAGTGGTGTTACATAGGACTGCAGGTGACATCTACTACATTATCTGTACTCAGAGATATCACTGTGTATCTGTGGTGTTACATAGGACTGCAGGTGACATCTACTACATTACTGTACTCAGAGAATCACTGTGTTATCTGTGGTGTTACATAGGACTGCAGGTGACATCTACACATTATCTGTACTCAGAGATATCACTGTGTTATTGTGGTGTTACATAGGACTGCAGGTGACATCTTACTACATTATCTGTACTCAGAGATATCACTGTGTTATCTGTGGTGTTACATAGGACTGCAGGTGACATCTACTACATTATCTGTACTCAGAGATATCACTGTGTATCTGTGGTGTTACATAGGACTGCAGGTGACATCTACTACATTATCTGTACTCAGAGATATCACTGTGTTATCTGTGGTGTTACATAGGACTGCAGGTGACATCTACTCATTATCTGTACTCAGAGATATCACTGTGTTATCTGTGGTGTTACATAGGACTGCAGGTGACATCTACTACATTATCTGTACTCAGAGATATCACTGTGTTATCTGTGGTGTTACATAGGACTGCAGGTGACATCTACTACATTATCTGTACTCAGAGATATCACTGTGTTATCTGTGGTGTTACATAGGACTGCAGGTGACATCTACTACATTATCTGTACTCAGAGATATCACTGTGTTATCTGTGGTGTTACATAGGACTGCAGGTGACATCTACCACATTATCTGTACTCAGAATATCACTGTGCTATCTGTGGTGTTACATAGGACTGCAGGTGACATCTACTACATTATCTGTACTCAGAGATATCACTGTGTATCTGTGGATGTTACATAGGACTGCAGGTGACATCTACTACATTATCTGTACTCAGAGATATCACTGTGTTATCTGTGGTGTTACATAGGACTGCAGGTGACATCTACTACATTATCTGTACTCAGAGATATCACGTGTTATCTGTGGTGTTACATAGGACTGCAGGTGACATCTACACATTATCTGTACTCAGAGATATCACTGTGTTATCTGTGGTGTTACATAGGACTGCAGGTGACATCTACTACATTATCTGTACTCAGAGATATCACTGTTATCTGTGGTGTTACATAGGACTGCAGGTGACATCTACTACATTATCTGTACTCAGAGATATCACTGTGTTATCTGTGGTGTTACATAGGACTGCAGGTGACATCTACTACATTATCTGTACTCAGAGATATCACTGTGTTATCTGTGGTGTTACATAGGACTGCAGGTGACATCTACTACATTATCTGTACTCAGAGATATCACTGTGTTATCTGTGGTGTTACATAGGACTGCAGGTGACATCTACTACATTATCTGTACTCAGAGATATCACTGTGTTATCTGTGGTGTTACATAGGACTGCAGGTGACATCTACTACATTATCTGTACTCAGAGATATCACTGTGTTATCTGTGGTGTTACTAGGACTGCAGGTGACATCTACTACATTATCTGTACTCAGAGATATCACTGTTATCTGTGGTGTTACATAGGACTGCAGGTGACATCTCTACATTATCTGTCTCAGAGATATCACTGTATGTTATCTGTGGTGTTACATAGGACTGCAGGTGACAATACTACATTATCTGTACTCAGAGATATCACTGTGTTATTGTGGTGTTACATAGGACTGCAGGTGACATTCTACTACATTATCTGTACTCAGAGAATCACTGTTATCTGTGGTGTTACATAGGACTGCAGGTGACATTACTACATTATCTGTACTCAGAGTTATCACTGTGTTATCTGTGGTGTTACATAGGACTGCAGGTGACATCTACTACATTATCTGTACTCAGAGATATCACTGTGTTATCTGTGGTGTTACATAGGACTGCAGGTGACATCTACTACATTATCTGTACTCAGAGATATCACTGTGTTATCTGTGGTGTTACATAGGACTGCAGGTGACATCTACTACATTATCTGTACTCAGAGATATCACTGTGTTATCTGTGGTGTTACATAGGACTGCAGGTGACATCTACTACATTATCATGTACTCAGAGATATCACTGTGTATCTGTGGTGTTACATAGGACTGCAGGTGACATCTACTACATTATCTGTACTCAGAGATATCACTTGTTATCTGTGGTGTTACATAGGACTGCAGGTGACATCTACTACATTATCTGTACTCAGAGATATCACTGTGTTATATGTGGTGTTACATAGGACTGCAGGTGACATCTACTACATTATCTGTACTCAGAATATCACTGTTATCTGTGGTGTTACATAGGACTGCAGGTGACATCTTACTACATTATCTGTACTCAGAGATATCACTGTGTTATCTGTGGTGTTACATAGGACTGCAGGTGACATCTACTACATTATCTGTACTCAGAGATATCACTGTGTTATCTGTGGTGTTACATAGGACTGCAGGTGACATCTACACATTATCTGTACTCAGAGATATCACTGTGTTATCTGTGGTGTTACATAGGACTGCAGGTGACATCTACTACATTATCTGTACTCAGAGTATCACTGTGTTATCTGTGGTGTTACATAGGACTGCAGGTGACATCTACCTACATTATCTGTACTCAGAGATATCACTGTGTTATCTATGGTGTTACATAGGACTGCAGGTGACATCTACTTACATTATCTGTACAACAGAGATATCACTGTGTTATCTGTGGTGTTAATAGGAACTGCAGGTGACATCTACTACATTATCTGTTACTCAGATATCACTGTGCTATCTGTGGTGTTACATAGGACTGAGGATGACATCTACCTACATTATCTGTACGTCGAGATATCACTGTGTATCTGTGAGTGTTACATAGGACTTGCAGGTGACATCTACTACATTATCTGTACTCAGAGACATCACTGTGTTATCTGTGGTGTTACATAGGACTGCAGGTCACATCTACTACATTATCTGTACTCAGAGATATCACTGTGTTATCTGTGGTGTTACATAGGACTGCAGGTGACATCTACCACGTTATCTGTACTCAGAGATATCACTGTGTTATCTGTGGTGTTACATAGGACTGCAGGTGACATCTACTACATTATCTGTACTCAGTATATGATACTTTTGGTCTTAAATGTAAATACTTGATTGCTATAGATTCCTCTTGTAATGAATAGTAGAATATTTACAATGTATCTATTCTATGTAGTATATAATGTACATCATTACTGCATATGTCAGCAGCACATAAATGATAAGAAATCACAATAATCTGCTGAACCTGGTAGAATATTATTAAAGTCAGTGGATATTCTAATAATTATTATTATTATATATTCTACAGATTAGACTTTCTACATCTCCTGGATACAATGACACTGAGGATCCCTTCTTACCTGTCAGATGTCTGTCTGTGGAATAAGTGAGTGCAGGATCTGCAGGGACTTGTGAGATGCTCACATATATATATAGAGGCTCCTATTCTCAATGTGGAGGATCCTGAGTCATCAGCAAAGAATGTACCAGAGCTGTGCAGGAGTGTGAGCTCAGAGCTGCAGTCATCAGGCTGCCACCAGAGGGAGAACTGCACTGTAAACACCACTACAATGTATCCTGCTGACTGCAGTACCCACATCTGGCCACCAGATGGCAGACGTCATAATGGAATTTCAGGCCATCACTTCTCAGAAACTTCTTATTTGTGTCATGGTCACATGACTGCAGTCTGCAGGGAACAGAAGATTAGTGCAAATGGTCAAAAACACCAGTGCTAAGTAAATGTCAGGGCTTACTTACCATGCTACTTATTGAAAACTTCCAATCCTTTTTATCCGGATTGAGCAATGGGTGACTTGTTTCTGCAAACAATCTGAATTAACTGTATGGATGACTTTAGCTTGAGACTGTTGAGAAAAGAGAATTTTGTTGCTCCCTATAGGAAACCATCAGCAAGTGGATGATGTCTGACCCCCCCCCCCTTACAGCTTAGGATGCCTATAAACAGGTGGTGATTACATTCCTTCTATTTATAAGGCAGTAGGGAACCCAGTAAAAAAGTAAATCACCCGATTGGAAAGTAAATCCCTATTGGAAACCATCTGCAATGTTGTTTTTATTGGAAACCCCTGTAACAGCTTAGGGCGCCTCTATAAATAGGTGGCACTTACATTCCTTCTATATTATAAGGCAGTAGGGAACCAAGTAAAAAGTAAATCACCCAATTGGAAAGTAAATCCCTATTGGAAACCATCAGCAACCTTGTTTTTGTTGGAAACCCCTCTAACAGCTGAGGATGCCTCTATAAATAGGTGGCACTTACTTACATTTCTTCTATATTATAAGGCAGTAGGGAACCCAGTAAAAAGTAAATCACCCAATTGGAAAGTAAACCCTATTGGAAACCATCAGCAACCTTGTTTTTGTTGGAAACCCCTCTAACAGCTTAGGGCGCCTCTATAAATAGGTGGCACTTACTTACATTTCTTCTATATTATAAGGCAGTAGGGAGCCCAGTAAAAAGTAAATCACCCATTTGGAAAGTAAATCCCTATTGGAAACCATCAGCAATGTTGTTTTTGTTGGAAACCCCTCTAACAGCTGAGGATGCCCATATAAACAGGTGGCACTTACATCTCTTCTATATTATAAGGCAGTAGGGAGCCCAGTAAAAAGTAAATCACCCAATTGGAAAGTAAATCCCTATTGGAAACCATCAGCAACCTTGTTTTTGTTGAAAACC
Source organism: Allobates femoralis (assembly GCA_033576535.1). NCBI lineage: Eukaryota > Metazoa > Chordata > Amphibia > Anura > Aromobatidae > Allobates > Allobates femoralis. The sequence continues at coordinate 16,501,095 of JARQOC010000013.1, forward strand.
CCTCTAATAGCTTAGGGCACCTCTATAAATAGGTGGCACTTACTTACATTTCTTCTATGCTTATAAGGCAGTAGGGAGCCCAGTAAAAAGTAAATCATCCATTTGGAAAGTAAATCACTATTGGAAACCATCAGCAACCTTGTTTTTATTGGAAACCCCTGTAACAGCTTAGGATGCCTCTATAAATAGGTGGCACTTACATTCCTTTTATATTATAAGGAAGTAGGGAACCCAGTAAAAAGTAAATCATCAGAGGAAGCAGTGAACAGACACTGAACAAGCAGGGGGTGCTGGGAGATGTCGGCTCTGCAGCATGGTTGTATGTGTGGATCAAAAAGGGCTGGGGTATTCAGCAGCTGGGCCAGTGGTCAGGATCATAATTGCTGCACCCACTGTTGTGGCCCTGGCTCACATTGAGAAGGGGAGAATAAAAATGGAGAAAAATAAATAAAAAGAAAAATAATACATTTGTGACGCCAGTTGGGATTTCCAGCTTTTGGGTGGCCGGCACTGCATATGCTCCCTGGGAGATAGGTGGTGTAGCAGTGAAGATGGTTAACCCTTTCCAACCAGGGCTGGCTCTCAGGGAATGAGGATGATGAGGGTAGTAGTGAGAATGATGGGTGCAGGACTTCAGAGCAATAAACAGTAGGAAACAGACTTTTTGCTTTACCTTGTACTAAAGATGTTGCAGCAAGTCAAGAATAGTACACTTGCATCAGGTATGCAGTCTGGCCAGTCTGATGGGAATTGTAGTCTGCTCCGCTGGGTGAGAGATACAGGCCTCTCACTGACTTCAGTGATTTGTAGAATGCTATTTGTGTGTGGTGGAAATCTAACTTCTCATCACCCTGAAAACCTCATCCTCACCATCACACATGGTGGAGGCAGCATTCTGCTGTGGGGAGGCTTTTCTTCAGCAGGGGCAGGGAAGCCCGTCAGAGGTGATAGGAAGATGAATGGAGCTAAATACAGGGCAATCCTGAAGGAAAACCTATTAGAGGCTGGAGAAGACCTGAGACTGGGGCGTAGGTTCTCCTTCCTGCAGGACATCGACCCTCAACATCCTCCGGAGGGTTTAGATCAGACCATGTTCCTGCGTGTGAACAACCCAGTCACTGTCCAGACCCAAATCCACTCAGAATCTGTGACATCACAGACGTCTCCATCCAATCTCACTGAGCAACAGCAAAGAAGATTAAAATGTCACCTCTACATGAAAACCCCATCCCCACCGTCACACACAGTGGAGGCAGCATCCTGCTGTGTGGAGGCTTTTCATCAGCCGGGGCAGGGAAGCTGGTCAGAAGTGATGGGAAGATGTGTGGAGCTAAATATAGGACAATCCTGGAGGAAAACTTGTTAGTGACTGCAGAAGACCTGAGACTGGGGCATAGGTTCACCTTCCAGCAGGACAACGGCCCTGAACATTCTGCAGATCAACAATGGAGGGCTTAGATCAGACCATATTCCTGTGTGTGAACGGCCCAGTCACTGTCCAGACCCAAATCCACTTAGAATCTGTGACATCACAGACGTCTCCATCCAATCTCACTGAGCAACAGCAAAGAAGGTTAAAATGTCACCTCTACATGAAAACCCATCCCCACCGTCACACATGGTTGAGGCAGCATCCTGCTATGTGGAGGCTTTTCTCCAGCAAGTGCAGGGAAGCTGGTCAGATGATGGGAAGATGGCTGGAGCTAAATACAGGATAATCCTGGAGGAAAACCTGTCAGTGGCTGCAGAAGACAAGAGATTGGGGCGTAGGTTTACCATCCAGTAGGACAATGACCCTAAACATCCTGCAGATCTATAATAGAGGGTTGAGATCAGAGCATGTTCCTGTGTTCAACGGCCCCAGTCACCGTCAAGACCCAAATCCATCCAGAATTTGTGACAAGACAAGAAAACTTCTGAATGCAGAGGCTCTCATGTAAAGTAGCCTGGGGTGTGGTTGGACCCCATTGCTGTCCCTTAATCTTTTTTTATATAGCTTTATATCATTTTCTCTTCTTCACTCTCCCTTTGCTTTCTCGCACCCTCAGGCTCTTTATTCTTATGGTACTTACTGCACATGTATCAATAAAAATTCCAAGCATGGTAGAAAATCCCAAATTACTCATTATTGTCATTCACAAATATTTTCTTTTACAGTCTATCCGTCACATCATTATGTTCATGCTGTGTTGCTTTTCTCTTGTGTATTTTGTAACTTTTCCACTATTTCCCGGCTGTTCTTACAACAGAGCAGGTTTCTGTACTAGGCGTTCTGGCTCTAAAACTGGATGTTGTTATGGAAAGATCTAATATCCAGAAAACGGTGCTAGGGGCCAGTAAAGGGAGCAATATGGGGGTCCATGAGAAGAAGGGACACGACCCAAGCTGAGAACAAACACGATAGAGCTGGGGTGTAACTATGAAGGGAGCTGAGGCAGGAATCACAGCCAGACTCGGGTGCCTGATGGATTCAAGGGCCGTCAATAATGCGGGAATTGGTAGGTGAAAATAGATAAACTGCCGACACTGCCTAACCTGAAGGTCTGAACTGGTGCATATGTCATGACCATAAGGGCCCGGGTACTCAACCATCCGGGGGTTAAATGGATCTGGAAATCACAGTGGCGGTCCCCAGAGGTTGTGGTCCTGGCCGGACATGTTAAGGGGTTATTTACAGGCTATAGTAGTAGATTGTGATGCCAACTGGAGTTTTGACCATAGATGGCCAGGGGCTGATGTGGGAAATTCCAAGGGGAGATAGTATGGCAGACGGGTGGTAAGCCCTCTCCAGTAAGGGCAGGGATCCCTTAGAAGGTGTAGAGGGATGGATGGGATCATGTAGTGGAGGAGGAGGGTAGTGGTGCAGAAGGTCATAGGAAGGATCAGACAGCACACAATGTTTGTGGTTCTTACTCTTGTAGTTGAAGATTACAACCCAGTCAGGGTACGATGTTAACCAGGAGCACAACCTGGCCAGCCCAGAGATAGTTGGAGTCCACCTTGCTGACAAAAGATATATGGCTTTCCATCTGCCTTTTCCCGTGCTGACTCTTGCTACCCCTTTCCTCTCCTATGTGTCCATGGTTGCCATTCCCTGTCAGGCAGGTAGCTGCAGGTACTGCGAGCAACACGCTTTGGTCCTCTGACCCTATTTAGACCCTTGAGCCTTGGGAAGGTCCACAAAGTGAGCCACTGTACTGGAAGCCCATTGACCTTCAGTTCCATGACTGGTCCTGAAGTTTCCCTGATTGATTTGGAGTGGGTACCCCTTTTGTATCTAGTTCCTCTTTCCAGCTTCAATATTTGGCAGCAGATTCGTCTCACCAGGCCCTCGGCATAGAATTCCACTCCACGCTCCATGATATTTCTCAAGCTGCTTAGACTCGACTATAACTCACCTTTTTCCCACCTCCTCCCTCCAGCCAGTAAGTAGGGACTGCCCTAAAGGTGGGTCTCTTCTACACAGCACTTCCCTGGCCTGCAGTTCAGATGTGTTGTGTGTATTTGGGGGTCTCAGCAAAGTGTCCTCCTCTTACCTCCAGGCATGATATCACATATAGGAATACATGTCACACCATTTGTGGAGCCACACATACTGACCATACTCAAAACTGACCTCTTATATATGGGCTGGATAAGGACCTGCAATGAGAGCATTAAAAACACCTTATGTAACTGAGAGCCATGCGTGTTGCCGTTGCGGTTTGGCAGCCACAAATGGCATTTACTCTACATCTATTGTAATGCCATGTCTGAAGAAAATTGGAGCTCCCTCTGCTGGAAGTTTGAAGCATTCACACACTGCCTGAACTCTAACCAGGAGGCTGGGCACTGAAGTGCCTGGCTTAGGCTGAGACTCATCCTCTGGTTGGAGGGAGGGGTTAGCTGGGTACTATGGATGGGTTAGGCAAGAGGAGTGGTTCAGTCAGGAGTGAGCCGAGAGGCTGACCTGAGGGACTAGCTGAAAAACAGAACACCAGGCCTATGTTACTTAGGCTTGCAAGGTCTAGTAGCAGAAACAGGAGGTTAGTGGGATTTATGCTCACTATGTACTTAAGTGGATACTTTCCATGGCATCACTGATCCAGTGGGCCAGAGAACTGCTCTGAATGGAGCACGGATACTCACAGAGCCTGCATTACCTGCCTGGATGTAACCTACAGCAACCAGAGGGAGTAAAGGATGACTCAAAGGCACCTAGAAACCTACAAAACAACAGAAGTTAGCAGGTAGGCCACTATACCCACCAAGCAGAGCGGACTACAGTTCTCATTAGACTGGCCAGACTACCTGCCTGGTGGATTTGTACTACTCTGGATTCGCATAAACATCTTCAGCAAAAGGTAAAGCAAAGAGACTGACTCTGTGTGCCTCCTTCCTCTCTGCAACTCATCATTACTACCACCACCCTCATCATCACCATCCCATGGGAGCCAGCCCTGGTTGGGAACGATTTAACAACTGCACTGCCACTATATCTATCTGCCAAGGATCTCCTGCAGTGCCAGCCATATCTGGCTGATTATCCCAACTGGCATCACAAACTATTTATTATTTCTATTTCTTCATTTTTTCTCCATTTTTTTGGGCACAGCCACCGTGATCCTGACTACTGCCCCGGCTGCTGAGTATCCTAGCCCTTAGTGCTCAACATGTGCTCAGACAGAGGACCCCATAATATTAACAGCACTTTCTAACCTGAAGGTCTGAACAGGCGCATACTGTCAAAATAACAGATGCACTCAAGCAACGGGAGAAAAAGGGGTGAAGATGCAAATAGTGAACCCAGGAATGTGAACAGGCGTTACTGTTTACACGCGTTCCTGTGTTCACTGTTTGCATCTTTCAGCCCTTTTTTCCCTTTTTTCAGTGCTCCTGGTATTGTGTTAGGTTTGGTAGTTGTGCACCGTGGTCGATTTTGCACAGTGACCCAGAAGTTCCATGTTGCAGATATCCTGCCACAATGTGACACGGTGGTGTGGAGATGCCACAGGGCACAAAGAATTAAATGCCCTAGGTATGAGGTGTTATATGGTGAACCTTAACTTTAAGTAGGCCACTTGCCTTGCTGACTGTTTTCATATAAAGTGTTGTTTACTGCAAGCTATAGACTGTATGTAGAGGGATGGTGAAGACCACATAGTCTGGGAATGAAACCAATGTCTAGCATGTTTTGGTAACAAGAGAGAATGTTCCATAACACCAGATAATGCAGGAGTGTGATGGGTCAATAACGTCAATAACACCAAATGATGAAATATACAAAGACACATATGTATTCAGAATATATTTAAAATAGATTTGCATAATCCAATCAGCTCTCAGTGAGCAATAATTAGTTATGTTTAATATTTTGTAACCAATTAATGAATGATCTTATTCTGGGGATTGTGTGTATAATTGTATGCGCTTCCTAATAAACTTACATTCTCCCATACTTGTACCCGAGTCCAGTGTGTTACTGTCCGCGGACACCTTTTATTATTATTAATTTGGCAAGCAGACAGTTAAGGAGAGGGACATATTTTGATGTCCCAACCAAGCATCCATGACGACTGTACCACTGTTATGAGGGTTTCCTGTCCTTCTGACAGATTTAGGATCCTTGCACATTGTCTTGTGAAACTCTGGGTCTTAACATAGTTTCTTTCATTTGATAAAGCAAGAGTTAAGACCTCTTTATTTGCTGGTTGTTCCTTGTTACTCTTATCTCAGGTGCAGCAGGTGTGTGACCATTCCTCTCCACTTTAAAGTCACATGTTCCATCACCTGATGCAGGATACAAAGATTCATTGTGAACTGACCACCTTGGAGAAGGAAGCTGTTGCATGCAGTCCTAGTGTCTAACTGTAGCTTGAAGTAATTGAATATCCTGTTGCTTATGTTAACCCATCTGTCTACCTTCCCTTATATCGTACTATTGTAGACAGGGCGGACCATCACCCCCGGGGCCCTGGTGCAGAGAGGACCAGGGGGCGGGGCTACTGGCCATCGGCGCGCGGGGGGGGAGGGTGCCGCTGGCCGTCGGCGTGGCCGGGAAGGGGGGTGGGTGCTGCTGGGAGCCGCTGGGAGCCGCAGGCGTGATGCTCTCCTACCTGGGAGCCGCGTGGAAGTGTTCTAGGGCCGGAGGAGCAGAGGAGAGGAGGGGCGGAATCAGGCAGAGGAAGCAGAAGCTCTCTGCTTCCCTTGCCTGACCCTCCTCTCCTTTGACGGCGGCTTGGGTGTCGGCTGGGGCCCCCTCCAGGCTTGAAGGGGCCCCCAGCCTGTCAGGGACCTGGTGCAGCTGCACCAGCTGCACCAGTGTAGTTCCGCCCCTGATTGTAGAGGTGCAGTCTAGTGGACTTACCAGCTTTCGCATTAGCCAGGGAGAGAGGAGGAACACTTTAGGGATTAGGCACATTACAGTGGTTGGGGGAAGGACCCACTTAGGATCATTAGGGAGTAGAGGGTGCAGACACAGGTTAGTGTCAGGTGGTGACCTGCCTCCCCTCTTCCTACCATTACCGCCTTCCTACTGTTTTCCATCCCCCATTGTTCCTTTTGTGTTGCTGTTGTGTGAGGGCTAGTCCACTCACCGGTCTTCATACTAGTAAGGGTATGTGGAGGGACAGCACATGGACTAGGCACATGGGAGCAGTGGGAGGAAGGACCCACTTAGGGATGATAGGGAGTGCAGTGAACAGACACAGGTTAGTGTCAGGTGGTGACCTGTCTCTCATATTCCTACCCTTTTTCATCCCCTGTTATTGAGTCGCCCGCTAGTGCCATGCGGTACTCAGGACCGGTCCCCTCCTGTCTCTGCTGTCTTTGGATGTCACGGTGGTGGCCACGGACCGGTTCTGCAGCCCTGAGTGATATCAATAAGGGGGGAAATGAAAATTAAAAGTTAAAGAGTTTGTCACGGATGTGACACCACCCGTGGTTTGTGGCCAATATGAGCCACCGCTGTTTGTTACAGTCCTGGGGATGATGGCAACGGGCAGCGAGGTGTTAAGTCCTCCACGGGCAGGGTTGGTTATCCCCTGGGCCAGTAAAGAGTCTATGTGTGTGGAGCTCCGCGGCTCCATCCGGACATGGTCTTCTCCGTTCCTGCAGGCTGTCTCTACCTGCGCAGCAAATGTAGTAAGCGGCTCCGCAGGTGCAGGCGAGCCCCGGCTATACACCACAGCAATAAGTCACACACAAGCTTGTGTTTGATCGGTATTTTACTCCACTGCTTGTTCTTATATTACACAGTACAGTCATACAGTTCAGCAGTGTACTGTCGGTCCCGGTTGCCGTGTTCAGCTGGGTTGGCTTGCTAGATGCACCCCCTCTCTAATACCTTTCGGTCCTCAGCAATCACTGACTTTCCGATGGACGTCCCGTTCAGGACTCCTAGCCCTATGTGACTGCCTTTCCTTTGTTGTGCTAGTGGTGGGGTACGGGACATGAAGACCTCACACCCAGCCAGTTAATGTGTGGTTGGGGACGTGAAGCTTCCCCGGCCACATCTATAGGGCCGGCCCCCTGGTGTCAACCCGGTCCCTGGGTGTACCTGTTCACCCAGATCAACCTTAGACCCCTTCTGCTTCAGTCTCCGGTCCTGGACTGGCCGTGCGGTGGCACAGGCCGCCAGGTCCATGTTCTTCCTGGTGGGTGTATCAGTGCCTTGGCTCCATGGGTGTCTCTGCTTGGGTACTCTTCCTACTTCACCACCCTCCAAAAGCCTTCCACCAACTTAATGTTCCTAGGGTTTATTCTAGTTCCTCCACCTCTTTCCCGGTTTTCCTTCACTACACTCCACCCACCACTCAGCTGCTCCCCCCCCCCCCCGCTATCCCCTGCTTGACATGAAGTACTAGGTCTAGGGATTGGGGATGTGTTAGGTGTTGGTGTGGGCAGGGCCGCACCGTCCATTGGACAGTGTGAGCCCTGAGTCTAGAGCGGCGGCAGCCAGGGGGAGCGGCATCAGAGAAGGGGGCGGCGCCACCAATAGCAGCGGCCGGCCTCAGGAGAGACGGACGCTTCCCCCAGTAATAGCGGTAAGAGGGCGGGTGCGCTGTGGCACTGTAGGCTGCAGGGGCGGCGTGACTGAGGTCCGCTAGCACCCCCCCCTGGACCTCAACTAAGGCTGCAGGGGCGGCGGGGCTGAGGTCCAGATCCGCCAGCACCCCCCCCCCCAGCCTCCAATTGGCTCAGGCGGCAGGGTGGCTAGATGCACCCCTGGGTGTGGGGTGCTTAGCTTACCAGTCCCAGCTGCAGTACCATACTGTGGCCACTGGTCTGCAGGGGCGCCACATTATAACCACTCTTTTGCATCGAGCGCCGGATTCCCCCTTGTCCATGCGTGACAACCACTTTCCCGCTTCCGCTACATCAATGGTACTGAACAAGACAAAAAGCTGGAGAATGAGACAGGGCACTGACAATATGGAGCGGCTGCTTTTCATCATTTCCAGAACTCATCCGACATCTGCATAATGAGCTGGTATCCTGGCCCCCGGCCAGGCCAAAAATAAATGGAGTTGTGTAACGTGGTGTGACCTGCTTCCCCGCTGCTATTTGGCAATCGGCTGTCTGCCTGAATACAGGCTCTCATTTAGATTTAACGACGCAATGACCTCCACGAACTTCCCAACTCAACGCCGTCCTGATCAATAGTAACCTAGGGACGAGCCGAGAACGTGACGCAAGAGCAACCCGTCAATCACGGACAACGCAGAGGTAATTACAGGGCAGTGCAAAAGTATTCAACCCCATTTACAGTCACCAGATGAAACCCCGCTTTGGATTCTGCTTAGCAGTTGCTTTCCCCATCTTTTCATGTTTACCATATATATTTATTTAATAGGAAGTGATCCAATTCTATAGTGGCCGCGCTCCCCGTGGTAATGATTTTAAGAACTTCTTGTCCACAAAAAATTTTATTCCTCAAAACATGCGAGAATATAAAAAACGGATACAACGCGTTTCGGCGGAGACAACCGCCTTCCTCAGGTATCTAAATAAAAATACATCTGACACTTTGCTTTATAGGTAAAAGATAATTACAGCTTGCTAGGTAATGACATGAGGGTGTGGATATAACCACACCTGTCCAATCAGTCTCATTGTCCGCTTCAGCTATAGTGCTTCATTACATAGTAAAAACAAACACCCACAAACAGCAATCGCTACGCTAAAAAACCACTAAGAACATTTATCAATAAAATTACTAGTCACAAAAATCTTAAATTACATAAAAGTTAACAAAAAACAAGAAAAAAAAATTAAAATTGCAATGTCTTTAAAAAGTGCCTTTTTTTTTTTTTTTTTTTTTTTTTTTTTTTTTTCCTCTTTCCTTCTTTGTTCTGTTTTTTGTTTTAAAAGGGATCATATTCATATACTGAATACTAAATACTAAATTCTTTCCACAATATCATTGAGACCATTGGGATGCAATGTTTGAAGGCGGTAAATCCAATATGTCTCTTTGCGATTAAGCAGAGAATTTCTATTTTCTATTGATTGTTTCCACAGGTATTTGTTCTAGAGGTGTCACCATTATATTAAAATTCTTATTGTGCTTGAGTAATAAATGTCTCGACAGGCTATGTTTTAAAAACCCATTTTTTGCTCTATTTCTTTATGGGGCGATTCGAATCCTCATCAATTTTACGGAAGCTGGAAATTGAAAAGAAAATAGTTTTTTATAGGCGTTTCATAGACGATCTGATAATTATTTGGAATGGTACAAAAGAAGAAGCAATGGAAATGATAAATACGTTGAATAAAAATGATTGGGGCATTTCATTTACCTCAGAAATAAGTAACGAAAAAATTGTGTATTTAGATCTAGAAATTAGCCACAAGGGGACATGTATCATCACAAAAACGCATTTTAAAAAAGTTGATTCCAACGGATTTTTGGATTTTAGAAGTGCCCATTACAAAAAGTGGAAAGAAAACATTCCATTCAGTCAGTTTTTTCGCATCAGGAAAAATTGTACTGAACAGAAAGACTATGAAACCCAGGCTGATATTTTAAAGAAAAGATTTGAGGAAAAGAAATATCCAAAAAAATTGGTTCATGCTGCATATGAAAAAAACAGGGCAAAAAAGCAGGAGGATTGTTTGAGTAAAAAGAATGGGGAAGGAAATGAGGTGATTTGTAAAAAAACAAAGGAGAGAGAAGGAGGCAGGTGGAAATTTAATTTTATCACAACTTATAACAGGGGGAATAAAACGATACGCATGATTCTGAAAAAGTACTGGTATATTTTAAAACGTGATCCGATTTTGGGAAAATGTCTGCCTGAGGAACCAGGTATAACATTTAGAAGAGGGAAAACGATAAAAAGTCAAATAGCCCCAAGTAGGTTAAGAGACAATAAAAAAAGATCTGCAAAAAATGGAAAAAGTAAAGATCATGAGATTGGAGTTTTTAGATGCAGTTCCAGGAAATGTCATACATGTGGGATTCTGAACCATGGTGCGAAACAGATTGCAAGCAAAAGTACAGGTGAATTAATTGAAATAAAACAGAATCTGAGATGCGATAGCGATTATATTGTTTACGTTATTGATTGTAGCTGTGGGTTACAGTACGTGGGGCGTACAACGCAGACTTTACGTGCTCGCATGAATGGGCACAGAAATAGAGAAAAAAATGGGTTTTTAAAACATAGCCTGTCGAGACATTTATTACTCAAGCACAATAAGAATTTTAATATAATGGTGACACCTCTAGAACAAATACCTGTGGAAACAATCAATAGAAAATAGAAATTCTCTGCTTAATCGCAAAGAGACATATTGGATTTACCGCCTTCAAACATTGCATCCCAATGGTCTCAATGATATTGTGGAAAGAATTTAGTATTTAGTATTCAGTATATGAATATGATCCCTTTTAAAACAAAAAACAGAACAAAGAAGGAAAGAGGAAAAAAAAAAAAAAAAAAAAAAAAAAAAAAAGGCACTTTTTAAAAACATTGCAATTTTAATTTTTTTTTCTTGTTTTTTGTTAACTTTTATGTAATTTAAGATTTTTGTGACTAGTAATTTTATTGATAAATGTTCTTAGTGGTTTTTTAGCGTAGCGATTGCTGTTTGTGGGTGTTTGTTTTTACTATGTAATGAAGCACTATAGCTGAAGCGGACAATGAGACTGATTGGACAGGTGTGGTTATACCCACACCCTCATGTCATTACCTAGCAAGCTGTAATTATCTTTTACCTATAAAGCAAAGTGTCAGATGTATTTTTATTTAGATACCTGAGGAAGGCGGTTGTCTCCGCCGAAACGCGTTGTATCCGTTTTTTATATTCTCGCATGTTTTGAGGAATAAAATTTTTCGTGGACAAGAAGTTCTTAAAATCATTACCACGGGGAGCGCGGCCACTATAGAATTGGATCACTTCCTATTGAACCTTTATGCCTGTGGGAATCCGTGGCAGGACCCAATACAGGATCAATTCAAGGCAAGCCGCAGACCCGGATAAATATCCAAAGCGTGAGGAGGCTTTGGAAAAACCATATGCTTGAAGTTTTATGGCAAGAGGTGAGTGCATAAAACTTCCATTAAAAGGGCACCAGAGAGTTACATTGGTAACGCGCTGAGATTGGCGCCGCATGTTTGTTTTTTATATATACCCTACAGGGAATCACCTTACACCATATATATTTATTGTTATGCACCCCTGGTAACCCCAGAAAATAGGACCCATCTCAAAACATGTGCACCTCACCCCACCGGTTCCTGTACAGGCTACGGTTCCTAGCTACACATTTCTTGGTGGTACCTGCACTGACTGGAATAACCTTAACTGCAAAACTAGGAGATGACAACTCGGACCTGGCTTCCTGAAAGGTCACTGAGCGTTCCTGTCATACAAGATGGTACGGCGGATGAGGGAACCAGAAGCAGGATGACAATAATGGGCAGGGTACCTGGGTAGCTATTCTGACCCTGTAGACTGGGATCCAGGGCTGTGGAGTCGGAGTCGTGGAGTCGGAGTCGCTGCCCATTTTGGTGGAGTCGGAGTTGGAGTCGGTAGAAAATGTTCCGACTCTGACTCCTAAAATATATAATGGTAGTTCAATGCAGAATGTGCTGAATATTATTATTATGATTTATTATTATGTTCTATCTAAATATCTTGATTATTATGTCATTATAATGATTAAAGCCTAATGTTACCATTGACCTACAATAATTTTATCACTTAAAAATGAGCCATGACTGAAGGAGTCGGAGTCAAAGGAGTCGGAGTCGGAGTTGGAGTCGGAGTCGGTGGTTTGATTTACCGACTCCACAGCCCTGCTGGGATCCCTAGCTGACCCTACTCCCAGAGGTACCTCTGAAGGTGCAGACGTCTGGGCCACCACCCTTCCCCTGCTCCTCAACCAACTCTGGGCTAACTCCCCCTCACCTCCACCCACGGAGCGTGGACAGCAGAGTAACCTGACACATTACCTGACCTGAAGAGCCACAAACCCATAGACAGCAGCAGCATCTGACTTTAACACTATGTGTGCCAATTGAAACTATTCCCATTTAAACTAGCAGAGCATTTCACATGGGCTGCAGAGCAGTCAACACTGGACAGTTCCTCTTACCTCCTCAGGAACCGGTGAGGGGTTCAGAGCATTATAACCATGAATAATGGAGGTGTGCAGAGATAGTACAGATCCTAACAGAGAAAATATAAAACACAGATACAAAGTGGAAAACAAAGTATCACTGCAAGAAAGGAAAGTCTACTATTACCTAACTCAGCAGAAGAAAGGAGAGGGATAGACAGACTTGACATCAAAGATAATAAACCCATCTGGCTGACATAAATGCTTGGCAGGATGGCTAATACTCAAAGCAAAGCAGGATCCACACTAGAAGATAGCCAGCAGAATAGACCAGCAAGGGGAAGGTATAAATATCCGCACCCGCAATGTGATAGGACAGACTAAATGATAAATGGAAACACCTGCTGACCAAAAAGAATGAAACAGAGGTAAAAGAAAATCAACACTTGGAAAAAGACTCAATCTCCTTTGGCTTAGCGGAGAAAGAAGCCAATCACACAGCACTGGGTAACCAGATCAAATCTTGAGGCATGGCAACATATCAGAGCTGTGGAGTCGGTAAGCCAAACATCTGACTCTGACTCCACAACTCCGACTTAAACTTCACGACTCCGACTCCACAACCTTGGCTGTACAGTCCGTAAGCCAAACATCCAACTCCTCAATTTGCCTGAATCTGACTCCACCTCCACCAAAATGGACACTGACTCCGACCCCACAACCCTATGTCACGGTGTGGTGAGAATGTTGATGAGGGAATGGCAGGTATGGGCAGGGTGACCAGGGAAGACTAGACTGACCCTAGTCTAGGAACCCTGAATAGCCCTGATCCCAAAGCTATCTCTGAAGGTGAGAAGGTTCAGGCCTCCAGCCTCTCCCTAAAACTACTCCACCAGCCCTGCGCTAATCCCCCCTCACCTCCCTCCACAGAACTGGGATACAGCAACTCCAAAAGAAAGGATTTCAGCCACACAAACACACAGGTCAGCACAGCACTGCTTCCAGGTGTAGAGTGAAACTCTATCAGCAGCACCACCTGGTGGAAGGAGAAGCTACTTGAAGGTCAGGGGGAGGGGAGCCCAGTTGAGTCACACATTAACCCCTCAACCAGCAGCCGAACCTCATAGTGAATGCAGTTCTGGATCACAACACAGGAGGCCAGGACCTTCACAACTATCAACCATGCAGCTCTTAAAGACAAACACATACACAGCAGCATCCAGCAAGGTCAACGCCAACTAAGCATGTGACACCCTAGCTGTGAAGTCAGTAAGCCACACATCTGACCCTGACTTCTTAATTTCCGTGAATCCGACTCCACCAAAAACGGACATCAATTCCAACTCCACAACCATGGCTGTGGGATCAGTAAGCCAAACATCCAACTCCACCCAAAATGGACACTGACTCTGACTCCACAACTCCAACTTCACAACCAGAGCTGTGAAGTCAGAAAGCCAAATATCTGACTCCCCAATTTCCCTGAATCCTACTCCTTGACTCCAACTCCACAGCCCTGCAATTTATATATATATATATACAGTATATTGCAGGCCCACGTTGGCTGTCCTATTGTTACAGGAGTCATCACTGGGCCATCTTCATCCAGTTCTAGCAGCCAGCTTGTTTGCCAGAAGAATATGAAGATGGCCCAATGAAGACTCCACCTATGAATGGCCTGAAGAAAATGATCAGACAGTGGGAGCACGACACGCCGGGAGCTTCCAGCCTTCTATTAATTTGAATAATGGAAGCCGACGATCAACTCGCTAAATTCCTTCAAAGCAAAAAATAAAAAAAAGTTGGATTTCGGTTGATCTCAATATTCATTGCCTCAAATTGATTTGCTCATCTTCGTTTTTTGGGGTTTGAAAACGTTTGCAACACACTGTATACTAAACTGCAAAAATCTAACTATATAGCAGCCAAATAACAGGGCCCCCATGGCTGGATGTCAAAAACAAGGTTATTTATGGCCAATGTCATCATTTTTCCTTCTCCCCAGGTCACGTTAGATGAGTTTTTAGCCTGTGATGATTCTGAAGCTGCAGGTAAAACCTCAGTTTACCATTGTGTGATCCTCTTACTTTCCTGCATGTGGGCGCTGCACTATTTTTCAAGCAGCCAGATGGCGCTAGAGATCTATTCGATTTATTTCAGCATTTTTAAAGTGAGTTTTTTACTTCAAATTAGCAATTTCCAGAATTACAGATTTACTTTTCACCTTCATGATCATGACAGACTCCCCAAAGAAATTTTGTCTAATTTTCAAATATTTAGAGGTTTATTGCTCCTACATGTCACCTTATCTAAGAGTAGTGCGGGTTCCGAGGGGGCGGGACTAGTAGGGGTTCTGAGTGGGCGGGGAATATTCTCATTGGTCTCCTTTGATCCCTTATGCCATGCTAATTGGATGCTGATAAGGAGGGTGAGGCATTCTTTGGCTGGATAAGGAATGGGACCTAATAAGCCCTACGGTGATGATCATAACTCATCTGTAGGGTTAGGGGCCCCGCTGATTCTAATAGCTAATCTCCTGACATATAGGACATAAATACACAAAAGACAATAAAGTCTAAAGAATTATTTGTGACTCATCCTTTGAAAACTCTTCACTGTAGTGTCTAAGATCACCTCTATATGGCCTGTATGTCTGGGTCGTGTCCTTGTGTCAGTCCTCACTGTATATCTGGGTTGTGTCCTTGTGTCAGTCCTCACTGTATCTCTGGGTTATGTCCTTGTGTCAGTCCTCACTGTATCTCTGGGTTGTGTCCTTGTGTCAGTCCTCACTGTATCTCTGGGTTGTGTCCTTGTGTCAGTCCTCACTGTATCTCTGGGTTGTGTCCTTGTGTCGGTCCTCACTGTATCTCTGGGTCGTGTCCTTGTGTCAGTCCTCACTGTATCTCTGGGTCGTGTCCTTGTGTCAGTCCTCACTGTATCTCTGGGTCGTGTCCTTGTGTCAGTCCTCACTGTATCTCTGGGTTGTGTCCTTGTGTCAGTCCTCACTGTATCTCTGGGTTGTGTCCTTGTGTCAGTCCTCACTGTATCTCTGGGTTGTGTCCTTGTGTCAGTCCTCACTGTATCTCTGGGTCGTGTCCTTGTGTCAGTCCTCACTGTATCTCTGGGTTGTGTCCTTGTGTCAGTCCTCACTGTATCTCTGGGTTGTGTCCTTGTGTCAGTCCTCACTGTATCTCTGGGTTGTGTCCTTGTGTCGGTCCTCACTGTATCTCTGGGTCGTGTCCTTGTGTCAGTCCTCACTGTATCTCTGGGTCGTGTCCTTGTGTCAGTCCTCACTGTATCTCTGGGTTGTGTCCTTGTGTCAGTCCTCACTGTATCTCTGGGTCGTGTCCTTGTGTCAGTCCTCACTGTATCTCTGGGTTGTGTCCTTGTGTCAGTCCTCACTGTATCTCAGGGTTGTGTCCTTGTGTCAGTCCTCACTGTATCTGGGTTGTGTCCCTGTGTCTGTCCTCACTGTATCTTGGGTGTGTCCTTTGTCAGTCCTCACTGTATCTCAGGGTTGTGTCCTTGTGTCAGTCCTCACTGTATCTCTGGGTTGTGTCCTTGTGTCAGTCCTCACTGTATCTCTGGGTTGTGTCCTTGTGTCAGTCCTCACTGTATCTCTGGGTCGTGTCCTTGTGTCAGTCCTCACTGTATCTCTGGGGTGTGTCCTTGTGTCAGTCCTCACTGTATCTCTGGGTTGTGTCTTGTGTCAGTCCTCACTGTATCTCTGGGTTGTGTCCTTGTGTCAGTCCTCACTGTATCTCAGGGTCGTGTCCTTGTGTCAGTCCTCACTGTATCTCTGGGTTGTGTCCTTGTGTCGGTCCTCACTGTATCTCTGGGTCGTGTCTTGTGTCAGTCCTCACTGTATCTCTGGTGTCGTAGTCCATGTATTGGTTGTTTTCAGTCCTCACTGTATCTCTGGTGTGTCCTTGTGTCGTCCTCACTGTTTCTTGGGTTTTCCCGTTGTCCTTGTGTCAGTCCTCCTGTATCTCGGGTTGTGGTCCTGTTCGTGTCGTCCTCACTGTATCTCTGGGTGTGTCCTTGTGTCAGTCCTCCTGTATCTCGGGATTGTCCTTGTGTCAGTCCTCACTGTATCTCTGTTGTGTCTGTCAGTCCCTATTGTGGTCGTCAGTCCTCACTGTATCTCTGGGTCGTGTCCTTGTGTCAGTCACTACTGAGCCTTGTATTACTCTGGGTGTGTCCTTGTGTCAGTCCTCACTGTATCTCTGGGGTTGTGTCCTTGTGTCAGTTCCTCACTGTATCTCTGGGTGTGTCCTTGTGTCAGTCCTCACTGTATCTCTGGGTTGTGTCCTTGTGTCAGTCCTCACTGTATCTCTGGGTTGTGTCCTTGTGTGTCAGTCCTCACTGTATCTCTGGGTTGTCCTTGTTGTCTCATGATCTCTGGTTGTGTCTTGTGTCAGTCCTCACTGTATCTCTGGGGTGTGTCCTTGTGTCAGTCCTCACTGTATCTCTGGGTGTGTCCTTGTGTCAGTCCTCACTGTATCTCTGGGTTGTGTCCTTGTGTCAGTCCTCACTGTATCTCTGGGTTGTGTCCTTGTGTCAGTCCTCACTGTATCTCTGGGTTGTGTCCTTGTGTCAGTCCTCACTGTATCTCTGGGTTGTGTCCTTGTGTCAGTCCTCACTGTATCTCTGGGTTGTGTCCTTGTGTCAGTCCTCACTGTATTCTGGGTTGTGTCCTTGTGTCAGTCCTCACTGTATCTCTGGGTTGTGTCCTTGTGTCAGTCCTCACTGTATCTCGGTTGGTCTTGTCGTCCTCACTGTATCTGGTGTCCTTGTGTCAGTCCTCACTGTATCTCTGGTTGTCCTTGTGTCGTCCTCTGTACGGGTTGTGTCCTTGTCGTCCTCACTGTATCTCTGGGTTGTGTCCTTGTGTCAGTCCTCACTGTATCTCTGGGTTGTGTCCTTGTGTCAGTCCTCACTGTATCTCTGGGTCGTGTCTTGTGTCAGTCCTCACTGTATTCTGGGTGTCGTCCTGTGTCAGTCCTCACTGTATCTCTGGGTTGTGTCCTTGTTCAGTCCTCACTGTATCTCTGGGTTGTGTCCTTGTGTCAGTCCTCACTGTATCTCTGGGTTGTGTCCTTGTGTCAGTCCTCACTGTATCTCTGGGTTGTGTCCTTGTGTCAGTCCTCACTGTATCTCTGGGTTGTGTCCTTGTGTCAGTCCTCACTGTATCTCTGGGTTGTGTCCTTGTGTCAGTCCTCACTGTATCTCTGGGTTGTGTCCTTGTGTCGTCCTCACTGTATCTCTGGGTCGTGTCCTTGTGTCAGTCCTCACTGTATCTCTGGGTGTGTCCTTGTGTCAGTCCTCACTGTATCTCTGGGTTGTGTCCTTGTGTCAGTCCTCACTGTATCTCTGGTGTGTCCTTGTGTCGTCTCATGTATTCTGGGTGTGTCCTTGTGTCAGTCCTCACTGTATCTCTGGGTTGTGTCCTTGTGTCAGTCCTCACTGTATCTCTGGGTTGTGTCCTTGTGTCAGTCCTCACTGTATCTCTGGGTGTGTCCTTGTGTCAGTCCTCACTGTATCTCTGGGTCGTGTCCTTGTGTCTGTCCTCACTGTATCTCTGGGTGTGTCCTTGTGTCGTCCTCACTGTATCTCTGGGTTGTGTCCTTGTGTCAGTCCTCACTGTATCTCTGGGTTGTGTCCTTGTGTCAGTCCTCACTGTATCTCTGGGTTGTGTCCTTGTGTCAGTCCTCCTGTATCTCTGGGTGTGTCCTTGTGTCAGTCCTCACTGTATCTCTGGGTTGTGTCCTTGTGTCAGTCCTCACTGTATCTCTGGGGTGTGTCTCGTCTTGTGTGTCTCAGTCCTCACTGTATCTCTGGGTTGTGTCCTTGTGTCTGTCCTCACTGTATCTCTGGGTTGTGTCCTTGTGTCAGTCCTCACTGTATCTCTGGGTGTGTCCTTGTGTCAGTCCTCACTGTATCTCTGGGTTGTGTCCTTGTGTCAGTCCTCACTGTATCTCGGGTTGTGTCCTGTGTCAGTCCTCACTGTATCTCTGGGTTGTGTCCTTGTGTCAGTCCTCACTGTATCTCTGGGTTGTGTCCTTGTGTCAGTCCTCACTGTATCTCTGGGTTGTGTCCTTGTGTCTGTCCTCACTGTATCTCTGGGTTGTGTCCTTGTGTCAGTCCTCACTGTATCTCTGGGTTGTGTCCTTGTGTCTAGTCCTCACTGTATCTCAGGGTTGTGTCCTTGTGTCGTCCTCACTGTATTCTCTGGTTTGTGTCCTTGTGTCAGTCTCACTGTATCTCTGGGTTGTGTCCTTGTGTTCTGTCCTCACTGTATCTCTGGGTTGTGTCCTTGTGTCAGTCCCCACTTGTATCTCTGGTGTTTGTCCTTGTGTCGTCCTCACTGTATCTCTGGGTTGTGTCCTTGTGTCAGTCCTCACTGTATCTCTGGGTTGTGTCCTTGTGTCAGTCCTCACTGTATCTCTGGGTCGTCTCGTCCTTGTGTCAGTCCTCACTGTATCTCTGGGTTCGTGTCCTTGTGTCAGTCCTCACTGTATCTCTGGGTTGTGTCCTTGTGTCAGTCCTCACTGTATCTCTGGGTTGTGTCCTTGTGTCAGTCCTCACTGTATCTCTGGGTGTGTCCTTGTGTCAGTCCTCACTGTATCTCTGGGTGTGTCCTTGTGTCAGTCCTCACTGTATCTCAGGGTTGTGTCCCTTGTGTCAGTCCTCACTGTATCTCTGGGTTGTGTCCTTGTGTCTGTCCTCACTGTATCTCTGGGTCGTGTCCTTGTGTCAGTCCTCACTGTATCTCTGGGTGTGTGTCCTTGTGTCATGTCCTCACTGTATCTCTGGGTTTGTGGTCCTTGTGTCAGTCCTCACTGTATCTCTGGGTTGTGTCCTGTGTCGCTCCGTATCGTATCTTCTGGGCTGTGGTCCTTGTGTTCGTCCTCACTGTATCTCTGGGTTGTGTCCTTGTGTCAGTCCTCACTGTATCTCAGCGTGCGTTCGTTCCTGTGTCAGTCCTCACTGTATCTCTGGGTTGTGTCCTTGTGTCAGTCCTCACTGTATCTCTGGTGTTGTGTCCTTGTTCGTCTCCTGTATCAGGGTGGTCTTGTGTCAGTCCTCACTGTATCTCAGGGTTGGTCCTTGTGTCGTCCTCACTGTATCTCTGGGTCGTTCTGTGTCGTCTCACTGTACTTGGTGTGTCCTTGTGTCGTCCTCACTGATTCGGGTGTTCTTGTGTCAGTCCTCATGTTCTGGGTGTGTCTGTGTAGCCTCACTGTATCTCGGGTGTGTCTGTGTCTCCTCTGTATCTCGGGTGTCTTGTGTCGTCTCACTGTATCTCGGGGTGTCTTGTGTCTCCTCCTGTACTCGGGTGGTCCTTGTGTGTCTCACTGTATCCGGGGTGTGTCTGTGTGTCTCACTGTATCTCTGGGGTGTGTCTTGTGTCTGTCGCACTGTATCTTGGGTGTTCCTTGTGTCAGTCCTCACTGTATCTCGGGTGGGTCCTTGTGTAGTCCTCACTGCAGGTGGTCCTGGTCGTCTCCCTCTCTGGTTGTCTTGTGTCAGTCCTCACTGTATCTCTGGGTTTCCTTGTGTCGTCAGTATCTTGGGTTTGTCCTTGTGGAGTCCTCACTGTATCTCAGATATGGTCCTTGTGTCAGTCCCCACTGATCTATGGGCCTGGGTCCTTGTGTCAGTCCTCACGATCTCTGGGTTTGTCCTGTGTCAGACCTCACTCGTATCTTCATGTCTGGGTCGCATTGGGCAGTACCTCCACTGTATCCTGGGTGTGTCTTGTGTCAAGTTCTCACTGTATCTTGAGGTTTGTGCCTTGTTCAGTGCTCACTGATTCAGGGATGTCCTCTGGTGTCAAGTCCTCACTGATTCTCTAGGTCTTGTCCATTGTGTCTAGTCTCACTTATCTCTGGGATCGTGCCAGTGTCAGTCCTGCACTGTATCTCATGGGTCTGTCCATTGTGTCAGTCCTCACTGATATCTCAGGTCGTGTCTTGTGTCGTCCTCACTGTATCTCTGGGGTCTGTGTGTCAGTCCTCACTGTATCCTGGGTCGTGTCCTTGTGGAGTCCTCACTGTTCTTGGGTTGTGTCCTTGTGCAGTCCGTCACTGGTATCTCTGGGTGTGACCTTGTGTCTGTCCTCCTGAGATCTCATGGGTGTTCCTTGTGTCAGACCTCACTGTATCTCTGGTTGTGTCCTGGTGTCGTCCTCACTGTATCTCGGGGTCGTGGTGTGTCGTCCTCATGTATCCGGGGTCGTGGTCCTTGTGCAGTCCTCACTGTATCTCTGGGTTGTGTCCTTGTGTCAGTCCTCACTGTATCTCTGGGTGTGTCCTTGTGTCAGTCCTCACTGTATCTCGGGTTGTGTCCTTGTGTCAGTCCTCACTGTATCCCCCCCCCCCCCCCCCCCCCCCCCCCCCCCCCCCCCCCCCCCCCCCCCCCCCCCCCCCCCCCCCCCCCCCCCCCCCCCCCCCCCCCCCCCCCCCCCCCCCCCCCCCCCCCCCCCCCCCCCCCCCCCCCCCCCCCCCCCAAAAAAAAAAAAAAAAAAAAAAAAAAAAAAAAAAAAAAAAAAAAAAAAAAAAAAAAAAAAAAAAAAAAAATCTATTCTTCATGTTTGTCCATGTGCAGTCCACCTGTATCTCTGGGTTGTGTCCTTGTGTCATCCTCCTGTATCTTCTGTTGGGTTCCTTGTGTCAAATCCTCACTGTATCTCTGGGTTGTGTCCTTGGTCAGTCCGCTCACTGTATCTCTGGCGTGTTTCCTTCGTCTTCATCCTCACTGTAATCTGGTTGTGTCCCTTTGTCGGTCCATCCTGTAATCTCTGGTTGTGTCCCTGTGTCAGTTCCTCACTGTATCCTGGGTCTGTGTTCCTTGTGTCAGTCCTCACTGTATCTCCCTGGGGATGTGTCCTTGTGGTCTCTCCTCACTGTATCTACTGGGTCTGTGTCCTTGTGTCAGTCTCACTTCTCTTGGATGTGGTCCTGTGTGTCAGTCCTCACTGTATCTCTGGGTTGGTCCTTGTGATCAGTCCTCACTGTATCTCTGGGGTGTGTCCTTGTGTCTGTCCTCACTGTATCTCTGGGTCGTGTCCTTGTGTCAGTCCTCACTGCAGTCCTCTCATTCTATTCATGAACCAGGAGGACCAGGATGAAGGACAGTATCTTGCGTGAGGAGCTTCTTGTTCTCAGCACATATGGGCAGTATTACAACACAGCGATGTATGAGGACCCCGGGATGGCAGATTCACAGGACGCCGCTGACGGTAAATGTTTATTCCCTGTGACTCCAAAGGGAACGTAACTCCATATTTCTATCAATGTCTGCGGAAGACAAATGGAGCGACCCCGACCTCCGAATTGTTGTTTTGCAAATTCTTTTAT
This sequence comes from Allobates femoralis, assembly GCA_033576535.1. Lineage (NCBI taxonomy): Eukaryota > Metazoa > Chordata > Amphibia > Anura > Aromobatidae > Allobates > Allobates femoralis. Next base: position 16,523,004 of record JARQOC010000013.1, read on the forward strand.
TTGCAAATATTTGTGTGATTAATGAACAGAAGGAAAATGGATTCATCTGGACGGAGCAGAACGGCAGAGGATCCTGGCTCCAGTTGTGCAATCCTCCGCTGATTTCCTCACGTAACCCTTCATCCTCCATAGATCTGTTCTCAAAGTTCACATAATATCTGGGCAACAGATCCAGTGCCGGACAGATGGCGCCTGAATGGTTTTATATGGGAGATTCCCCTTACAAGGGATTCACAATGGGCATAGAAAAGAAAAACACAAAGACACAGGGGTCAGTGGGTGCTCTCCTCTGTGGAGACACGGGGGTCAGTGGGTGCTCTCCTCTGTGGAGACACGGGGGTCAGTGAGGGCTCTCCTCTGTGGAGACACGGGGGTCAGTGGGTGCTCTCCTCTGTGGAGACACGGGGGTCAGTGAGGGCTCTCCTCTGTGGAGACACGGGGGTCAGTGGGGGCTCTCCTCTGTGGAGACACGGGGGTCAGTGGGTGCTCTCCTCTGTGGAGACACGGGGGGGTCAGTGGGGGCTCTCCTCTGTGGAGACACGGGGGGGTCAGTGGGTGCTCTCCTCTGTGGAGACACGGGGGTCAGTGGGGGCTCTCCTCTGTGGAGACACGGGGGTCAGTAGGGGCTCTCCTCTGTGGAGACACGGGGGTTAGTGGGTGCTCTCCTCTGTGCAGACATGGGGGTCAGTGGGTGGTCACCTCTGTGGAGACACGGGGGTCAGTGGGTGCTCTCCTCTGTGGAGACACGGGGGTCAGTGGGTGCTCTCCTCAGTGGAGACACGGGGGTCAGTGGGTGGTCACCTCTGTGGAGACACGGGGGTCAGTGGGTGCTCTCCTCTGTGGAGACACGGGGGTCAGTGGGTGCTCTCCTCTGTGGAGACACGGGGGTCAGTGGGTGCTCTCCTCAGTGGAGACACGGGGGTCAGTGGGTGGTCACCTCTGTGGAGACACGGGGGTCAGTGGGTGCTCTCCTCTGTGGAGACACGGGGGTCAGTGGGTGCTCTCCTCTGTGGAGACACGGGGGTCAGTGGGTGCTCTCCTCTGTGGAGACACGGGGTCAGTGAGGGCTCTCCTCTGTGGAGACACGGGGGTCAGTGGGGGCTCTCCTCTGTGGAGACACGGGGGTCAGTGGGTGCTCTCCTCTGTGGAGACACGGGGGTCAGTGGGGGCTCTCCTCTGTGGAGACACGGGGGTCAGTAGGGGCTCTCCTCTGTGGAGACACGGGGGTTAGTGGGTGCTCTCCTCTGTGCAGACATGGGGGTCAGTGGGTGCTCTCCTCTGTGGAGACACGGGGGTCAGTGGGTGATCTCCTCAGTGGAGACACGGGGGTCAGTGGGTGCTCTCCTCTGTGGAGACACGGGGGTCAGTGGGTGCTCTCCTCTGTGGAGACACGGGGGTCAGTGGGTGCTCTCCTCTGTGGAGACACGGGGGTCAGTGGGTGCTCTCCTCTGTGGAGACATGGAGGTCAGTGGGTGCTCTCCTCTGTGGAGACACGGGGGTCAGTGGGTGCTCTCCTCTGTGGAGACACAGGGGTCAGTGGGGGCTCTCCTCTGTGGAGACACGGGGGTCAGTGGGTGCTCTCCTCTGTGGAGACACGGGGGTCAGTGGGTGCTCTCCTCTGTGGAGACACGGGGGTCAGTGGGTCCTCTCCTCTGTGGAGACACGGGGGTCAGTGGGGGCTCTCCTCTGTGGAGACACGGGGGTCAGTGGGTGCTCTCCTCTGTGGAGACACGGGGGTCAGTGGGTGGTCACCTCTGTGGAGACACGGGGGTCAGTGGGTGCTCTCCTCTGTGGAGACACGGGGGTCAGTGGGTGCTCTCCTCTGTGGAGACACGGGGGTCAGTGGGTGCTCTCCTCAGTGGAGACACGGGGGTCAGTGGGTGTTCTCCTCTGTGGAGACATGGGAGTCAGTGGGTGCTCTCCTCTGTGGAGACACGGGGGTCAGTGGGGGCTCTCCTCTGTGGAGACACGGGGGTCAGTGGGTGCTCTCCTCTGTGGAGACACGGGGGTCAGTGGGTGCTCTCCTCTGTGGAGACACGGGGGTCAGTGGGTGCTCTCTGTGGAGACACGGGGGTCAGTGGGTGCTCTCCTCTGTGGAGACACGGGGGTCAGTGGGTGCTCTCTGTGGAGACACGGGGGTCAGTGGGTGCTCTCCTCTGTGGAGACACGGGGGTCAGTGGGGGCTCTCCTCCGTGGAGACACGGGGGTCAGTGGGTGCTCTCCTCTATGGAGACACGGGGGTCAGTGGGTGCTCTCCTCTGTGGAGACACGGGGGTCAGTGGGTGCTCTCTGTGGAGACACGGGGGTCAGTATGTGCTCTCCTCTGTGGAGACACGGGGGTCAGTATGTGCTCTCTGCGGAGACACGGGGTTCAGCGGGTGCTCTCCTCTGTGGAGACACGGGGGTCAGGGGGTGCTCTCCTCTATGGAGACACAGGGGTCAGTGGGTGCTTTCCTCTGTGGAGACACAGGGGTCAGTGGGTGCTCTTCTCTGTGGAGACACAGGGGTCAGTGGGTGTGTGGCGCCCCTGCGTCCAGGTGGCCACAAAGGGTACTGCAGCCAGGCAGTTAGGACATGGTAAACACTACACCCTCACAGCCCACATCCCCACGCATAGAGAGGGTTCACATCCAGCTCTGAGGTCAGACACTATATGAGACCAGAGGAGTGGTGGATGAGGAGTGGGTTGGGCACACCAGAAGGTCAGGTGACTGACAGTATATAGAGAGGGGGAGGAGTGAAGGAAGTTCAGTAGGCTGAAGTAGCTGAGATGCAAAGACAGAGAGCCGCACGTCCTGGAAGAGCCTAAGCTGAGGAGCGCAGACCCGTACTGAGCCAATGCGAGCCAGATGGGGGGGGAAAGCCCGTCCAAGATGCTGAAACCACCAGGAGTGTGATAGACAGAGAAGGGACGGTGTAACCCGTGCCCTGGACAGCAGCAGAAGCTACTAACAGCAGGTGGAGAAGCCCTCCTAGATACCGAAGGAAACAGAGGAAGGAGCCTGGTAGTTTAATGCTGTGGACTACTGCAGGCTGGGCTAAGGCAGAGTGTCAGCTCTGAAGGGGACCGATGATTCAAAGGGGACCGATGTTTCACCCGGTATCCCCAGATTCACTGACGGGGAGCTTTAGTTTCAAGCTGGAGTTCCTAACCCAAAGAACAGGCAGCTCAGTGACACACTAGGACTCACAGAAGCCCGAGTCACCGCTATACTGTTCAGCGTCCGCATACACCCGTGTAAGACGGAGAGAGAGAGTAATAGCCCGGAAAGGCACACTTAAAGACTGTGTGAGGGGTCACAAGGAGAGAGGAGCCTGGCTGCAGGAGAGAAGGGAACCCGGAAAGAGAGAATGCAACTGAATGTTAAGAGCTGTGTAAAGAATTGCAGATGACCTGTAGACTGTTTGAAAGAACTTAAGTAAAGCTTTGGAAACCCTGCATCGTCTCCTGCCTGCTTCCATCTGCAGAACCTTTCTCCCATACAGGCTTGCACTGGAAAGATCTCAACCTGCAGAGCTACAGCCTGTCAGCACCAACGCTGAGGAGAGATCCCTGCAGCTGCAAAGTAAGTGTGCTCCACTACACCAAATAGACTTTAACTCCTTACTGCCCCGGGGGATACAGTTCTCCCCACTAGAACTATACCATCCCCGCTGCCATTCCATCACCCCCGGAGGTTCTGCAGCAGCCGCGGCCCCATAGCTGGCCGCACCAAGTGGGTGGCGTCACCCGTGACAATATCCCTTGTAAATATTCCCCTTTTATTGTGCTGAGCCAGGGACACGGTCCGGACCAGGCCACCTGTGACATCCCCAGCAGCAGATCGGTCCGGTACCGAGTACCCCACGTCCCTTGGGCTCCACAACCTGGCGTCACGAACAGGATCTACCCGGTCCAAAAGAATTGGACCTTGTGCGCCAAAAGAACTGTTTCTAGACTTTTCCCGCCAAAATCTGACCCCAATGGCGGCCACAGGGGACTAGCGCCATGTGCAGGGGAGGCGTGCCTAAGACTCCCATCGTGGGCCGGTCCGGTCCAAGGCGCGAAAAGAAGGTCCCGCCCTGGCTCTCCTTAACTCCGGGAGAGCCAGCAGTCACTCTCAAAGAAGAGCCGCCGCCCCTAGACCCTTCTACCAAAGAGCTGGCGCGAACGAAGCAGGAAATCGTCATCAGGAGGGGGTGGAGCAGGCAACCGGAAAAGAAGGAATCGCCATTCCAGTACACGAGGACGGAAGCGGAGGACGCAGTAACCAGCACTCCACCCGGAAGACCACGCGTGATCCCGGAGGGCCCACAGAAAGATTTAGTGGAGGAACCCAGCCGAGGAGAGACCCCGTGTGACCGAGAGGAGATGGCGGAAGGCGGAGAAGAACGTTCCCGCGTCCTAGACACCCGGAGGGGTGTATTGCGGCTGCTGCCCCCGAGGATGACACGGGTTCAGGAAGCTAATACAACCCGGATCCAGATAGACATCGACCGCAGCCCGAACTATGAAGTCCAGCTGCAGCGACCCGGCCGGGTCGAGGAGCACGGGCGTGCCGCGAGCGACGCCGAAGGCCGTACCGCGATACTCGTCGATGTGAGTACCCCGCCAGCTATCGTGAACCAGACATGGAGAGAATGTAGACCCGCTCGGAGCCCTGCCGGAAGGTTTCCTGAAGCTGCCGGAGCCCCTGATCCCAGCACCAAAGACACTCGAGGTAAAGGGAGAGCAGCTGCGTTGTTGGTGGGAGCGGAGTAAAGACTGTCAAGATCTGATGGGCTTCCTAGGAGATCCTGGAGGTGAAGTAGGCCCCGCGGAGGTCATAACCCGAGAGGAGTATATCAGGAGATGTGTCCGGAGATGGGAGAAGGAGGAGGTCGAGAGGCTAGCGCAGAAGCAGGAAATGGTGGCCCGCGCAAAGGACGCCAAGAACGTAGCCCGCCGCGACCGTGAGATCCAGGACTCCCCGAGACATGAGGGCCAAATTGTAAAGATCATCCGAGAGAGAGGTTATGCCTTCGCCCGCGAACCCGGAGCGCGGTATGATATCTTTATTAACAAGCGGGAGGTGGAAGAGGAGCTCCCGCCAGACCATCCAGATCGCCAGGTCGAGATCGGCGAGTGGGTATCTTACCACATTGCACAAGGCGAGCGCGGCCCGTACGGCCTCCAAGTTAAAAGACTTTGTTTACAGTCCGAGCAAGCAGAGAAAGATGAAGCCTCGACTGCAGAATATTGTGAAGTGCGAGATGACTTCAATGAGCCCAGCTACACTGATGTGGCGACCAACACGGATCCAGTGATCATCTTTGAAACTCCAACACTGACAAGAGACGCCATCACTCAGACACCAGAGAGCTACCTGCTGATTGACGCTCTACAACACCTGGAGTTATTCCCCAAGAGGAAGTCAGCACCGCAGACGCTGCCATGGAAGCAAGCGAAGGAGTGAACACGGGTCCTTAAAGAAGTACAGATGAAGATACTGTAAGTGTGAATGTACATTGTTCCTTATTGATCCCCCAACCTTACCTGAGTGAATGTTAGCATTCCCCTGTCTGTCTTATGTGTCTCAAACTGAACATTTGCATCATGAACAATGACGTGATACTAACTTTCTTGTAAATAGTTAAGCACACTTGTGTGCTCCCCTTTGGTTTTAAGACCAGATGCAAATGCGAAGTAATGCACGAGACTGTAACCGTTTTGAAGCTGCTTTTTGAGACTTTTGCACTTTTTGAGAATTTTTTGAAAGTTTTAGCACTTTTTGAAAAGAAGAGAGATTTTATACTTTTATACGAAGTAATGTTTATAATGTGTATTTTACAGGAAAGAGGGTAATGACGAGTATATACTCATGCACTCATGTTTATAGTTAAAGCAACGTTCCAAGAATCGTGCCTCCCGGAAGGGAAGAAACCAAGAATTCATAATGTTTATTGTTATATAATATAAAAATGTTTTCAGGGTAACCAATGTCGAGTCGCGCGCGGACGCGCTGTTTAACTCCGGGAGAATGTGGCGCCCCTGCGTCCAGGTGGCCACAAAGGGTACTGCAGCCAGGCAGTTAGGACATGGTAAACACTACACCCTCACAGCCCACATCCCCACGCATAGAGAGGGTTCACATCCAGCTCTGAGGTCAGACACTATATGAGACCAGAGGAGTGGTGGATGAGGAGTGGGTTGGGCACACCAGAAGGTCAGGTGACTGACAGTATATAGAGAGGGGGAGGAGTGAAGGAAGTTCAGTAGGCTGAAGTAGCTGAGATGCAAAGACAGAGAGCCGCACGTCCTGGAAGAGCCTAAGCTGAGGAGCGCAGACCCGTACTGAGCCAATGCGAGCCAGATGGGGGGGAAAGCCCGTCCAAGATGCTGAAACCACCAGGAGTGTGATAGACAGAGTAGGGACGGTGTAACCCGTGCCCTGGACAGCAGCAGAAGCTACTAACAGCAGGTGGAGAAGCCCTCCTAGATACCGAAGGAAACAGAGGAAGGAGCCTGGTAGTTTAATGCTGTGGACTACTGCAGGCTGGGCTAAGGCAGAGTGTCAGCTCTGAAGGGGACCGATGATTCACCCGGTATCCCCAGATTCACTGACGGGGAGCTTTAGTTTCAAGCTGGAGTTCCTAACCCAAAGAACAGGCAGCTCAGTGACATACTAGGACTCACAGAAGCCCGAGTCACCGCTATACTGTTCAGCGTCCGCATACACCCGTGTAAGACGGAGAGAGAGAGTAATAGCCCGGAAAGGCACACTTAAAGACTGTGTGAGGGGTCACAAGGAGAGAGGAGCCTGGCTGCAGGAGAGAAGGGAACCCGGAAAGGGAGAATGCAACTGAATGTTAAGAGCTGTGTAAAGAATTGCAGATGACCTGTAAACTGCTTGAAAGAACTTAAGTAAAGCTTTGGAAACCCTGCATTGTCTCCTGCCTGCTTCCATCTGCAGAACCTTTCTCCCATACAGGCTTGCACTGGAAAGATCTCAACCTGCAGAGCTACAGCCTGTCAGCACCAACGCTGAGGAGAGATCCCTGCAGCTGCAAAGTAAGTGTGCTCCACTACACCAAATAGACTTTAACTCTGTACTGCCCCGGGGGGATACAGTTCTCCTCACTAGAACTATACCATCCCCGCTGCCATTCCATCACCCCCGGAGGTTCTGCAGCAGCCGCGGCCCCATAGCTGGCCGCACCAAGTGGGTGGCGTCACCCGTGACAATATCCCTTGTAAATATTCCCCTTTTATTGTGCTGAGCCAGGGACACGGTCCGGACCAGGCCACCTGTGACATCCCCAGCAGCAGATCGGTCCGGTACCGAGTACCCCACGTCCCTTGGGGCTCCACAGGTGCTCTCCTCTGTGGAGACACGAGGGTTAGTGGGTGCTCTCCTCTGTGGAGACACGGGTGTCAGTGGGTGCTCTCCTCTGTGGAGACACGGGGGTCAGTGGGTGCTCTCCTCTGTGGAGACACGGGGGTCAGTGGGTGCTCTCCTCTGTGGAGACACGGGGGTCAGTGGGTGCTCTCTGTGGAGACACGGGGGTCAGTGGGTGCTCTTCTCTGTGGAGACACGGGGGTCAGTGGGTGCTCTCCTCTGTGGAGACACGGGGGTCAGTGGGTGCTCTCCTCTGTGGAGACACGGGGTCAGTGGGTGCTCTCCTCTGTGCAGACACGGGGTCAGTGGGTGCTCTCCTCTGTGCAGACACGGGGCGCAGTGGGTGCTCTCCTCTGTGGAGACACGGGGGTCAGTGGGGGCTCTCCTCTGTGGATACACGGGGGTCAGTGGGTGCTCTCCTCAGTGGAGACACGGGGCTCAGTGGGTGCTCTCCTCTGTGGAGACACGGGGGTCAGTGGGTGCTCTCCTCTGTGGAGACACGGGGGTCAGTGGGTGCTCTCCTCTGTGGAGACACGGGGGTCAGTGGGTGCTCTCCTCTGTGGAGACATGGGGGTCGGTGGGTGCTCTCCTCTGTGGAGACACACGGGTCAGTGGGTGCTCTCCTCTGTGGAGACACGGGGATCAGTGGGTGCTCTCCTCTGTGGAGACACGGGGGTCAGTGGGGGCTCTCCTCTGTGGAGACACGGGGGTCAGTGGGGGCTCTCCTCTGTGCAGACACGGGGGTCAGTGGGTGATCTCCTCTGTGGAGACACGGGGATCAGTGGGTGCTCTCCTCTGTGTAGACACGGGGTCAGTGGGGGCTCTCCTCTGTGGAGACACGGGGGTCAGTGGGTGCTCTCCTCTGTGTAGACACGGGGGTCAGTGGGGGCTCTCCTCTGTGGAGACACGGGGGTCAGTGGGTGCTCTCCTCAGTGGAGACACGGGGGTCAGTGGGTGCTCTCCTCAGTGGAGACACGGGGGTCAGTGGGTGCTCTCCTCTGTGTAGACACGGGGGTCAGTGGGGGCTCTCCTCTCTGTGGAGACACGGGGGTCAGTGGGTGCTCTCCTCTGTGGAGACACGGGGTCAGTGGGTGCTCTCTGTGGAGACACGGGGATCAGTGGGTGCTCTCCTCTGTGGAGACACGGCGTTCAGTGGGTGGTCACCTCTGTGGAGACACGGGGGTCAGTGCGTGCTCTCCTCTATGGAGACATGGGGGTCAGTGGGTGCTCTCCTCTGTGGAGACTCGGGGGTCAGTGGGTGCTCTCCCCTATGGAGATATGGGGGTCAGTGGGTGCTCTCCTTGTGGAGACACGGGGGTCAGTGGGTGCTCTCCTCTGTGGAGACACGGGGGTCAGTGGGTGCTCTCCTCTGTGGAGACACAGGGGTCAGTGGGTGCTCTCCTCTGTGGAGACACGGAGGTCAGTGGGTGCTCTCCTCTGTGGAGACACGGGGGTCAGTGGGTGCTCTCTGTGGAGTCACGGGGGTCAGTGGGTGCTCTCTTCTGTGGAGACACAGGGGTCAGTGGGTGCTCTCCTCTGTGGAGACACGGGGGTCAGTGGGTGCTCTCCTCTGTGGAGACACGGGGGTCAGTGGGTGCTCTCCTCTGTGGAGACACGGGGGTCAGTGGGTGCTCTCCTCCGTGGAGACACGGGGGTCAGTGGGTGCTCTCCTCTGTGGAGACACGGGGGTCAGTGGGTGCTCTCTGTGGAGACACAGTGGTCAGTGGGTGCTCTCCTCTGTGGAGACACGGGGGTCAGTGTGTGCTCTCCTCTGTGGAGACATGGGCGTCAGTGGGCGCTCTCCTCTCTGTGGAGACACGGGGGTCAGTGGGTGCTCTCCTCTGTGGAGACACGGGGGTCAGTGGGTGCTCTCTGTGGAGACACGGGGATCAGTGGGTGCTCTCCTCTGTGGAGACACGACGTTCAGTGGGTGGTCACCTCTGTGGAGACACGGGGGTCAGGGCGTGCTCTCCTCTATGGAGACACGGGTGTCAGTGGGTGCTCTCCTCTATGGAGACACGGGGGTCAGTGGGTGCTCTCCTCTGTGGAGACACGGGGGTCAGTGGGTGCTCTCCTCTGTGGAGACACGGGGGTCAGTGGGTGCTCTCCTCTGTGGAGACTCGGGGGTCAGTGGGTGCTCTCCTCTATGGAGATATGGGGGTCAGTGGGTGCTCTTTATTGTGGAGACATGGCGGTCAATGGTGCTCTCCTATGTGGAGACATGGCAGTCAGTGGGCGTCACCTCTGTGGAGACACGGGGGTCAGTGGGTGCTCTCCTCTGTGTAGACATGGGGGTCAGTGGGTGCTCCCGTCCGCTGATCCGGTCACCTTTAGAAAGACCGCATGGACCACGGCTCATCCCAGCTGAACTCCTGAACCCCTTAACCATGGGCAGAACACTACTCAGACAACACAGGGTGAGGGAACCACACAATGGTTAGACTTTCTTGGATCCCCAACGGTCAAAGGCATATAAAACATAACCAAGCAAAACACCCAATGTAACAAGCAACAGAGTCTCACCCTTCCGCTGGTTCACCAGGAATTAGACACTTCATGCCTTCAAGGGCTTCCAAGGCCAACTACGCTAATCCAGCAGCACCCGGCTATTGGCGGGCACCCACCAAAAAAAGAATAGTGGCAAGCTTAGGAAGCTGACCGAGCACAGCAAAGTCTGTAGCCAGGTGACCTAATTGTCCCAACCTGGATATCTTCCTTACGTAATCTCTGATATTTCAGCTGAATCCTAGAATCCTAGGCTAAACTCCTGCAGAATATAATTCAGTTCTGGTGATCCTCTAGTCAGGGCCGAAGTCCATAGAGGCCACAGAGAATGCATATCCCGGTAAATGAAGCAGGCCCCCCTTATGTATCTCAAGCACTCATCTCAAGGCATTGTGATTCTCCAGGATTGGTGGAATAAGGCTGGGCTCTTATTGGTTGGCATTTCATTCTGATATCTGCATAATACTCCTCTGTGTGATTTAAACAAAGTGGTTGAGGGGGTGAGGGTAATTTAATGTAGCAATATTTAATGTATTGCTACATTATCAATACGCAAACATCTCCAAGGGGCTGCGAGCCGACTAGCGAAAACAAGGTCTCAGTAAACATAATATAATAATATTTATTCATTTATATAGCGCTATTAATTCTATAGCACTTTACATACATTTGCAACACTGTCCCCATTTGGGGCTCACAATCTAAATATCCTATCAGTATGTCTTTGAAATGTGGGAGGAAACTGGAGTGTCCGGAGGAAACCCACGCAAACACGGGGAGAACATACAAACTCCCTGCAGATGTTGTCCTTGGTGGGAATTGAACCCAGGACCTCAGCGCTGCAAAGCAACAGTGCTAACCACTGAGCCACCGTGGTGGACAAAAAACAAAAGACCTATACATCTGGCCAAATTAAGAAAATGTAACCCTTGCCATGCACTGTAAAAGGCTGTGACGTTCCAAATAATGCAGTACAAAATCTTGAAGACGGGCTTGTGACTCTAGTCTGGTTCCAACCCTCCGTAGAGCCACTCAAATTAGGGGGTTGTGCAGTGAGCCGGGACTCAGTATACGGTAGAGGTCTGATGAAGCTGCCAGTCCAAAATACAGGTCAGATGCAGTATTGCATGTGAACCATGTGGAAGAGAATAACGCGTTGGGCAGATATCTTTGTCAATTCTCACATAATGACTGATAATTTTTGCTGAAATAAAAGTCAGGAACATATAATAAAAATATGTTTTCCATGGTCTCTGGGGGCTGACAGCCCTGAGACTATGAGCCCCTCTTAGGGTGTGTGCTCACGGTCAGTGTCTTGCCGCTACATCCGAAACGCTGCATAGTACAGTATAAGCATAGTGGATGGGATTGTAAGACATCCCATTCTCACTTTTGTTAACCCGCCCGCAGTGTGTTTGGAGCTGCGGTGCGGGTTGCCGGAAGTCCGCTCCTCCGCAGCATGTTTATTTCATGCTGCGGAGTCTGAAGCGGCTGCCATTAGGTGACTGCAGGGAGAAGCCGCCCGCACCCGCCGCACACGGTAAGTACAGTCGCTCTGCGGCCACCTGCTGCTTCACTCAGCGGCTGACTGCGGTTTTTTTTCGCGGCCACAACTGCCGCAAGTGCCTATACATTGTATGGGGCTTGCCGCAACTGTGCCGCAAGTGCAGCCGGTATGCGGTAATCGCGGCAGATGCGGTTTTTTCACCGCATCTGCCGCGATTTAAAAAAAACGCTGATGTGAAAGTACCCTTATCTACACAGCCTCCCTCTCCAACTTCTCCTCCCATGTAATAATTAAAGAAAGTTAAGGAATGCAGCATCAAAGATGAAGCAAAGATTCAACATTTCTTTGTTCTCTTAGCTAGAAAACATTTAAGGCAAATTTCATGCACCATCTTAATATTAGAATTATGAATCTTATATTTTCAGAATCCACATGAAATGGTGAACATGTAACACTGTTTTGCTATACTTGGTAATGGCTGGAATCACAGTATTCCTTCCTTTTAAAGAAGAGGACCAGGAAGAAAGTTAAGGGAAGTTGGGGTGACGAAGAACCTAACCACAAATGTTTTATTGGGAATTGATTTGGGGTAGTAGGTTGCTCAGTATGTCCCTAATAAACCATTCCGATCTGATATTGCATGTAATGTCAATGTTGAAGATTTGAGTAAGTGTATTGATGTTGTGCCTCTTAATAAATTGGATAATGGTGTTGGGCAGCTCAGATGTGTCACACTACGGGGTGATATTGCTGAGGATACCCTGAAGGTAGAAGTCAGAACAAAGGGAGATGGAGGCAGGCATGAGGACCATAAGGTAAGTACTCACATGCAGCTTGCCAGTGTCATGACGGACTGTGACATGGCTGATGGTAGCTGCTCCATAATTACCACTGATCCTGAGGCAACACATGAGGAGGGAAAAGTGTCTGGATGTTGGGAAAGATGTGCTCACTACCTGTCAGGGTGATGGAAAAGCAATATCCATAACCTGTCAGAGTAGTGGGGAAGCGGTACCTACAGCCGGTCTAGAGAATAGGAAAGTCATGCCCATAACCTTTCCGGCTGATGTGAAAGCGGATCCCCTTGCCAGTATGGACCATGGGAAAGTTGTACCCATAGCCTGTCTGGAGGGGAATGTGGTGCCCACTGTCTGTCAGGGAGATGAGAAACCAATACCCATCACCTGTCAGAATGGAGGAATGGCAGTTCCCACAGCCTGTCAAGAAGAGGGACAGCTGTCTGTAGCTTGTCAGGGTGATGGGAAAGTCGTATCTCCAGCCGGTCAAGGCAATGGGAAGGTGTCATTATTACCCAGGAAGACAGCCCACCTAGTCGCCGTCACCCACAGGCTGAGTACTGGGAATGCAGGCAATGCACTACCTTCTTTGCCTTCAGCCTGCAAAGGAATAACTGAACCAATTGCTGACCCATAACAGCTCTGAGGAGGGTTTCTGTAAAGTTGGGGCTTTTGCGCCACTTCTGGCTCTCTCTAGGTGAAGGGTTTTGGACTATCATACCAACAGATGCCATTCTTGAGGTGCTAAGTAACCTTGCAGAGACGCTTATTTCTGAGTCCAAAATGGAGAAGTTTCTGTGGGATTAAGGTAGGGGTACCATGAGGTGGGCATTTGAGACAGTCGGTAATACTCTCCCTTTCCACCTCTAAAAGTGGGAGGTGTCAGGAACATAAAATAAAATAATGTTTTCCTTTGTTCAAGGGCTGACACTCAACCCCGTTCTGTGTAAAACGTCACACACAGCCTCTCTATCATCCCCTCCCCTTGACAGGAAATTAAGTTCTTATATGACCCTAAAGAATGCAACTAAGAGAAGGCGTATTTCATACATCACTTTAATATTAGAAAAATGAAAATTATATTTTCAGAATCCATACAACTTGGCAAAATTAAAAGACTGTTTTGCTTCACTGGTCAATGGCCGGAATCATACCAAATGGATTCTTGCCTGTCAAAAAATTGTAGCTATGATGTGTTTCCTGCCTATCAAAAATTAAAATTCAGAACTGAGACAAGAATATGTTTCAAGTGCCATGCTCTGAGGCTGGGATATGGTCAAGAGTGGCAATTCCAAAATTCTCCCTAGGAGTGATCACTTTTCTAAACCCATTGGTATGACGTCACTAAGTAGGATATAATGATAGGAGATGTGATAATAAAAACCAAGACTACCATTTTGTGACTTATTCAGATGATGGAAGAACACAGCAAGAAGTAAAGCTATGAGGCTGGATCATATTTCTTCTAAGGGGTCTCCTTCCCTCCCTAAATTTCACTGCATGACACAAGTTTAGTAAGTCTCTTAAGTTTTTCCCTTTTATTTTTATGTAACTTTCTATATTGCATTGTATTTCATCCCCTTTGTAAAATCTTGTACAGTAAGTTTGATCCCTTGCTGATTTTGTACATTTGCTGACTGACACAGACATAAACAGCCTATAAATGTAAGGGTCGGTTAATTTTAACAGTGAGAGATAGAATATCAAAAATAAAATCCAGAAAATCACATTGTCTAAATGATATAATTTAGCATTTTGCTGAAAGAAATAAGTATTTGATCCCTCTGGCATACAAGACTTAATACTTGGTGGTAAACTCTTGTTGGCAGCACAGCAGTCAGACGTTTCTTGTAGTTGATGATGAGGTTTGCGCACACATCAGTAGGAATTTTGGCCCACTCCTCTGTGCAGATCATCTCTAAATCATTAAGATTTTGAGGCTGTTGTTTGGCAACTCAGAGTTAGAGCTCCTCCATAAGTTTTCTATGGGATTAAGGCTAGGCCACTCCATGATCTTAATCTTCTTCTTTTTGAGCCCCTCCTTTGTTGCCTTGGCTGTATGTTTTGGGTCATTGTTGTGCTGGAAGATCCGGCCACGGCCCATTTTTAATGTCCTGGTGGAGGGAAGGAGGTTGTCACCCATGATTTTATGGTACATGACTTCATTCATTGTCCCATTGATGCAGTGAGCTCGTCCTGTGCCCTTAGCAGAGAAACACTCCCAAAACATAATGTGTCCTCCACCATGCTTCACTGTGGGGATGGTGTTCTTTGGGTCATAGGATTTCTCTTCCTCCAAACATGGCGAGTTGAGTTAATGCCAAAGAGCTCAATGTTTGTCTCCTCTGACCACAGCACCTTCTCCCAATCACTCTCACAATCACCAAGGTGCCATCGACAAACTTCAGACAGAGGCACATGGTTTTCTTGGTGACAGTGGTTCCAGCTGTCTTGAGATCATTAACAAGTTCCCCCGTGTAGATTTAGGCTGATCTCTCACCTCCTCATGATCCTGGATCCCCCACGAGGTGAGGTATTACATGGAGCCCCAGATCGATGTGGACTGACCTCATTGTGTATTTCCTCCATTTTCTTCCTATTGCACCCACAGTTGTCTCCTTCTCCCCCAGCTTTGTCTTCCTTATGGTCTTGTAGCACATTGCAGCCTTGTGCAGGTCTAGGATCTTTTCCCTGACATCCTTACAAAGCTCTGTGGTCTTCCCATGTTGCAGAGGTTAGAGGTGACTGATTCATTGAGTGTGCGGACAGGAGTCTTTATACCGGTGTAAATGTAAGACAGCTGTCTGTAATTTAGGTAACGAGGTGATCAGGAGCCGATAACTGCTCTGTAGGAGCCAGAACTCCTAATGGTTAGTAAGGGGTCAAATACTTATTTCTCTCTGCAAAATGCAAATATGTTTATATCATTTAGACCATGTGACTTTCTTATCTTTGATTTTCTATCTCTCATGGCCACTTTACACGCGGCTACATTTCTAGCTTATCCACAGGTAACTTACTGGCTGCAGTGAAACCATGGAGACATTATTCCATTTGTACACAGCAACAAGATGGAACCTTGTCTCCATGATTTCACTGCAGCCAGTAAGTTACCTGTGAATAAGCTAGAAATGTAGCCGCGTGTAAAGTGGCCATCACTGTTAAAATTAACCTCCCTTTACAGTTATAGACAGTTCATGTCTTTGTCAAGGGGCAAACTTACAAAATCAGCAAGGGATCAAATACTTACCGTATATACTCGTGTATAAGCCGACCCGTGTATAAGCCGACCCCCCTACTTTTGCCCCCAAAATCTGGGAAAACCTATTGACTCGTGTATAAGCCGAGGGTGGACCCCAGCACAGGTATACAGCCCCCAGCAGTGTGGTATACAGGCCCCCCCAGTGGTATACAGGCCTCCCCAGTGGTAGTATACAGCCCCTAGCAGTGTGGTATACAGCAGCCTCCCCAGTGGTATATACAGGCCCCAGCAGTGTTACAGCAGCCTCCCCAGTGGTATATACAGCAGCAGCCCCAGTGGTAGTATACAGCAGCCCCAGCAGCCCCAGTGGTAGTATACAGCAGCCCCAGCAGCCCCAGGGGTATATACTGCAGCAGCCTGCCCGCCACCCCCATCAGTATACAGGCCCCCCATTAGTATCCAGGGCCCCCCCTTGCTCTGGAAACCTGTAAAGTAAAATCATTATACTTATCACTGTCCTGTCGCCGCCGTCCCCGCCGCTGCCATCGCGATCCTCCGTCTTCATCCAGCGTCTTCCGGCTTCCTCCTGTGGTGCAGACAATGACGTCATTGCCTTTGCCGACCAGAAGAAGCCGGTAGAAGACGGATGAAGCCGGAGGATCGCGATGGCAGCGGCGGGGACGGCGGCGACAGGACAGTGATAAGTATAATGATTTTACTTTACAGGTTTCCAGAGCAAGGGGGGGCCCTGGATACTAATGGGGGGGGGCCTGTATACTGATGCGGGTTGCCGGCGAGCTGCTGCAGTATATGACTCGCGTATAAGCCGAGGGGGGTACTTTTCAGCCCAATTTTTGGGCTGAAAAACTCGGCTTATACGCGAGTATATACGGTACTTCCTTCTCTGTATATTTTTGTAAACACTGCCTATTATTTCATATTAAATCTATAAAAATAATAGCTTAGTTCTTCTTGCTCTATGACGAAAAACCACGACCCTGTGTAAGCCTCATATTACCAGTAATGAGTGTCCAATCTATCAGAAAAGCGATTGGTGGTGGCAGCATATTTTGCATTTACGTGTTACTACCGTAGCTGTAGAGTCCGGCATTGCCCGGGCATAGTAACTCTTAGTTATAATAGTTATAATTAAATGATTATTTTGCACATAAACATAGAATGTTGTCTGGTTCTACCTCTAGCTCCTCCCCTCCATAGAATGTTGTCTGGTTCTACCTCTAGCTCCTCCCCTCCATAGAATGTTGTCTGGTTCTACCTCTAGCTCCTCCCCTCCATAGAATGTTGTCTGGTTCTACCTCTAGCTCCTCCCCTCCATAGAATGTTGTCTGGTTCTACCTCTAGCTCCTCCTCCTCCATAGAATGTTGACTGGTTCTGCCTCTAGCTCCTCCCTCTCCATAGAATGTTGTCTGGTTCTGCCTCTAGCTCCTCCACTCCATAGAATGTTGTCTGGTTCTGCTTCTAGCTCCGTCTCCATATAATGTTGTCTGGTTCTGCCTCTAGCTCCTCCCCTCCATAGAATGTTGTCTGGTTCTGCCTCTAGCTCCTCCTCCTCCATAGAATGTTGTCTGGTTCTGCCTCTAGCTCCTCCCCCTCCATAGAATGTTGTCTGGTTCTGCCTCTGGCTCCTCCCCCTCCATAAAATGTTATCTGGTTCTGCCTCTAGCTCCTCCCTCTCCATAGAATGTTGTCTGGTTCTACCTCTAGCTCCTCCCCTCCATAGAATGTTGTCTGGTTCTGCCTCTAGCTCCTCCTCCTCCATAGAATGTTGTCTGGTTCTTCCTCTAGATCCGCCTCCATAAAATATTGTCTGGTTCTGCCTCTAGCTCCTCCTCCTACATAAAATGTTGTCTGGTTCTTCCTCTAGCTCCTCTCCCTCCATAGAATGTTGTCTGGTTCTGCCTCTAGCTCCTCCCCCTCCATAGAATGTTGTCTGGTTCTGCCTCTGGCTCCTCCCCCTCCATAGAATGTTATCTGGTTCTGCCTCTGGCTCCTCCCCCTCCATAGAATGTTGTCTGGTTCTCCCTCTAGCTCCTCCCCCTCCATAGAATGTTGTCTGGTTCTGCCTCTGGCTCCTCCCCCTCCATAGAATGTTGTCTGGTTCTACCTCTAGCTCCTCCCTCTCCATAGAATGTTGTCTGGTTCTGCCTCTAGCTCCTCCCCCTCCATAGAATGTTGTCTGGTTCTGCCTCTGGCTCCTCCCCCTCCATAGAATGTTGTCTGGTTCTACCTCTAGCTCCTCCCTCTCCATAGAATGTTGTCTGGTTCTGCCTCTAGCTCCTCCCCCTCCATAGAATGTTTCTGGTTCTGCCTCTGGCTCCTCCCCCTCCATAGAATGTTATCTGGTTCTGCCTCTAGCTCCTCCTCCTCCATAGAATGTTGTCTGGTTCTTGCCTCTAGCTCCGCCTCCATAGAATGTTCTCTGGTTCTGCCTCTAGCTCCGCCTCCATAGAATGTTATCTGGTTCCATCTCTAGCTCCTCCCCCTCCATAGAATGTTGTCTGGTTCTTCCTCTAGATCCTCCTCCATAGAATGTTGTCTGGTTCTGCCTCTAGCTCCGCCTCCATAAATATTGTCTGGTTCTGCCTCTAGCTCCTCCTCCTACATAAAATGTTGTCTGGTTCTGCCTCTAGCTCCTCCCCTCCATAGAATGTTGTCTGGTTCTGCCTCTAGCTCCTCCTCCTCCATAGAATGTTGTCTGGTTCTGCTTCTAGCTCCTCCCCCTCCATAGAATTTTGTCTGGTTCTGCCTCTAGCTCCTCCTCCATAGAATGTTGTCTGGTTCTGACTCTAGATCCTCCTCCATAGAATGCTGTCTGGTTCTGCCTCTAGCTCCTCCTCTCCATAGAATGTTGTCTGGTTCTGCCTCTAGCTCCTCCTCCATACAATGTTGGCTGGTTCTGCCTCTAGCTCCTCCTCCATAGAATGCTGTCTGGTTCTGCCTCTATCTCCTCCCCTCTATAGAATGTTGTCTGGTTCTGCCTCTACCTCCTCCTCCTCCATAGAATGTTGTCTGGTTCTGCCTCTAGCTCCTCCCCTCCATAGAATAATGTCTGGTTCTACCTCTAGCTCTTCCCCCTACATAGAATGTTGTCTGGCTCTGCCTCTAGATCGTCCTCCATAGAATGTTGTCTGGTTCTGCCTCTAGCTCCTCCTCTCCATAGAATGTTCTCTGGTTCTGCCTCTAGCTCCTCCTATCCATAGAATGTTGTCTGGTTCTGCCTCTAGCTCCACCTCCTACATAAAATGTTCTGATTCTACCTCTAGCTCCTCCCCTCCATACAATGTTGTCTGGTTCTGCCTCTAGCTCCTCCTCCTCCATAGAATGTTGACTGGTTCTGCCTCTAGCTCCTCCCCTCCATAGAATGGTGTCTGGTTCTGCTTCTAGCTCCTCCCCTCCATACAATGTTGTCTGGTTCTACCTCTAGCTCCTCCTCCTACATAGAATGTTTTCTGGTTCTGCCTCTAGCTCCTCCTCTCCATAGAATGTTGTCTGGTTCTGTGTATAGCTCCTCCATACAATGTTGTGTGGTTCTGCCTCTAGCTCCTCCTCCTCCATAGAATGTTGTCTGGTTCTGCCTCTAGCTCCTCCTCCTCCATAGAATATTTGTCTGGTTCTGCCTCTAGCTCCTCCTCCTCCATAGAATGTTGCCTGGTTCTGCCTATAGCTCCTCCTCCTCCATAGAATGTTGTCTGCTTCCTCCTCTAGCTCCTCCTCCATAGAATGTTGTCTGGTTCTGCCTCTAGCTCCTCCTCCTCCATAGAATGTTGCCTGGTTCTGCCTATAGCTCCTCCTCCTCCATAGAATGTCGTCTGGTTCTGCCTCGAGCTCCTCCTCCTCCATAGAATGCTGTCTGGTTCTGCCTCTAGATCCTCCCCCTCCATAGAATGTTGTCTGATTCAATGTATAGCACCTCCTCTCCATAGAATGTTGGCTGGTTTTGTGAGGAGGTGGGTTATGAATTGGGTGTAGCTAACTGGAGTGGGTGGGGTTATGTTGAGTGGACAGGGCTTGATACATACATATACACACATATATACACTCAGTTTTTTATATATATGTGGCGCCCCACTGGTCGGTGCACCACAGAAGGGGTACTGAACCCAGATCAGTGTGTGTGGTATCCCAGTGACCAGAGGATGTGATGTTAATCTGAGGCCCTCATCCCTACATTCACACACCTGGAATATGGGGACTAAAGGGTTATCCTGTTTGCCTGGGAGACCCAGCCTCGGTGGGAGAAGCTTAGGTGTAGTGAAAAGAGCAGGAAGAAGGGGGTCAGAACAGAACAGCCATGGAGAGAGACAAAGGAGGAAGGAGAGAAAGCCTGGGGGAGACGAGGAGCGTCGTGCTCGCCTAAGAGGATTACGCAGAGAACGGACACCGGGTCTGAGACTGTGCAGGGTCACACATCCCGGCAGTCAATACCAGAAGTGGGGAATTCCAGATTTCCCAGCCACACAGTGTCAAGAGCAGCGCATAGAGTTCAGCCACACTGACACCTGGGAGCAGGGTGTAAGTAAAGGACTCGAGCTGGCTGTCATATGGCACACACAGGAGAGAGAGGGCAAGCAGCTTAGCTTCAAGCAACTGCAGAAGCCACAAGTAGAAGCGCAGGAAGAGAAAGTGAGGACAGAGGATGGAACCTGAAGGAACATCAGAGAGGCCTTAGAGGGACTTTACATCCTTTGGTGGCTACCCGGCCAGCTACCCGAACAGTGACTGTGTACCTTGCAAACTGAAAAAGTCACCAGTAAAGTCCCCGGTGAGCTCACCATGGTCTGAGACTGTTCCTTCCAGAATCACAGCAGAGACCTCCACCTGCAGAGCCACAGACTGCTATTTCCACACACTGGCTGGAGAAGCTACATGAAGCAAAGTAAGTGTAGAGTACTGAACACGATCCCTCACCAGGCCCATCCATTGCCACTACACCTGCCCTGGGGACCCTCAGCCCTGCCCGAGGAAGGCTTACCATCCACGCTGCCCCAAGTCTCACGTCCTCAGCAGGAATACGTCAGCGGTGGTTCTACTCACCACATACTCCGGGTGGCGTCACGACAAATCCCCTGCAAATACCCATTTTTGGACTGATCACCGAAGTAGGACATAATACTATAAAGGCAAAAAAACCCACCAAAGTTTAGCCAGGTAAAATATCTGATGCACCTAGCAGAGGACCCAAGCATGGGGGCGGCTGTGGCGCCTGCGTCCAGCCATGCTGACAAGGAAGAGACTGGTGGTATTCATGGACACAAGGTTACCAACAGGACTTCAGCCACACAGGTCTAAGTGAAGCAAAGTGCCAGAGCTCAGCCTGTTGGTCACGCCCAACTATTAGATCAGGTGGGCTGCACGGCGCCCCTTTGCTTCACTTAGACCTGTGTGGCTGAAGTCCTGTTGGTAACATTGTGTCCATGAATACCACCACTCTCCTCCTTGTCAACATGGCTGGACGCAGGCGCCACAGCCGCCCCCATGCTTGGGTTGCAGGGGATTGAGCACCGGTGTTCTTACACTTGTGTTGCTACCAGTGGAGCTGGCAGCCCTCTGCTAGGTGCAACGGATATTTTATCAGGCTAAATTTCTCTTTTTGGACTAATCCCAGTCCACGGGACCGGGTCACGACTACTGTGATCCCAGAGAGACAGCACAGGCCCGGCTCCCGAGTACCCCATAGCCTGGGGGTGCATCATTATATATAGATTGTGGGCTTGGTAGGTATATATATTCTTAGCCAGAACCGGTTATATATAATATACATTTCGTAATGGCAAGCATCTCCAATATTCTGCACAATAACCAAGCAGCCGTGCTCATTTCTTTATCCTCGGTCACTAGAATGGTCCTGATGGTAAGGGGGGCGCCAGATAGCTGTTCATCCTGATAATACACACAGTGATGTCACAGTACAGGGATAATACACACAGTGATGTCACAGTACAGGGATAATACACACAGTGATGTCACAGTACAGAGATAATACACACAGTGATGTCACAGTACAGGGATAATACACACAGTGATGTCACAGTACAGAGATAATACACACAGTGATGTCACAGTACAGAGATAATACACAGTGATGTCACAGTACAGGGATAATACACACAGTGATGTCACAGTACAGGATAATACACACAGTGATGTCACAGTACAGAGATAATACACACAGTAATGTCACAGTACAGGGATAATACACACAGTGATGTCACAGTACAGAGATAATAGACACAGTGATGTCACAGTACAGAGATAATACACACAGTGATATCACAGTACAGGGATAATACACACAGTGATGTCACAGTACAGGGATAATACACACAGTGATGTCACAGTACAGGGATCATACACACAGTGATGTCACAGTACAGGGATCATACACACAGTGATGTCACAGTACAGAGATAATACACACAGTGATGTCACAGTACAGAGATAATACACACAGTGATGTCACAGTACAGGGATCATACACACAGTGATGTCACAGTACAGGGATAATAGACACAGTGATGTCACAGTACAGAGATAATACACACAATGATATCACAGTACAGGGATAATACACACAGTGATGTCACAGTACAGGGATAATACACACAGTGATGTCACAGTACAGGGATCATACACACAGTGATGTCACAGTACAGAGATAATACACACAGTGATGTCACAGTACAGGGATCATACACACAGTGATGTCACAGTACAGAGATAATACACCAGTGATGTCACAGTACAGAGATAATACACACAGTGATGTCACAGTACAGAGATAATACACACAGTGATGTCACAGTACAGGGATAATACACACAGTGATGTCACAGTACAGGGATAATACACACAGTGATGTCACAGTACAGGGATAATACACACAGCGATGTCTCAGTACAGGGATAATACACACAGCGATGTCACAGTACAGGGATGATACACACAGTGATATCACAGTACAGGGATAATACACACAGTGATGTCACAGTACAGGGATAATACACACAGTGATGTCACAGTACAGAGATAATACACACAGCGATGTCACAGTACAGAGATAATCCACACAGATGAAGTGTCACACGTTACTACAGAGATAATAACACAGTCAGTCGATGTACACAGAAAGTAACAGGATAATACACACAGTGATGTCACAGTACAGGATGATACACACAGGATGTTACAGTACAGAGAGATAAATACACACAGTGATGTCACAGTACAGAGATAATAACACACAGTGATGTCACAGTACAGGATAATACACACAGTGATGTCACAGTACAGGGATAATACACACAGTGATGTCACAGTACAGGGATGATACACACAGTGATGTTACACGTACAGGGATCATACACACAGTGATGTCACAGTACAGGGATAATACACACAGTGATGTCACAGTACAGGGATAATACACACAGTGATGTCACAGTACAGGATAATACACACAGTGATGTCACAGTACAGGGACAATACAAACAGTGATGTCACAGTACAGGGATCATACACACAGTGATGTCACAGTACAGAGATATACACACAGTGATGTCACAGTACAGGGATATACACACAGTGATGTCACAGTACAGGATAATACAAGTGTCACGTACAGGATAATACACACAGTGATGGTCACACAGTTACAACAGGGATAATACACACAGTGATGTCACAGTACAGGGATAATACACACAGTGATGTTCACAGTACAGGGATAATAAACTATCCAGTACAGATATAACACAGTGATGTCACAGTACAGGGATAATACACACAGGATGTCACAGTACAGGGATAATACACACAGTGATGTCACAGTACAGGGATAATACACACAGTGATGTTCACAGTACAGGGATAATACACACAGTGGAATGTCACCCGTATCAGTGATAATACACACAGTGATGTAGTGGTATACACAATAGTCACAGTGGATAATACACACAGTGATGTCACAGTACAAGGATAATACACACAGTGATGTCACATGTACAGGGATATACACACAGTGATGTCACAGTACAGAGATAATACACACAGTGATGTCACAGTACAGGGATCAAACACACACAGTGATATGGTCACATCAGTACCAGAGAGATCAATACACACAGTGATGTCACAGTACAGAGATAATACACACAGTGATGTCAAGCAGTACAGAGGATAATACACACAGTGATGTCACAGTACAGGGATAATACACACAGTATGTCACAGTACAGGGATAATACACACAGTGATGTCACAGTACAGGATTACACACATGTACTACAGGGATAATACACACAGCGATGTCATCAAGTACAAAGGATGATAATAACACACAGCGATGTCACAGTACAGGGATGAATACACACAGTGATGTCACAGTACAGGGATAATACACACAGTGATGTCACAGTACAGAGATAATACACACAGGATGTCACAGTACAGGATAATCCACACAGTGATGTCACAGTACAGAGATAATACACACAGGATGTCACAGTACAGGATAATACACACAGTGATGTCACAGTACAGGGATGATACACACAGAGATGTTCACAGTACAGGATAATACACACAGTGATGTCACAGTACAGGGATATACACACAGTGATGTTACAGTACAGAGATAATACACACAGTGATGTCACAGTACAGAGATAATACACACAGTGATGTCACAGTACAGGGATCATACACACAGTGATGTCACAGTACAGAGGATAATACACACAGTGATGTCACAGTACAGGGATTAATACACACAGTGATGTCACAGTACAGAGATAATACACACAGTGATGTCACAGTACAGGGACAATACAAACAGTGATGTCACAGTACAGGGATCATGCACACAGTGATGTCACAGTACAGAGATCATACACACAGTGATGTCACAGTACAGGGATCATACACACAGTGATGTCACAGTACAGGGATAATACACACAGTGATGTCACAGTACAAGGATAATACACACAGTGATGTCACAGTACAGGGATAATACACACAGTGATGTCACAGTACAGGGATAATACACACAGTGATGTCCAGTACAGGGATAATACACACAGTGATGTCACAGTACAGAGATAATACAGTGAAGTCACAGTACAGAGATAATACACACAGTGATGTCACAGTACAGGGATAATACACACAGTGATATCACAGTACAGAGATAATACACACAGTGATGTCAGGACCACTCTTCAGTACCTGTCCCTCTCCCCTCCCCGGGTTCCTCCCCTCCCCCTCTGGACCCTCCAGTACATTTGGTTGTCATTAGTTTGGGTGGGTTCTCTGCTGTGTCAGGTTTCTCCTCTCCTCAGTGGAAACAGAACATTCACTGCAGTCAGAGGCACAGACCGATCCCAGGATCCACCGCCCAGGACCGACCGGAGCCATGACCAGATCCACTCTGCCTGTCGGAACAGATCCCCTGAAGACGTGAACGAGGGATCGACCGTCCGAGGAGGATGAAAAGTGGCTGAGAGATCACAGACCGAGACAGGAATCCACTGTGCGGGACAATGAGAGGTAGGTGAGTGACCCAAGCTACAGCTATCACTCTCTGTTATCAGCCATCACACCATACCAAGGGTCTGATAATATTATTATTATTATTACTATTATTTATACAGCACCACTAATTCCATTGTGCTGTACATAAAAGGGGAAACATACAAAATACAGATATAGGTTACAGTGAGCAAATAAACAATGACAGACTGGTACAGAGGAGAGAAGATCTCCCATACCAATAACAGGCACTCTCTATATACTGTGATGGCTGAAAACAGAGGACAATAGATGTAGATCCCCCATACTAATAACAGACCATCTCTATACTGTGGTGGCTGATACAGAGGACAATAGATGTAGATCCCCCATACTAATAACAGACCATCTCTATACTGTGATGGCTGATAACAGAGGAGAATAGATGTAGATCCCCCATACTAATAACAGACCATCTCTATACTGTGATGGCTGATAACAGAGGAGAATAGATGTAGATCCTCCATACTAATAACAGACACTTTCTATCCTGTGGTGGCTGATAACAGAGAACAATAGATGTAGATCCCCCATACTAATAACAGACACTTTCTATCCTGTGGTGGCTGATAACAGAGAACAATAGATGTAGATCCCCCATACTAATAACAGACACTTTCTATCCTGTGGTGGCTGATAACAGAAGACAATAGATGTAGATCCTCCATACTAATAACAGACACTTTCTATCCTGTGATGGCTGATAACAGAGGACAATAGATGTAGATCCCCCATACTAACAACAGACACTTTCTATACTGTGATGGCTGATAACAGAGAACAATAGATGTAGATCCCCCATACTAATAACAGACACTTTCTATACTGTGATGGCTGATAACAGAGAACAATAGATGTAGATCCTCCATACTAATAACAGGCACTTTCTATAATTTGATGGCTGATAACAGAGGACAATAGATGTAGATCCTCCATACTAATAACAGACACTTTCTATACTGTGATGGCTGATAACAGAGGACAATAGATGTAGATCCTCCATACTAATAACAGACACTTTCTATCCTGTGATGGCTGATAAACAAGAGACAATAGATGTAGATCCTCCATACCAATAACAGACACTCTATACTGTGATGGCTGATAACAGAGGACAATAGATGTAGATCCTCCATACTAAATAACAGGGACACTTTCTATCCTGTGATGGCTGATAACAGAGGACAATAGATGTAGATCCCCCATACTAATAACAGACCATCTCAATACTGTGATGGCTGATAACAGAGAACAATAGATGTAGACCCTCCATACTAATAATAGACACTTTGTATACTGTGATGTCTGATAACAGAGAACAATAGATGTAGATCCTCCATACTAATAACAGACACTTTCTATTCTGTGATGTCTGATAACAGAGAACAATAGATGTAGATCCCCCATACTAATAACAGACCATCTCTATACTGTGATGGCTGATAACAGAGAACAATAGATGTAGATCCTCCATACTAATAATAGACACTATACTATGATGGCTGATAACAGAGGACAATAGATGTAGGTCCCCCACACTAATAACAGACACTTTCTATCCTGTGATGGCTGATAACAGAGGACAATAGATGTAGATCCCCCATACTAATAACAGACACTTTCTATCCTGTGGTGGCTGATAACAGAGAACAATAGATGTAGATCCTCCATACTAATAACAGACACTTTCTATCCTGTGATGTCTGATAACAGAGAACAATAGATGTAGATCCCCCATACTAATAACAGACCATCTCTATACTGTGATGGCTGATAACAGAGAACAATAGATGTAGATCCTCCATACTAATAACAGACACTCTATACTGTGATGGCTGATAACAGAGAACAATAGATGTAGATCCTCCATACTAATAACAGACACTCTATACAGTGATGGCTGATAACAGAGAACAATAGATGTAGATCCCCCATACTAATAACAGACACTTTCTATCCTGTGATGGCTGATAACAGAGGACAATAGATGTAGACCCCCATACTAATAATAGACACTATACTATGATGGCTGATAACAGAGGACAATAGATGTAGATCCTCCATACTAATAATAGACACTATACTATGATGGCTGATAACAGAGGACAATAGATGTAGGCTCACAATCTGGCTCATTAAAGTGACGGTTCACAATCCGGCTCATTAAAGGGATGGCTCACAGTCTGGCTCATTAAAGGGGCGGCTCACAATCTGGCTTATTAAAGGATGGCTCACAGTCTGGCTTATTAAAGGACGGCTCACAATTTGGCTCATTAATGGGATGGCTCACAGTCTGGCTCATTAAAGGGGCGGCTCACAATCTGGCTTATTAAAGGGACGGCTCACAATCTGGCTAATTAAAGGGACCCCTCACCTTCCAGCTCATTCATCCTCTGCAGTTTCATGGTGGCAGGGTTCTCTCTCTGCTCAACTCAACTTTTCCTGAACTTACCACAAACTGCAGAAAAACAAGACCAACAGCTGGAGGCCAGAAGTGAGAGGCCAGGAGTGAGAGGCCAAGAGTGAGAGGCCAGGAGTGAGAGGCCAAGAGTGAGAGGCCAGGAGTGAGAGGCCAGGAGTGAGAGGCCAGGAGTGAGAGGCCAGGAGTGAGAGGCCAGGAGTGAGAGGCCAGGAGTGAGAGGCCAAGAGTGAGAGGCCAGGAGTGAGAGGCCAAGAGTGAGAGGCCAGGATTGAGAGGCCAGGAGTGAGAGGCCAGGAGTGAGAGGCCAGAAGTGAGAGGCCAGGAGTGAGAGGCCAGAAGTGAGAGGCCAGCTGGAGGCCAGGAGTGAGAGGCCAGAAGTGAGAGGCCAGCTGGAGGCCAGGAGTGAGAGGCCAGGAGTGAGAGGATAGAAGTGAGAGGCCAGCTGGAGGCCAGGAGTGAGAGGCCAGGAGTGAGAGGCCAGGAGTGAGAGGCCAGAAGTGAGAGGCCAGCTGGAGGCCAGGAGTGAGAGGCCAGAAGTGAGAGGCCAGCTGGAGGCCAGGAGTGAGAGGCCAGGAGTGAGAGGCCAGAAGTGAGAGGCCAGAAGTGAGAGGCCAGGAGTGAGAGGCCAGCAGTGAAGGCCAGGAGTGAGAGGCCGAGAAGTGAGAGGCCAGATGTGAGACGCCAGGAGTGAGAGGCCAGAAGTGAGAGGCCAGGAGTGAGAGGCCAGGAGTGAGAGGCCAGGAGTGAGAGGCCAGCTGGAGGCCAGAAGTGAGAGGCCAGAAGTGAGAGGCCAGCTGGAGGCCAGGAGTGAGAGGCCAGGAGTGAGAGGCCAGAAGTGAGAGGCCAGAAGTGAGAGGCCAGCTGGAGGCCAGAAGTGAGAGGCCAGAAGTGAGAGGCCAGCTGGAGGCCAGGAGTGAGAGGCCAGGAGTGAGAGGCCAGAAGTGAGAGGCCAGAAGTGAGAGGCCAGAAGTGAGAGGCCAGAAGTGAGAGGCCAGCTGTAGGCCAGGAGTGAGAGGCCAGAAGTGAGAGGCCAGATGTGAGAACGCCAGGAGTGAGAGGCCAGAAGTGGAGAGGCCAGCTGGAGGCCAGGAGTGAGAGGCCAGGAGTGAGAGGCCAGAAGTGAGAGGCCAGGAGTGAGAGGCCAGAAGTGAGAGGCCAGCTGGAGTGAGAGGCCAGCTGGAGGCCAGGAGTGAGAGGCCAGGAGTGAGAGGCCAGAAGTGAGAGGCCAGAAGTGAGAGGCCAGGAGTGAGAGGCCAGCAGTGAGAGGCCAGGAGTGAGAGGCCAGAAGTGAGAGGCCAGATGTGAGACGCCAGGAGTGAGAGGCCAGAAGTGAGAGGCCAGGAGTGAGAGGCCAGGAGTGAGAGGCCAGAAGTGAGAGGCCAGGAGTGAGAGGCCAGGAGTGAGAGGCCAGGAGTGAGAGGCCAGCTGGAGGCCAGGAGTGAGAGGCCAGACGTGAGAGGCCAGACGTGAGAGGCCAGAAGTGAGAGGCCAGAAGTGAGAGGCCAGGAGTGAGAGGCCAGAAGTGAGAGGCCAGCTGGAGGCCAGGAGTGAGAGGCCAGGAGTGAGAGGCCAGAAGTGAGAGGCCAGCTGGAGGCCAGGAGTGAGAGGCCAGAAGTGAGAGGCCAGCTGGAGGCCAGGAGTGAGAGGCCAGGAGTGAGAGGCCAGAAGTGAGAGGCCAGAAGTGAGAGGCCAGGAGTGAGAGGTCAGATGTGAGACGCCAGGAGTGAGAGGCCAGAAGTGAGAGGCCAGAAGTGAGAGGCCAGGAGTGAGAGGCCAGGAGTGAGAGGCCAGGAGTGAGAGGCCAGGAGTGAGAGGCCAGCTGGAGGCCAGGAGTGAGAGGCCAGGAGTGAGAGGCCAGAAGTGAGAGGCCAGGAGTGAGAGGCCAGGAGTGAGAGGCCAGCTGGAGGCCAGGAGTGAGAGGCCAGACGTGAGAGGCCAGACGTGAGAGGCCAGAAGTGAGAGGCCAGAAGTGAGAGGCCAGGAGTGAGAGGCCAGAAGTGAGAGGCCAGCTGGAGGCCAGGAGTGAGAGGCTAGGAGTGAGAGGCCAGAAGTGAGAGGCCAGCTGGAGGCCAGGAGTGAGAGGCCAGAAGTGAGAGGCCAGCTGGAGGCCAGGAGTGAGAGGCCAGGAGTGAGAGGCCAGAAGTGAGAGGCCAGAAGTGAGAGGCCAGCTGGAGGCCAGAAGTGAGAGGCCAGAAGTGAGAGGCCAGAAGTGAGAGGCCAGAAGTGAGAGGCCAGCTGGAGGCCAGGAGTGAGAGGCCAGAAGTGAGAGGCCAGAAGTGAGAGGCCAGAAGTGAGAGGCCAGCTGGAGGCCAGGAGTGAGAGGCCAGGAGTGAGAGGCCAGAAGTGAGAGGCCAGGAGTGAGAGGCCAGGAGTGAGAGGCCAGAAGTGAGAGGCCAGAAGTGAGAGGCCAGCTGGAGGCCAGAAGTGAGAGGCCAGAAGTGAGAGGCCAGAAGTGAGAGGCCAGCTGGAGGCCAGGAGTGAGAGGCCAGGAGTGAGAGGCCAGAAGTGAGAGGCCAGAAGTGAGAGGCCAGGAGTGAGAGGCCAGCAGTGAGAGGCCAGGAGTGAGAGGCCAGAAGTGAGAGGCCAGATGTGAGACGCCAGGAGTGAGAGGCCAGAAGTGAGAGGCCAGGAGTGAGAGGCCATGAGTGAGAGGCCAGGAGTGAGAGGCCAGAAGTGAGAGGCCAGAAGTGAGAGGCCAGCTGGAGGCCAGAAGTGAGAGGCCAGAAGTGAGAGGCCAGAAGTGAGAGGCCAGCTGGAGGCCAGGAGTGAGAGGCCAGGAGTGAGAGGCCAGAAGTGAGAGGCCAGAAGTGAGAGGCCAGGAGTGAGAGGCCAGGAGTGAGAGGCCAGACGTGAGAAGCCAGGAGTGCGAGGCCAGAAGTGAGAGGCCAGGAGTGAGAGGCCAGAAGTGAGAGGCCAGGAGTGAGAGGCCAGGAGTGAGAGGCCAGCTGGAGGCCAGGAGTGAGAGGCCAGACGTGAGAGGCCAGAAGTGAGAGGCCAGAAGTGAGAGGCCAGCTGGAGGCCAGGAGTGAGAGGCCAGGAGTGAGAGGCCAGAAGTGAGAGGCCAGAAGTGAGAGGCCAAGAGTGAGAGGCCAGGAGTGAGAGGCCAGAAGTGAGAGGCCAGGAGTGAGAGGCCAAGAGTGAGAGGCCAGAAGTGAGAGGCCAGAAGTGAGAGGCCAGGAGTGAGAGGCCAGAAGTGAGAGGCCAGAAGTGAGAGGCCAGCTGGAGGCCAGGAGTGAGAGGCCAGAAGTGAGAGGCCAGAAGTGAGAGGCCAGAAGTGAGAGGCCAGCTGGAGGCCAGGAGTGAGAGGCCAGGAGTGAGAGGCCAGGAGTGAGAGGCCAGAAGTGAGAGGCCAGGAGTGAGAGGCCAGGAGTGAGAGGCCAGAAGTGAGAGGCCAGCTGGAGGCCAGGAGTGAGAGGCCAGAAGTGAGAGGCCAAGAGTGAGAGGCCAGGAGTGAGAGGCCAGGAGTGAGAGGCCAGCTGGAGGCCAGGAGTGAGAGGCCAGAAGTGAGAGGCCAAGAGTGAGAGGCCAGGAGTGAGAGGCCAGAAGTGAGAGGCCAGAAGTGAGAGGCCAGAAGTGAGAGGCCAGGAGTGAGAGGCCAGGAGTGAGAGGCCAGCTGGAGGCCAGGAGTGAGAGGCCAGAAGTGAGAGGCCAAGAGTGAGAGGCCAGAAGTGAGAGGCCAGAAGTGAGAGGCCAGGAGTGAGAGGCCAGAAGTGAGAGGCCAGAAGTGAGAGGCCAAGAGTGAGAGGCCAGGAGTGAGAGGCCAGAAGTGAGAGGCCAAGAGTGAGAGGCCAGGAGTGAGAGGCCAGAAGTGAGAGGCCAGAAGTGAGAGGCCAGGAGTGAGAGGCCAGAAGTGAGAGGCCAGAAGTGAGAGGCCAGGAGTGAGAGGCCAGAAGTGAGAGGCCAGAAGTGAGAGGCCAGGAGTGAGAGGCCAGCTGGAGGCCAGGAGTGAGAGGCCAGAAGTGAGAGGCCAGGAGTGAGAGGCCAGAAGTGAGAGGCCAGAAGTGAGAGGCCAGCTGGAGGCCAGGAGTGAGAGGCCAGAAGTGAGAGGCCAGTCGGAGGCCAGGAGTGAGAGGCCGGACATGAGCTTTCCCCTCCTCAGAACCAGATCCGTCTCTTCCCAGGGTCTGGAGATCCTCGCCGGCCCCATGATATTTACCCTGGTGATCATCATCAGCTGGACCCATCACAATGCACACTTCATCTGTATCCCAGACATTCTCCTATCGGAGGACACGTGCTCTGCTCATCCTGAGCCTCCTGCTTCCTGAATACAATGCTAGAGCTGCAGTGAGGACTGACACCAGACTGGTACAGCCGTAATAGAAGGGAGAAGTCAGGGTATGACAACACATTGTGTGCTACTGTAATCTGTTGTTCTCTGTTATCAGCCATTTCATGATGGGAAGAAATTGTGAACACAAAGTAATCTATTAATACCAATCATATACAAGAGAGTGTCCGCTATTATTCCCTGTTATCAGCCATTGCTGACTGGCTAAGGACACATGACCTGGTGCTGTCCCAAATAACAGGGACTTATATAGGAAAGCATCATATCCACGAATAACCCCGCCATATACCACGTCATATACCGCTGGGGTATATACATCAGAGCAAATAATAGCACAATAAATGGGTTTCCGTGCCTGTTCGTCCAGGGAGCTGAAAGTGTTATGATCCCTAATGGTCTAGGGAAATGAAAGTGTTAATATCCCAAGTGATCTATGGAGCTGAAAGAGTTTATATCCCTGATGGATAAGGGAGCAGTAAGTATTATCCCTACTGATCTAGGGAGCTGACTGTGAACTGTGCCTGGTGATCTAGAGAGCTGAATGTTATACAAGCCCTGGTGGGATAGTGATTCTAAAAGTGCTAAAATCCCTGGTGGTCTGTGGCACTGAATGAGTTAATATCCTGGTGGTTTAGGGTGCTCAAAGTATTATCCCTTGTGGTCTATGGAACTGAATGTGTCACTATCCCTGGTGGTATAGGGAACAAAAAGTGTTAGTATCACTGTTGATTTATTAAACTGAAAGTATTATCCCTGGTGGTGTAGGGAATTGACTGTGAGCTATGCCTGATGATCTAAAGAGCTGAATGTGTTACTAGCCCTGGTAGTATATATACCTGGTAATCTAGGGAGCTGAAAAAGGTAGTACCCTGTTCATTTATTGAGCTGAAAGTATTATCCCTGGTGGTCTAGGGAGCTGAAAGTGTTATGGTCTATGTAGATAAATGTTAGTATCCCGGTTGGTTAAGGGAGCAGTAAGTATTATCCCTACTGATCTAGGGAACTGACTGTGATCTAGAGAGCTGAATGTTATATAAGCCCTGGTGCTATAGTGATCCAAATGTGCTAATATCAATGGTAAGGGGGCTCAGATTGTTAGTATCCCTGTTGGTTTAGGGAGATGAAAGTGTTAACATCCCTGGTGGTCTATGTGGCTTACAATGATACTATCCCTGGTGGTGTAAGGAGTTAAATCTGTTCATATCCCTGGTGGTCTGGGGATATGTTTTATCTGGAGATCACAGACTTCATTGGTGAGATTCAGCAAGTTCTGAATTCATTGATGGATATATTTGGGGTCCAAACTCTTGAGAACCCGCCCGTGTGAGAGAGTCATGTAAGGCACCAGGTGAAGCACATGTGGATGTGACTCTCGCAGTTATCAGCCACCTTCTAGGGGCAGCAGAGAAGCTTGTTGGGGTCTGGGATCTTCCACTGGGAAACAACATCTACACGGTCGTTCTTGACCTTGACTACTCGTTCTTGACTTTGACCCTCACCATCTGCTCCAAAAACCCTACGGGGGTAAAAGCGTGGCCACCATGAGGACCAGGAAGACGGTTATGAGAAGTGAGAGGAACAAGGTCCACCAGATGCACCCTCACTGCCCAGCCTTGATATCTCCATGAGTGCGGTGTTTCGGTTGACCACGATGACCTTCCAAGAATCTGGGACCTTAAGAGCTCAAGTGCAGGAACCAAAGCCAAGAGGAGGACAGGCAGAAACTGCTTATAATATGTTCCAAGATGATTCGCAGGGGATTGACAGGACCTTGGCCGTTATCACGGTAGGTAAGGACCTACTTGGTTTGGTCGTAACCAAACAGTAAGAGGCAAAAACCCATTGAACGCATGAAGTTTGGCCATATAGACCTAGATATACAACCTCGAATATTCATTTGGAGATCCAGATGGACCTGGGTCTGAATTACTGAAGGAAGATTTATATTGGGGGTAAAATAGTGATGACCGCCAAGGGAACCAAGAAAGTGGAACACACGAGAGATCCACGAAGTCAGAGCCAATACAATGGGTCTCTCTGAGCCTCACTGACCTCGGAGGCTCCTTGACATCTCCATGAATGGGGTGTTCTGGTTGACCACGATGACCCTCCAAGAATCTGGGACCTCAAGAGCTCAAGTGCAGGTACCGAGTCCAAGAAGACGACTGGTGGTAACTGCAGGTGCTGATAATAAGTCATTCCAAGATGAGCCAAGAAGGGTATTAGAACCTTGACATTCATCACGATAAGTAGGGACCTACTTGGATCGCTCGTAACCTCAGTATAAGAAGCAATAACCTATTAAATGCATTGAGTTTTTGGGCAACCTCGAATATTGATTTGGAGATCCAGTTGCACCTGGGTCTGAATTACTGAAATAAAGAATGGCCACCTAGAGAACCAAGAAAGAGGGTCTACAGACAAAGATAAGAGGTCCACCAGATCACAGCCAGTACAATGGGTCACTCTGAGCCTCACTGACCTTGGAGGCTCCTTGACATTGACGCACACCAGGGGCCAGGGTTACTCCCGGTTTAGACAGGCGATTCTTCTCCTTCCTTGTCACGGGTGGACCGCGCCTGCCGGTAGTGGGGCCCGGTGTAGTGCAGATCAAAATTGAGGTCGTCTTACGGGAACAGATTAAAAAGGGGTTTTAATTTGTTTTCTTCGTGACGCCACCTATGAGTAGATTCGGTAAGGGCTACCGACGCTGCGGAACCTCCCGGGGTGATGGACAGCAGCAAGATGTTACGCTCCCCACAGGCTGAGCGGTGATCCCCGGGGGCTGGAGCTGCTCAAGATGTTGTGCGGCAGCTGCGGTTACCTTAAGTTCATGACGGACAGTTCATAAGGAGACACGGACACAGATAGTCTCTGCAACGGTTCTTTACTGTAACCAGCAGGCAGTACATGGCTTACAGTGGTTGAGTAGAAGACCGGGGGACTCAGCAGTGATAGTGCTCCTCAGAGATCCGCAGTGTACCTCCTCTCTACCTCCTTAGTTTCTCTTGCCAGCGTCGCCCAGGAATACCAGATCGGGTACGGGGAGGCTGCTTCAATGCCCTATCCATGATGTACGTTCTGGATTCTTTGGGGAGCCTTGGGTCCCTCGGTGGGTACACCGCTGGTTAGACGACTGGAAACTGGCTGGTGGTGGGGTGCTCCTATAAAGCTGCTCCTCCACGGGGCTGGTTCGCGTGGCAGAGGTGAACTGCTGCCAGCTTCGGTACCAGTGAACCGGCTGTGAGTTGTGGGCACGGGAGTCTTTTGGGAACCCGTGTAGATATGCCCATTCCCGGTAGTTAAGGCCTCAGGTGCTGACACCCGACCGGTGACGGCCCAGGGGCCCGCACGGGGTGCGGAGCCCCCGCTCCACTCCAAGTTCTAGTCTGCTCTCTTCAAGTTCTAGACTACTTCTTCGACTTGTTCTGACTGTCTAGATTATTGTGTTCTCTTCACTACCCTAACACTCCACCCACCAGGACCTATGATTGGTCCCTGTTCTAGGTGTTGTATGTTGGGTTGGATCTCTGAGTTAACTATTTCACTGCTTTGTCTAGAGAATATTGCGGCTGCAATACTCCCTTGTGACGCACTCGTTGCGGGGCGCCACACTCCCCCTTGGTTAAATCAGCTTGTCCCCAAGCGTCAAACTACTCACATTACAGAGGTTTTTGCATTTTTATACATATATGACACACTTTTATTAAAGTAGAAAAACAGGTAAAGAAATGCTTTGATGTTATAAGCAAAGAAACAGGTAATCACTTTATGCGGACCCGGCGGGCGGTCGACTGTACTTTAACTAGAGTCCAGGCTGTAGCCGCGAGATCACACAGTCAATGATTAACGGTAAACAGAGTCATTGATGAAAGTTCAAGTTTTAAAGTCACTGGCTCTGAGGGTGATGGCGCACCCGGATAGCAAACCACCCATCTGCACAAGCATAGCGCTCATAGGTGATAATATCGCCCCGGTATAGGTCGCGATCGGGATGTCCTCTTGGCAAGTTTGACTCAACGTCCCGGCGCCCCACAAACACCTCCTCATTCAAACCCACCTCCCAAGCGAACCCCCACCCGGTATGTAAGTTAAAGGTGGAAATTCTACCTTCACGGCGGAGTTCATCAGGCAGCGGCGGCTGGCGGCGAGCCTCGGCACGGGCCTCCATGTTGGCGCGTTCTCTGGCTTGCCACTCCTCTCGTCGTCTCTGGCGTATATCTCCGTCGTTACGGCTCGGGGTGTAAAGATGAGTAATGGAGCTGGTGGTTTGGCGGGAAGCTTGAACTTGGCGGGCTGTCTGTATCGGAACCCGGTGGAACGGCACAGGGGAAGGTGTCGGCAGTGCACCCGACCAGTGTACCCGAGCTGTGTGCCCGGAAGGAAGTTCTTTGTTGTCTCCCCAAGCGAACCCGGTGTCGAAATCCTCAGCGGTGCTGTGGGTCTCGTCGTCATCCTCTCCGACCTCTTCCTCGATGATCACATCAGGCTGCTCGTTGATGAAAGACGTTAAAGCTTGTTCCGTTGTACAACGGGGCGGTGGTGCTGCGGATCCTCCCGTAGGGACGTCCTGCAGGGCTTCCAGGCTGCCTGCCTCTTCATCTGTTTCCGCAGGTAAAGGTGTTTCAATCCCGGTTACCAGGTAGGCCTCTGTGGTTGCAGAGGAGGCCTCCGGTTCTAGGGAGAAACAAGCGACAGTCTCGGTAGTGTGGAAACTAGTCGCGGGTTCCGCAGGTGGAACCTGGTAGAGATCGAGTTCTTCCATGGAGCGTGTTATGAGCTCCGGCTCAAGAACGGGATCGGTTGCGATGTTGGTCGCTGGAACGGGTCGAGTTGCGGCCTCCACCGGAATGACACAGTCTATTGGCTCAGGTGACGGAGCAGGACAGGTGGTAGGCGAGGGTGAGGCGGTCGAGAAGCTGGTGACGTCGTCTGGGCTTGGAGAAGCTGCACCCGGTCGGCTCTGCTGCATCGCATGGTGTAGTCGTCTGCCTAGGGTCGCGCTCCAGCTGCGAATCGTCCATTCCACTGTCTCTAGTAACCGCACCCGGAGGTCTTGTAGAGCCTCTAGCCAGAAGTCGGGGCTGCCGTCTATGGTAAGGGCAGGATCCGGACCCGGTTGGCTTATGGCTGCTCTGGCCTCCGCCTCGACCTCCCGCATCAGGTCTTGGAGTCTCATGCTGGCCATTCTTCTTTGGAGGGAAACCACACCCGATCAACCGGTAAGACGTTCTGGTTGAGCTGGTGAAGATGTCTTCTCTCTCTGTCGGTGTGTCTAGGTATGACACTCCCATCTCCTCTGGGCTTTTGTAGTCCAATCGTGGGAAAAGTCTTTGGGGTCCGCCCCCATGGTTGATTCGAGCAATCAGGGCGGACAAGAGTTTGGCGCCTTTCGTCCTTAGCCCTCCCACAGTGAGGGGGGGGGTTGACTCACTCCTGGGCTTCACGTGGCGGCTTCTTGTGGCGGAACGCCATCTTGGGCGCCATCTTGACCCAATGGTGTAAAGGCGGGAAAGTTCTTTTAGGGACGAACAAAGTCCAATTGTAGACAATAAAGTCCAGTTTAAGCACAACATACCCGTTGGTAACGGGCCTGCTCGTATCCTGTTCGTGACGCCATTTTCTGACGCACACCAGGGGCCAGGGTTACTCCCGGTTTAGACAGGCGATTCTTCTCCTTCCTTGTCACGGGTGGACCGCGCCTGCCGGTAGTGGGGCCCGGTGTAGTGCAGATCAAAATTGAGGTCGTCTTACGGGAACAGATTAAAAAGGGGTTTTAATTTGTTTTCTTCGTGACGCCACCTATGAGTAGATTCGGTAAGGGCTACCGACGCTGCGGAACCTCCCGGGGTGATGGACAGCAGCAAGATGTTACGCTCCCCACAGGCTGAGCGGTGATCCCCGGGGGCTGGAGCTGCTCAAGATGTTGTGCGGCAGCTGCGGTTACCTTAAGTTCATGACGGACAGTTCATAAGGAGACACGGACACAGATAGTCTCTGCAACGGTTCTTTACTGTAACCAGCAGGCAGTACATGGCTTACAGTGGTTGAGTAGAAGACCGGGTGGACTCAGCAGTGATAGTGCTCCTCAGAGATCCGCAGTGTACCTCCTCTCTACCTCCTTAGTTTCTCTTGCCA
Source organism: Allobates femoralis (assembly GCA_033576535.1). Taxonomy (NCBI): domain Eukaryota; kingdom Metazoa; phylum Chordata; class Amphibia; order Anura; family Aromobatidae; genus Allobates; species Allobates femoralis. The sequence goes on from JARQOC010000013.1 coordinate 16,560,816, forward strand.
GCGTCGCCCAGGAATACCAGATCGGGTACGGGGAGGCTGCTTCAATGCCCTATCCATGATGTACGTTCTGGATTCTTTGGGGAGCCTTGGGTCCCTCGGTGGGTACACCGCTGGTTAGACGACTGGAAACTGGCTGGTGGTGGGGTGCTCCTATAAAGCTGCTCCTCCACGGGGCTGGTTCGCGTGGCAGAGGTGAACTGCTGCCAGCTTCGGTACCAGTGAACCGGCTGTGAGTTGTGGGCACGGGAGTCTTTTGGGAACCCGTGTAGATATGCCCATTCCCGGTAGTTAAGGCCTCAGGTGCTGACACCCGACCGGTGACGGCCCAGGGGCCCGCACGGGGTGCGGAGCCCCCGCTCCACTCCAAGTTCTAGTCTGCTCTCTTCAAGTTCTAGACTACTTCTTCGACTTGTTCTGACTGTCTAGATTATTGTGTTCTCTTCACTACCCTAACACTCCACCCACCAGGACCTATGATTGGTCCCCTGTTCTAGGTGTTGTATGTTGGGTTGGATCTCTGAGTTAACTATTTCACTGCTTTGTCTAGAGAATATTGCGGCTGCAATACTCCCTTGTGACGCACTCGTTGCGGGGCGCCACAACATCTCCATGAATGGGGTGTTATGGTTGACCACGATGACCTTCCAAGAATCTGGGACCTCAAGAGCTCAAGTTCAGGTACCGAGTCCAAGAAGAGGACTGGTGGTAACTGAAGGTGCCGATAATAAGCCATTCCAAGCTGTGAGGGGTTGTCAGGACTTTGGTGCCTATCACGGTAGGTAAGGACCTACTTGGTTGGGTCATAAACAGAGCGTAAAAAGCAATAACCTATGACGTGTCTGGAGTTTGTCCATATAGACCTATATTTACAACCTCAAATATGTATTTGGAGATCCAAATGGACCTGGGTCTGAATTACTGAAGGAAAGATTTTTTTGGTTGCAAAAGAGTTACATTTTTGGCCACCAAGAGAACCAAGAAAGAGAGTCTGAGGAGTGAAATGTACACGAGATCCACCAGATCAGAGCAATGGGTCACTCACTCGGAGGGTCCTTGACATCTCTTAGTGTGGTCTTTTGGTTGACAAAGTGGAATCTCAAGTGCAGGAACCGAGGCCAAAGAGAGGACTGTTGGTGACTGCAGGTGCCTGTAATAAGGTGCTCCAAGGTTAACTGCGGGGGGTTGTCAGAACCTTGGCAGCTATCACGGTAGGTAAGGAACTACTTGGTTGGGTCGTAACCAAACAGTAAGAAGCAAGAACCTATTAAATGCATTGAGCCAGTACAATGGGTAACTCTGAGCCTCAGTGACCTCGGAGATTCCTTGACATCTCCATCAGTGTGGTCTTTTGGTTGACAATCTGGACACTCCAGTGCAGGAACCAAAGGCCTAGGAGAGGACCGGTGGTAACTGCAGGTGCTTATATGTTCCAAAATGAGTCATGGGGGTTTGTCAAGACCTTATGTCCCTTATGTCATAAACACAGATGGTAAAGACCTTCTTGGTTGAGCTGCAACCACAAAATTTGAATAACCTATGAAACGCATGGTGAAAACAAGGTTGTCCATCTTGACCCACATTTACCACCTCGAAATATGAGTGTAGAGATGGAGATGGACCTGGGTCTGTATTATCCCAAAGAAGAAGAATGTGACAATGACATTGATGGCCATAAAAGAGTCTGGGGAGTCAAAGCTTCATCAGATCAGAACCAGTACAATGGGTCACCCTAAGCCTCACTGACCTCGGAGAGTCCTTGACATCTCCATCAATGTGGTCTTTTGGTTGACAATTTGGGATCTCAAGTGCAGGAACTGAGGCCAAGGAAGGACTGGTGGTAACTGCAGGTGCTTATAATATGTTCCAGGATGAGCAATGGGGTTTTTATTAGGACCTTGGCAGCCATCACACTATTATGTCATAGAGACAGTGCTGGGAAGGCAGCGAGTGAAGACGTGCCTGACAGGGCTGCTGACGGGAGGTACCTCTCTTCAAGAGAGTGACCCGGGAACTGAAGGGGACGAACCAGGCCTGGTTGGAGCCAGCTGGGGAAGTCCGGGGTCGACACCGGCATACCGGAGCCGAGGCAATCAGTGGTCCATCCCGGGTTGCAAACCGACACGCTGTGGGACCGACAGAAGGGAGCCATAGCACCATAGACTGTACCTCGACCTCAGTCCGATACCAGATCCAGGACACTTTAGGTAACGGGCCGAATTGCGGTGGCAGGAGAAAAGACTGGGTAACTCTTGTCCGTACCGGTAAGGAACAACCCGTACCTACCAGTAAGAGACCGCAGGACTGGCGTGGGAGCTCTGCAGAGTGGTTAAGGGGGTGAAGAAGGAACACAGACCCCGAAAGCCATTAGGCGGGATCATCAGCAGACTCTACCGGATAACCTCAGAAACTTGTTGCTACGCCCATGTTCAACCAGACTGTGCCTGAGAACCGACTGTGTACTGTAACATCTACCCGGTACCAGTAAACACCTCTTGAGTTGAATAGGTGTCTGTCCTCCTTTCCAGCCGGCGCCCAGAAGGCCTCAGCATCATCGGAGGGGTAAGAACTACAACTCCCCTCATCCATACCCGCTGCCCTCAGATAAAGCTCCACCTGTGGGGAGCTGTAACACCCAAGCTGCATCACATCACCTCAGCGGCCAGTCTGCAGCACTGGTATCTAACTTACCAGGAACCACAGGTGGCGTCACGACAACATTCCCTTCTCCCACCACCATCATCATCTTCCCCCCCCCTCCTGGCCCCATGGCTTTGTCAACTCTTTGGCTGCTATCACCATGTTATGTAATCTGCCCTGAAATTCCATAGAACTCCTGAAACGCGTGGTGAAAAAACACATTTGTCCATGTTAGCCCATATGTGACATAATGTTGGCCGGAGTCAGGGTATTATGTAATATACACAAGTTACAGGCCCATTTATGGATGGCTTATAGCCAAAGAAACTATGAACTGTGCTGTTAAGAACCTAAGAAACGTGTGGAGAAAGCATAGATGCCTCGGAGGGGATCAGTTTGTGCCTTTCTCCTCGTTTAGTCTAAGAGCATCAGATTATTGAATAATGCATGGAGCGCAGTTACATCTAATCCTCAATTCCCAGTTGTCACACTGCTGGAAAAGAATCCCACCCTGCAGAACGGATGATGTCACCCGCTATTCCTGGCCGCGAGTCTCCATCATGTTATCCCGCCACTCTGCCAGAAAAATGATGTCGACGAGTGAAAAATAATATTGGCCTGAAAATTAACTATTAGAACTCTAAAAATGTCATGAGTGAAGTTATTGAGAAAATTCCCCCAAGTCATGGTGGTTGGCCATGGGGTCAGAAGTGATGGAGACCCTTGGTGGGACAATGCTCGGGTGCTCGAAACGCAAAGGTCAGACTCTCGGATGGCCGCAACTCGTGACCCAAGTATAACTGAAGTAAATGGCAAACCTGAGTACGCTAGTCAAACCCGTCCGAGCATTCAACCTGCTTGTTTCGAGAACCAAGTACTCGAGAACTGAAGAGCTCGTTCATCAATAGAGACCCTAAATCCTATAGAAGGTATAAGACATATTAATTTATTACCAGCAAGTGTTATTATCAGTTTTCTTTGCCAGTTCCACCTCAGCTTGCAGTAGTTTTGTAACCACACCCATCACCTGATGCCGGTAATAGTCATTCCTATGCTGACCGTCCTGGTTGTAGAGGTCTGCTCCTGTGGTGTTGGCAGGGCTGTGGATTCAGAGTCGGTGTCCACTTTGGTAGAGATGGAGTTGGAGTCGGATTCAAGGAAATTGAGGAGTCGGAGTTGGGATGGGAGTTTTGGCTTAACGACTCCACAGCCCTGGATATCTGATGTTGGTGTGCTTCCTAGTTATTCTATCTGCAGCCTATGGAGTTAGGCTACCAATACTAATGTGGTGTATCCTTTTTGTCTTGCTCCCCCAGTCTACCTCCCATCTGCTCTATAGAGACAAAAATAAAAAGCATTTTTTGATTTTGCGCCAAATTGATCCGTTTTCACGCACCACCGGGAAGAATTTGGGGCAATAAATTGTGATTGAATACTGCAAGGCTAAAATAAAATTGACTTAAAAAAACTCAATAAATGGAGCCCTCCATGTACCGAACCTTCCATGATACCCAATAACTGGACTGATCCTGTGATTCCCTAAATCTTAAAGGTAACGTGTCATATATCTGATAGCGCTATTAATCTGCAGATATAGGGTTAATCTGAAGGTCAGTATTGTTATATGACCTGGAAGGATAAGAGAGAGGGTGAGAAAGCCCAAAAAGCAGCAAATTGTAATGCAAAAAACCGCGTGTTCCAAATGGCATGACGATTTTTTGCACCAGAAAATTGGTGTAAAAGCCGTGATGAACGCCCCCCATGGAAATACTTCTAGGACTGGAGCTACTGGGGATTTTGAGAAACCGGAGAGGCGCTATGATGTTCTCCTGACCCATTAGGTCTCATGAAGACGTCCTTTAAACTAACGATGACTGACTGCAATGCAATGACTATACAGGGGTCTCCAACCCAAGATTGTCAGCTCTTATGGGCATATATGAGGCTGTTGAGTTCGGGCATGAGACCCCTTTACAGTCTCTTGGACCATCATCTTCATGAGCCCTAATAGTTAAGGAGAACATCAAGGCTTCAGAGGACCTGGCACATCTGTCCAGCCCATCAATTTTATGGAAAGTAGTGTAATGCATCATTTTCCCTCTAGAGGTGCTGTGATAGAACTGACCGATCCCCCCGAAACATTGGGAAATGCTTGGATGAACTGAGGATTTTGAGTTACCAGAGGGGCGCCCTGATGTTCTCCTTATCAGTTAGGGCTCATACAGGTGTCCATGAAACAAGGACCAAGCATGGATTGTATGGGGGTCTCCCAAACCAAGATTGTCAGCCTGATGGGCATGTATGAGGCTGTTGAGTTTAGATCAGGAGACCACTGTACAGCCTGAGAACTAAAGTCCGAGCTTAGACTGACATCTGAATGAGCTCTAATAGGTGAGGAGAACATCAGAGCCTCACAGCAAAGAGTGGTCTGTATTCTGGAGGACCTGGTGCATCTGTCCATTACATGGACAACCCATTAATTTTATTGAGAGCAGTGTAATGCATCATTTTCCCTGTGGAGGCGCTGTGAAAGAACTGAGCCCCAAAATATTGGGAATTGCTTGGATGAACTAGGGATTTTGACTTACCAGAGAGGTGCTCTGATGTTCTCCTTACCTATTAGGGCTCATGCAGACATCCATGAAACAAGGTTCAAGCACGGACTTCAATGTACGGACTGTATGGGGGTCTCCCAACCAAGATTGTCTGCCTGATGGGCATATATGAGGCTGTTGAGTTTGGATTTGGAGACCCCCACTCAGTCTGGGAATTCCAGTCTGACCTTGGACCGACATCTGCATGTGCCCTAATAGGTGAGGACAACAGAGGGTTACAGCAAAGAGTGGTCTTCACTCTGGAGGACCTGGCACATCCGTCCACTACATGGACAAACCCATTGATTTTATTGAGAGCAGTGTAATGCATCATTTTCCTGTGGAGGCGCTGTGAAAGAACTGAGCCCCCAAAAGATTGGGAAATGCTTGGATGAACTAGGGATTTTGACTTACCAGAGAGGAGCTTGGAAGTTCTCCTTAGGGCTCATGTAGACATCCATGAAACGAGGACCAATGATGGACTGCAATGCATGGACTATATGGGGTCTTCCAACCTGATGGGCAAGTATGAGGCTGTTGAGTTTGGATTTGGAGACCCCATACAATCTGGGCAATTCCAGTCTGAGCTTGGACTGACTTTGGAATAAGCCCTAATAGGTAAGGAGAACATCAGAGCACCATGACAAAGAATGATCTTCGCTCTGGAGGACTTGGCACATGCGTATATTACATGGACAACCCATTGATTTTGAGAGCATCATTTTCTCTGTAGAGGCGCTGTGATAGAACTGAGCCCCCAAAATGTATGGAATTGCTTGGATTCCCAACAATGTGACAATCTGGGATCACCTTTATACAGGCAACCTATGGGACTTCAGATCGATTTGCTATAAACGGAGGCAGACTTCTTTTGTCTTTCAGATGAGGAGCTCCTACAAGAAGAGGATGACATGCCCTCGTCTAGGCACAGGCAGAATGGTAAGGACACAACCGGTTGACCTCTCCTTCTACAAGCTAGTGACAGACGCAGGTCTCCGATCCCACAAACCGGTCAACTCTTACTGCGCCCTATGATCTGGGATGGGTTTCTCTTCACACCTGTTGAATAACCCAAGAATGTCATTACTGGTGCCAAATGACACATCGACTTCTTGCAGCCATCTGAGCCTGGTTTTGGCCGGTACTTGGCTACAATTTGCCCAAAGTCAGCCCTATAGTTGGCGCTGTCGTAGACCTTTTAGGCAGTAGCTCCAAGTTCCTAACCCACATCATTTGGATTGTGGTGCTGACTTGCCGGATGGGCTTTCGGTGGTCTCTGAACTTCAGATGTCTCGTCCAATCTTCCTCGAATGTAGGCTGCTCTTCAGAGAAAGCGCTATGATCCGGCTCGGCTCCATTGCCAAACCACAGCAGGAGGTTGGGTGTAAGAGCAGATGCTGAGCCGAGCCGGCAAACAAGGCGGCAGGAACAAAACTTCAGAGACAAAGTTCTTATATCATCAACAAACCCAAAGGGTTTCAGGGGTCTGAAGGGCAACGTTTCTCTTAAAGGGGAGCCTTCATCAGAAAATGATCCGGCCTTTCAATTGTGCTTTTGTCTTAAATACATATGTTTAGTTTTTTGGCAATGTTATTTCTACTACAATGTTTTTTTAAAGGTTTGGCATAAAAGTCTGCAATCGCTCTCTGTTATTGTAGATTTTTTGAGTCCCCCGTGGTCTTTTTTGCAGCTATCGGGCTGGTGGGACCGTAAACCTCATGTGAAGTGACCTTCAGTCCTGTCTGTGATCTTTATATTGCAGGTCGAACCAGGACCAACTGCGCCAAGTGTCAGAAGAACCTGTCCCTCCAGAACTCAGTGAGGGTCCTCTATGTCTTCGTGGTGATCCTCATCATCGCGGTCATTGTGTTGGCTTCGTTGGGTGAGTATCTGAACATCTGTGTAGTGATATTAATTCTAGGAATGATAACTGAAGAGGTTATCACTTAGGATGACTTTTATGCACGTATGTATTCTAACATTAGTAAAGGAGGAATAAAGCCTATCACACAGCAGCTGCACCCGCACCCTTCTGGTTCCTGTACCGACTTGTACACAACACCCTTACAGCTCCTACACAGACTAGTATCCCTAGCCACACAACACACTTATGGTTCCTGTACAGACTAGTATCACTAGCTGCAAAATATCCTTATGGTTCCTGCACAGATTGGAATATCCTTAGCTACACAACTAAGACACCACACTCAGACCTGTCTGCCAACAAGGCCATCGGGTTGTTTCTCGTACCTCTTGAGGATCCAAAGAGAAGGTTGCTACACACAACTAACCAAGATAGGGGAACCATTCAGAGGAAGCAGAAACCTAAAGTGAGGAAATATAAAACACGTGCACAAGTAAAAAACAGGAGAAATACTAAGTGTAAGCAAGGGAAACCACTTACTATCCGAAAACAGAAGGAAGGTGTAGGAAAGAAAACTCTAAAGTTTGCTCTATAGGTGAAATCCTAGCTGCAAGAACTCCTTAGCATAATCAATGCAGAAATATAGCCAGCAGAGAAAGCTGATGAAAGGAGATTCTAAATAACCTCACCCTGGCTGTGATCGGACAGAGAAAATGAGCAAGTGAGAAAACCTGATTACCACAAACCAAAGGAAGAGAAACACAAAGATAAATCATCCACCAGTATTTGGACAGAGACTGAACAGCAGGGAAGGAAACCAACCAAGGTCACTGGATCGAGCACTGAGGCATGACGGTGACCCTTTCCAAATAAGTAATAAAGGGACCATCTATTGTTAAGGTTTCTCCATGAGTGTAAGGCCATGGTGAGTCCCACATGCTTGGATGTCAATGGGAACCGTACAATGAATACTTTGTGCCTGCTCCCACCAGTGAGGACAGCTCAGCTGGACAAGTGATGCCCAAAGTGAACAATCCCTTCAAGACAACATCCTTAAACCTTAGGAACCTCAAGCATCATATGCCATGTATAATATTGGTCAATGACAGTTTACCTTCAGATGGTCAAGTTTTACTTGCAATCCTAAATTCTAGATATTTCAGTCAAAATGAGACCTTCATCAGAACAGATTGCCAGGAGACATCTGTGAGGGAAGGCTACCGCTAAGGAACGCACCACGTCACTGGTGGACACCACACTGCAGCTCTCCCCTCCTGGTAATCCGTACTGATGAAGGTCACATTTAGACGAAACGTCTATAATTTTGGAACTTGAATTTATCCTCACACTATGAGAGTGCCAAGTATCATTGACTTTATATTGCGGGTTTGGATCCATCTTGTGCACCGCCAGCCGTAGACGGCCATAGTTTCTTTTCGAATGTATAATATTGGGTCTTATGTGCAAAAAGGGCTTTTGGCGGGAAGGACCTGGGCACGACGTCTACTTCTTTAATCTTACCAGAAGTTTAACATTTGGTCCAATCAACCCAATAAAAGGGCTGCACAGCACAGCTGGCACCATGTCCCTTTCCTTGAATGTGGCTGTGGCCATTTCAGGTCCCGATCATGTTTGCAGTGATGTTATTTCCGCCCCGATGGAACATAAACCACTTTGGACCATGTGACTTTGTCCTAATAAAAACACATGACGGTAGACGCTATATCTGTCCGGCCGATCATAGGCTGACAAATGGTAATGGCGGATATGGTCCATCGTAGGTTGAAGTAGCGGGGCTGACCTCGGCACATAACCTCTTGAGGGGGTCATGGTTTGTGACACCAGGACATTATGAACAATATGTCGGTGCCTAGTTACAAATCCGGAGTATCCTACGATTCTGCAATATTATACCTATTGCACTTGAGCGTCAGTCTTTATTCTAGTTACATCGGATATTCATGAAGCAGGAGGCTCAGGATGAGAAGAGAGGTATTCCACTGATAATTCTGTGACTTAAAGCTTAAAACCTTTCGCAGTGGTAAGAAAAAAAAAATCCCATCCCATAAAGCCGTACTGTCTCTTTAAATGAAGTGGTCGTAGATACATATTTAGCCGGGTAAATAGGGATGACGGCACTGGACGTCTGACGATGAGTAAATTTCCTTGTCTTATTTACAGTTTTCAGGAAAGTCAATTCCCTGTACGATGACTTCAGCTCTGCAAAGTCCGGATATGAGAAGAAGATGGTCTCCGTCCAAGTGGATCTTCAGGAGCTCGGTAAATATGGGGATTCTCTGCTCTCGTTTGAACAGTTGGGTTTATTTGCTTTCATCAGCCAAGACTCCAGCATACAGCCATATTACGTCTTAGTACAAACAGGATTATAATATGACACCTGTCAGAGCCTACGAGCCTGTGCTGTACCTCTACGAGAGTCTACGAGCCTGTGCTGTACCTCTACGAGAGTCTACGAGCCTGTGCTGTACCTCTACGAGAGTCTACGAGCCTGTGCTGTACCTCTACAAGAGTCTACGAGCCTGTGCTGTACCTCTACAAGAGTCTACGAGCCTGTGCTGTACCTCTACAAGAGTCTACGAGCCTGTGCTGTACCTCTACAAGAGTCTACAAGCCTGTGCTGTACCTCTACAAGAGTCTACGAGCCTGTGCTGTACCTCTACAAGAGTCTACGAGCCTGTGCTGTACCTCTACTAGAGTCTACAAGCCTGTGCTGTACCTCTACAAGAGTCTATAAGCCTGTGCTGTACCTCTACGAGAGTATACAAGCCTGTGCTGTACCTCTACAAGAGTCTACAAGCCTGTGCTGTACCTCTACGAGAGTCTACAAGCCTGTGCTGTACCTCTACGAGAGTCTACGAGCCTGTGCTGTACCTCTACGAGAGACTACGAGCCTGTGCTGTTGATCCGCCCAAGCCGGGGTACTCAGAGCTCGGGCACGGTGTCAGGGGAACACTATCATGGGTGGCTGCATCCGAGTCCGTGGCTCGGTGATTTCTAAAATACAGTTTTTGTTAGAATGGTTCGTGACGCCACCTGTAGTACTTGGTGAGAGATCACCAGCGCCGCCACAGTCCTCCGGAGGGCGTTGCAATTGCGGCAAGGGTGGTATAGCTTCCTACAGGTGAATCTGGGCCTCCGGGCAGCGTTGAGTGGGCAGTTAGGAGGTAAAGGATAGTGACACAGTCTCTACGGAGCATGGGAACAGGGAGGAATAACGCACACACACACCGTGGAGTGTCCCTTTACCTTTTACTGGTGGAAACTGCAGGTAATATGTCCAGAGCACTGTCGAGTGACCAGAAGCACAGTTGAACCTCCACAGGGAGTGGGTGTAAGGCTTCCTTAAGTTCTCTCTCCCGTTTGTTGAAGCCCTGCCCGTGTATAACCTGGCTGGCCTCCTCATTTCTCTCTCTCTCCTCCTGCATGTTCTGCGGGTTACCCTCGATGATCACCGTTGCCCTCTCCTCCCTACGGTGTCTGGATCCCTTTATGTTGAGTACTCAGGGGGACCGGGTGACTGAAGTCTCCACGGTGTGTCAGGGTTTTCTGCCGGCTTGAAGCACTACTCCAGGTGCGGACCCCCGAAGTCCGGTGTTTACTTGGGCGAACCTCTACTGGCTCCTCTACTCCCACTGTTCTCTGTACTCCTCGCCTTCCGATCCCACTCCTGGGCCTGGCTGGACGGCATAAGGGCTACTCCAGGTCACTGGTTCGGGCCCAGCACGGCACTGAGCACCAGGACGTCTTACCTGCTCTCCTAGCGTCTGCACACTCTGCCTAACTCCTCCCCCAGCACCAGTATTTACAGGGGATCTCGCCTAAGGTCAGCGAGTTGGGCTCCCCCTACTGTGCTGGGGTGGAAGGTGTTGTTTGTAGGTGGTACCCTCTGTGGAAATCCAGCCGTGCACTAGGGAAACTTGTGGTTACATGTGGGAGCAGGGCGCCACACTGTACCTTTAAGAGAGTCTACAAGCCTTTGCTGTACCTCTGCGAGAATCTAAGAGCCGGTGCTGTACCTCTAGGAGAGTCTATGAAGCCTGTGCTGTGTCTCTATTTGAGTCTACAAGCCCGTGCTATACCTCTGAGAGTCTAGAAGCTTGTGCTGTACCTCTACGAGAGTCTACAAACCTGTGCTGTACCTCTACAAGAGTCCACAAGCCTGTGCTGTACCTCTACTAGAGTCTACAAGCCTGTTCTGTACCTCTACTAGAGTCTACAAGCCTGTGCTGTACCTCTACGAGAGTCTAAAAACCTGTGCTGTACCTCTACAAGAGTCCACAAGCCTGTGCTGTACCTCTACTAGAGTCTACAAGCCTGTTCTGTACCTCTACTAGAGTCTACAAGCCTGTGCTGCACCTCTGCGAGAATCTAAGAGCCGGTGCTGTACCTCTAGGAGAGTCTATGAAGCCTGTGCTGTGTCTCTATTTGAGTCTACAAGCCCGTGCTATACCTCTATGAGAGTCTAGAAGCTTGTGCTGTACCTCTACGAGAGTCTACAAACCTGTGCTGTACCTCTACAAGAGTCTACGAGCCTGTGCTGTACCTCTACAAGAGTCTACATGCTTGTGCTGTACCTCTACAAGAGTCTACAAGCCTGTGTTGTACCTCTACAAGAGTCCACAAGCCTGTGCTGTACCTCTACTAGAGTCCACAAGCCTGTGCTGCACCTCTACGAGAGTCTATAAGCTCGTGCTGTACCTGTACGTGAGTTTACGAGCCCGTGCTGTATGAGTACAAGAGTTTACGAGCTCGTGCTGTACCTCTACGATCGTTTACGAGCCTATGCTGTGCCTCTGTGAGAGTCCACAAGCCTGCGCTGTACCTCTATAAGACTATATCCCCCATATTAGTTAGTTGACTGGTATTACTATGATCAGTTGGTCTCAATGACTATATCCTACATACATGTAGATTCTATCCTGTACAGCTCGCTCACATTAGCGCATAACCTATACGAGGGCTATCAATGGTTTGTCGCATAGTACTTGGACATTGTGCAGTGAAGATGTGTTGTTCTGTGCTTTTTGTTGCTGCCGTTCCCTTCCATAGGAGCTGCTGGGTTTTCCCGGTCCGTGGGTGGAGGTGAGGGGGTATTAGCCTAGGGCTGATCAGGAGTGAAGGGCTAGGGTGGCGGCCTGGACATCCTCATCTTCAGAGGTAATTCCAGCAGCGGGGTGAGCCAGGGACTCCCAGTCTAAGAGTCAGACTACTTCCCCACTTTGCCTTGCTTATCTTACCATCTTGCCTGCTGATTTCCTATCCACAAAACCGCCCCATGACGAGTATCTGCTATTCCATGTGCTGGTGGATCTGCTCCTCAGTGCGGGGTGTGGAAACTACTGAGCACAACTGTATATATCTTGGTCTTACCATTGACTATTCCCATCACACCTCTGTTATTTATCGTTCCGTGGTTTTTAACTTATGAAATATTTTATCATTTATTTTTTTAATTAATATTAATAAAGATGAATATTTTTAGCCATGGTGTGATGGCTGTGATTATTGATGTAACCCCTCCATGTGTTCCACCGCGATCTCACATCTGGCGTCTCCCGGTTAGTCACTATCATCTGTGTTGACCGTGTAATGGCCGCGCTGCGTCCTCGCTCTGTTACCAGGATCAGCTGCGAGATGTTTTGCAGATTTTATGGGGATTTGAACGTTTTTCAACAATCTGTTTCTACTTAAGGTCTTTTTGTTCCGGGAGAAAGGACCTCGGCAGTGAGATAATCGTCGATATAACCTGGCGGTGTCCTCTTTATGCGTTACATCGTTAATGATTGCATCTAAACAGTTAAATCCTCGGCACATCTGCTGTGCAGGACTATGGGACAGTTGGGTGACCCAACCCATGGGGACTCTGCGCGGTGCGGGGCCGGCTCCAGGGCTGGGGATTGACCCTTCTGTCACTTCCAAGGTTCTGCCCCCACATCCTGTTCCCTGAGTTTTTTTTATGAGCTGCGGGGATTCATGAGGCTCGTTAACAAATTACAGGAAAATACCTAATTATACGGCTACGGTCAACAGATACTATCATAGAGGAAAGCTACAGAGGGACCAAAACCCTACGAGTCCAGCAGAAAGGGGGTCTCTAATTTTAATTCCTCATTCTGCTTAAAGGGTTTTTCCCATGAACAAAGTTGGTTTTAATCAATAGATCTTGGAATAATACTAATTTCCACAATTGGATGTGATTAAAAAAATGTTCCTGTTCTGAGCTGCTTTTCGTTCCTGTATTTTGTGGCAAATTTTGCAAAATGGCTCACAGGGTCCATGGTTTCTGCATAATGTCACAACTGTTTTTTATTGCTAAAATGTCATAAAAATAAAATGCTGCCTTCTATAAAATCACCCCGCTGCGAGGAGGACGGGAGCAGATTTGTGCAAAATGATGGACAGGATGAAAACATCTGAAATTCCTAAACTCCATTCCTCATGGCAATGTTATGTGGGGTGGTATAACGGTAAGGGAAGTAGGAAGCAGGATGGTAAGATGGGCTAAGGGTGATCAGGGGAACTAGTCTGACCTTTAGACTTGGGGGTCCTTGGATTATCCTGTTCCTTGAATTACTTCTGAAGGTGAGGATGTCTGGGCCGCTACCCTTGCCCTATGCACCTGTTCAGCCCTAGGCTAAAACCCCCTCACCTTTATCCATGGACCAGGAAGTACAGAAACTCCCACAAAATAAGAAAAACACCAAGAAGGCTTCAGACTTGCATTCGCGTCCTCAGCGTCTTGCGGCAGGCGAACGCAAGCTGAGCGCAAGCACCGCCCATCCCTATGTTTATCATGGGGATGCACGGTGATGCACTCGGCTGCGGATTGCCGTGCGCACCCGTATGTCACGTTCAGGGTGCGGACGAGAATGTATGATATGTACGCAAGCATCCGCATACGTACAAATCACACATGGAAGTCAATGGGTGCGCACAGCAATCCGCAGCCGAGCGCATCACCGTGCGTCCCCATGATAAACATAGGGATGGGCGGTGCTTGCCGCAAGACGCTACAGACATGAACGCAAGTCTGAAGCCACCCAAAGTGTGCACATGTCCTCTCAGCTCACGGTCTTGCAGAGACTAAACTCTATCAGCGGCATCTGCTAGTGGAAGAGGCAACTATTTACAGGCCAGGGGCGTGGTCACCTGGCAAACTCACAACATCTCACCTGCAGAGCCGCCTCAGATATAGACAGCAGCTTCTACACCTTAATTCTGAATGTGCCAAGGGAAATTTACTCCTATTTAAACTACAGAGAGCTTTTACACATGGACTGCAGAGCAGTCAACACATGACAGGAAAACTGGAAAAGGAAACAGATGAACACATAAAAAGGTTACTTTAAAAAATGCCCAAATGAAAAGATGGTGGAAATGAAAAACAGGCAAAAAAAATCAAATGCAATATTGTGATCTGAGGTCCCCCCAGGCCCCAGAATGCAATTAATTTGTTTTTAAAAAAATCCTGTATACTCACCTGTCCCAGCTCAGCCGGCTCTGGTCCTGTTGTATTTTTCGGTGCAATCATGGGTCGGCATTGGGCCATTTTCAGCATCGCCTCCTACAAAGCTGGAGCTGGAGATGGCCCAATACTGACTAAACTGAGATTTGCTGGATTTGTGCTGTTCAAATCTTTAAAAAAAATGTAAAAAATACATTTTGTTAACGTCTGAGATTAATTGTATTTGCCTTGGTTGATATGCATTACATGGTCTCCTTTAAAATCAATGGACAAGGGTTATACACTCCAGGGTTGCTCTTTGTAGCTGCTCACTGGCCAGGACAATAAATGGAGGTACCTTATGGAGAGGCGGCATTAAGCTATTTGTAAAGAAGGTTGAGGCAAAATTCCACCCAAGGGACACACTGAAGACCATAAAAAATGCTCAGGGACACCCCTTAAAACTCCCATTTTGCAGCAAAACTGAAAGCTGTATTGCAGAACATGCTGTTTGTAATACTAATGTTTTCTTATGTGGCTTTGGGTCCCTAAGACTCCAGAGCCCATGTGTGTCTGCTGGCTTTGCCCAAATCATATACTGTATATCAGGGAAATTCCACAAAAGTGGCACACAAAATGTTTTTCAGTCCTACCCCATCCATTGGTAATGGACACATTTCAGACCTTTGTAAAGTGAATCACAAAGAGTATATGTGACCACAATCATCAGAATGAGACCTCTTACGAGAAACCATAAACTGATACAGACCCCCAGACCACATACCCTAAATACATACTCCATACCACACCCCAAAATACAGACACCCCCCAGACTAAACCACCTAAATACAGACTGCACACCAAAACCTTTACAGACCAAGACTAAACCCCTTAAATACAGACCGCCCCAGGCCACATCACTAAATACACATTCCCACAGACCACACCTCTACATGGCGACCTCTTGACCAAAATACCTAAATACAGACCCCCCTGACCAAAGCTCCCAAGTACAGAATCCAGACCTCATTCCCAACCAAACTCCTTAAACACAGATCCCAAATCACACCATTAAATACAAACCCCAGAGCAAACCCCCTAATTACAAACCCCAGAGCAAACCCCCTAAATACAAACCCCAGAGCAAACCCCCTAAATACAAACCCCAGACCAAACCCCCTAAATACAAACCCCCTAATTACAAACCCCAGAGCAAACCCCCTAAATACAAACCCCAGAGCAAACCCCTAAATACAAACCCCAGACCAAACCACCTAAATACAAACCCCCTAATACAAACCCCAGACCAAACCCCCTAAATACAAACCCCAGACCAAACCCCCTAAATACAAACCCCCTAATACAAACCCCAGAGCAAACCCCCTAAATACAAATCCCAGAGCAAACCCCCTAAATACAAACCCCAGAGCAAACCCCCTAAATACAAACCCCAGAC
Organism: Allobates femoralis; assembly: GCA_033576535.1. Lineage (NCBI taxonomy): Eukaryota > Metazoa > Chordata > Amphibia > Anura > Aromobatidae > Allobates > Allobates femoralis. The sequence continues at coordinate 16,576,832 of JARQOC010000013.1, forward strand.
CAAACCCCCTAAATACAAACCCCAGACCAAATCCATTAAATACAAACCCCAAACCACACCCCCTAAATACAAACCCCATACCAAATCCATTAAAAACAAACCTCAGACCAAATCAATTAAATACAAACCCCAGACCAAACCACCTACATTAAGAACTCAGACCAAACCCCCTAAATAGTAACCCCAGACCAAACCCCCTAAATGCAAACCCCAGACCAAACCCCTAAATACAGACCCCAGACCAAGCCCCCTAAATTGAGAACTCATACCAAACTCCCTAAGTACAATCCCCAGACCAAACCCCTAAATACATTCTCCAGACTAAACCCCCTAAATACAGACTCCAGACCAAACCCCCTAAATACAGACTCCAGACCAAACCCCCTAAATACAGACCCCTGACCAAACCCCTAAATACAGACCCCTGACCAAACCCCCTAAATACAGACCCCTGACCAAACCCCTAAATACAGACTCCTGACCAAACCCCCTAAATACATTCTCCAGACTAAACCCCCTAAATACAGACTCCAGACCAAACCCCCTAAATACAGACTCCAGACCAAACCCCTAAATACAGACCCCTGACCAAACCCCCTAAATACAGACCCCTGACCAAACCCCCTAAATACAGACCCCTGACCAAACCCCCTAAATACAGACTCCTGACCAAACCCCCTAAATACATTCTCCAGACTAAAGCCCCTAAATACAGACCCCAGACCAAACCCCCTAAATACAGACCCCTGACCAAACCCCCTAAATACAGACCCCTGACCAAACCCCCTGCAGACTCCCAAAATAATATTAAAATCCAAGACCAAAGACTTTTAAAACAAACTACAGAATCCCTTTAATGTAGCCACAGACTTGACCCATGACCCTTTCATAGATTTTCTTAACCCAGACCCCAGATAAAAATCCCTTTAATTTAGACATAGCCAATATTAGACCATGTCTCAAATATTAACGAGACTGGAAAATCTGTTAGGAGGCGATACTAATTGGCCGTATTTAGGCAATTATCTGGTTCCCTTAATAGCAGCAAATTTTGATAATGATGTTTTTCGATCATTAGACATGAAATCAGTTGGAAACTGCTCCTTCTGCCATGACGCCAGCTACTTGGGACAAGAGATCAGCAAACTTCAGGGGGAGCTGGCGGAGATCCAGAAGATGCTCTCGGCCCAGGAGACGCAACTGGACAAGACGTCTGAGAATCATCAGCTGCTTGTAGCCGCCAACGGCAAATTGGACAACCAGATAGAGAGGGGGAACTTCTCCCTTCGACAGATCAATCAGACGTTGGGGCTTTTCTTGTCGCAGGTCAAAGGGTGGCAATCTGCCGCGGCCGAGCTGGAAGCCTCGGTGAAAAATTTGGTCCAGGAGAGGTACGATATCACCGCCGCGGTGCAACAGATAAACTTTACTGTCGGGCAAACCTCGGACTGGATCCAGGTCATCCAGAGGAAGACCGACGAGGAGACCTTCACCTTACAAAAAATTGTCACCGATTGGCAAAACTACAGCAAAGTCTTCGGTGGATTTAAATCTACGTCCGTCAAAACCATCGACCTGGTCCGAAATATTCAAAGCAGCATCGCGGCGACGGCCCAACGTATCACCATGAACACGGAGCTCATGCATGATCTGGTCCTACAAGTGGTGGGCCTGCAGCTACAGATGGACAACATCACGTCATTCCTTGACGACCACGAGGAAAACATGCAAGATCTCCAGTACCATTCCAGGTACACCCAAAACAGGACTGTGGAACGGTTCGAGAGCCTCGAGGGCAGGATGTTTTCTCACGAAACGGAAATCGGGACTATATTCACCAACATCAACGCTACGGACAATCACGTGCACAACATGCTGAAGTACCTGGACGACGTGCGGCTCTCCTGTACTCATGGGTTCAACTCTCACGCCGAGGAACTCTACTACCTGAACAAGACCGTCGGCCTCATGCAAGGGGCCACCGATCTGCTGAGAGAGAGGTTCAGTCTGATGAACGCCCGCCTGGATTTCGATGTCAGGAACCTTTCAATGATCATGGAGGAAATGAAATTGGTGGACGTTAAGCATGGGGATATCCTCAAGGATGTCACCATCTTGAAAGGTAAGAAAGTTAAGGGTCCTCTTCTTACTAAAGAGATTCTTCAACTCAGTCTGGTAGTCTAGATATGTTGACTTTATGTAATCCAGGGCAAATAGTCTGATGGCCACTTTACACGTCCCGATATTGGATCCAACGACGCGGGAGCGCGCTTATTCTGGGCAGAATTCCAAGATCGCATAGGAGATGTTACACAGCGAGATATCGGCAGGCAACGCAACAGCGATGTGTACAACCCCTTGTACGGTTGACCCAGGAACGACCATTTTACATGGGAGAGAATAGGGGACGTGGAACTCCACATCGTTGTTGGGCTTTCACACAGCACGATCCGGCCACATCGTCCATCCAATATCGGCCCGTTGGAGAGCCTGCACAATTCTTCCCCGATATCGTTTTGGCATCGTTCGTGCATCGTATTGGACATTTAGACCATACAACGTACGAACGATATCGGGGCCAACACACGAACCACGTGACTTTTTATCTGAGTTGGACGCCGATATCGGGACGTGTAAAGTGGCCATGAGATTAGTAGCTCAAGGCAAAACTGGCACTGGGAAATATAAAAGAGGCAAAAAGTTGTCCAAAATCTGCAGTATGTTACTAATTGGAGTGAGCCCCCGTAATCAGTGCTAATCAGACAATCTTATATATAAAACCCGAAGGCCACTTCCGGAAAAGGCCACGCCCACTTCCGTGATGGTCTTCGCCCAGGCTCATCCAGTGCACTGTAGCCGGGCTGCCCCCGGCTACAGGCACCGGCACACGGAACGTTCCGATATCGGAAGTTCCGTGTGCCCACCTGCCACTCCCCTCCACCCTCTGCCCTCCAGCCAGTAGCTACATACCGGGGGGCAGTGGGGGCCCATTGCCCGCCACCTCGGGGGCCCACACACACCCTGGGGATACCCGTGCTCCCTGCTGTCTGCCTACAGAGGAGGGAGGGCGGGACTTCCTCTCCTGCAGCTCTGCCCGCCCCTCCTCTCCTGCTACAGTACACCTGATGGCCGGCCCGCGGTGAGTCTGCCCTGCCGGCTCCAGCAGCCTCTGCCCTCCAGCCTCCTCTGCCCTGGCCTCTGCCCTCCAGCCTCCTCTGCCCTGGCCTCTGCCCTACAGCCTCCTCTGCCCTGGCCTCTGCCCTACAGCCTCCTCTGCCCTGGCCTCTGCCCTACAGCCTCCTCTGCCCTGGCCTCTGCCCTACAGCCTCCTCTGCCCTCCAGCCTCCTCTGCCCTGGCCTCTGCCCTCCAGCCTCCTCTGCCCTGGCCTCTGCCCTCCAGCCTCCTCTGCCCTGGCCTCTGCCCTCCAGCCTCCTCTGCCCTGGCCTCTGCCCTCCAGCCTCCTCTGCCCTGGCCTCTGCCCTCCAGCCTCCTCTGCTCTGGCCTCTGCCCTCCAGCCTCCTCTGCCCTGGCCTCTGCCCTCCAGCCTCCTCTGCCCTGGCCTCTGCCCTCCAGCCTCCTCTGCCCTGGCCTCTGCCCTCCAGCCTCCTCTGCCCTGGCCTCTGCCCTCCAGCCTCCTCTGCCCTCCAGCCTCCTCTGCCCTGGCCTCTGCCCTCCAGCCTCCTCTGCCCTGGCCTCTGCCCTCCAGCCTCCTCTGCCCTGGCCTCTGCCCTCCAGCCTCCTCTGCCCTGGCCTCTGCCCTCCAGCCTCCTCTGCCCTGGCCTCTGCCCTCCAGCCTCCTCTGCCCTCCAGCCTCCTCTGCCCTGGCCTCTGCCCTCCAGCCTCCTCTGCCCTGGCCTCTGCCCTACAGCCTCCTCTGCCCTCGCCTCTGCCATACAGCCTCCTCTGCCCTGGCCTCTGCCCTACAGCCTCCTCTGCCCTGGCCTCTGCCCTCCAGCCTCCTCTGCCCTGGCCTCTGCCCTACAGCCTCCTCTGCCCTGGCCTCTGCCCTCCAGCCTCCTCTGCCCTGGCCTCTGCCCTCCAGCCTCCTCTGCCCTCCAGCCTCCTCTGCCCTGGCCTCTGCCCTCCAGCCTCCTCTGCCCTGGCCTCTGCCCTCCAGCCTCCTCTGCCCTGGCCTCTGCCCTCCAGCCTCCTCTGCCCTCCAGCCTCCTCTGCCCTGGCCTCTGCCCTCCAGCCTCCTCTGCCCTGGCCTCTGCCCTCCAGCCTCCTCTGCTCTGGCCTCTGCCCTCCAGCCTCCTCTGCCCTGGCCTCTGCCCTCCAGTCTCCTCTGCCCTGGCCTCTGCCCTCCAGCCTCCTCTGCCCTGGCCTCTGCCCTCCAGCCTCCTCTGCCCTGGCCTCTGCCCTCCAGCCTCCTCTGCCCTCCAGCCTCCTCTGCCCTGGCCTCTGCCCTCCAGCCTCCTCTGCCCTGGCCTCTGCCCTCCAGCCTCCTCTGCCTTGGCCTCTGCCCTCCAGCCTCCTCTGCCCTCCAGCCTCCTCTGCCCTGGCCTCTGCCCTCCAGCCTCCTCTGCCCTGGCCTCTGCCCTCCAGCCTCCTCTGCTCTGGCCTCTGCCCTCCAGCCTCCTCTGCCCTGGCCTCTGCCCTCCAGCCTCCTCTGCCCTGGCCTCTGCCCTCCAGCCTCCTCTGCCCTGGCCTCTGCCCTCCAGCCTCCTCTGCCCTGGCCTCTGCCCTCCAGCCTCCTCTTCCCTGGCCTCTGCCCTCCAGCCTCCTCTGCCCTCCAGCCTCCTCTGCCCTTCTGCCTCCTCTGCCCTCCAGCCTCCTCTGCCCTGGCCTCTGCCCTCCAGCCTCCTCTGCCCTGGCCTCTGCCCTCCAGCCTCCTCTGCCCTGGCCTCTGCCCTCCAGCCTCCTCTGCCCTGGCCTCTGCCCTCCAGCCTCCGCTCTCCTCTCCCTGTCCTCTGCCCTCCAGCCTCCGCTCTCCTCACCCCTCCATATGCAATGTACACTATGTGTGTATATGTGTGTATGTACGCACTTCCGTCACTTTGTCCACACTTCCCTCAACTTTGTACACACACACACATACACACACACTCCGCTATACTTACCACCGGCCCTGCGTCCGCTGCCTGGATCCTCAGTCGACATGTCGCTGCCCCCAAACTACTGGATCCAATATAGCGTCCAAGATGTCTTGAAAAACTACCCGGACAACATATTGGATCCAGTCGTCCGGGGGCGGCGACATGTCGACTCAGGATCCAGGCGGCGGGGAAGACGCAGGGTCGGTGGTAAGTATAGCGGAGTGTATGTGTGTGCTTACCACTCTGCCCACGACGCTGCGCTGACCACTCTGCCCACGGCGCTGCGCTGACCACTCTGCCCACGGCGCTGCGCTGACCACTCTGCCCACGGCGCTGCACTGACCACTCTGCCCACGGCGCTGCACTGACCACTCTGCCCACACCGCTGCGCTGACCAATCTCACCGCACTCACTGCTAACCACTGAGCCACCCCACTCACTGCTAACCACTGAGCCACCGCACTCACTGCTAACCACTGAGCCAGCGCACTCACTGCTAACCACTGAGCCACCGCACTCACTGCTAACCACTGAGCCACCGCACTCACTGCTAACCACTGAGCCAGCGCACTCACTGCTAACCACTGAGCCAGCGCACTCACTGCTAACCACTGAGCCAGCGCACTCACTGCTAACCACTGAGCCAGCGCACTCACTGCTAACCACTGAGCCAGCGCACTCACTGCTAACCACTGAGCCACCGCACTCACTGCTAACCACTGAGCCACCGCACGCAGTACTAACCACTGAGCCACCGCGCAGTGCTAACAACTGAGCCACCGCGCAGTGCTAACCACTGAGCCACCTCTATACCACACAATTAATTTCACCGCACTCCCCTAACTATTACTAAATAAACTATATATGGATTCTAGACTACCCGATTCTTTAGAATCGGGCTGCCATCTAGTCTACTATATAAAAGCCCTATCCAGTCTGTCTGTCTGTCTGTCATCAGTAAGGGCGCCTTCACACTTGCGTTTGGAACGCAGCGTAACAGAACGCAGCCAAACGCTTGCACACTGCGTTCCTATGTTTAACATGGGAACGCATGTGCCTGCTTTTGGCTGCGTTCGGTTGCGTTTGCGTTCGAATGCGCACAATTTGTGTGCACTCCAAACGCAGCATGTTGCATTTTTTGTGCGGTCGCAGGCGCTTGTTTTATCTGCAAGCAAGCGCACAAACCATGCATTGAAAGCAATGGATCCGCAGTGTCCTCCGCATGACAGCGCAGGAGAATGCTGTGGATCTCATTGAAATCTCTCCCGGTGGCCACCGGTGATCAGCTAGAGCCGCCACTGATCTCCCGACGATGTCAGCGCGGGATATTTGAAGAAACAGCTGATCTGACAGCTGTTTAAATCTCCCGCGCCGACACAGAATAGGTGAGGTCGGTGCGGGAGATCTGAAGCAGCGATCAGCTGTTTCTTATCTCCTGCACTGATATCACCTACTCGGTGTCGGCGCGGGAGATTTAAACAGCTGTCAGATCAGCTGTTTCTTCAAATATCCCGCGCTGACACCAGCAGGAGATCAGCTGTGGCCGGGAGGAGGAGATCTCTGCTGCTGATCTCCTCCTCCCGGTGGCCCCCGAGACAGCTGATTGGCTGCCCGGGCACCATACTAATGTGAACGCATGCGGAGATTCTCTGCTGCATTCACATCAGTATGGCTGCGTTTGCATCGGCATGCCACAAACACAAGTGTGAATGCACCCTAAGTTTGTCCCAAAAACAGCTCCACCTATAGGTCATTGTGTAAATTACAGTTAAACTGGAATGTGAAGAAGCCCATATACTTGGTTGAGGAGTTAAAGAAACACAGCGACATCTGTGACCTCGGGGCCCACATTCTGTCCGGGTCACTGGCATTTATTATCTCCTACCCCTGTTCTGTCATACCCTTGGGGCAAACCCATCCTGCTGCTGCATTTCTTACTATTTGCGTTGCACTCTAGAATTCAAGCTTGTGCCGCAACTCCTCAGCATACAAGGGGAAAGAGACGTCACACAGGGGTGAGTGAGACAGTGCACAGGGGAGAGACAGCTCAAGGGGAGGGAAACAGTACAAGTGGAGACAGCACAAGGGGAGAGAGAGCGCACAGTAGGTGGAGACAGCTCAACGCAACAGAGAATACAGGGGGCGAGATGGCACAAGGGGAGAGAGAGCACACAAGGGAAGAGAGACAGCACATGGGAAAAATGAGTGCATATTGTGAAGAGAGAGTGCAAAGTGGGGAGATAAAGCACAAGAGCAGAGATCGCAAATGGGGGAGAAACAACACAAAAGGAGAGAGAGCACACAGGGTAGAGTGAGAGCACAAAGGGGGAGAAACAGCACAAGGGGATAGACAGCAAAAGAATAGAGTGTACAGGGGAGAGCGTGCGCACAGGGGGGGGAGACCGCACAAGCGTAGAGAGAGCGCAAAGGTGGGAGAGACAGCACAAGGAGAGAGAGCACACAGGAGGGAGAGACTGTGCTATCTCTCCCCTGTGCACTAAGGGACAAGAGCACACAGGGGGATAGACAGCAAAAAGAGAGCGCACACAGGGGGAGAGAGTCAGCACAAGGAAGAGAGTGTGCACAGGAAAAGAGATAACACATTGGGTGAGAGAGCACAAGGGGAGAGCACACAGGGTGGAGAGACAACACAAGGGGAGAGAGAGTACACAGGAGGGAGAGACAGCATGAAGGGAGAGCGAGCGCATAGAGGGGAGACACAGCACAAGGAAAGAGAGCGCACAAGGGGAGAGAGAGCACACAGGAGGATAGCAAACAGCAGCAGTGGGCTCTCCCTGCCCTCCTCGGTGGCACTATGATTAGTAGCAGGAGTAGTTGGACTAATACATAATTGCACACGTTCTAGAATGTGATAGAATCGGGCCCCCATCTAGTTTTCTTATAAATGGTGCCGGTCACAGGGTGCCCCCATGAATAGTGCCAGACAGAGAATGCATGGCTTTCTTGGGGGTCGTTGCACAGCACTACATCCAACAAATGAAGGACCCACTGAGAGGTTCCCCGTTACATGGCAATAACTCCATACAGTCTGATCAGAATGGAAAACCAAGAATCTGGTGTTCAGTTTTGTACATTTTTGCTTATCTGCAATAGATGAATATATAAAATAAGGATATTCTGTGCAGGGTTTCTCTGTAGCCATAGTATATATACCTTATAATCAGATGCAGCCAGATACAGCGGTGTGAAGTGTTCACCCCCCTCCTGATTTCTTATTCTTTTCCATGGTTTTTACTTAAATATTTCAGATCACCAAACAAATGTAAATATTAGACAAAGATAACACAACTACCACAAAATGCAGATTATAAATAAGGGTCTTTATAATTAAGGGAAACAGAAATCCAAACCTACAGGGCCCTGTGTGAAAAAATGATTGCCCTAAATCAGCTGTAGGTTATCACATCTTTTCGAAGTTGAGTTCAATTTCCCCAGCCACACCCAGGCCTGATTACAGCCACATCTGTTCTCCATCAAGAAATCACTTAAATAGGACCTGCCTGACAAAGTGAAGTAGACCAAAAGATACTCAAAAGCTAGACATCATGCAGCGGTCCAAAGAATGAGAAACAAAGTAATCGAGATCTGTCAGTCTGGAAAAGGTTGTAAAGCCATTGATTGCCCCTGAACCTAATAACTGGTCGAGACGGCCTTAGTGGCAACAACTACAATCAAGCATTTGTTATAACTGGCAAGGAATCTTTACAACATTTTGGACGATTTTGGCTGCTCATCTGTGTGGAATTGTTGTAATTCAGCCACACTGGAGGGCTCTGAGCATGAATCGCCTTTTTAAGGTCCAGTCACAGCATCTCAATAGGATTAATGTCAGGACTGTGACTCAGCCTTTTTCTGCAGCCATTCAGAGATGACTTGCGGTTTTGGATCACTGTCCTGCTACATAACCCAAGTGCTCTTCAGCTTCAGGTCATGGACAGACGGCCGGACATTCTCCTTCAGGATTGTTCGGTGACAGCAGTGTTCATGGTTCCATTTACCACAGCGTCTTCCAGGTTCTGAAGCAGCAGAACAGCCCCGACCATCACATGACCTCCACCATACTTTACTGTTGGTATGGTGTTCCATTTCTGAAATGATATTTTATGTCTACACTACATGTAATGGGACATTCACTTTCAAAAAATTCAAATATTGTCTCGTCAGTCCACAGAGTATTCTCCCAAAAGTCTTGGGGATCATCATGATGTGTTTTGGCAAAATTGAACCTTTATGTTCTTTTTGCTCTTCAGTGTTTTAACTCAGTAGATGGGGCCAGAGAGTTTCTGTACAAACTGTGCTAGCCATCAGGTGCCACCATAACTGCTGGCTGTCAGTATATTGCTAAACAATGCACTCCTCTTCAGTTCTTCCTATGCAGGGACCACATCCAGGGGTGTAACTACATTAGGTACAGGGGTTGCAATCACATACAGGCCTTGGAGCCTAGGGGGCCCCAAAAGTCCCTTTGGCCTATAGAAAAAAAAGACTAATGCTATTAAAGATTTGCAATAATTGGGGGTCCGGTTGGGAGTTTTTGCATTGGGACCCATGAGCTTCAGGTTACGCAACTGGCCACATCCCATTCATTCTCAGGATTTTTGGGTGTCCCAGTAATTGTATCTCACCGATCAGCAGCTTTATGAGATTTATGGGATGCCCCTTTTAAATACAGATGTTGCACAGCTTGTTTTACTATTCTTTTTGGATGCCAGTCAATAAATAGAATTTATGATGATTTCCAAAAGTTCTCGAGTTGCAACACAAAGGAAACCACTGGCGATATTAGTGTGAAGAGCGGAGAGCGTAGAAGCATAGAGAGGAGCGTAGAGTGAAGGAGTGTAGAGAGGAGTGTAGAGTGAAGTAATATAGAGAGGAATGGAGTACGAAGCATAGAGAGGAGAGGAGAGCGTAGGAGCATACAGAGGAGCGGAGAGTGGAGGAGTGTAGAGAGGAGCATAGAACGGAGGAACATAGGAGCATAGAGTGAAGTAACAGAGAGGAATGGAGTACGAAGCATAGAGAGGAGCGTAGATTGGGGGAGCGTAGAAAGGAGCATAGATCGGAGGAGCGTAGAGAAGTGCGTAGAGCAGAGAAACATAGAGCGGAGTAACGTAGAGAGGAGCATAGAGCGGAGGAATGTAGAGCGGAATGTAGAGCAGAGGAACATAGAAGCTTTGAATGGAGGAACACAGAGAAAGCATAGAGCGAAGTAACACAGAGGAGTGTAGAGCGGAGGAATGTAAAGAGGAGCATAGAGCGGAGGAGCATAGAGCGGAGTAACGTAGAGCGGAGCATAGAGATAAGCTTTAAGCGGAGGAACACAGAGAGGAGCGTAGAGCGGAGGAGGACAGCGAAAAGCTTAGAGCAGAGGAATATAGAGAGGAGCACAGAGCAGAGGAATATAGAGAGGAGCATAGAGCAGAGGAACGTAGAGAGGAGCATAGAGCAGAGGAGTATAGAGAGGAGTGTACAGCAGAGTAACATATAGAGGAGCATAGAGCAGAGAAGCAGAGAGTAGGCAGAGCAAAGAAATGTAGAGAGGAGCGTAGAGCGGAGGAGCATAGAGTGGAGGAGCATAGAGTGAAGTAATGGAGTACGAAGCATAGAGAGGAGAGTAGATTGGAGGAGCATAGAAAGGAGCGTAGATCGGAGGAGCGTAGAGAAGTGCGTAGAGCGGAGGAACATAGAGCGGAGGAACATAGAGAGGAGCATAGAGCGGAGGAGTGTAGAGAGCAGAGTGGAGGAGAGTAGAGAGGGGCGTATAGCAGAGGAACGCAGAGAAGAGCATAGCATAGAGCGGAGAGAGGAGCGGAGTGAGGATTGGAGAGCAGAGAAGCGGAGAGAGGAGAGGAGCGGAGAGATGAGGAAAGTAGAGAGGAGCGTAGAGCAGAGAAACAGAGAGTAGGCAGAGCGAAGGAATGTAGAGAGGAATGGAGGAGCATAGAGCGGAGGAGCGTAGAGAGCAGACTAGAATGGAGGAGAGTAGAGAGGAGCGTAGAGCAGAGAATGCAGAGAAGAGCATAGAGCGGAGAGCTGAGGAAAGTAGAGAGGAGCATAGAGCAGAGAAACATAGAGAGTAGGCAGAGCGAAGAAATATGGAGAGGAGCGTAGAGCGGAGGAACATAGAGAGTAAAATAAAGCAGAGGAACGTAGAGAGGAGTGTAGAGAAGAGGATCATGGAGAGGAGAGTAGAGCGGAGGAACATGGAGAGGAACGTAGAGCGGAGGAACATAGAGAGGAGCATAGAGCAGAGGATGACGGTGAAAAGCATAGACCGAGGAATGAAGAGAGGAGCATAGAGCGGAGGATGACAGCGAAAAGCATAGTGCTGAGGAAAATAGAAAGGGGCATAAAGCAGAGGAATATAGAGAGGAGCGTAGAACAGAGGAACGTAGAGAGGAACGTAATGCGAAGGAACATAGAGAGGAGCGTAGAGCAGAGGAACGTAGAGAGGAACATAGAGAGGAACGTAGAGAGGAGCGGAGGAACGTAGAGAGGAACATAGAGAGGAACGTAGAGAAAAGCGTAGAGCGGAGGAACGTAGAGAGGAACATAGAGAGGAACGTAGAGAGGAGCGGAGGAACGTAGAGAGGAACATAGAGAGGAACGTAGAGAGGAGCGTAGAGCGGAGGAACGTAGAGAGGAACATAGAGAGGAACGTAGAGAAAAGCGTAGAGCGGAGGAACGTAGAGAAGAACATAGAGAGGAACGTAGAGAGGAGTGTAGAGCGGAGGAACGTAGAGAGGAGTGTAGAGCGAAGGATGACAGCGAGAAGCTGAGCAGATCCCTCATAAAACGAGCCGGTGACTCAGGAACAGACTCCACAAGTCGTTAACGCGTTCAGCGCTCACATCCACCGCCGGTGGGAAAAATTACGGCCAAGTCTGACATCAGCGCTCAGAGCCAGGAAAACACTGCGGACGGTTTTCCACTCTGCAGAGAATAAATATGCAAATGTAATGGAGCAAAACAACAGAAAAGATCAGCTGCATATAACATCTCCCCCGAGATCACACAGAACATAAAGGGAGAAAAATACTCCAGTCTATGAAATTGTTCACATTTTTCTCATTTGTAACTCAAACATATGATAATACTGCCCCTATATACAAGAATATAAACTACTATAATACTGCCCCTATATACAAGAATATAACTACTATAATACTGCCCCTATATACAAGAATATAAACTACTATAATACTGCCCTATATACAAGAATATAACTACTATAATACTGCTCCTATATACAAGAATATAACTACTATAATACTGCCCCTATATACAAGAATATAACTACTATAATACTGCTCCTATGTACAAGAATATAACTACTATAATACTGCTCCTATATACAAGAATATAACTACTATAATACTGCCCCTATATACAAGAATATAACTACTATAATACTGCTCCTATATACAAGAATATAACTACTATAATACTGCCCCTATATACAAGAATATAACTACTATAATACTGCCCCCTATATACAAGAATATAACTACTATAATACTGCCCCTATATACAAGAATATAACTACTATAATACTGCTCCTATATACAAGAATATAACTACTATAATACTGCCTCTATGTACAAGAATATAACTACTATAATACTGCCCTCTATGTACAAGAATATAACTACTATAATACTGCTCCTATGTAGAAGAATATAACTACTATAATACTGCTCCTATATACAAGAATATAACTACTATAATACTTCCCCTATATACAAGAATATAACTACTATAATACTGCTCCTATGTACAAGAATATAACTACTATAATACTGCTCCTATGTACAAGAATATAACTACTATAATACTGCTCCTATATACAAGAATATAACTACTATAATACTGCCCCTATATACAAGAATATAAACTACGATAATACTGCTCCTATATACAAGATTATAACTACTCTAATACTGCCCCTATGTACAGGAATATAACTACTATAATACTGCCCCTATATACAAGAATATAACTACTATAATACTGCTCCTATGTACAGGAATATAACTACTATAATACTGCTCCTATATACAAGAATATAACTACTATAATACTGCTCCTATGTACAAGAATATAACTACTATAATACTGCTCCCTATATATAAGAATATAACTACTATAATACTGCTCCTATATACAAGAATATAACTACTATAATACTGCTCCTATATACAAGAATATATCTACTATAATACTGCCCCCTATGTACAAGAATATAACTACTATAATACTGCCCTATGTACAAGAATATAACTACTATAATACTGCTCCTATGTACAAGAAATATAACTACTATAATACTGCTCCTATATACAAGAATATAACTACTATAATACTGCTCCTATATACAAGAATATAACTACTATAATACTGCTCCTATATACAAGAATATAACTACTATAATACTGCTCCTATATACAAGAATATAACTACTATAATACTGCTCCTATATACAAGAATATAACTACTATAATATAATACTGCTCCTATGTATAAGAATATAACTGCTATAATACTGCTCCTATATACAAGAATATAACTACTATAATACTGCTCCTATGTACAAGAATATAACTACTATAATACTGCTCCTATATACAAGAATATAACTACTATAATATAATACTGCTCCTATGTATAAGAATATAACTGCTATAATACTGCTCCTATATACAAGAATATAACTACTATAATACTGCCACTATATACAAGAATATAACTACTATAATACTGCTCCTATATACAAGAATATATCTACTATAATACTGCCCCCTATGTACAAGAATATAACTACTATAATACTGCTCCTATATACAAGAATATAACTACTATAATACTGCTCCTATATACAAGAATATAACTACTATAATACTGCTCCTATATACAAGAATATAACTACTATAATACTGCTCCTATGTATAAGAATATAACTACTATAATACTGCTCCTATGTACAAGAATATAACTACTATAATACTGCCCCAATATGCAAGAATATAACTACTATAAATACTGCCCCTATATACAAGAATATAACTACTATAATACTGCCCCTATGTACAAGAATATAAGTACTATAATACTGCTCCTATGTATAAGAATATAACTACTATTATACTGCTCCTATGTACAAGAATATAACTACTATAATACTGCTCCTATATACAAGAATATAACTACTATAATACTGCCTCTATATACAAGAATATAACTACTATAATACTGACCCTATATACAAGAATATAACTACTATAATACTGCTCCTATATACAAGAATATAACTACTATAATACTGCTCCTATATACAAGAATATAACTACTATAATACTGCTAATATATACAAGAATATAACTACTATAATACTGCCCCTATGTACAAGAATATAACTACTATAATACTGCTCTTATATACAAGAATATTACTACTATAATACTGCCCCCTATGTACAGGAATATAACTACTATAATACTGCCCCTATATACAAGAATATAAACTACTATAATACTGCTCCTATATACAAGAATATAACTACTATAATACTGCTCCTATATACAAGAATATAACTACTATAATACTGCTCCTATGTACAAGAATATAACTACTATAATACTGCCCCTATGTACAAGAATATAACTACTATAATACTACCCCTATATACAAGAATATAACTACTATAATACTGCTCCTATGTACAAGAATATAACTACGATAATACTGCTCCTATATACAAGAATATAACTACTATAATACTGCCCCTATGTACAAGAATATAACTACTATATAATACTGCCCTATATACAAGAATATAATCTACTATAATACTGCCTCTATATACAAGAATATAACTACTATAATACTGCCCCTATATACAAGAATATAACTACTATAATACTGCCTCTATATACAAGAATATAATTACTATAATACTGCCCCTATGTACAAGAATATAACTACTATAATACTGCCCCTATATACAAGAATATAACTACTATAATACTGCCCCTATATACAAGAATATAAACTACTATAATACTGCCTCTATATACAAGAATATAATACTACTATAATACTGCCCCTATGTACAAGAATATAACTACTATAATACTGCTTCTATATACAAAGAATATAACTACTATAATACTGCCCTATGTACAAGAATATAACTACTATAATACTGCTTCTATATACAAGAATATAACTACTATAATACTGCCCCTATGTACAAGAATATAACTACTGTACTATAATACTGCCCCTATGTACAAGTATATAACTGCTATAATACTGCTACTATGTACAAGAATATAACTACTATAATACTGCCCTATATACAAGAATATAAACTACTATAATAGTGCCCCTATATGCAAGAATATAACTACTATAATACTGCCCCTATATACAAGAATATAACTACTATAATACTGCCCCTATGTACAAGAATATAACTACTATAATACTGCCCCTATATACAAGAATATAACTACTGTACTATAATACTGCCCCTATGTACAAGTATATAACTGCTATAATACTGCTCCTATGTACAAGAATATAACTACTATAATACTGCTCCTATGTACAAGAATATAACTACTATAATACTGCCCCTATGTACAAGAATATAACTACTATAATACTGCTCCTTTGAACAACAATATAACTACTATAATACTGCTCCTATATACAAGAATATAACTACTATAATACTGCCTTTATGTACAAGAATATAACTACTTTAATACTGCCCCTATGTACAAGAATATAACTACTATAATACTGCTCCTATGTACAAGAATATAACTACTATAATGCTGCCCTATGTACAAGAATATAACTACTATAATACTGCTCCTATATACAAGAATATAACTACTATAATACTGCTCCTATATACAAGAATATAACTACTATAATACTGCTCCTATATACAAGAATATAACTACTATAATACTGCTACTATGTACAAGAATATAACTACTATAATACTGCCCCTATATACAAGAATATAACTACTATAATACTGCCCCTATATACAAGAATATAACTACTATAATACTGCCCCTATGTACAACAATATAACTACTGTACTATAATACTGCTTCATCGTATATTCATTTGTTATTTCAACTATAAAATCTAATATATAAAGCTGAATGTGTGTATGTGTGTGTGTATATCCGGGATTGGCATCTACACCGTCGCAACTACAGCCACAAAATTTTGCACAGTCACACGTCTCGACCCCAGGAGCGTCATAGGCTATGTTGTGAGGTGAAAATTTAACCCTGCGCATTCCAGTTCACCAAACAATTTTGCCCCTATCTACATGATGGGGAAAAAGGGAAAGGAAACGTGTGGGAGGAAAATCGACAGCTGCCAGCTACAGCTACAAAAATTTGCACAGTCACACGTCTTGACCCCGGTCTATGTTGTGAGCCGAAATTTTAACCCTGCGCGTTCCAGTTCACCAAAATATGTTGCCCCTATCTACATAATGGGGAAAAAGTGAATGGAAAAGAGTTGGAGCAAAATCGACAGCTGTCAGCTATAGAGACAAACTTTTGCACAGTCCCACGTCTGGACCCCGGGAGCGTCATAGGCTATGCTGTGAGGTGAAATTTTAACCCCGCGCATTCCAATTCACCAAACAATTTTGCCCCTATCTACATAATGGGGAAAAAGTGACAGTTACCAGTTGACAGTTGTGATTGAGAGGGGCTTAATGATAGCGCCAAAGACTAACAGCACATACCAGCATATAGTCACTAAGGTGGGGCCCCAACATGAGATATTCACCACACACAGGGACATGTATACACACCACACGCACACAAAGAGTAACAGCAAGTGTATAGTCGCTAAGGTGCAGCCCCAGCATTGGATACTCACCATGCAACCGAACAAACACACACACCACAAAGAGACACACACAACACAGAGACACACACACACCTTCAAGGGGACACACACACACACCACAATGAGACACACATGACACAGACACACACACCACACAGACCCCCCCACAGGGACACACACACATACACACCCTATAGGGACACATGCACTCACCCCACAGGGACACACACACACCACAAAGAGACACACACACACCACACAGACCCCCCCACAGGGACACACACACATACACACCCTATAGGGACACATGCACTCACCCCACAGGGACACACACACCACAAAGAGACACACACACACCACAGAGACCCCCCCACAGGGACACACACACATACACACCCTATAGGGACACATGCACTCACCCCACAGGGACACACACACACACACACCACAAAGAGACACACACAACAGAGACACACACCACACAGACCCCCCCACAGGGACACACACATACACACCCCAGGGACACACACACCACACAGACAGACACAGATGTGCACAAATCACCTCACACAACTTGCCTCATACATGTGCTATCTTTATTTTCCAAACATAAACATCTGATTAAAAACAGCCAATGTGCAACACATGTGCCATATAGGGAATTAAGGCAGATGTCAGTCACATGAGCTGTCTATTATGTGTATGTGTGAGGTAACATATACTGCCCGGCCAGGGGGAGGGTTTACTGTTGGCTGGAGATTTATTAGGCTGCCTATAGCAATCAATCACAGCTCAGCTTCTATTTTCCTACAGGTCATTAATATGACATATTCAAATTCTATTTTGTTATAGATAACAGCAGTTATTTATTAAGCCGGGCGTAGCCGGGTACTACAGCTAGTAAGTAATAAATTATTAATAATAGATTATTTGCTTCTTTCAGGTGCACCAGGACCTCCAGGACCAAGAGGAATTAAAGGCGATTTGGGAGGTAAAGGACCTTTAGGTTTACCGGGGAGAAAAGGTGACACAGGTGAAACAGGTGCTCCAGGGCCTCAAGGACCAAGGGGTCTTATTGGCGAAACTGGACCTATTGGAGAAAAAGGCTCTATTGGAATTAAGGGAAGTTCAGGAATTAAAGGTGAGAAGGGCAGTATGGGCCCACCAGGTACAAAAGGTCAAAAAGGAATTAAAGGTGATCCTGGTCCTCCTGGACCTGATGGCCCTCCGGGTGAGATCGGCCCTCAAGGCCTCCACGGACTTCCGGGAATTAATGGACCAACTGGAGTTAAAGGGGATGATGGACCAATGGGACCAAAAGGAGAATCTGGTATTCCAGGTCCTCCTGGGTATCCTGGACTCCCTGGACCAAAAGGGAAATCTGCTGTATGAAAATGAATGTATTTCCAAAAAACTTGAAGGACCCATGAGTGGTGGAAAGTCTTGACTCGATGATGTAGATCACAAGCTGTTGGTCATGGAGATAGAAGGCTGGCCGGAATATAATCAAACTTTTTCATCATAATTCTACCAAATAGCATAAAATGTAGATATATTTTTGTAAAGCACAATCATTATTTCCTTCCGTTATCAACATCAAATCTATCGAGGTCTTCAGACTATACTTACCGGCAGGGTTGTGGAGTCAGTAAGCCAAACATCTGAGCCTGACTCTTCAATTTCCCTGAATCTGACTCCAACTGCACTAAAATGAACACTGACTCTGACCCACACCACACAACCATGGCTGTAAAGTCAGTAAGTCACACATCGGACTCTTCTATTTCCATGAATCTGACTCCAACTCCACCAAAGTGGACTCTGACTCCACGACTCCGACTTCACAATCATGACTTGGAAGTTAAAAAGCCACACACCCAACTCCAACTCCTCAATCTCCCTAACTCTGACTCGGTCACTGACTCCACCCAAAATGGGCACTGACTCTGCCTCCATGACTCTGACTCCACAGCCCTGCTTATCGATTCCAACCGTCCAGTTGCCCGTCCTCCAAGAAGATCTCCAGGTTTAACAGGTTGACTATAAAAAATTAAGTCTCATAAATGTATTCTGATTTCTGTCTGTCTTGGAAAAACACTTGGGGAGTAGTAATGACTGAGCACCACCGGGCAGCCGCTTCGCGTAAAGAGCAGTAGGTCGCTCGAACGGGCTCGACTTGAGTTCCGAGTATAATGGAAGTCAATGGGGAAATTGACCATTTTTCCAGAAGATCATGAGTTTCCTGTTGACTTCCATTATGCTCCATACTCGAGTCACGCCCGTCCGAGCGTCCAACTGCCCGTTTCGAGTACAGAGTATAATGGAAGTCAATGGAGAACTCAATCATTTTTCCATAAGATCCTGAGTTTCCCTTTGACTTCCATTTTACTCAGTACTCGAAAACGGATAGTCTGGCTCAACAGAGTATAATGGAAGTCAACGGCGAACTCGAGCATTCTTCTGGAAGCTCATGGGTTTTCCATTGACTTCCAATATACTCGGTACTCGAAGCAAGCACTAGGACGCTCGGACGGGCTAGACTCGAGTACCAAGTATAATGGAAGTCAATGGGGAACTCAAGCATTATTCCAGAAGATCTTGAGTTTCCCATTGTCTTCCATTAAGCTCGGTACTTGAGTCGAGTCCGTCCGAGCGTCCTACTGCTTGTTTCGAGTATGGAACACCCAAGCATGGTGCTGCTCACCCATCACTACACTCCAGAATGAGTTGGCTTAGGATGTGACTGGAGAAAAAAAAATGACTGTGTAATTGTTAGAGTTGAGTCAATCATTAGATAGGGCGACCACAGTAAAGGTAACCCTTGCATGTACTCCTAATCCTGGGGCTAGAGATCTTCTTTCTTGTTGGTTTCCTTCATAGCAGATCATGGTGTATGATCATCACTTCTTGAACCTTTATATAAACTTTGCAGCACATTTTTCAAAAATGTTCAAATTCACTGAACATTTTGCCAATTCCATAGTGTCCAAGGCACCAAAAATCCTCCTTCATAAAAACTTAGATCCCGATGTCCTTCCGAGGCTACAGGCACAAAAGGGTTATCTCTAGAAGACTAGGCACAAGTCGTTCCGTTAGGCAGAACTCCGAGCAACCCTGACACCCTTTGATCCCTATACAGGGATCCGGTTTTACAACGGGGTCCAGGCGATTGCTTTATTTTGAAGGGCTGCAGTCCAGAGATAGAAAAGTCGCCAAGCAGGCTCAAAGCAAGAAGGTCCGAAAAAGGACGAAATCAGGAAGCCAGGTCAAAACTGAGATGGTAGCAATGTACCAGCAAATGTAGCGTCCAAAAAACAGACTGAAGTAAAACAGGAAAACACCAATACAAGACAGGAGACAAGCTAGGGGAACCAAAAGATATTTCTGGCAGCTTCCAGCAGAAGGCTGAAGCTATTAGTAGGGTGTGGTGCTTTCCAATAGGCTGAAGCCTAGAAGTTAGTGACTTCAGCTGGACAGCACACACATCCACTCTGTCAGACTGCAGGTCCCAGCCAGTCTAACCTTAGTGGATGAGCGGAGCCTGCGCTCTCCAGAGGTTCTGACTTCTCTATTATCAGTGCTACCTATAGGGTGAATATGGCGGTGCCTGTGGACAGAAGCAGATGTTGCAGGAGCAGGCTGTGGTGGAGAAGTGACAGGTGTACATACATAAAGATGTAGGAAATGCAACATTTTGGCCACGTAGGGCCTTATTCAGTCCATTAAAAATATTAGAGGTAATGGCTTGAAAAAGGCCCTGTGTGGCCAAAACATTGCATTTTCTACATCTTTTTATGTGTTCTTTTGGATGAATAAAGTTTGTGAAGGTTTTTTGGTCCCTTTCGGCTCTTCGGAATCAGTTTTGTTCTACAATCGTATGGAATGTTGTACCAAGTAACACGAGTTGTAGAGTGGAATATTTCTTGATACATATACCGTATAGGATACTGTTCCGTATTTTTAGTATCAGCAATGTAAAGGGGTGTCCTCAAGTTTGGAAGATCTTTCCTATCCTTTGGATAAGAGATCCCTAAGGGTGTGACGGCTTGGCCAACCACCGATCCTGGGAGCCAAGGCTCTAAAGTGCTCCTTGTGAATGGCGAGTTGGTTGATCATAAGCATTGTCGCACCATTCATTCCTATGGGATTACCAAAGAACAGCCGAGCACAATGAATGTATGATCGATCACCAATTCACCTACACAAGGCTCTTCTGAGCTCTTGTTCTTGGGGTTAGTGGTCGGACCCCCTTGTGATCGGAAAGATATCCAATGGATAAGAGATAGCTTCCCAATCCCTGAGGGTATGACCGCTAGGACCACCACTGATTCTGGGAACTTAGGCTCTAAAGTGCTCCATGTGAATGGAGTTGGTCAATCATGAGCAATGTCACACCATTCACTCTTATGGCAGTGCCGAAGAATAGCCAAACACCAACCAATTCATTTACACAAGGCTCTTCGGAGTCCTCGTTCTTGGGACCAAAAACAGTCCAATCAAACCTGGGTTATTCTAGGGGTGGATCGTGACACAGAGAGGTCTCAGTGTCATTCCCTGCTCCCCTAGACCATACACCAGTCATTAGATCAGCTTTTCCAGTCTGCCCACTTGCATTTTTGTGGAATTTTGCCTCATTAGTTGGGGTTATGCAGCCTCTTTTCTAGGCAAAATGTTGTTTTATTTGCACTTGCTGGCTAAGTGCTCTTGAATTGAGTTCTGTGTAGTCTATTGAAGACTTTCTACTGTAAGAGTTCTAAATGAAGGACCCAAATAGAAAAGTATAGAAAGATGAGAAATAGTGAAAGATGACTGCTATAATCCCAAAGAAAAAGCAGGAGACCAAAAAAAGGCTAGAACAAGAGAAGAAAAACAACCAATGATAAAGAAACATATGGTAATGAGAAAAGTCTAATACCAAGATAAAAAGTCAAGACTACTAATATATCATTGTCACATACTACACATGACAAATAATATACATGTATAGTGCCAGAGAAGGCAAGTAGGGAGTCAGAGAATGGAAGTTTGGTGCCAAAGAATCCAAGTACAGGACTAGAGAAGATTCAGGCATGGTATAAGGAAGACAACTTGGTTTTCTTAACATATAGGCATGGTGTCAAAGAAGATCACTATAGTAGGGTAGGGTGTAGGATAATATAGTAATAGTACCGGATAAGATAAGTAAAGTACTAGATAGGATAGAGATGTGGTAACAGAGAGGACAACTATGGTGCCCAAAATATAAGTGTGACGCTAGAGAAGACAAGTGTAGTACTAGAGGAGACTCAAGTGTGATACCACAGAAAAGATAAGCTTGGCACAAGGGAAAAGGCAAGCATTACACAATAGAAAACAGTTATGATACCAGGGTTAAAGACAAGCAGGATACAAGAGAAGACGAGCACACCTGAGATGATGAGCATGACACCAGAGAAGACAAGCATGATCCCTGAGAAGACAAACATGACACCAGAGAAGACAATCATGATACCACAGAAGACGAGCATGCCACCAGAGAAGACAAGCATGCCACCAAAGAAGACGAGAATGATACCAGAGAAGACAAGCATGCCACCAGAGAAGACAAGCATGACACCAGGGAAGACAAGCTAGATACCAGAGGAGACGAGCATGCCACCAAAGAAGACGAGAATGATACCAGAGAAGATGAGTGTGCCAAACAAGAAGAGCATGATACCAGAGAAGACAAATATGGTAACCAAAGAAGACAAGCTAGATACCAGAGAAGATGAGCATGCCACCAAAGAAGATGAGCATGATTCAGAGAAGACGAGCATAAAACCAGAGCAGATGAGCATGATACCAGAGAAGACAAGCATGATACCAGAGAAGATGAGCATGATACAAAAGAAGACGAGCATGATACCAGAGAAGACAAGCATGATACCAAACAAGACAAGCATGACACCAGAGAAGACAAATTTGGTAAACAGAGAAGACGAGCATGATACCAAACAAGACAAGTATGATACCAGAGAAGACAAGCATGTCACCAGAGAAGAGAAATATTGTAACCAGAGAAGACAAGCATGATACCAGAGAAGATGAGCATGACACCAGAGAAGACAAATATGTCACTAGAGAAGATGAGCATGCCACCAGAGAAGACGGCCATGCCATCAGAGAAGACGGCCATGCCATCAGAGAAGACGAGCATGCCACCAGAGAAGGCGAGCATACCACCAGAGAAGACGAGCATGCCACCAGAGAAGGTGAGCATGCCACCAGAGTAGGCGAGCATACCACCAGAGAAGACGAGCATGCCACCAGAGAAGACGAGCATGCCACCAGAGAAGGTGAGCATGCCACCAGAGTAGGCGAGCATACCACCAGAGAAGACGGCCATGCCATCAGAGAAGACGAGCATGCCACCAGAGAAGATGAGCATGCCACCAGAGAAGGCGAGCATGCCACCAGAGAAGGCGAGCATGCCACCAGAGAAGGCGAGCATACCACCAGAGAAGACGAGCATATCACCAGAGAAGACGAGCATGCCATCAGAGAAGATGAGCATGCCACCAGAGAAGGCGAGCATACCACCAGAGAAGGCGAGCATGCCACCAGAGAAGGCGAGCATGCCACCAGAGAAGATGAGCATGCCACCAGAGAAGACGAGCATGCCACCAGAGAAGGCGAGCATGCCACCAGAGAAGGCGAGCATGCCACCAGAGAAGACGAGCATGCCACCAGAGAAGGCGAGCATACCACCAGAGAAGACGAGCATGCCTCCAGAGAAGGCGAGCATGCCACCAGAGAAGTCGAGCATGCCACCAGAGAAGACAAGCATGCCACCAGAGAAGACAAGCATGACACCAGGGAAGACAAGCTAGATACCAGAGGAGACGAGCATGCCACCAAAGAAGACGAGAATGATACCAGAGAAGATGAGTGTGCCAAACAAGAAGAGCATGATACCAGAGAAGACAAATATGGTAACCAAAGAAGACAAGCTAGATACCAGAGAAGATGAGCATGCCACCAAAGAAGATGAGCATGATTCAGAGAAGACGAGCATAAAACCAGAGCAGATGAGCATGATACCAGAGAAGACAAGCATGATACCAGAGAAGATGAGCATGATACAAAAGAAGACGAGCATGATACCAGAGAAGACAAGCATGATACCAAACAAGACAAGCATGACACCAGAGAAGACAAATTTGGTAAACAGAGAAGACGAGCATGATACCAAACAAGACAAGTATGATACCAGAGAAGACAAGCATGTCACCAGAGAAGAGAAATATTGTAACCAGAGAAGACAAGCATGATACCAGAGAAGATGAGCATGACACCAGAGAAGACAAATATGTCACTAGAGAAGATGAGCATGCCACCAGAGAAGACGGCCATGCCATCAGAGAAGACGGCCATGCCATCAGAGAAGACGAGCATGCCACCAGAGAAGGCGAGCATACCACCAGAGAAGACGAGCATGCCACCAGAGAAGGTGAGCATGCCACCAGAGTAGGCGAGCATACCACCAGAGAAGACGAGCATGCCACCAGAGAAGATGAGCATGCCACCAGAGAAGGCGAGCATGCCACCAGAGAAGGCGAGCATGCCACCAGAGAAGGCGAGCATACCACCAGAGAAGACGAGCATATCACCAGAGAAGACGAGCATGCCATCAGAGAAGATGAGCATGCCACCAGAGAAGGCGAGCATACCACCAGAGAAGGCGAGCATGCCACCAGAGAAGGCGAGCATGCCACCAGAGAAGATGAGCATGCCACCAAAGACGAGCATGCCACCAGAGAAGGCGAGCATGCCACCAGAGAAGGCGAGCATGCCACCAGAGAAGGCGAGCATACCACCAGAGAAGACGAGCATGCCTCCAGAGAAGGCGAGCATGCCACCAGAGAAGTCGAGCATGCCACCAGAGAAGTCGAGCATGCCACCAGAGAAGGCGAGCATACCACCAGAGAAGACGAACATGCCTCCAGAGAAGACGAACATGCCTCCAGAGAAGGCGAGCATGCCACCAGAGAAGACGAGCATACCACCAGAGAAGACGAGCATGCCACCAGAGAAGGCGAGCATGCCACCAGAGAAGACGAGCATGCCACCAGAGAAGGCGAGCATGCCACCAGAGAAGGCGAGCATACCACCAGAGAAGACGAGCATACCACCAGAGAAGACGAGCATGCCACCAGAGAAGGCGAGCATGCCACTAGAGAAGACGAGCATGCCACCAGAGAAGGCGAGCATACCACCAGAGAAGGCGAGCATGCCACCAGAGAAGGCGAGCATGCCACCAGAGAAGACGAGCATGCCACCAGAGAAGTCGAGCATGCCACCAGAGAAGACGAGCATGCCACCAGAGAAGATGAGCATGAAACCAGAGAAGGCGAGCATGCCACCAGAGAAGGCGAGCATACCACCAGAGAAGACGAGCATGCCACCAGAGAAGACGAGCATGCCACCAGAGAAGACTAGCATGCCACCAGAGAAGGCGAGCATGCCACCAGAGAAGGCGAGCATACCACCAGAGAAGACGAGCATGCCACCAGAGAAGACGAGCATGCCACCAGAGAAGGCGAGCATGCCACCAGAGAAGACGAGCATGCCACCAGAGAAGGCGAGCATGCCACCAGAGAAGGTGAGCATGCCTCCAGAGAAGTCCAGTATTGCCACCAGAGAAGACAAATATGGTAAACAGAGAGGAGAAACATGGCACCAGAGAAGACAAGCACAATACCAGAGAAATGGATAACCATAGAGAAGTTATAGCACAATGGAAGCATTGGTTCTGGTTATGACTTCAGAAGCACCATGTCTACCTGGTATCAGACCAAATAGTTGTGGAATCATCACGTTTTTGGTCATGAGTGTTTTCTTTTAGTAATAAAGAAGTCCAAATAATAATATGGATGAGACGAGTACATATCTGGGTTAGGGACAGGAGGAGAATGAAACCGTTTGTGTCCTGTAAGACTAACATTTCTGACCTCATATTTACAGGTCTCATCTATGAGAAGTTCACTGTACAATACAAAACGACACAATCATAAACTACTAGGGAGGATCCGGCTCCTCTCATCACACTGCTAGTGATAGTGTAAGCTATGAGGGCAGACAACATCTCCTTGCTACATTAGTATTATGTGGAGGATGAGGGGTCGGTGTCTGGGCGACGATGTGCAATGTCCAGAATGTGGCGATGCAGGTAACAGTAAGATATTACCCGAAAGCTTATTTTTCCTTAAAGTGAGGAAGTTTTTATAATTAATCAAAACATGAAAATGTCTCTATGTAAATGTGCAACTGGATTGCACTCACGATGTACCCGATGCTTCTGTTACTGTAGGTCGCAATGTGTTATCTACATGTTATCTACATGTTTATTCAAAGAGAAATAAAATGGTTTAAAATATCAGAATGTGTTTTTCCTTTTCAAAGCCTAAGTGTCATGCTGGGCGTAGGGAGACACCCACTGGACGACGAGGGGGACACCCACTGGACGACGAGGGGGAAAAAGGAGTCCCTAAAACTAAGGGCAAAGGGAAAATGGTGACCCCCTAGAAGGACTAGCACTAACACCTGGCTCCCCTAACATCCCTATACAGTCTCCGCAACGGTCGCCGAGCAGGATACCTCTTCCCTGTTTGTCCCTCAAAGTCTACATAGGGATCAGACAGGGTAAAGACTGGTTTACCCAGCTAACAACTAAAGGAAAACACCAAGGAGGCAAACAAGAAGGAGAGGTAGGAACACTTACCTGACCGAAGAGAAAGACAACAATCTACACTGGAAATCCACAAAGCACTGCAAAGCCAGGAAGAAACTCCTCCTCCAAACACGCTACCACCAGCAATACATCATGGGAGCCTAAGGGTGTAAATAGAGACAGCTGAAAGGTGGAGAGGTAGGAGACTTGCTCGTCAAACAGAGAAATAACACTTAAACAGAAAGGACAACAATTCAGGATTTTGTCTGTTAGGCCAGACGCTGCGACCTTCAGCGAGTGGCTCCAACAGCCTCATCCGTGGCTCCTTGTACACCCTTGACAGTACAGTATGTGCACCTACAACCTGTAAAATATTTCTCTTGGAGCTGCAGGTTCAGTGCTCGTTGGCCTTCCATTATGTGTGTTCACACCTTCCTTCGGTCTACACTTTAATTACCAAACCTCTATGCAACTTTGAGTTCCTGCCAAGACCCTCGTTAAGGGAGAAGTCCTCATCCAAATGCCACACAAAGGACAGCAGTTTCCTCTATGATGAGGCCCCAAAGATTCAGCATTGGACTTCTGAGTATCAGTCTGAGGTCTTAGTCATTGATGTGGACACACGGGTCTCAGTGGTTGCTCTCAGCCGCTGCCCCACAAAATGCCCAAACTCCTTAAAATTACGCAGAACACTTCTCAGACAACACAGGGTGAGGGAACCACATGCCGCGCCCCAGGGATGGGGGTACTCAGAGCCGGGCCCATGTCATCGTCTCGGGCTGCGGGGTGCCACGGAGACGTGACCTGGCTCCGTGGTCCCAGGCGCGGCAATAAATGGGGAGGAAAAATAGGGGAAATAGAGTGTGTTAGAAAGTGTGTGTGACATCACCCGTGGTTTGTGGCCAAATGTAGCCACCACTGCAGTTGGGTCTCCAGGGGATGATGGGGGTTATAGCCAGTGTGATACACCCTCCACGGGGTAGGGCTGTTCCCCAGGGCTGCCGTGAAGATGGTGCAGGAAGTAAAAGGGAAAGTACCGTTAATGTTCCCAGGTAACCTTCAGTCGCCAGGACTCTGTGTCAATCAACCCCAACTCGAGAACATAATTAAAAGTCACACACAGTTGAGCTTTTACCAGGTTTTACTGAAGCTCCACAGTTCACACAGTACAACGGTTCACAAGCAGCTCCGGTCACAAACTAGCAGCTGGAACGGCTCGATGGTAGCACCCCTTTCTGGTGCCTTTCCGGGCCTCGTTCTCCTTTTCCGAGTGCTAGTTATGGACCAGGTGTTGTGGGTCTTTCCTGGGGGTGCTCAGTCTGTCCCCCTAACCCTAGTTTGACTGCCTTTCCTTTACTGCACTGGAGGGTTGGTTCCAGGGATAGAGTCCCTTCACTCCACCGGTTAATCTGTGGTTCAGGCATACAGCTACCTGCAACTTCAACAGGGCCGGCACCCTGTCTTCAGCCTAGTCCCTCGGTGTCCTCATTGGCTCGGGCACACCGTGGATCCCTTCTCTCTTCCTCGGTACTTGGCCTGAGACCTGTACTAGCCATATGGTGGCACAGTCCGACGGGTCAGGGTTCTTTCTTTTTGGTGTTACAGTCTCTAGGCTCTCAGGGTGTCTCGGCTTAGGAGTTCTGTTCCTCTCCCTCTACAGCTCGCCAGGTACTCGAACCTGAACTCTCAACTTTACGTCCCCTAACTTAGTGTTCCTGGGTTTTGTTCCAGTTCTTCCTGGGCTTTTCCTCACATTCCACCCTCCACTTAGTCCCTTCAACTATCCCTTGCCTGACATGAAGTAACTAGGAGTAGGGATTGAGGGTTGTGTTGGGTGTTTATGCGGAGTGACCACTTACCAGCCCCAGCTGCTATTTCAAAAAGGAATAGGAAATTAACTGAGCTCAGCAAGGTCTGTAGCCAGGTAACTGAATTGTCCAAACCTGGGTCTGATATTCCAGCCGAATCCTAGGTTGAACTCCCGTAGGAAATGATTATGGCAGCCGGCACCGAAATTCCTAGGCTGATGTTATGGTCTTCTAACCGGGATTGGAGCCCCTAGGTTGAAGCCTTGTAGCATATACTGGTGACTGAAGCAGGCCCTTTTTTATATAGCCTGGGCACACATCTCAGGGTATTGTAATCTTACAGGATTGGTGGAATAAGGCTGTTGGCATTTCAATCCAAATTTTCCACCCGCTTCCTCAAACTCAACATGGACAAGACCGAATTCATCGTCTTTCCCCCTAACAACCCTCCCCCCCTTCCCGACCTATCCATCACCGTCAACGATTGCACCCTCTCACCCGACCCCCAGGCCAATCCTCGACTCCTCCTTCAAGCCCCACATCCAAGCCCTCACCACCGCCTGCCGACTCCAACTAAAAAACATTGCCCGCATCCGCTCCTTCCTTGACCACAACACGGCCAAGACACTTGTCCATGCCCTCATCATCTCCCGCCTGGACTATTGCAACCTCCTGCTCACCGGCCTTCCTGCCTCCTCCCTTGCACCTCTCCACACCATCCTCAACTCTGCTGCCCGACTCATCCACCTGTCTCCCCGCTACTCCCTGGCCTCCCCTCTCCGCCGAGCCCTCCACTGGCTCCCCACCCCCAGCGATCCCGCTTCAAAACCCTACCCCTGACATACAAGGCCATACACAACCTGTCCCCTCCCTACATCTCAGACCTGGTCTCCCGCTACCTCCCTTCGCGCAGCTTGCGCTCCTCCCAAGAATTCCTTCTCTCAACCACCCACATCTCCACCTCCCACAACCGCACACAAGACTTCTCTCGTGCTTCTGCCGGGCTCTGGAACTCCCTCCCCCATCGCATCAGACACTCCCCGACCCTGGGAACTTTCAAGAAAAACCTGAAGACCCACCTCATCCTACAAGCCTACAACACACACTGAGACCCAATCCACTGCACCATCTCACCTCTCCTCCTCCTACTGTCTTCCACCCCCTTTAGACTGTGAGCCCTCGCGGACAGGATTCCCGGCCCTGTTGTACCCGTATGACTACTTGTGATCTGTCATTGTTTGTCGTCATTTGTGGTCGTCCTCGACCACTGGCCTATGTCTACCCCCTAAATTGTAAAGCGCCATGTATCCTAATAGCGCTATATAAATACCTATTAATAATAATAATAATAATAATAATAATAATTTCCCTTTGAGTAATGTAGGGGAATTACATTTTGTTAGCCATCCACAAACCAATACAATCGTGCTCTGAGTAGTCTTGCAAGAAACAATGACTTAGCAAACAAAAGACCAATATGTCTAGCAAAATTAAGAATATTAACTCACAACACACATTGAGAAGGGCCTTGTCATCCCAATAGGCTTTAACCATTGCACCGATACTTGTTAGTTCCCATTCAAACATTGGCCATAGTGTAGCAGGGTCCCCATAACTGTGGAAACACATAAGGTGTGTTTGGGGCATTCACTAGGTGATGTGGATCCGCTGAGCTTAAAGTCTGAGTGAGCACAATGACTACGGGCATCAGTGCAGATGGCGGATGAAGCATGCATGGCTACATATACGTAGACAACTATGCAACTTGAAGTCACAGACAGCCAGGAATTCATCCTGGAAACTGCAGGCAGACATGTAGAAGAGGTCCTAGAAGATTAAGGACAGGTAGACTGAACTCCAGAGAAACTAGAAAGTCTGACTGCCAGAAAGACATCCTACTAATCGCAGGCAGTTTGTATGATTTTGGAAACCGCAGGGCAAGTAAGTAGCGATACTGGAAACCGCAGGCAGGTAGATAACTGTGGACCTGGAAGCCGCAGACAGCTAGGAGGATGTCCTGGTAACCACAGCCAGCATGTGCAATATTGGAAGCCGCAAGTAGGTACGAATACTGGTAACCACAGGTGAGTAGGTAACTGTGGACCTGGAAGTCACAGACTGGCATGAGGATGTTCTGGAAACCACAAGTGAACACATAGAAGAGGTCCTAGAAGACTAGGACAGGTAGCAGGCAGAAGTCTGGAAAAATTAGAAAGGCTGAATACCATGAAAGTCAGAGACAGCCAGGAAGATGTGCTGGTGACGTCAGGGAGGTTGTGTGATACTGGAAACTACAGGCCAAGGTGGTAGCAATACTGAAAACTACAAATAGGTAGATAACTGGACCTGAAAGACAGAAAGATGACCTGGTAACTGTAGGCAGTTTGTGTGATACTGGAAACCACAGGTAGTTAGGTAACCTGTTGACCTGGAAGTCACAGACAGCCAGGAAGAGGTCCAGAAAACCACAGGCAGACAAGTACAAAAGGTCCTAGAAGACCGGGACATTTAGCAGGCAGAAAGAAGAAACTAGAAAGTCTGAATACCATGGAAGCCGAAGAAAAACAGGGAGATGTCCTGGACACCGCAGGCAGGCTGGCAACTGTGTAACTGGAAGCCACAGACAGCCAGGAAGATGACCAGGTAAAATCAGGCAGGTTGTGCAATATAGAAATCGCAGGCTGTTAGTTAACATGTGAACTTGGAAGTCATAGACAGCCAGGAAGACATCCTAGAAACCGCAGGCAGACAGACATGTAGAAGAGTTCCTAGAAGACCAGGGACAGGTATCAGGCAGAACTGCGGAGAAATTAGAAGGTCTAAATACCATGGAAGCCACATATATCCAGGAATACGTCCAGGTAATCACAAGCTGGTTGTGCAATGCTGGAAACCGCAGGACAAATAGGTAGTGATACTGGAAACTGCAGACAGGTAGGTAACTGACAGCCAGGAAGACGTCCTGGTAACTGTGGGCAGGTTGTGTGATACTGAAAACCGCAGGACAAATAGGTAGTGATACTGGAAACAGCAGGCAGGTAGGTAACTGTGGATCTGGAAGTCACAT
Organism: Allobates femoralis; assembly: GCA_033576535.1. Lineage (NCBI taxonomy): Eukaryota > Metazoa > Chordata > Amphibia > Anura > Aromobatidae > Allobates > Allobates femoralis. Next base: position 16,608,345 of record JARQOC010000013.1, read on the forward strand.
ACAATCAGAAAGACATCCTGGAGACTGAACTCAGGAACAGACTAAAAGAGCTACTAGAAAGTCTTAATATCAAAGCCCAAGTGTTTGTCTCGGAAGTTCATAAATAGGCCTAGGAAGTTCATCACATGGGAGCATACCGGGCTACATCCAAATCCTGGCATGAAACATGAGACGTCTAGTTGACTGGGATGGAAGGGGCAGAGTCCAGACCAGGCAAAGGTGTGTTACAGGTTGGCATTGGAACTGAGTTCCCAAAATTTGAAATGCGGTAATTAAACAATGCATAACTGAACACATGCTTTACGTTTGGCTGGTCACGATGGTTTCTCTCACTTTGGAGACTTGTGACTGGTTCGGGACCTCAGTCTCTCTTCTGTATAGACACTTCATATTACACATGTTTCTTTACTTTGGCAGTGTTGCATTTAATGTCAGTTTCTGTTGCTAGCAAGCTCTCTAGTTCTCTTTCTAGGTGTGGCTACTTTGTGATCACTCCCATCTCCCTTATATGGTCACATGGTCCAGCATTCCTTGCTGGTGATTGAAATCTATCCTGGTCTGGCTACCTGAGATGTAGATAGTACTCTGGAGAGCTGATCGTTTCCAAGCCATCTGCTACCTAGGAGAGTGGAAGTAGGGGTAAAGTTGACTTGTTGTTTCTGTGTCTGTCCCCCCTTCCCCTTTTGTCTTGTTTATTGCACTGGTTGGGACTGGTGCTCTCTCCGGCCATCTCCCTATTGAGGGTTTATATCAGGTCCAGCAAGGGGATAGGTATCCAGCTCGGCGATGGGGTGAAAAACCTGTATAAGGACGGTAGGGAGATCAGGGCACAGCTGCCAATGAATGCAGGAGGTCACTGTAAGGAATAAGCAATATTCCAGCAACCGCTTTGTTCAAGGCCACCATAACTCACTCCTTGGTGATAGCCCCCACCTTTCTTGGCCCAAGGCGTATTCAATCAGTATGTTAATTAACCTGAGGAAACACCAAATGGTCACACAATAGATCTTCCAGAAGGGATAGTTAAGTGACAACAGAGAGTGAAAACTAATCTCCTTCTACCACAGTAGGGTGGTCAGGTCACAATCGCAGTTGAGCGCAGGAGGTCACCTTTCCACCGTTCCTTACGAGCAGGGTCCCGTGTTGTATTTGTTTACCCGGTCTGTTGTTGTGAGTAGTGCGCTGGACATCGTTAGTCTGTCCAGATGCTCCTAAGTCTGCGCCTTGACAAGTAGTGGATTACCCCTGGTTTATGGTTTTCACCGGACTGGTTTGCTGACTTTTGGGATCCACAATGAAGTCCACCAACCATCCTGAATCCTCAGGTATTTAACCTTAGCGGCCAAAATCTTACATATAAGCCCCTGATCTTCATCCTGCTTCCTCGGTTACAATGGCAAGGACATCTTTGGCTATCAAGTCCAGAACTGCTGATTCAATCTCAAAGAACCCTGCTAGGGCTTACTTTTGGAGATAGAGGGTAGATGAGTCGTCTGCCAACATTTCTGGAGGAGCAAATCAATAAAAGTCTTAACATCGGCCAATATTTTATCTAATGTTTGGCCAAAACATTGAGTCAATAATAGAAAATTAGGGCAAAGTAACAGGTTTGTGAGTCTCAGAATGTGTTGACTTGACTCTCACATTCCAAGAGTCGTAACCGTTTCGTTCCTCGTCGTAGCCAAGCGCCGCCTTGTTTTTAGGGAGTTGTACCGTGTTGTTCGTTGGCCTCGCCTTTTGCGGTTTGTAGAACTTGTTTAAATTTCATACATCTTTGTGGAACAAAAACAACTAATCTGCTGTTTTCAATTATTTTTTTAATGTCATTCTTCATGGGAGATACAGTAAAGAACGCTTTATTTCTATGCTTCGGTTTCAATCTTTTTCCGGGGGAACAATCTATTTCCATAGTAAAACATTTTATAACGATTATTTTTTCCTTACATATCATTGATCTCATTGAATATATAGTGGGTGCAGAAAGTATTCACCCCCCTTGGCTTTTTACCTATTTTCTTACATTACGTCCTGTGTTTACAGTGTGTATAGAAAGTATTCACACCCCTTTACATTTTTCACTCTTTGTTTCATTGCAGCCATTTGGTAAATTCAAAAAAAAGTTAATTGTTTTCTAATTAATGTTCACTCTGCCCCATCTGGACTGAGAAAAAAAAGTAGAAATTGTTGCCATTTTGTTAAAAAAAGAAACTGAAATATCACATGGTGATAAGTATTCAGCCCCTTTGTTCGGACACTTATATTTAAGTCACATGCTGTCCATTTCCTTGTGATCCTCCTTGAGATGGTTCTACTCCTTCATTGGAGTCTAGCTGTGTTTCGTTAAACTGATAGGACTTGATTTGGAAAGGCGCACACCTGTCATATAAGACCTCACAGCTCACAGTGCATGTCAGACCAAATGAGGTCAAAGGAACTGCCCAAGGAGTGCAGAGACAGAATTGTGGCAAGGAACAAATCTGGCCAAGGTTACAAAAGAATGTCTGCAGTTCTCAAGGTTCCTAAAAGCACAGTGGCCTCCATAATCCTTAAATGGAAGAAGTTTGGGACCACCAGAAGTCTTTCTAGACCTGGCCGTCCAGTCAAGCTGAGCAATTGTGGGAACCTTGGTGAGGGAAGTAAAGAAAAACCCCAAGATCACTGTAGCTGAGCGCCAGAGAGATGCAGTAGGGAGATGGGAGAAAGTTCCATAAAGTCAACTATCACTGCAGCCTCCACCAGTCGGGCCTTTATGGCAGAGTGACCTGATGGAAGCCTCTGCTCAGTGCAAGACGTATGAAAGCCGCATAGAGTTGCAAAAAACACATGAAAGACTCCCAGACTATGAGATATAAGATTTTCTGGTCTGATGAGATGAAGATAGAACTTTTTGGTGAGAATTCTAAGCGGTGGAGAAAACCAGACCCTGCTCATCACCTGCCCAATAAAGTTGACTCACCCAGGCAGGGGTACTCAGATCTCGGATGTTGATTTGGGGTACTGTCACTGGTGGTCGGTGCCAGAGTCTGTGGCCCTGGCGGTCACTGAAAAGTGTTGATATAAAAGAAGGAAATGGATTGTGTTGTTTGTGACGCCACCTGCGGATTCTGGTGATAGCACCAGCGCTGCTGCAGACCTCCGGGGATGATGGACAGGCAGCTGGGTGGAATAGTTCCCCCAGGCGGAGTGGAGTCCCCAGGGCAGTGTGGCTGCTGTGCTAGTTGTTGTGGTAGCAGCTCTGTAGGTTACAGTAATAAGACACAAGTGACATTTCTTGCTCTGCATGGGTATTTAGTGGTCACTTGGTAAACTCAGTTCAATAACAGGTACACAGTCACGGGTAGCTGGCCTGGGTAGTGACCAATGAATGGGGTATCTCTATGAGGCTTTTGAGAATATCCCTCTAAGCTTCGCTCTCTGTCCTTTCCGTGGTTGAAGCACTGGCTGGCTTCAAACTTGGCATCCTTGTTACTGTCCTGCTGTATTTAACGTGGGTAAGAACCCTCTCCGGATTGCCGCTACCTCTGTGGCTTTACGCGGGTCCTGGCTCTTAGCGTTATTGTTTTTGCAGGTGACCCAGATGCTGAACTCTCCTGGGTCCGACCGGTGTTGGCGGCTCAGAGTTGAACTTGTCTGTACTGCTCCCGGAGCCGATTCTCCGTGAATTTGGACTGAGATCCTCCCAGACCGGTAGGTGGACGGTCTGATGTCGGGTGTTAACTTACACCCTCAGGCTCCCCTTTTCTCGTCTGGGTCATCACCACTCCCTGTACGTCCACTGAAGGGTCCTCCTCGATTCTGCTCTTTCCTGCTCTCACTTCCCGCCTTCCACTACCACTCTTATAACCTCCCCCTCGGTTACTTTGGTAACAGGTTGAACCAATTGGTCCCCTGAGCTAAGTGTGTGTGGATGTAGGGTAAAAGCCACAGATCAACCTCCCCATTCACTGACCACAGGGATACCGCACACGCTGGTCTGGGTGCAGTACCCCTTAGTGGAGCACCGACCAGTGGGGCGTCACACAATCCCAACAGTGAGACATGGTGGAGGCAGCATCATGCTATGGGGGTGTTCTTCAGCTGCAGGGACAGGACGACTGGTTACAATTGAAGGAAACATGAATGCGGCCAAGTACAGAGATCTCCTGGATGAAAACCTCTCCCATCTCTCTGGACCTCAGACTTGGCTGAAGCTTCACCTTCCAACAAGACAATGACCCTAAGCCACAGCCAAAATAACACAGGAGCGGCTTCACAACAACTCTGTGACCATTCCTGACCGGCCCAGCCAGAGCCCGGACCTAAACCCAATGGAGCATCTCTGGAGAGACCTGAAAATGGCTCCACCAACGTTCACCATCCAACCTGACTGAACTGGAGAGGATCCGCAAGGAAGAATGAGAGGATCCCCAAATCCAGGGGGGAAACTGCATCATTCCCAAGAAGAGTCATGGCTGTACGAGCTCAAAAGGTGCAAATACTCAATACTGAGCAAAGGGGCTAAATACTTATCATCAATACTGAACAAAGGGGCTGAATACTTATCATCAACACTGAGCAAAGGGGCTGAATACTTATCATCAATACTGAGCAAAGGGGCTGAATACTTATCATCAATACTGAACAAAGGAGCTGAATACTTATCATCAATACTGAGCAAAGGGGCTGAATACTTATCATCAATACTGAGCAAAGGGGCTGAATACTTATCATCAATACTGAGCAAAGGGGCTGAATACTTATCATCAATACTGAGCAAAGGGGCTGAATACTTATCATCAATACTGAGCAAAGGGGCTGAATACTTATCATCAATACTGAGCAAAGGGGCTGAATACTTATCATCAATCCTGAGCAAAGGGGCTGAATACTTATCATCAATACTGAGCAAAGGGGCTGAATACTTATCATCAATACTGAGCAAAGGGGCTGAATACTTATCACCAATACTGAGCAAAAGGGGCTGAATACTTATCATCAATCCTGAGCAAAGGGGCTGAATACTTATCACCAATACTAAGCAAAGGGGCTGAATACTTATCATCAATACTGAGCAAAGGGGCTGAATACTTATCAATACTGAGCAAAGGGGCTGAATACTTATGACCATGTGATATTTCAGCTTTTCTTTAATAAATTTGCATAAATATCTACATTTCTGTCAAGATGGGGTGAGAAAAAATGAACTTTTTTGAATTTACCAAATGGCTACCATAAAACAGAGTAAAAAATGTAACGGGGTCTGAATACTTATCGTACCCACTATAGTTTGGTCTAACTTTGGGACTTGATAGCTCATATATTTTATTATTATTATAATTTTTTTTTTTTTTTACTGCCTTCACATCGATCTCGAGCCATGGGGACTGGATGGATGAATGCTCTTTAGTCAGATTAATCTTCTGTGAACCTAGATAGGTCCACCAGAGTCTTCCCTGAGCCTAGATAGATTGACCAGGGTCTTCTCCAAGTCTAGATATGTGGCGCCCCACCGGTCAGGACACCACAAAGAGGTACTGCACCCAAGTCACGGGTGTGGTCCTCCAGTAGTCCTCAACACAACACAACACACACTTAGGACCCAGGGGATCCTGGGCGCAAACCCCGGGGGGGAGGGCCCAGTGGAACAACAAGGGTAGAGAAGTGTTGGTGGAACAACAACAGTGTGGAGTAGTTTCAGTTTGAGTAACAACAAGAGAACAGCTAGTGTGCAGAGCTGGGAGAAGTCGAGTCCAGAGAGCCTAGGAACCCTAGGGGCAACGGTGGAGCTGAAATGTCCCTTGTGCCCGAATCCGTGGCTGATACCACCAGACGGAGGGGTTGTGGTCAAAAACAGGGACCGGCCCTGAACACGGCGCGGGAATTCATACCCGAACTGTTGAAACGAGCTTCATAGGAGCTTTAGCTCACACACCTGGCGTATACCCAGAAATAGCAACCGAACAAGGGTCCAGGTACCAGTCACCCACTATTACCTGTGGCTGCAGGATCAGGGCTCTGCGCGCAGAGGCGCTTACAACAGTGCTGAAAGACAGAGAAAGGACCAGGGAGAGGCTAAAGGACAGGCACACCCCCGAGGATCTCATACCTGCCATCCCTGTTCTACCAAAGACTGCACAGGCCGGAGCTTATCCAAGAGTGTGTAACATCGATGACCTGTTGTACTTGGAGCTGCTGTGAGTAAAACCGGGACCAGAATTGCAGAACGGTGTGAGCCTGTTATTCCTGTGGTGACAGCCTGTGGAGGCCACTGAATAAGGTAACAAGGCCTAAGGTAATCCCTGCCTGCCAGAGACTATTACTCATTATATTCACTGCCCTGGGGTCCCGCTCTACCCATGGGGAGCCGCTCCGTCCCAGCTGCTCATCCATCATCTCTAGAGGTTCTGCAGCAGTGGTGGCCACTAATAGCCACAAACCACGGGTGTTGTCACAAATAACCTTCCTTTTAAACCACCCTATTTCCCAAAAACTCTTTAACACTGAACCCAGGGTCACAGAGCCCGGGTCTCGACCACTGTAGCTCCCCAGAAACACCGCAGCCTGGTTCCGAGTACCCCACGGCACTGGGGCGCATCAGATAGGTCCACCAGGGTCTTCTCTAAGCTTAGATAAATCCACCAGGGTTTTCTCCATGATTATTTTAATAGTATCAAATCATCAGGTTGCTGGTTTTCTTCGCCTCGTTCCTTCTATTCTTCCCACCATGATGTCCTTCTCCAGTGATTTCTCTCTTTGTATGATGTATACACAAGTCATAGCTTGGTGATCCTTTCTTCCAGTGATATGTCTGGCTTGATTTGTTCCAGTATTGATGTGTTTGTTCTTCTTGCCATCCAGGGTATTGATAACATCCTTCTCCAGCTCCATGTTTGGAAGGTGCTTCTATACACTGCAATGATTCTGTAGCAGGCATGGGTGTACCCAGGATCAAAACTAGGGGGGGGCAAGCCATGGTCGTTCCGATTGTGCCCGCTTCTTGTACCATCACTGCGCAGCAGCACACGGGCCGCTAAGGGTCCCATGTGTTTCACTGAGCCTCCTGCGCCGCCCCCTGCGCTTCCTCTTACCACAGGGGTGATGCCATGCATTGCACAGTGGAACGCATAAAAAGCAGGAAGCACTACCTTCTCGTGTGGACTAGGTGTCACTTCCTGCTTTTATGCGTTCCACTGTGCAACGCTCAGCGTCACGACCTCCTCCTGTATCTTCAATTTTGGGAAGCTGTGGTGGAACCAGGAGATGTAAGTACAGGATTTTTTTTTAAGGAGTACACGCTGGCCAGAGGAGTATGGGGGGGGGGGAAGGGGGTGGCTCACCGTGGCTGCATTATACTGTATGGAGAATTATGAGGCTGTACTGTGCTATATGGAAGGCTGTACTATGCTAAACACAGGACTGTGAGGGTGCATTAGACTGTATGGAGGGCTATATGGAGAACTATGGGGGTGCATTATACTACATGGAGGACTATTGATGGTGCATTATACTGTATAGAAGACTATGGGTGAATTATACTATATGGAGAATTATGGGGGTGAATTATACTATATGGAGAACTATAGGAGTGCATTATACTGTATGGAGGTGCATTATAATGTATGGAGGCATATGAGGCTACATTATACTATATAGAGGATAGTGGGGTTGCATTATGATAATTGGATGACTATGGGGGTACCTTATGAATGAGGGACTATGGGGTGCATTATAATACTTAGAGGACTATGGGAATACATTGTAATGTATGGAGGAATGTGGGGATGCATTATAATAATTGGAGGACTATGGTGGCTGAGGAGGAGGACCATATAAACCATGATGGGGGACATATATACCACGATAAAGGCCATATTCCAGGAGGAGGACCATATACAGCAAGATAAGGGACATTAATACATAATGAAGGGGGAGAGGGGTCAATTTGTGAGTATAGGATTTAGAATGTTACACGGGGCCCATACATCTGACCAACGTGCACGCGGAAGGTGGGGGGCCTACATTGCGCACCTGTGCCCATCAGACTTATTGCGCCACTGGGGAGCCCTATGGGGGCCGGGGGCTGTATATGACATGGGCGGGCTGCTGTCAGGGGCCGGGTGAGATTAATATATTTAATATATTAATATATTTGCTCCGAACGTTGCACCCAGTCTTATTTTCAGGGGGGAGGCATACACACACAGGGGCATACACTCGCAGGGGCATACACTCGCAGTACGGTGGCTCAGTGGTTAGCACTGTAAATGGTGGCTCAGTGATTAGTACTGTATACGGTGGCTCAGTGGTTAGCACTGTATACAGTGGCTCAGTGGTTAGCACAGTATATGGTGGCTCAGTATTTAGCACTGTATACGGTGGCTCAGTGGTTAGCACTGTATATGGTGGCTCAGTGGTTAGCACTGTATATGGTGGCTCAGTGGTTAGCACTGTATACGGTGGCTCAGTGGTTAGCACTGTATACGGTGGCTCAGTGGTTAGCACTGTATATGGTGGCTCAGTGGTTAGCACTGTATATGGTGGCTCAGTGATTAGCACTGTAAATGGTGGCTCAGTGGTTAGCACTGTATGGTGGCTCAGTGGTTAGCACTGTATATGGTGGCTCAGTGGTTAGCTCTGTATATGGTGGCTCAGTGGTTAGCATTGTACGGTGGCTCAGTGGTTAGCACTGCGCGATGTCTCTGTGGTTAGCATAGTATGATGGCTCAGTGGTTAGCAGCACAGTATATGGTGGGCAGGCGGTTAGACCAGGATGAAGGCTGGGGGGTGAGCGCAGGAGGACGGAGGCTGAAGGGGTGAGCGCAGGATGACGAAGGCTGGTGGGTGGGGAGGGCAGGAGAGGACAGAGGCTGGGGGATGAGGCAGGAGGACAGAGGCTGGAGGGGTGAGCGCAGGAGGACAGAGGCTGGAGGGGTGAGCGCAGGAGGACAGAGGCTGGAGGGGTGAGCGCAGGAGGACAGAGGCTGGAGGGGTGAGCGCAGGAGGACAGAGGCTGGAGGGGTGAGCGCAGGAGGACAGAGGCTGGAGGGGTGAGCGCAGGAGGACAGAGGCTGGAGGGGTGAGCGCAGGAGGACAGAGGCTGGAGGGGTGAGCGCAGGAGGACAGAGGCTGGAGGGGTGAGCGCAGGAGGACAGAGGCTGGAGGGGTGAGCGCAGGAGGACAGAGGCTGGAGGGGTGAGCGCAGGAGGAAGAGGCTGGAGGGGTGAGCGCAGGAGGAAAGAGGCTGGAGGGGTGAGCGCAGGAGGACAGAGGCTGGAGGGGTGAGCGCAGGAGGACAGAGGCTGGAGGGGTGAGCGCAGGAGGACAGAGGCTGGAGGGGTGAGCGCAGGAGGACGAGGCTGGAGGGGTGAGGGCAGGAGGACGGAGGCTGGAGGGGTGAGGGCAGGAGGACGGAGGCTGGAGGGGTGAGGGCAGGAGGACGGAGGCTGGAGGGGTGAGGGCAGGAGGACGGAGGCTGGAGGGGTGAGGGCAGTAGGACAGAGGCTGGAGGGGTGAGCGCAGTAGGACAGAGGCTGGAGGGGTGAGCGCAGTAGGACAGAGGCTGGAGGGGTGAGCGCAGTAGGACAGAGGCTGGAGGGGTGAGCGCAGGAGGACGGAGGCTGGAGGGGTGAGCGCAGGAGGACGGAGGCTGGAGGGGTGAGCGCAGGAGGACGGAGGCTGGAGGCCCCCATCACAAGCACAGTGCAGCCAACTTTATCTTTATTTACTTTACATTTATTTTCACTCACTGTGATCCTCCGGCTGCTCTGTCTCTGCCTCCAGCCCCCCACAGTCCACAGGGCAGCTGCACAGGCTCTTCTGCTCCCGGGGCCGGCACTGCAGCATGTAGCATTGCACACACACACATTGCACACCCACACACACATTGCACACACACATTGCACACACACATGCACACCACACACATTGCACCACACACACACATTGCACACACACACACACACATTGCACACACACACACATTGCACACACACACACACATTGCACACACACACACAAACATTGCACACACACACACAAACATTGCACACACACACACACATTGCACACACACACACACATTGCACACACACACAAACATTGCACACACACACACACACATTGCACACACACACACACACATTGCACACACACATTGCACACACACACAAACATTGCACACACACACACACATTGCACACAACACATTGCACACACACACATTGCACACACACACACATTGCACACACACACACACATTGCCACACACACACAAACATTGCACACACACACAAACATTGCACACACACATTGCACACACACATTGCACACACACACCCCATTGCACACACACACACATTGCACACACACAACACACACACACACACACTGCACACACACACAAACATTGCACACACACATTGCACACACACACACACACATTGCACACACACACAAACATTGTACACACACACACACACACATTGCACACACACATTGCACACACACACACATTTCACACACACACACCACACACATTACACACACACATTGCACACACAACACAAACATTGCACACACACATTGCACACACACATTGCACACACATTGCACACACACACACACACACACTGTCACTCTGCACACAAAACCTGGCTGCACAGCACACTGCACCTTCTTTCCTTGGGGCCACTCACCACCTGCTCTCTTCTGCCGTCCTCTCTGCATCTCCTCTGCCGTCCGTTCACATCACAGTGCTGTGCCGCCGGCTCCCGCCCGCTCCTCTGGAGTCTGACCCTCACTCAGCACTCGGCCGGGAGACAGTGCTGCTCCTTTCACTCCCAAAGAGGAGGGGGGGGCGGGGGCGGCGGCCGCTCCGGAGCAAAAAAAGCCCTGGTCACAGTACTGTAGGTGCCATGTGGGGTACGCAGTGCCACGCTCACCCGGGGCAGCCTCTTGGGGGGGGCACCTGCCCCCCCAGCCCCACGCTGGGTACGCCCATGGTAGCAGGGTTTAATAAACTCACACATATGACTGAAGAGAGAAGTTTAAGTTATAACTTGATACAGTAGAGCTGAGGTGAAAATAAAAAAAATCCCAGGATTAACATGACTGGTTGTGGAAGTAATAGCTGGTTGCTGTCATGCCTTGGGTTAGAATCGGCGAGCTTGTTTTGTGTGATTTCCTTCTTTCTCCTCTGAGCTACAGTGGCTTTTGTTTCTTTCTGGGTTCCTATTGTCTGTTGTCCTTGTTTCATTCCTTTTCAGACAACAGGTGTTTTCATTTGTTAATTAACTCTGCCCTATCACATTTTGGGTGCGGCTATTTAAACTTCCCCTGGCTGATCTTTCTTGCTGGTGGTATTCTTTGTGGATTCTACTTGGAGTTACAGCCATATTGTAATATTGGATTTCTGCCAGTCAGGAGGAGATCAGCTAGGATTTTTCTTTGCTTCTATCTGTCCTACTCCTTTCTGCTTTCTTTAGCTAAGACGTTGGAGGCTTTTCTTTCTAAAAGTTGTTCTTGACTTTTTTACTTTGTTTTTTCTGGCTTTATATTTTCTTACTTGGGGATCCTTTCTATCTCAGAACACCATCTTGATTTAGGGTTATCCTGCTGTCCCCTTTCCCCCACTTACTAAAGAGTTACGAGAACACTCGACAGCCAATTAGGAAGCCAGGTTCGAGTTGTCATCACCTAGTCCTGTAATTAGAGCTTTTTGAACCTGTGCAGAAGCCTCTAGGGACCCCACAGCTAGGAACCTTAGTCTGTACACAAACCGGTTGGGTCAGGTGTGTTTATTCTGAGATTGGTCCTAGGTTCCTATGTAAGTTACTGTGAATGCATAATAGTTGTAATAATAATAATAATAATAATAATAATAATAATAATAATATGTATTCATTTATATAGCACTATTAACTCCATAGCACTTACATACCTTTGCAGCACTGTCCCCATTGGGACTCATAATCTAAATATCCTATCAGTATGTCTTTAGAGAGTGTGGGAGGAAAATGGAGAACCCGTAAGAAACCAACGAGAACACGGGGAGAACATACAAACTCCTGCAGATGTTGTCCTTGGTGGGATTTGAGTCCAGGACCCAAGTACTGCAAGGCTGCAGTGCTAACCACTAAGCCATTGTATAGTGCTAACCACTAAGCCACTATGCAGTGCTAACCACTAAGCCACTATACAGTGCTAACCACTGAGCCACCATACAGTGCTAACCACTGAGCTACCATATACAGTGCTAACCACTGAGCCACCATATACAGTGCTAACCACTGAGCCACCATATACAGTGCTAACCACAGAGCCACAATATACAGTGCTAACCACTGAGCCACCGTATACAGTGCTAACCACTGAACCACCGTATACAGTGCTAACCACTGAGCCACCATACACTAACCACTGAGCCACCATATACAGTGCTAACCACTGAGCCACCATATACAGTGCTAACCACTGAGCCACCATATAGTGCTAACCACTGAGCCACCATACAGTGCTAACCACTGAGCCACCATATACAGTGCTAACCACTGATCCACCATATACAGTGCTAACCACTGAGCCACCATACAGTGCTAACCACTGAGCCACCATATACAGTGCTAACCACTGAGCCACCATACAGTGCTAACCACTGAGCCACCATATACAGTGCTAACCACTGAGCCACCATATACAGTGCTAACCACTGAGCCACCATATACAGTGCCAACCACTGAGCCACTATACAGTGCTAACCACTGAGCCACTATACAGTGCTAACCACTGAGCCACCAGTATAAGTGCTAACCACTGAGCCACCGTATAAGTGCTAACCACTGAGCCACCGTATAATAGTGCTAACCACTGAGCCACATATACAGTGCAACCACTGAGCCACCATTACAGTGCTAACCACTGAGGCACCATTACAGTGCTAACCACTGAGCCACCATATACAGTGCTAACACTGAGCCACCATACAGTGCTAACCACGAGCCATATACAGTGCTAACCACTGAGCCACAATACAGTGCTAACCACTGAGCCACCATACAGTGCTAACCACTGAGCCACCATATATTACTAACCACTGAGCCACCATATACAGTGCTAACCACTGAGCCACATACAGTGCTAACCATGAGCCCAATACAGGCTAACCACTGAGCCACCATATATTACTAACCACTGACCCACCACACAGTACTAACCACTGAACCACATACAGTGCTAACCACTGATCCACCATATACAGTGCTAACCACTGAGCCACCATATACAGTGCTAACCACTGAGCCACCATATACAGTGCTAACCACTGACCACATATACAGTGCTAACACTGACCCATATACAGTGCTAACCACTGAGCCACCATATACAGTGCTAACCACTGAGCACCATATACAGTGCCTAACCACTGAGCCACCATATATAGTGCTAACCACTGAGCACCATATACAGTGCTAACCACTGAGCCACCATACAGTGCTAACCACTGAGCCACCATACACATGCTAACCACTGAGCCACCATATACAGTGCTAACCACTGAGCCACCATATACAGTGCTAACCACTGAGCCACCATATACAGTGCTAACCATGAGCCACATATACAGTGCAACCACTGAGCCACTATACAGTGCTAACCACTGAGCCACTATACAGTGCTAACCACTGAGCCACCTATACAGTGCTAACCACTGAGCCACCTATACAGTGCTAACCATGAGCCACCATATAGTGCTAACCACTGAGCCACCTATACAGTGCTAACCACTGAGCCACCTATACAGTGCTAACACTGAGCCACCATATACAGTGCTAACCACTGAGCCACCATTACAGTGCTAACCACTGAGCCACCATACAGTGCTAACACTGAGCACATATACGTGCTAACACTGAGCCACCATACAGTGCTAACCACTGAGCCACCATTACAGTGCTAACCATGAGCCACCATATCAGTGCTAACCACTGAGCCACCATATACAGTGCTAACCATGAGCCCATATACAGTGCTAACCTGAGCCACCATATACAGTGCTAACCACTGAGCCACCATATTACAGTGTAACCACTGAGCCACCATACAGTGCTAACCACTGAGCCACCATATACAGTGCTAACACTGAGCACCATATACAGTGCTAACCACTGAGCCACATATACAGTGCTAACCACTGAGCCACCATATACAGTGCTAACCACTGAGCCACATATACAGTGCTAACCACTGAGCCACATATACAGTGCTAACCACTGAGCCACCATATACAGTGCCAACACTGAGCCACTATACAGTGCTAACCACTGAGCCACCATATACAGTGCTAACCACTGAGCACCATATACAGTGCTAACCACTGAGCCACCATAACAGTGCTAACCACTGAGCCACCATATACAGTGCTAACCACTGAGCCACCATATACAGTGCTAACCACTGAGCCACCATATACAGTGCTAACCACTGAGCCACCAATACAGTGCTAACCACTGAGCCACATATACAGTGCTAACCACTGAGCCACCATATACAGTGCTAACCACTGAGCCACCATATACAGTGCTAACCACTGAGCCACTATACAGTGCTAACACTGAGCCACATATACAGTGCTAACCATGAGCCACCATTACAGTGCTAACCACTGAGCCACATATACAGTGCTAACACTGAGCCACCATATACAGTGCTAACCACTGAGCCACCATATACAGTGCTAACCACTGAGCCACTATACAGTGCTAACCACTGAGCCACCATATACAGTGCTAACCACTGAGCCACCATACAGTGCTAACCACTGAGCCACCATATACAGTGCTAACCACTGAGCCACCATATACAGTGCTAACCACTGAGCCACCTATATACAGTGCTAACCACTGAGCCACCATATACAGTGCTAACCACTGAGCCACCATATACAGTGCTAACCACTGAGCCACCATATACAGTGCTAACCACTGAGCCACCATACAGTGCTAACCACTGAGCCACCATATACAGTGCTAACCACTGAGCCACCATTCATGCTTACCAGCCTACGTGCTAACCACTGAGCCACCATATACAGTGCTAACCACTGAGCACCATATACAGTGCCAACCACTGAGCCACCTATACAGTGCTAACCACTGAGCCACCATATACAGTGCTAACCACTGAGCCACCATATTACAGTGCTAACCACTGAGCCACCATATACAGTGCTAACCACTGAGCCACCATATACAGTGCTAACCATGAGCCACTATACAGTGCTAACCACTGAGCCACCATATACAGTGCTAACCACTGAGCCACCATATACAGTGCTAACCACTGAGCCACCATATACAGTGCTAACCACTGAGCCACCATATACAGTGCTAACCACTGAGCCACCATATACAGTGCTAACCACTGAGCCACCATATACAGTGCTAACCACTGAGCCACCATATACAGTGCTACCCACTGAGCCACCATATACAGTGCTAACCACTGAGCCACCATATACAGTGCTAACCACTGAGCCACTGTACAGTGCTAACCACTGAGCCACCATATACAGTGCTAACCACTGAGCCACTGTGCAGTGCTAACCATTGAGCCACCATATACAGTGCTAACCACTGAGCCACCATATAGTGCTAACCACTGAGCCACCATATACAGTGCTAACCACTGAGCCACCATATACAGTGCTAACCACTGAGCCACCATATACAGTGCTAACCACTGAGCCACCATATACAGTGGTAACCACTGATCCACCATATACAGTGCTAACCACTGAGCCACTATACAGTGCTAACCACTGAGCCACCATACATTGCTAACCACTGAGCCACCATATACAGTGCTAACCACTGAGCCACCATATACAGTGCTAACCACTGATCCACCATATACAGTGCTAACCACTGAGCCACTATACAGTGCTAACCACTGAGCCACCATACAGTGCTAACCACTGAGCCACCATATACAGTGCTAACCACTGAGCCACCATATACAGTGCTAACCACTGAGCCACCATATACAGTGCTAACCACTGAGCCACCATATACAGTGCTAACCACTGATCCACCATATACAGTGCTAACCACTGATCCACCGTATACAGTGCTAACCACTGAGCCACCATATACAGTGCTAACCACTGAGCCACCATACAGTGCTAACCACTGAGCCACCATATACAGTGCTAACCACTGAGCCACCATATACAGTGCTCACCACTGAGCCACCATATACAGTGCTAACCACTGAGCCACCGTATACAGTGCCAACCACTGAGCCACCATATACAGTGCTAACCACTGAGCCACCATATACAGTGCTAACCACTGAGCCACCATATACAGTGCTAACCACTGAGCCACCATATACAGTGCTAACCACTGAGCCACCGTACAGTGCTAACCACTGAGCCACCATATACAATGCTAACCACTGAGCCACCATATATAGTGCTAACCACTGAGCCACCGTATACAGTGCTAACCACTGAGCCACCGTATACAGTGCTAACCACTGAGCCACCATATACAGTGCTAACCACTGAGCCACCATATATAGTGCTAACCACTGAGCCACCATATACAATGCTAACCACTGAGCCACCATATACAGTGCTACCCACTGAGCCACCATATACAGTGCTAACCACTGAGCCACTATATACAGTGCTAACCACTGAGCCACCATATACAGTGCTAACCACTGAGCCACTGTACAGTGCTAACCACTGAGCCACCATATACAGTGCTAACCACTGAGCCACCATATACAATGCTAACCACTGAGCCACCATATACAGTGCTAACCACTGAGCCACCATATACAGTGCTAACCACTGAGCCACCATATACAGTGCTAACCACTGAGCCACCATATACAATGCTAACCACTGAGCCACCATATACAGTGCTAACCACTGAGCCACCATATACAATGCTAACCACTGAGCCACTGTGCCACTCAGGGACGATATTTAGATACGCGGCTGGAGCAGTGTCGATACAGAAGATGATGCAAAATCTTGGAAAGAACCCTTTCTGGTGCTTTACTTCTTGAATACTTAGGTAGTAAACACCTCCCTGAGCCAGACTTTAAAGGCCTTGGTTCATGATGTCAAAGGCGATTGTAGGAAAGCCATAATAACCTGAAGTCGACGAGCAAAGAGAGAACCGACCACACTGAAAGTAGACTAAACCCTGTGTTTGGAACGGGAGGGGTGAGTAACATGGACTCTTCCCCAACATAATCTATCGGGAAAGGGTAGCATCAAGCAGTTGGAATTTCTAAATCTGATCATTTTCATTTTATGGAAAATAAATCTATGTCAGACTTACCCAGTGGAGACATTTTCCACATTGTGCATTCGGCTGTATTCACACTACCGTATGACTGGCATGAGGATCCCCGGACCATTCAGCGATTCTCCTGACTGGAGTGTGACAGCTGCATATATTTCCAGTCTGAGCATTTCGATGGGATCCTCACATGAGTTATACATCAGCCAATTGTTTTTGTGTTTTTACAGCTTATCACACTGAGACAAAGGCTCATTGGAATGGGGGAGTCAAGAGAGATAGCGGTCTGACAATTAAACGGTTTGATAACAATGACCTTGTGTCTGGACAATTTTAGGCACCTTGTCAGACATTGCCTCTTTCTCTTTTGAGCCACAGTGGGTTCTGTTTCTTTCCAGGTTGTTCTCTGTTGTCCTTGTTTCATTCTTTTTCATTTGTTAATTTAGTCTGTCCTATCACTTTTTGGGTGCAGCTATTTAAACCTTCCCCTGGCTGATGTTTCCTGCTGGTGATGTACTACTTATTTGAGGACTACTACAGATAGAGATGGCTATACAGGAAGGAAACAAAGCTGAGTGCTTGAGCCAGGACAGGTGAGTAACACCGGCGCTTCTCTGACCAATCATTTTACAGCAGAGGATTGGACAGTTGGAAATATAACATCTAATCCTCTATTTTAGGGAAAATAAACTTCTCCACTCTGATCACCGAAAACACAAGACACTGCTTGGTGAACCAGAATGCTCATGTCTATGGTGGGTCTAATGTGTGGTTTCCGTCATTTTCTCTGGTAATGTCTGAGGTAATGTCTTTTAAGCAAACACTGAGCTCATAACTAACACACAAAGTCTTCCTACTGCCTAAATTATGTGAGGGGTTAATAGAAGATTACAAGGTTTACAACTGTTTTGGTTACTGCTTCATAACTCCATAACTGAGCTCATTGAGGAAACTGTAATTACTGTACATCTGAGATCTACAAAAATCCTAAGAGGAACCTTCTATACCCCTGAAGTCAATCACACAGGCGCCATTAATATTTAAAGTTTATGTACACCGACAAGCAAAAAGGTAAGAATTGGTTAATCTTTGACTTTCCAGCTCTGTATCTCACCGTCCTCTACAGCTTTGACCTTAATTTATGGGCGATCATCTTGATATCTCAGACATAAATGTAACTTGCAGCTATTTAGCATATGATTAGTGATGCTGATTTTTGTCAGGTAACTGCATTGTTACCGTTTTGCTCCTAAAAGTCAAATTTTGTATTAATTTGTATCTACACCTTAGTCTTTCACCTCTGTCTGAATCCTTCAGAGCTGTTTTCCATTCAATCATGTCTCCACCGATATCTGCTCCCAGGTTCTTCTGCACGTTCCCAATGTTGGTGCCCACTGGTCACCTCACTTGGGGATGTCACAGCTTTATCTTCTACCCACAGGTGATGGATTGGGTTGAGATCTGGGCATTATGGGGACAATCCAGCTCCTCTACTTCATTGTCATTGACCCAATTCTTCTCCAATCTCTCGTATGCTTCAAGTCGATGTCCAGCTGGACACTATGTCGTCCGTTTCATACCCATAGTACTCGAGTGTATGAAGTAACTCGTCTTGTAGGATCCTCACATGTAGCTCAGCATTGAGACCACCATTGATCCTGGTCAAGTATCCAATGCCTATGGTTGCTAAACATCCCTATATCATCAGGCTTCCTCCACTGATCTGGACCATTCCTTCAATTTCTCGATCCGTTCGCCCCTTTTTCCCCTTGTTTCTTACAGACACATTTTCCCCCATCAGAGTCATCTATTGACTTTCATCTCATTGCTCCAAATCTCCCGTTTCCAATCTTCCACTTTTTTTTTTACTTTTTTGTAAATTGGAGCTGAAGCTTCCTATGATGATATTGAAGTTGAGGCTTCTTTTCCTTTTTCAGGTCACCATTCCAGACTTGTGTAAAGTGCATCCCCGATGCATGGATGTCTGTGATCTCAGAACTGATAGACCTTGGGATGAGTCGAATTATTGACTTTGATATTTTGCCTGGACGTCACCTCTTGGTTTTTGAATGGATGCATGGACTTCATCTCATATTCTTCTCACTATTACGTAGAATGCCAGCCGCTTTCACTCCTGCTAATTCTCTTTACGGTCTGGGTTATTTAAAGAGGACCTGTCACCAAACCAGGCATGGTGATCTAATTACAACACTGGATGCAGCATGTCTGATGCATCCAGGCAAGGGGTCCCCCAGCCATCGAGCCCCCCTGTACCCCAAGTAAATACACTTAGAAAACTTACATCCTGCAGCCAGAAAGGAGGTGGCTAGAGGCTGAAGCCGAAGGGCAGATTCACACCCCCTGCATGTGTAATTTGCCCACCACTGCCAATCATTGTCTCCCTCTTCTGCAACATAACAGAGTTATGCTCTGACATCACCACCTTTCCCCGCCCTGCTCTATGTTAACCATAGAGCAGGTCGGGTATAAGCGGTGACGTCACTGCAGGGGGCGTCTAAAAAAAAAAAAAAAAACAACTCTGTGTTATGTTGCAGAAGAGGGAGACAATGATTGGCAGCGGTGGGCAGATTAAACATGCAGGGGGTGTGAATCTGCCAATCTGCCCTTCGGCTCCAGCTTCTAGCCACCTCCTTTATGGCTGCACAATGTAAGTTTTCTAAGTGTATTTACTCGGGGTACAGGGGGCTCAATGGCTGGGGGACCCCTTGCCTGGATGCAGCAGATATGCTGCATCCAGTGCTGTAATTAGAAGCTCGGTTAGTGGCTCCGAAACGCGTACGATGAAATAAAGAAAAATCTGCCCAGTTAACTTTTCGTTTCCTGGTGATTCCTGGTGGCAGCGTGGGCATTTCGGCATTGTGTTCCATTACAGCATTCCTTTTTCCACGTTTATCGTGAAGGTGCGGCCCTGCAGCAGCCATCTTATAAGCTATCTTAGAGGCGATTATACTGGTTGTGGGTGACACAACCGAACCAGGTGAGCAGTTCTTAATTTACACCGATATAACCTTTGAAAAAAGGATAAGACCCTATGCGCATTTATCTCACATTTGCAGGTTATTTACAAAATGTATAACGTCATTTTGAAGATTTAATAAGGTTCTATTATGATGGGTCAAAACGATGGCTTACACAATGCCACCTAGGACAGTGGTGCACAATGCCACCTAGGACAGTTGTGCCCAATGTCACCTAAGACAGTGGTGAACAGTGTCCCCTAAGACAGTGGTGCACAATGCCACCCAGGACAATGATCCCCAATGCCACCTAGGACAGTTGTGCACAATGCCACCTAAGACAGCCGTGCATAATGCCATCTAGGATAGAGGTGCACAATACCACCTATGACAGTGAGGCACAATGCCATCTAGGACAATGGTCCCCAATGCCACATAGGACAGTTGTGCACAATGCCACCTAGGACAGTGGTGCACAATGCCACCCAGGACAGTGGTGCACAATGCCACCCAGGACAGTGGTGCACAATGCCACCCAGGACAGTGGTGCACAATGCCACCCAGGACAGTGGTGCACAATGCCACCCAGGACAGTGGTGCACAATGCCACCCAGGACAGTGGTGCACAATGCCACCCAGGACAGTGGTGCACAATGCCACACAGGACAGTGGTGAGCAATGCCACCCAGGACAGTGGTGCACAATGCCACCTAGGACAGTGGTGCACAATGCCACCTAGGACAGTGGTGCACATTGCCACCCAGGACAGTGGTGCACAATGCCACCTAGGACAGTGGTGCACAATGCCACCTAGGACAGTGGTGCACATTGCCACCCAGGACAGTGGTGCACAATGCCAGCTGCTCTGTCATTATTACAATTTTCACCTTCCTCATTAAGCCTCATTTCCCCCTTGGCTGCCGCACCGGTTGTAATGAGGTTTCATTGATTCAAGTTGTCCTTGCCATATAACTCTCATTATCCGCCGCTCATTCTGATGTCAGAAGTGGTTTTTCCAGTCAGTACAGAGATTTAGGGTCTCAACATGTCTTGGGAAAATGTGTCTGTGGTTGTTCGGAGTGACCACATGTAAAAGCTGGATGATGACCACAGGAAGGAAGGAGAAAACCTTCCACCACAGGATGCCAAGAGGAGACTGGAACTTACTCTTTCTATCCAACTCATCTCAGATGAAGAATAGAGACATTGTTCTCCTCTGGGACTCTGAAAAAACGATCACAAAGTCTCACACAGTGAGCTTGAGATGGGATACAGCTCTTAGTACTGGTTGACTGGTCTGGAACAATGTCTTATCCTAGTGGTCTACATCATGGTGGTCACACACCCCACAATTCTGTCTGAATGGCCAAGATGTCCAGCAGTGCCTCACGATTGCCACTGAGTCAGGGAGCACCCACATTACACCACTGATAAAAGGGCCCACCAAACATTTAAATGAGGACCCGTACTGGTGATAGTTCATACAAGCAAACCCCAAACCACCTGGCAGAGGAATAGAGATGAGGCCACTTGCTTGCTATATCTGATAGCTCAAGCTGATGGCTATTACTCCCTGTTGATCCTCCTGGATCTCTGCTTGATTCATTAGTGTGGATCACTGGCTCCTCCTCACTATGCTCCGCTCTATTGGGCTCTTCACTGTCCTTTTGTCAGCTTCCCTCCCTCTCCTCATCCCCTTACTATTGGGGCGCCTCAGGGTTCGGTCCTATGCCCCCTTCTCTTACTGTCACGGTTCCTCAGGGTTTAGTATTAGGCCCCCTGCTCTTACTGAGTGGGTTCCTCAGGGTTCAGTCCTATGCCCCCTTCTCTTACTGTCACGGTTCCTCAGGGTTTAGTATTAGGCCCCCTTCCTATTACTATGTGGGTTCCTCAGGGTTCAGTCCTAGGCCCCCTCTTCTTACTATCGGGGTTCCGCAGGATTGAGTCCTAGGCTGCCTCCTCTTACTGTTGGGGCTCCTCAAGGTTCACTTCTTGACCCCCTCCTCTTAGTGTCGGGTTCCTCAGGTTTCAGTCCTAGGTCCCCTCCTCTTACTGTCAGGGTTATGTCTTAGGCCACCTCTTCTTACTGTTGGGTTTACTCAGGGTTCAGTCCTAGATTCCCTCTTTTTACTGTTGGGGTTCCTCAGGGTTCAATCCTAGGCCGCATCCTCTTACTTTTGGGGTTCCACATGGTTCATTCATAGGCCGCCTCCTCTTACTGGCGGGGCTCCTCAGGGTTCCGTCCTAGTTCCTCTCATCTTACAGTCAGGGTTCCTCAGGGTTCAGACCTAGGCCACCTCCTCTTACTGTTGGGGATTCTTAGCGTTCAGTCCTAGGTCCTCTCCTTTTTCTGTTGGGGCTTCTCAGGGTTCAGTCCTAGGTCCTCTCCTCTTACTGTTGGGGTTCCTCAGGGTTTAGTCCTAGGCCACCTCCTCTTACTTTGGGGTTGCTCAAGGTTTAGTCCTAGATCCCTTTCTCTTACTGTTGGGGTTTGTCTGGTTCAGTCCTGGGTCCTCTCCTTTTATTGTTGGGGCTCCTCAGAATTCAGTTCTAGGTCCTCTCTTACTGTCAGAGTTCTTCAGAGTTTACTCCTAGGTCCTCTCGTTTTACTGTCAGGGTTCCTCGGGGTTCAGTCCTTGGTCCTATCCTCTATCTGTCGGGCTTCCTCAGGTTTCAGTCCTAGATCCCCTTTTACTGTCAGGGCTTCTGAGGGTTCATTCCTAGGTCTTCTCCTCTTACTGTCAGGGCTCCTCAGGGTTCAGTCCTAGGTCTTCTCCTCTTACTGTCAGGGCTTCTGAGGGTTCAGTCCTAAGTCCTCTCCTCTTACTATCAGGGTTCCTTAGGATTCAGTCCTAGATTCTCTCCTCTTACTGCCGGGGTTCCTCAGGTTTCAGTCCTAGGTCCTCTCCTCTTACTGTTGAGGTTCCTCAGGATTCAGTCCTAGGTTCTCTCCTCTTACTGTCGAGGTTCCTCAGGTTTCAGTCCTAGGTCCTCTCCTCTTACTGTTGAGGTTCCTCAGGATTCAGTCCTAGGTTCTCTCCTCTTACTGCCGGGGCTCCTCAGGTTTCAGTCCTAGGTACTCTCCTCTTACTGTCAGGGTTCCTCAGGGTTTAGTCCTACGCTCCCTTCTCTCTTTACACTATCCCTATTGGACAAACTATTAATATATTCGGTTTTCAGTATCATGTCCTCCCTCTACCTAAAACTGCATCTGTCAAAAACTGAACGTCTCATGTTTCCTCCTCTACTGACCTATCCATACCAAATATTGCAATTTTGAAATTGCAAAAACTCTAAAGGTACCGTCACACGCGGCAATATTGCTAGGCAATTTCACCGGCAATTTGCTGGTTGCAGTGAAATCAGAACAATGCGTCCATGATTTCACTGCAACCAGCAAATTGCCGGTGAAATTGCCTAGCAATATTGCCGCGTGTGACAGTACCTTTACTGTTGCTCTGATTTATTCTCGTCTGGACTACTGCAAATCTCTACTGAGCGGTCTCTCTGTAACCAAACTTTATCCTCTCCAATCCATCCTTGCCAGCCACTCACTGATGCCTCCATCTTGTGCCAGTCATTGCACTCGTTGCCCATCTGCTACAGAGTATAATATAAAATTATCTTTCTCACTCACAAAACCCTATACAAGTTCTACACCTCTCTAGATCTCCTCTCTCATCTCTCTGTCACCCTACCTGTCCTCTCCACAGTGGTGCACCATCCTATATCTCCTCATGTCTGTCTATCTATCACCTACATGACCTCCCTGCAGTTCTGCACCGCCCTACATCTCCTCTGTCATCGTTGTCTATTAACTAACCATCCTCTCCACAGTTCTGCACCGCCCTACATCTCCTCTGTCATCGTTGTCTATCAACTAACCATCCTCTCCACAGTTGTGCACTGCCCTACATCTCCTCCGTCTTCTCTGTTTATCAACTACCCATCCTCTCCACAGTGCTGGACCGTCCTACATCTCCTCCCTCATCTCTGTCTATCACCCTGCCCGTCCTTTCCACAGTTATGCACTTCCCCACATCTCCTCCGTCATCTCTGTCTATCAACTATATATCCTCTCCACAGTTCTGCACCGCTCTACATCTCCTCCATCATATCTCTCTATCGACTACCCATATTCTACACAGTGCCGTAATGCCCTACATCTCCTCTTCACCTCTGTCTATCATCTACTGATCCACTCCACAGTGTTGCACTGTCCTACATCTCCTCCTCATCTCTATCACTTACCCCTCTTCTCCACAGTTCTGCACTGCCCTACATCTCCTCATCTCTGTCTATCACCCCACAAGTGCTTTCCGTTCTGCAAATGATCCAATACTAACACCCTCCATAATCCAAACCTTTCACTTACATCTCCAAGACTTCTCTTGTGCTGCGCCAGTGTTCTTGAATGCATTACCCCAGACTATCCAACTGATATCTAGCCTGCACATTATTAAGCGAGCGTGCTTCAACCCCTTCATGATCTATGATGTACATTTACATCGTAGGTCATATTCCTGTCTTTGATGTGGGCTCATAATCTGAGCCTGCATCTTTCTTTGCATAAATCGGCTGATCTGATCAGCTGACATGTGCCTCTAACAGCTGCAGGCAGATTGGAGAATGAATTAATCTGATCAGCAAACAGCATTATGAGAGAAAAAATCCAAACGCAAGAGTTAGATTTTTTTGGTCGCCGCACTATTTCAATAAAATGCAGTGAGAGGCAAAACATTGTATTTACATCAAAATGATATCAGAAGCGTCA
Organism: Allobates femoralis; assembly: GCA_033576535.1. Classification (NCBI taxonomy): domain Eukaryota; kingdom Metazoa; phylum Chordata; class Amphibia; order Anura; family Aromobatidae; genus Allobates; species Allobates femoralis. Next base: position 16,633,391 of record JARQOC010000013.1, read on the forward strand.
GCTCAGTGCGCAAAAAATAAGCCCCCACATGGCCCCAGATCCCAAAAAATGAAAACATTATGGTTTTAGATAAAAGCAACAAAAGTTAATATTTTGGGGGACACATTTCAGAATTTTCTTTCACCACTGCAGTGATTTGCTCACTGTTAGTATGGGGGACACTCAAATGGTAGCGGAATTGAGGCAAATGGGCACATTTTTCCATAAAACAAAGTCAATTGGTTTATTACATCATAAACCCCATAACATAAACAGTCCAGTATATGTACATCAATAGAACATTATATGACCCTCAGTCTGTCCCAATGGCGGATACACCACCAGGCATTATATACATAATCCCTTTGACCTGCTTACCTTTCAGCCCCAATGCTTTTCTCACCGTGTGCATTCCAGGACAATGGCCGCCCAAGCACTGAGAATGAGACCCGGTCTGTGCCTTACAGGGCATTGACCAAGCAGAGCCGGAGAGAGACATCTCAGGTACTTTCCAGGCCCCTCTGGTCTTCTCCCCGCGTGCATTCTAGGACGCCGGTTACTTCTACACATACCATCCTAGGTGCGTTCCAGGACAATGGCCGCCCAAGCACTGAGAATGAGACCCAATCTGTGCCTTACAGGACCTTGTCCAAGCACAGCCAAAGAGAGAGAGTCATCCCAGGTACTTTCCAGGCCCCTCTGGTCTTCTCCCCCCGTGCATCCCAGGACGCCGGCTACTTCTGTGGCGCCCCTGCGTCCAGGAGGCCACAAAGGGTACTGCAGCCAGGAAGGTAGGATGACAGTTACACACCAACACCCTCACAGCCCACACACCCACGTACAGTAGAGGGCAGCACCGAACCCGGAGCCTGGGAACTCTAGGCAGGCGAGGGGTGGTGGGTTTAGAGACAGTGGGTGGGCAAAACACGTAGTCAGGTGACAGAGGGCAGATATAGTGAAGGGGAGGAGAAAGGAGTCAGTAGGCCCAGGGTGCCGAGCAGCAAAGACACAGACCAGCAGCAGGCTGAGGAGCACGGCACAGGCCAAAAGACAGCAGTAGGGCAGTGTAGGCTGAGCAGTAAAGACAGAATCACACACGTTCTGGATGAGTGAGGTGTAAGGAGCGCAGAATCTGGAAGAGCCAGTGCGAGCCGCAGAGAGAAAGCACGTCCGAAGCCAGCACCCCAGGAGTGTGAGGGAAGAGAGGGAAGGTGATACCGGGCCCTAGAACCATGGCTGAGACAGTAGACTGCAGGCGGAGTAGCCCTCCTATAATACCCGAAGACACAGTTAGAGAGAGCCTGGTAGAGCCTCACACGGGAGGACAGCTGAAGGCTAGGCCGAAATAGAGTGTCGGCTCTAGAGGGGACCGCAGATTTACCCGGCATCCCCAGACAACCGATTGGGGACCTCAGCTACATGTTAGGGTCCCTACCCCAAAGGACAGGCAGCTCAGTGGCAACCCGGAGGGCTCATAGGAGTCCGAGCCACCGCCAAACTGTCTGGAGTCACGCACACCAAGCGAACAAAAGAGAGAGAGTCAACAGCCTGGGAAGGACACAGAGACAGAGTGAGGGGTCACAGTAGGAACGACCTGGCTGCAGGGAGTAAAGGAAACCTGGAGGGGAAAGTGTGCCCGTGTAACTGAGAACTGGAACTGTGAACTGTACTTGAGAACTTTGAGAAGCAAACACGGTGAACCCTGAATCTGACTCCCTTGCATATCTGTGCCTGAACACGACTCCCTCCATACAGGTTTGCAGCAGATCCCCACCTGGAGAGCCACAGCTTGCGGGCTCCATCGCTGAAGAAAGATTCCTGCAGCATCTGGACAGTAAGTGAACTACACTCAGCACCAGGCCTGCACATTACACAATAGACTTTAATCAACACTGCCCCGGGGAACACAGTTCTGCCCACGGAGAACTATTCCATCCTTGCTGCCATTACATCATCCCCGGAGGTTCTGCGGCAGCGGTGGCCCCATTACTGGCCACACACTGACATTATCCCCTGTAAATACACCCTTATCATTGCCAGGGCCCGGGACACGGTCCGGACCAGGACCACCCGTGACTTCCCCAGTAGCAGACCCGGTCCGGTACCGAGTACCCTGTCCCAGTGGGTTCGACACTTCCACACATACCATCCTAGATGTGTTCCAGGACAATGGCTGCCCAAGCAGTGAGAATGAATGAGACCCAGTCTGTGCCTTACAGGACCTTGTCCAAACACAGCCAGAAGAGAGGGAGCCATTTCAGGTACTTGCCAGGCCCCTATGGTCTCCTCCCGACATGCATTTCAGGACGCCAGTCATTTCCACCGATACCATCCTAGGTGTGTTCCAGGACAATGTCCGCCCAAGCACTTAGAGTGAGACCCAGTCTAAGCCTTCCAGATCCTTGTCCAAGCACAGCCAGAGAGAGCGAGCCATCCCAGGTACTTTACAGAGCCATCCCAGACTCTACACATAATCTCTGGACTTAAAGGCCGTTCAGGGTATCAGCTGGTCCCAAGCAAGGGAAGTCCCATGATCCCAAAACCTCATACCTTTCAAGGACACGTGTGTGGCGCCCCGCAACGAGTGCGTCACAAGAGGGTATTGGAGCCATAAATGCAGCCGCAATATCCTCTGACTCAGCAATGATCCGGTTAACATAGAGGTCCAACCCTACATACAACACCTAGAACAGAGGGCCAATCATAGGTCCTGGGGGGTGGAGTGTTAGGGTAGTGTAGTAGAACACACAATAATCTAGACGGAGAAGAGAAGAGTCTAGAACTCGGAGAAGAAGGGTCTAAGACTAGAACTTGGAGAGGAGCGGGGGCTCTGCACCCCGTGCGGGCCCCTGGGCCGTCACCGGTCGGGTGGCAGCACCTGAGGCCTTAACCACCAGGATTGGGCATTATTCACACGGGTTCCCAAAAGACTCCCGTGCCCACAACTCACAGCCGGTTCACTGGTACCGAAGCTGGCAGCAGTTCACCTCTGCCACGCGAACCCGAAGAGTGGAGGAGCAGCTTCACAGGAGCACCCCACCACCAGCCAACTTCCAGTCGTCTAACCAGCGGTGTACCCACTGAGGGATCCAAGGCTCCCCAAAACATCCAGAACGTACATCATGGATAGGGCATTGAAGCAGCCTCCCCGTACCCGACCTGGTATTCCTGGGCGACACTGGCAACCAAATAGGTAGAAAGGAGGAACACTGCGGATCTCTAAGGGACACCATCACTGCTGAGTCCACCTGGTCTGCTACTCAACCACTGTATACCATGTACTGCCTGCTGGTTACAGTAAAGACCCGTTGCAGAGACTTTCTGTGTCCGTGCTTCCTTATGAACTGTCCGTCCGCACTACAAGGTAACCGCAGCTGCCGCACAACATCTTGAGCAGCTCCAACCTCCGGGGATCACCGCTCAGCCTGTGGGGAGCGTAACATCTTGCTGCTGTCCATCCCCCGGAGGTTCCGCAGCGTCGGTAGTCCTTACCGAATCTACTCATAGGTGGCATCACGAATAAACTAAAAACCCCCCTTTAATCTGTTCCACCAAGACGTCTTCAAACACTTTTGATCTGCACTACACCGGGCCCCACTACCGGCAGGCGCGGTCCACCCGTGACAAGGAGGAAGGAAGCATCGCCTGTCTAAACCGGAGTCCCGGCCACGGTGAGTCACGTGCTCCTAAGCATGAGATCTGGCCTCCTGGCCATACGTCTTCTAGGGCAGCTCCTGTTCTCAAACACACAGAGATATGTAGTCCCATTGAAGCAGCCGTCACACGCACAGATATCTTGAACGATATTGTAAGCGATCACGTGCACGCGCGATCGCTTACAATATCGCTCACATCGCTGGTTAGCTGTCACACAGACAGACTCACCAGCGATGCGGAGCCGCGATCTCGCTCGTTACTATGGTACACATCGGGTAACTAGGGCCGCGCGTCGCTTAGTAACCCGACGTGTACCATAGTTACCATCTCCCAGCATAGGCTCTGCGCTGGGAGATGGATCATCGTGGTGTCATACACCACGATGAAGCAGATCGTGACATCGTTCATTGCTAGATCTGAGCTCCGGAGCTCAGATCTGCGATGTCACATCAAGCGATTTTACATAGTAAAATCGCTTGATTACATGCAACGATGCCAAAACGATATCGCTTAAGCGATCAAAAAGGAGATCGCTTAAACGATATCGGGCAAGAAATCGTTGCGTGTGACGGCTGCTTAACACAGAGATTATATCCTCTGAGACACCCAAGTGTGTGAGAAATCAGGTTAGCCAAACACACCCCTGTCTTTTGGCTCACCTGCAGTCTAGTACTTGTAATGCTTTATCTCCACCTATGAAACTACAGGTCTCAGCATAATGCATTACTTAAACTTGCTGAACTATAAGTCCCAGCATGCTGCATCACACCACTTAAATGAAAAACAAAACTATACATGTTTGGTATCTACAAACTCATACTGACTTAGAGAATCACACTGCCAGGTCAGTTTTACCATATAGTGAACATGGTAAATAAAAATAAAACAATGTGGAATTGAACTTTTGTTGCAATTTCACCACATTTGGAACTTTTCCTATTTTCCTGTACATTATATGGTAAAATGAATGACTAAGGCTGCCTTCAGACTTGCAGATGCATCTGCAGCGTTTTGCAGATGCATCTGCAAGCATCTGCATGCAGACCGCGGCCCCTATGTTTATAGTGGTGCGCACGGCGGTCTGCAGATGCTTGCGGACCGCCGTGCGCACCCATTCACTCCTATATGTGATCTGTGCGCACGCGGATGCCTGCGTACAGATCACACACTCTCGTCCGCACCAGGGACGCAACATCTCGCGTCCATGGTGCGGGCGGGAGTGTGTGATTTGTGCGCAGGCATCCGCGTGCGCACAGATCACATATAGGAGTGAATGGGTGCGCACGGCGGTCCGCAAGCATCTGCAGACCGCCGTGCGCACCATTATAAACATAGGGGCCGCGGTCTGCATGCAGATGCTTGCAGATGCATCTGCAAAACGCTGCAGATGCATCTGCAAGTCTGAGGGTACCTTTACACGCCGCTACGGCAGGATGGATGCATCCCGCTACTTCACGTGCACGAGCACGCTCAAACGGTTACAAACGCTCAACGCATCACCTTTACACGCCGCCATAAGGTGCGCTACGCTACGTGACATCTGTAACTAGCTGCATCGCCGGGTGTCTCAAGTAGCCATCTGTAGCTCAGCGTACCTCATTTACACAACGCTACAACAAGCTAATATGGGCGGCCCTGGTGCAGCAGGGACAGCACATAGGCGTGCCACAATTGTGGATTACAAGACGTCCGTACGGTGATAGGACAAAGCCAGAACATCATGATTGGGCAGGCATCGCAGGAGGCTGGTTAATACAGCACGCTCGAGCAATTGTGTAGTGTGACTGGTCAGCTCCTTAAATATGCCTCCCTATGCAGCGACTACCAATCGTCATGCAGGAGCTTCCACCAATGATCGCACATGGGGCGCGGTAACACGGAGCCAGGGTCACGCCTTAGCTACATTGCAGCTACATCGCAGGGTGTCCAGAGTTCCCTTCCGTAACTTCTTTACACGCCGATACATCTTGCTACCATCGGCGTTGTAGCCATCAGTTTTCGAGCAGAGGTCGTAAACAGATGTATCTGTTGCCGGCTGTATCGTCACGTCTTCAGACGCCGCTACGACGGGCTATATTGGCGCTACAAGCTACATTTGTAGCCTGTAGCGGGATGCATCCATCCTGCCGTAACGGCGTGTAAAGGTACCCTGAAGGCAGCCTTAATTCAAAAGTGCAACTCGTCACACAAAAAAAAAAAGCCTTCATATGTCTATATTGAAGAAAAATTTAAAAAGGTACGGCTGTTGGAAGAAGGGGAGGGAAAACAATAAAATGGAAAATGGCCGTGGCGTGAAGGTGGTAATGTTTCTTGTATGGTGTTTATGCCATTATTTCAGTTTCAGGGGATTATTTTTGTACAGGGTGGGCCGCGGTGACCGGACCCCTTATCCCCCTTTTGAGGCCTGTACAGGCCTCATTCACCATAACTGCAGTGTAAGTGTGTTGCCGTAGCAACCATTCAGAGCTCTGCTTTCGCTTTACCTCAGCAGTATAAAAATGGCGGCGCATGTCGTCTCCTTCCTGTCAGTCGGTCGTTATCTGTGGAGGGCAGCCGTGATGTCAACAAAATATGGCGGATGTGATGTACACACATTATCAGTCACAGAAACACACGACTGTTCTGCTGGCCAATTTCCACCCTGTGGCCCTGATGCGAAAGCTCCAACGGGGCCCTCAATTATTATAAATTGTAATAGCATTAGTGTTTTTCTGTAGGCCACAGGAACTTTTGGGGGCCCCTAGGCTCCAGGGCCCGACTGCAGTTGCAACCCCTGCACCTATTGTCACTACAACAGGTGCAGGGGTTGCAATCACACTAGGGCTCTAGAACCTAGGGGCCCCCAAAAGTTCCTTTGGCCTATAGAAAATCACTAATGCTATTGCAGATTTGTAATAATTGGGGGCCCCGTTGGATCTTTCACATTGAGGCCCATGAGATTCAGGTTATGCCAGTGTCTATTGTCGTTACGCCCCTGTCCGCACCTTGTTTTGTTGTAGCTTTAGGACATGTGGTTCTCATTTCTTGCGTTTATATGAGGTAGAGTAATTATTAGGCTTGTATATATTATCTATTAAAATGTGGATTTTTTAATGGTGGAAATATAATTCTGGCACCGGGGTCTGGAACCGTCTGTCCCCTGGACCGTAATGCTGGAAAAATCACAATATGCCAAAGAAGCGAAGCGCCCTCAGTGTTATTCCTGAATCATACGTGTCACAGTCACTTGTGTCATGGCAGAGCCGGCCATATTATACTCCGCGCCCTGGGTGAGGGCTGTCAGGGCTTTTATTACTGCCGGGCTTTGATGTGTAAGAACCAGCCAAGAAGAACTGGGCGAAGCAATAATAGCCCAAATACAAGCAGTCATTCTAACAAAGCCCATAATACGGGAACCCGGAGCAGAAATCATAATAAAGTCCAGAACTTCACTTGGGTCATGCTGGATACATATAAACAGCGGAGTAACGACCGTGGTCGCAGGGATCGTATCCACGACAGGGGGTACAGGGGTCTGCTGACAAAGGATGCAGATAAAGATGAAATGCATCACGGGGCAGAGACCTGTTAGGGACAAAACGGGGATAAATATACTAGAATTAGGACCAGGTAAACCAGGATGAGGACATATATACCAGGATGGGAATTATATATACCTGGAACTAGGAAGGTGATCATATATATCAGGATGGGGACCATCTCTACCAGGAAGAAACCCAGGATGAGGACATATATACCAGGATGGGGATCATATATACCTGGAACTAGGAAGGTGATCATATATACCAGAATGGAGACCATCTATACCAGGAAGAAGCCCAGGTAGAGGACATACAGTGTATATACCAGGATGGGGATCATGTATATGTGGCGCCTCGCAACGAGTGCGTCACAGGAGGGTATTGCAGCCATAAATGCAGCCGCAATATTCTCTGACACAGCAGTGATCTGGTTAACTTTGAGATCCAACCCTGCATGCATCACCTAGAACAGAGGGCCAACCCAGGGTCCTGGTGGGCGGAGTGCTAGGGAAGTGTGTAGGGAGAACAGACACTTAGTCTGTAGAGGAGTCTAGATCAGGGTCTAGAACAGAGAACTTGAACTTGGAGAGGAGCGGGGGCTCCGCACCCCGTGCAGCCCCCGTGCCGTCACCGGTCGGGTGTCAGCACCTGAGGCCTCAACAACCGGGATCGGGCATCATTAACCACGGGTTCCAAAAGACTCCCGTGCCCCAACACTTCACAGCCAGTTCACTGGTACCGAAGCTGGCAGCAGTTCACCTCTGCTACACGAACCAGAAGAGTGGAGGATCAGCTTTACAGGAGCACCCCACCACCAGCCAACTTCCAGTCGTCTAACCAGCGGTGTACCCACCGAGGGACCCAAGGCTCCCCAAAACATCCACAACGTACATCTTGGATAGGGATTGAAGCAGCCTCCCCGTACCCGATCTGGTATTCCTGGGCGACAATGGCAAATACTTAGCTAGAATGGAGGAACACTACGGATCTCTAAGGGACACCATCACTGCTGAGTCCACCCGGTCCACTACCCGTAATCTGTATGCCATGTACTGCCTGCTGGTTACAGTAAAGACCCGTTGCAGAGACTTTCTGTGTCCGTGCTTCCTTATGAATTGTCCGTCCGCACTACAAGGTAACCGCAGCTGCCGCACAACATCTTAAGCAGCTCCAGCCTCCGGAGATCACCGCTCAGCCTGTGGGGAGCGTTCCATCTTGCTGCTGTCCATCCCCCGGAGGTTCCGCAGCGTCGGTAACGATTACCGAAACTACTCATAGGTGGCGTCACGAATAAATTAACCCCTTTAATCTGTTCCTACAAGACGTCTTCACTTTTGATCTGCACTCAACCGGGCCCGACTACCGGCAGGCGCTGCCCACCCGTGACAAGGAGGAAGGAGCTACAGCCTGTCTAAACCGGAGTCCCGGCCACGGTGAGTCATATGCCAAGAACTATGACAGTGATCATATATATCAGGATGGGGACCATCTATACCAGGAAGAGACCCTGGATGAGGACATATATAACAGGATGGGGATATACCTGGAACTAGGAAGGTGATCAAATAAACCGAGATGGGGACCATCTATACCAGGAAGAAGCCCAGGATGAGGACATATATACCAAGATGGGGATTATATATACCTGGAAGTAGGAAGGTGATCATATATATCAGAATGGGTACCATTATTCTTATTATTATTATTCATATAGCACCATTAATTCCATGGTGCTGTACATGAGAAGGGGTTACATGCAAAATACAGATATAGTTTACAGTAAACAGACTGGTACAGAGGGGAGAGGACTCTGCCCTGGTTGGCTTACATTCTAAGGGGTAATGGGGAGGAGACTGTAGGTTAGGTGTGCAGCAGATCTGGTGGTGGTGAGGCATCAATGTGGCGCCCGTGCGATCCGGCTGCCACTAATAGTATTGCATGCATTTCACATGTGTGGTATCATGCCCAGAGGTAAGAGAAGGAAGCTTTGTCGAGACCCCCAGAATGTACCCAATATATTCGAACTCCAGGCCGGGGAGGAACTGGGCGTAAGAAACCTACATTCAGGGCAGTCTCCACCTACTAACTGGAGGGAGGAGTTAGGTTAGGGGTGGGTGGCAAGAAGGAGGAGAGCTCTAGTGAGTTCCAGACCGGCAGCTGGAGAGCTAGCATGAAGTGTGGAGTGTAGTGCTAGGCCCACGGGCTGAGGACACAAATCTTTTGCCTGCTGTTTAAGAGGGTGGAGGATCTAGCTGCAACAGGGGTACCAGCCCCAACTCGATTTGGGAAATTTCAGGACCAATCATAAAACTAGAGATCACTAGGCTTCAGGTCTAGTGACTCACTTTGTGGACCCACCCCAGGCTCAAGGGCTACATAGGGTTAGAGAACAACAAACACTATCGCTCATAGGACCTGCAACTACCTGCCTGCAGGGACTGACAACCACAGGACACTTAGGAGAGGACAAGGGGTAGCAAGGGGGGCCAAATATACTCTGTGTCTCAGCAAGGTGGACTCTAAATACCTCTGGGCTGGCCAGGCTGTAATCTTGATGGACTCTGTACTCTGGCTGGGTTGTAACTGCTACTGACTTTAAGTAAATGGTAAGAACCGCAAGAACTGTGCATTGTCTGGTCCTTCCTGCGTCTTACCAGCACCCTCATCCCACTTCTCATCTCATCCACCTTCCCCACATTCCAAGGGCCTCGGCCCTGACTGCAGAGTGCTTAACATCAGCTTGCTGCACCATCTTTCCCTGGAAGCCTTCACAGCAGCCCCTGGTCGTCTACAGGCCAAAATTCCAGTTGGCTCCACAACAAACTTTTTCCCCTTTAAATAATCCCTTAACATGTTTGTCTTGGGCTACAACCTCTGGGGATTGCCACTGTGACTTCCTGAACTGTTAATCCCCGGACTGTAGAGTACCCCGGCCCCATGGGTTGTGGCAGCAGCTCTGGTGGTGGTGAGACAGCAGCACAGTCATTACATGCTGTAAACTTTCCAGAAGTTATCGGTTTTCAGGTTCCATCTGAAGGATCCGAGGGTGGTGGATAATCGGACATGTTGGGGTGCAGAATTCCAGAGGATGGGGGACATTCGGGAGAAATCTTGGAGGAAATTGGGTGGAGAGGGGTCTTGGGTAGGGATGGGCGAGTCTACTCGCTAGGACTCGGGACTCGGCGATTCTGAAGGTACTCGCAGGACTCGTTACTCGGCGAATCTCCCAGCTTGGACTCGCACAGTGACGAGTCCAATGGAATTCAATGGCAATAAGCTTGACTCTTCACAGATACCCGCTGTCAGCAGCGAGTCTGAGCGAGTCTACGATTCCGAGTCCTACGAGTCTACGATTCCGAGTCCTGTATACTGTATTCGGGAGTCGGACTCTCGAATACAGAATATGATTATGTTCCGAGTCAGCACAGCGTGCGTGTTAGGTCAGAAAACTTGTGAAGATAGCCAATCATAGTCAGTAATGGCATAGCAAAGTTGGTTGTGTCAGGACTATGATTGGCTGCTGTCCATCGTGATGCCTATGTCATGTATGACAGGCAAGGCAGTATATAAGGCTTGTCCCCGCCATTTTGGCCACATTCCTGAGACGATCTGACCTAGTATAGGGAGAGAGAGATATATGCTGGAGCAGATCAGGGATTGTCAGTGTAGGGAAGATTCCTTATATTAACTCAAACAGCTCTTCTGAGAGCTAGGAGGAGGACAGAGTAGTGCTGTGTAGGCAGGCAGGCAGGGAGGGAAGGAAGGAGAAGCCTTACAGTGCACACAGGACGGACCTCATAGCTTAGCTTACTCACTCAGCTTTGCTAACAGCTGCAGTCAGAGGCTTAGCTGAGGTGCTGTTTCCTTTTTGTTTTTGCACCAGATCGATTTTTGTTCCTAATAAGCCATAGAGCGTTATTTTTTCTGTGGCAGACCAGTGCGTTGCTGCTCTCCTACCTTTAAATAGCACGTACACCACCTTAGGGCCCTTTCACATCAGCGTTTTTTTGAAATCGCGGCAGATGCAGTGAAAAAACCGCATCTGCCGCGATTACCGCATACCGGCTGCACTAGCGGCGCTGTTGCGGTTTTTGCCATGCAAAGTATAGGCGGACTTGCGGCAGGTGCGGCAAGTGCGGTTTTGCACTTGCGGCAGGTGCGGCCGCGAAAAAAACCGCGGTCAGCCGCAAGTCCAAGTGCAAAACCGCACTTGCCGCACCTGCCGCAAGTCCGCCTATACTTTGCATGGCAAAAACCGCAACCGCGCCGCAAGTGCAGCCGGTATGCGGTAATCGCGGCAGATGCGGTTTTTTCACCGCATCTGCCACGATTTCAAAAAAACGCTGATGTGAAAGGGCCCTTAGGGAGTGTAGTGTGCGGCTTCACTGCCAAGTGTGAGCGCGCACACTTACCCCGCCAGCAAGTGACGCATACAGCAACACCAAACCACATCTCGGTGGCTGTGCGCACTTAAAACCAATTTTTTTAGGGAGTGTAGTGTGCGGTGTGTTTGGACTCGCACACTTTCAGAGACACATCAGCGAGTTGTAAATGTCATTATTCGCTATTACTCGGTTCCCTATTCATTAACATTGGACTCGCAACGAGTCCCGAGTCCTTGACTCGGACTCGTTGGGGTCTTGCGATTCCGAGTCTTTTAGGACTCGCCCATCTCTAGTCTTGGGAGAAAAGGAGATTACGTAAGGGAGGATAGTGGGAGATTAGATCAGATATTTAGGGTGGGGACAGGTTATGGACGGCTTTGTAGGTCAGTGCTAGTATCTTAAACTGGATTTGCTGGAGAATTGAGAGCCAGTGGAGGGATTTGCAGAGAAGAGAAACAGGAGAATAGCAAGGAGAAAGGTGGATTATTCGGAAAGCAGAGTTGAGGACAGTCTGGAGAGGTGCAAGGTTGTTAGGGGAGCCAGGTAGGAAGATGTTGCAGTAATCAAGATGGGAGATGATGAGGGCAAGAACAAGCATTTTAGTAGATTGAGGTTTGAAGAAAAGATGGATTCTGGAAATATTTTTTAGTTGGAGCTGACAGGAGGTGACAAGAATTTGGATGTGCGGTTTGACGGACAGGGCAGAGTCAAGAGTTACTCCGAGGCAGCGGATTTCAGTTGTGGGTGAGAGCATGATGCCATTTACCATAATGGATAGATCAGGTAGGGAATATATGTGAGATGGAGGAAAGATGATGAGTTCAGTTTTGTCTACATTGAGTTTTAGGAAGTGAGAGGTGAAGAAGGAGGATATGGCTGATAGACACTCTGGGATTCTGGACAGCAGAGAGGTGACATCTGGGCCAGAGAGGTAGATCTGAGTGTCATCAACATACAGGTGATACTGGAAGCCATAGGACTTTATGATACGTCTTTATAGGATTTATCATATGTCTTTATAGGATTTAGAACTTTACAAGGGCCCATACATCTGACCAACATGTGTGTGGTGGGCCCAGGTCCAAATTTTGCACACCCCTGCATATAGTATAATCTACAGAAGGAGTCACTGTGCTGTTAGTGATGAGCTCTGACTATTTCTGATGATCATTAGGGTCAATCCAGCTAAAAAGAGACCTCGTCTATTGGATCCCAAATGCCTTCTATTAAATAGCACTAAAATCACCCAGTATCAATGTGATCGAAAAGCACCAGAGAGAAAGATGGCGATCAGTGAGTATTTAATGGCACTTATATTACACAACATTGGTGTTTAGACAGGTTCAGCAAATAAAAACATTCTACAACGAGATGTCCAGCATCATCTTATTTCCAGTGAGAGCCAATTTACAGTGCAAGTGGCTCACAGTGGTCTGCCAGCCCTCATCCTTCACATGAAGGAGATGACTCTCTGTGCTGGCAAGTTTCTGAGTAACCCATCAAGAGTGTACAGAAAGTATATGAACTATTTAGTATTGTGCACTGTGTACATACATTACATTACTGATCCTGAGTTACCTCCAGAGCTGCACTCACTATTCTGCTGGTGCAGTCACTGTGTACATACATTACATTACTGATCCTGAGTTACCTCCTGTATTATGCTCCAGAGCTGCACTCACTATTCTGCTGGTGCAGTCACTGTGTACATACATTACATTACTGATCCTGAGTTACCTCCTGTATTATACTCCAGAGCTGCACTCACTATTCTGCTGGTGCAGTCACTGTGTACATACATTACATTACTGATCCTGAGTTACCTCCTATATTATACTCCACAGCTGCACTCACTATTCTGCTGGTGCAGTCACTGTGTACATACATTACATTACTGATCCTGAGTTACCTCCTGTATTATACTCCAGAGCTGCACTCACTATTCTGCTGGTGCAGTCACTGTGTACATACATTACATTACTGATCCTGAGTTACCTCCTGTATTATGCTCCAGAGCTGCACTCACTATTCTCCTGGTGCAGTCACTGTGTACATACATTACATTACTGATCCTGAGTTACCTCCTGTATTATACTCCAGAGCTGCACTCACTATTCTGCTGGTGCAGTCACTGTGTACATACATTACATTAATGATCCTGAGTTACCTCCTGTATTATACTCCAGAGCTGCGCTCACTATTCTGCTGGTGCAGTCACTGTGTACATACATTACATTACTGATCCTGAGTTACCTCCTGTATTATACTCCAGAGCTGCACTCACTATTCTGCTGGTGCAGTCACTGTGTACATACATTACATTACTGATCCTGAGTTACCTCCTGTATTATACTCCAGAGCTGCACTCACTATTCTGCTGGTGCAGTCATTGTGTACATACATTACATTACTGATCCTGAGTTACCTCCTGTATTATATTTCAGAGCTGCACTCACTATTCTGCTGGTGCAGTTGTAGCGACCGGTGGTAAGGCCGCGGGTGTGTGTGTATGATCTTTCTCAACAGAATCCCCATACTCAGATTTAACCGGTAGTAACATTTCTTTACTGGCAAACATGTTTATATCACAGTCAACCGAACTATATGCGCACTTGTATATATTAGAGTCTCTGGATCTTCACTTCTTCCGGGTACGCAGCAAGAAAAGAAAACACAACAATGAAGGTATCTTTCCCTAACTTTCCCTAAAATCACGTACCAGTCTTATCACAGAAGAAGATGTCGCTCCCACGTAGCAGGCCTGGGGATCTCCTCAGTCTTCTTCTTTGGTCTCCTTCTGCAGGTAACAGTCTGTCTCTCCCAGTCTCAGGGCACACAGAGCAACAGCAGAAGGGAGATCACAGCAGCACAAATGGCTCCCTTATGTCGGTCATGGCCCCTGCACATGCACTCTGGGTGCTCGGCGGGCAAGGTTTTGCAGAGCGGCCAGAGTCACAGCACCAAAGTCCAGTGGCCCAGGATCAGTCACAGGGGCTTCTGCGGGGTGATTTTTTCCGGCAAGGTGTAGCAAAGTAGTCCACTTTAAACAGACATTCGCAGGCAGATCTTCTCAGCTCTGGATTTATACTGCTCTGATTCTCTGCTTTCACTTCCTGGTTAAACAACAGAGATGGCTGGGAGTTTCCCAGCTCTGTGATTGTACAGTCCACTGATGCCCCCTGGTGGACAAGTGCGGACTGTGCACAGTTCATTTCTATATCCATTTCTATGATACAGTCTGAATTGCACACCTCATTACATACCCCCCCACTTAAAGGTTGACAGTCCCTGTCAACAACCATCGGCTCCAGGGCAGTGATGGCCGTTGATATCACAGGGATTGATCTCCGGCGGAGTAGGGACCTCTGTTGGGGAAACCGTCATCCCCCCGTTCACCTTCGCTCCCTTGTTCAGGGCTCACAATATCTCCAATAAACTCAGTCACGTTTTCTACCCAGGGAGAGTAGGATCGCCGGCGGTAGCGGCGCCGGTTGGGGGCAAATCTGCTTCCTTTAACGGGAACACCCCCAGGACCGGTGACGTCGGCGGCCTCTGTACCCCTCTCCCTTCACAACATCAAACTGTACCACCTCCCCATCACCAACGCTGCGGAGGCACTTACGAGGATTGTTACGCTTTATGGCAGTCTGATGTACAAACACGTCATCCTTTGTGTCATTCCTGTTGATGAAGCCATACCCATCGCGGACATTAAACCACTTCACCGTCCCCTGGACCCGAGTGGCCAGCACTTGCTTATCGGTCTGGCTCTGTCTCTTCACACCCTTTTCCCTGATCTCCCCTGCCGAGCGAACCGCTTTGGCTGGGGCGTCTAGTTTAAAGGTGGCTGCTGTTGTGGGGCATGGCTTGCTGGTTCTGGTATATCGGACCACGGGTGGAGGATGCGGACAACGGTTTGCCCTATGGTGGGGGTCGCCGCATGTCCAGCACCTTCCCATAGGCCGACTGGGTTGCTGTCTCGATTGCCTGTCCGCCTGTTGGTCTAGCCTGAGCTGTAGCTGTAGTATCTGTTTCTGCAACTCTGCTACTATCTGCTTCAATTCCTCCGTGTCACTGTTCGGAGTGCTGGCACCGGATATGGACCTGCAGGCCGTAGTATAAGTCTGGTTATCAGCTACTACCGGGAGGAGATTCTGTTGATCACACATCCTGCCGACTACGCCAGATGTAGTGACCGGTGGTAAGGCCGCGGGTGTGTGTATGATCTTTCTCAACAGAATCCCCATACTCAGATTTAACCGGTAGTAACATTTCTTTACTGGCAAACATGTTTATATCACAGTCAACCGAACTATATGCGCACTTGTATATATTAGAGTCTCTGAATCTTCACTTCTGCCGGGTACGCAGCAAGAAAAGAAAACACAACAATGAAGGTATCTTTCCCTAACTTTCCCTAAAATCACGTACCAGTCTTATCACAGAAGAAGATGTCGCTCCCACGTAGCAGGCCTGGGGATCTCCTCAGTCTTCTTCTTTGGTCTCCTTCTGCAGGTAACAGTCTGTCTCTCCCAGTCTCAGGGCACACAGAGCAGCAGCAGAAGGGAGATCACAGCAGCACAAATGGCTCCCTTATGTCGGTCATGGCCCCTGCACATGCACTCTGGGTGCTCGGCGGGCAAGGTTTTGCAGAGCGGCCAGAGTCACAGCACCAAAGTCCAGTGGCCCAGGATCAGTCACAGGGGCTTCTGCGGGGTGATTTTTCCGGCAAGGTGTAGCAAAGTAGTCCACTTTAAACAGACATCCGCAGGCAGATCTTCTCAGCTCTGGATTTATACTGCACTGATTCTCTGCTTTCACTTCCTGGTTAAACAACAGAGATGGCTGGGAGTTTCCCAGCTCTGTGATTGTACAGTCCACTGATGCCCCCTGGTGGACAAGTGTGGACTGTGCACAGTTCATTTCTATATCCATTTCTATGATACAGTCTGAATTGCACACCTCATTACACAGTCACTGTGTACATACATTACATTACTGATCCTGAGTTTACCTCCTTGTATTATACTCCAGAGCTGCACTCACTATTCTGCTGGTGCAGTCACTGTGTACATACATTACATTACTGATCCTGACTGTTCACTCCTGTTATTAACTCCAGAGCATGCATCTGATAATCGCTGGTGCAGTCACTGTGTACATACATTACATTACTGATCCTGAGTCACCTCCTGTATTATACTCCAGAGCTGCACTCACTATTCTGCTGGTGCAGTCACTGTGTACATACATTACATTACTGATCCTGAGTCACCTCCTGTATTATACTCCAGAGGTGCACTCACTATCTGCTGGTGCAGTCACTGTGTAGTACAACTTGACACATCTGTTATTCCTCCTATACTGTCGTGACGTGCTCACCGATTGGACCTGTATTATACTCCAGAGCTGCACTCAACATCTCTACGCCTGGTGCAGTAACCCTGTGTTACAGATCATTACTCAATTACTGATCACTGAGTCACCTATCCTGTATATACTCCAGAGCTGCACTCACTATTCTGCTGGTGCAGTCACTGTGTACATGCATTACATTACTGATCCTGAGTCACTCCTTATATTACTCCAGAGCTGCACTCACTATTCTGCTGGGTGCAGTCACTGTTGACATGCATTACATACTGATCCTAGTTCACCTCCTGTATTATACTCCAGAGAGCTGCACTCACTATTCTGCTGGTGCATGTACAATCCTTGTAACGACTCAGCATTACTTTACTGATCCTGAGTCACCTCCTGTATTATACTCCGGTGACATTGACTGTGCACGTTCATATTCTATATCCATTCTATATACAGCTGATGCACATTCATCAGTCACTGTGTACATACATTACATTACTGATCCTGAGTCACCTCCTGTATTATACTCCAGAGCTGCACTCACTATTCTGCTGGTGCAGTCACTGTGTACATACATTACATTACTGATCCTGAGTTACCTCCTGTATTATAACTCCAGAGCTGCACTCACTATTCTGCTGGTGCAGTCACTGTGTACATACATTACATTACTGATCCTGAGTCACCTCCTGTATTATACTCCAGAGCTGCACTCACTATTCTGCTGGTGCAGTCACTGTGTACATACATTACATTACTGATCCTGAGTTACCTCCTGTATTATACTCCAGAGCTGCACTCACTATTCTGCTGGTGCAGTCACTGTGTACATACATTACATTACTGATCCTGAGTTACCCCCTGTATTATACTCCAGAGCTGCACTCACTATACTTTGGTGCCAACTTTGCTTTATCTGCAGTCTGATGCTTCTTTTTAGCACATAGTTGTGTTGGTGACACATTAAGCCCCTCTGAGTCATGTGATGATGTCTCGGGGGTGCATCGTTTAGCTGGGTGGGTTCTGTTTTATATCTGGTGATATTCTGCGCCCCAACATAATTAGGTCCTGAAGGTTTATATAACATCATGGTCTAAGCTTGGAGGAATGTTAACCAGCCCAATCTTACTGGGTATCAGGCCGGAGGGGTTCTCCTCGGTTATAGAGAGGCTGCAGAGCAAATCATTGTGTGGAGCAGAGGTGACGTCTCATGGAGTCATGGAGCGCCCGGAACGCCGCATGAGGAATCTATTTAATGTGTTTATTTCTGTAAATGTTGATGATTATTGCTTACAGCCAATGAAAACCCGAATTATCATTATCTCAGAAAATTAAAGTAGGGAGGATGAAGTGTTTGAGAGATAAAATATGACCTAAATAGGTATCAGAGGCTTCACCTTGTGTGGTTGTGAGAGTCACAACCACCATAAAAGCAGTTCCCAGCGTAGGGAGGATGAAGGGTTAAACACCATGCTGCCATATTCCACCATCAAAGGGTGAATATATAATATTGATTTATTAGTCAACGTTTAATGCTCTGACACATGGCAATATGATATTGATTTATCCTGAAGACAAGGCCAGGGAGCTCTGAAACACGTTGACTAATAAATCAATATTATGTTCACCCTTTGATGTCTGGTGGAATACGGCAGTGCGGTTTTTAACCCTTCATCCTCCCTACTTTAATTTTCTGAGATAGTGACCTTTGGGTTTTTATTGAGGAGGGGTGTGGTGTAATGATATCAACACCCTATACAAGGTGTGCTTAATTATTAGGCATATGCCTTTCCTTAGGCAAAATGGGTCAGAAGAGAGATGTGACAGCTCTGAAAAGTCCACAATTGTGAGATGTCTTGTAGAGGGATGCAGCAGTCTGGAAATTGCCAAACATTTGAAGCGTGATCACCGAACAATCAAGCGTTTCATGGCAAATAGCCAACAGGGTCACAAGAAGCGTGAGGGCAAAAAAGGCGCAAAATAACTGCCCATGAATAGAGGAAAATCAAGTGTGAAGCTGCCAAGATGCCATTTGCCACCAGTTTTGCCATATTACAGAGCTGCAACGTTACTGGAGTATCAGAAAGCAAAAGGTGTGCCATACTCAGGGACATGGCCAAGGTAAGGAAGGCTGAAAAACAACCACCTCTGAACAAGGAACATAAGATAAAACGTCAAGACTGGGCCAAGAAATATCTTAACACTGATTTATCAAAGGCTTTATGGCCTGATGAAATGAGAGTGACTCTTGATGGGCAGATGGATGGGCCAGAGGCTGGATCAGTAAAGGGCAGAGAGCTCCACTCCGACTCAGATGCCAGTAAGGTGGAGGTGGGGTACTGGTATGGGCTGGGATCATCAAAGATCAACTTGTGGGACCTTTTCAGGTTGAGGATGGAGTGAAGCTCAACTCCTGGACCTACTGCCAGTTTCTGGAAGACACTTCTTCAAGCAGTGGTACAGGAAGAAGTCGCTATCGTTCAAGAAAAACATGATTTTCATGCAGGACAATGCTCCATCACATGCATCCAACTACTCCACAGCATGGCTGGCCAGTAAAGGTCTAGAAGAAGAAAAAACAATGACATGGCCCCCCCTTGTTCACCTGATGTGAAACCCATAGAGAACCTGTGGTCCCTCCTAAAATGTGAGATCTGCAGGGAGGGAAAACAACACACCTCTGGGGACAGTGTCTGGGAGGGAAAACAGTACACCTCTGGGACAGTGTCTGGGAGGGAAAACAGTACACCTCTGGGGACAGTGTCTGGGAGGGAAAACAGTACACCTCTGGGGACAGTGTCTGGGAGGGAAAACAGTACACCTCTGGGGACAGTGTCTGGAGGCTGTGGTGGCTGCTGCACGCAATGTGGATTGTAAACAGATCAAGCAACTGACAGAATCTATGGATGGAGGCTGCTGAGTGTCATCATAAGAAAGGGGGCTATATTGGTCAGTAATTTTTTGGTCTTTTGTTTTTATATGTCAGAAATGTTTATTTCTACATTTTGTGCAGTTATATTAGTTTACCTGGTGAAAATAAACAAGTGAGATGGGAATATATTTGTTTTTTATTAAGTTGCCTAATAATTCTGCACAGTAATAGTTACCTGCACACACAGATTCCTCCTAAGAGCCAAATCTATAAAACCCTCCAACTTCCAAAAATATTAAGCTTTGATATTTGAGTCTTTTGGGTGATTGAGAACATAGTGCTGATCAATAGTAAAAATTATCCTCTACAATACAACTTGCCTAATAATTCTGCACACAGTGTATATACATTTCACTTTATGTATTGAATTACTGAAATAAAGTAACTTTTTGATGATATTCTAATTAATTGAGATGCTCCTGTATTTATACCTTCCCCTTGCTGGTCTTCTCTGCTGGCTACATTCCAACTAGATGGTGGCCCGATTCTAGCACATGGGGTATTCTAGAATATGTATGTAGTTTATTTATGAAGATTTAAGAATAATGTAATGCGAAGCTGGGTTTAAATCCCGTGCCAATTCGCGGCCATACTGTGCCTGTCGCTGATTGATCGCGAGTGGTTGGCGCGACCAATTAGCAATGCAGGATTTCCATTAAAGACAAACAGACAGTATTAGATGATAATATAGTAGATAACTACAGCAGTGTCAGTGTTCAGTAGTATCTGTGTACAGCAGTGCCAGTGTTCAGTAGTGTCGGTGCGGCAGTGTCTGTGTGCGGCAGTGTCGGTGTTCAGTGGTGTCGGTGTTCAGTGGTGTCGGTGTACAGCAGTGTTGGAGTTCAGTAGTGTCAGTGTGCAGCAGTGTCAGTGTTCAGTGGTGTCGGTGTTCAATGGTGTTGGTGTTCAGCGGTGTCGGTGTGCAGCAATGTCGGTGTGCAGCAGTGTCGGTGTGCAGCAATGTCGGTGTTTAGCAGTGTCGGTGTGCAGCAGTGTCGGTGTTCAGTGGTGTCAGTGTACAGCTGTGTTGGAGTTCAGTGGTGTCAGTGTACAGCAGTGTCGGTGATCAGCGGTGTCGGTGTGCAACAGTATCGGTGTGCAGCAGTGTCGATGTTCAGCAGTGTCGGTGTTCAGTGGTGTCAGTGTACAGCTGTGTTGGAGTTCAGTGGTGTAAGTGTGCAGCAGTGTCGGTGTGCAGCAGTCTCAGTGTTCAGCGGTGTCAGTGTGCAGCAGTGTCGGTGTGCAGCGGTGTCGGTGTTCAGTGGTGTCTGTGTGTGGCGGTGTCTGTGTGCGGCGGTGTTGGCGTTCAGTGGTGTCAATGTGCAGCGGTGTCTGTGTGCAGGGGTGTCGGTGTGCGGCAGTGTCAGTGTGCTGGGGTGTCAGTGTGGTTCACAGGTATGTGCTGTAGAGGCAGAGATCAGAGGGATCCGGTGAGCAGAGATCACATAGATCACTGCAGGGGTCCTTGAAGCAGAGATCACAGCAGGGGTGCGGGGTGCGGGGTCCTGGGAGCCAATCTGCCTGATCACGCTCCTTCGGAGATGCTGCATCTTACACCCACTTGCCCTGAAGGGAGATCCCGAGATCTGTCAGTACTTGGAGCTTGTTCCAGCTGATCCCAGATCCCCAGGAGTTTGTGTGCTCTCCATCCCAGTGCTGTGGCCCCAGCAGTGGAGCAGGCAGGTGCCCCATCCTCCGTTCTGCTCCACATCTCCTTCCCCAAACACACAACTCTTCCCATTTGATAGTAAAAAGAATAGAGGGCTGGGTGTAGTGAGTTACAGCGGGGACAGCCAATCAGGTGGGGGTCCTGGCTGGGGGGTGTGGCAGCTAGGCGACCAATCAGAGCTGGGTGTAGTGAGTGACAGCGAGGACAGCCAATCGGGTGGGGGCCCTGGCTGTAGGGCATGGGCGCTCAGTGGCCAATCAGCAACGCGGGATTACGGTTACAGAGAGACAGACAGACACGATAGGGCAATTATATAGTAGAGATGTGGATTCTGCTTGGAGTTTCAGCCAACTTTTTGATGATATTCTAATTCATTGAGATGCTCCTGTATTTATACCTTCCCCTTGCTGGTCTTCTCTGCTGGCTATATTCCAATGTGGATTCTGCTTGGAGTTTCAGACAACTTTTTGATGATATTCTAATTAATTGAGACACTCCTGTAACTAGCGTATGTTCCATCTGTAGGTGCGATTTGTGTGGCTCCTGTTCACATTAGTAGATGCAGCTTTCTAATGGTCGGTGAACTTTGTAGACTTCTTTCTAGTAAATGTCTCCGTATAATGTCAGCTCCTGATAAGGAGTGTGAAGTCTCGGCTCTCCGGTCGTTGTGTTATTTCAGCAGGACACTTCTCCATTCTCACATTACTTCACAGCGGTGGGATCCCGTGGTTTAGTCCGTGTAATCATCCGGAACATTCCAGGTGAATTGTTACATAAATATTTTTTTCTTGTAAATATAAGAAATCAAACATCGAAAGTTATTAGAAGATGTTTATGCAGCTTCTCCCATGAAAAATGTTATTCCCCGATGCCTCACCCTTCATGTAACCCTTTATGCTCCCCGATGCCTCACCCTTCATGTAACCCTTTATGCACCCCAATGTCTCACCCTTCATGTAATCCTTTATGCTCCCCGATGCCTGACCCTTCATGTAACCCTTTATGCTCCCCGATGCCTGACCCTTCATGTAACCCTTTATACTCCCCAATGCCTCACCCTTCATGTAACCCTTTATGCACGCCGATGTCTCACCCTTTATGTAACCCTTTATGCTCCTCGATGCCTCTCCCTACAGGTAATCCTTTATGCTCTCCAATGCCTCACCCTTCCTGTAACCCTTTATGCTCCCTGATGCCTCACCCTTCATGTAACCCTTTATGCTCCCCAATGCCTTACCCTTCATGTAACCCTTTATGTTCCCTGATGTCTCACCCTTCATGTAACCCTTCATGCTCTCCAATGCCTTAGCCTTCAGCTAACCCTTTATGTTCCCCGATGCCTTACCCTTCATGTAACCCTTTATGCTCCCCAATGCCTTACCCTTCATGTAACCCTTTATGTTCCCCGATGCCTTACCCTTCAGGTAAACCTTTATGCTCCCCGATGCCTCACCCTTCATGTAACCCTTTATGCTCCCCGATGCCTCACCCTTCATGTAACCCTTTATGCTCCCCGATGCCTCACCCTTCATGTAACCCTTTATGCTCCCCGATGCCTCACCCTTCATGTAACCCTTTATGCTCCCCGATGCCTCACCCTTCATGTAACCCTTTATGCTCCCCAATGCCTCACCCTTCATGTAACCCTTTATGCTTCTCGATGCCTCACCCTTCATGTAACCCTTTATGCTCTCCGATGCTTCGACTTTCATGTAACCCTTTATGCTCCCCAATGCCTCACCCTTCACATATCCCTTTATGCTCCACCAGAAAAGGGAAAAATGAATCTGATTATTTTAATTAATGAATTTTAGCATACCTGAGCCTTTATAGAAAGCCTGAAGAACAGTGTGATCTGTCTGCCCTCACCCGCCACAAGATGTTAAAACTCATTTTGGTGCAAAAAATCAGTCTAATATTGTAACGCTTGCAGGAACGAGCGCGGGGAGCGGATCCACTGGGCCAAAGCACTGATCTCTGTCTGGAGAGGCAAGTCTAAGCGGCTGCCCTGTTTTTACTAGGGCCTCTGATGGTCAGGTTAGGTGTGTGCTGGTGGGCAGCTGCCAGGTGCTCCTCCAAGGGATCATAGAACCTCAACAGCTGACTCCACGGGAATCGTGGATGCAGGCAGGCACAACAGTAGATAGGTGAAGCTGGACAGCTGATAGAGCAGGTGCCGCCGGTATGGCAGCGGGACTGGTTCAGCTGCAGCAGTATGTTCGGCCGCTGGATGAATACAGGCTGGCACAGAGGGTACAGCAGCAAGGCAGGTTGAGGCTAGCACTGATGGTACGGCAGCAAGTTGGCACAGCGGGTACGGAAGCAGGACTGGTTTAGCTGAAGCAGTAGAATGGCTGCTGGATGCATACAAGCTGACACAGAGAGTAAGGCAGCAAGGCAGGTTCAGGCTAGCAATGATGGTACGACAGTATGCTGCTTCCTGCTGGTACTCAGTTACTTGCAGATGTAGCGAGACTAGGAAACAGACACAGGTTAGTCAGGGTAGAGAACTCAAAAACAGCAGGGGTTATGGGGACCTGACACCTATTATCATGTCTCTAGGCATGGATCACATTGTTCAGGCACCTCTCTTATGGGGAACATGTCTTAAATACTCTGTGATTCGCAGCCATAGGCTGAGAAGCACTTCCGTGTAGGGCACACTGGCCCATTAAAGGGAATCTTTCAGGTCAAAATCCATATATAACTGCTATCATTTTATAATTCCTTTCTCTAAGCTCTCTCTATTGATGTATTTCTTGTATTTATATTTCCCTCCTATCCTGTGTAAACTTCAAATAACAAGATTCATTCCATCTGTCACTCACAGTGAGTGATCACTTAGTTCTCTGCTGTACACTCCCCATAGGATGAATATTCATGTCACATATTCACATCACTGCTCAGGAGATCAGTAGGGGGAGAGCTGTATCCTCCTCTCTGTTCTCTTTGCAAATAAAAACTCAAATAAAACTCAGAATCTGTCACAGCACAGCAGGATATCTGCTCACAGAAACAAATCGAGAAGACACCTTATCTAGATCAGGTAAGGCAGACCTGCAATAGCTATCTCCCTCCATGTCTTCAACAGAACAGAAGCTCCTAATGGAAACTGAAATCTGACACTGCACTGAGTGCAAAAGGAGGAGGGAGGAGAGAGCTGCTGAGAAGGTGTGCATAATAAATGACAGTTTAACACAGCTAATCGTCTGTCAATATAATAGACAGGACTAATGCAGCAGCTCCCTGCAGGGTCTGAAAATGCTTATAACAAGCAAACTACAAAGGGTAGAATAATGATTTTACATGTTTTTAAAATGTCTGCCCAGGTACTATTCAAGGGTAATATTAGTATCTTAGTGAAAAATGACCTGACAGTGTCCCTTTAATAAAGGTGGACATGTCACGTGTGTGACCTAAGGGTACACCCAGTAGACCTGTGAGGCATGTATAGGCCCCTGGAGCGTTAAGTAGCAGATGGAGCCCTGGGTCATCGTGTGAACGGACCTCGTGGGTCATCGTGTGAAGGGACCTCCTGGATCATCATGTGAAGGGATCTCCTAAGTCATTGTGTGAAGAGACCTTCAGGTCATCATGTGAAGGGACCTCCCAGGTCATGGTGTGAAGGGACCTCCTGGGTCATCGTGTGAAGGGACCTTCTGGGTCATCGTGTAAAGGGACCTCCCGTGTCATCGTGTGAAGGGACCTCCTGGGTCATCATGTGAAGGGACTTCCTGGGTCATCATGTGAAGGGACCTCCCGGGTCATCGTGTAAAGGGACCTCCCGTGTCATCGTGTGAAGGGACCTCCTGGGTCATCATGTGAAGGGACTTCCTGGGTCCTCATGTGAAGGGACCTCCCGGGTCATCGTGTGAAGAGACCTCACAGGCAATTGTGTGAAGGGACCTCCTGGGTCATTATGTGAAGTGACCTCCTGGGTCATTGTGTGAAGGGACCTCCTGGGTCATCGTGTGAAGGGACCTTCTGGGACATCATGTGAAGGGACCTCCTGGGTCATCATGTGAAGGGACCTCCTGGGTCATTGTGTGAAGAGACCTCTCAGGCCATTGTGTGAAGGAACCTCCTGGGTCATCGTATGAAGAGATCTCCCGAGTTATCGTGTGAAGAGACCTCCCGGGTCATTGTGTGAAGGGACCTCCTGGGTCATCGTGTGAAGGGACCTCCTGGGTCATCGTGTGAAGAGATCTCCCGGGTTATCGTGTGACGAGACCTCCTGGGTCATTGTGTGAAGAGACCTCCTGGGTCATCATGTGAAGAGACCTTCTGGGTCATCATGTGAAGCGACCTCCTGGGTCATCGTGTGAAAGGACCTCCCGTGTTATCGTGTGACGAGACCTCCCGAGTCATTGCGTGAAGAGACCTCCCGGGTCTTTATGTGAAGGGACCTCCCAGGTCATCATGTGAAGGGACCTCCCAAGTCATCTGGTCCAGCCCCTGCTCAGAGCAGGATTCACTAAATCCCAGACAGATGGGCTGGTTTCACCGGTTATATGTCCGCTCCTGTGACGAGACGATGTAATGAGACTTATAGGCCATGCAATACTTCTCTGAAATAAACATACAAATTGCCTCTTCAGGGAGGAAGAGGATTTGAACTTTAGCGCCACCTATTGGAAGTAGCAATCCTAAAAGTCGATATTGACCAATTAAGCCTTGCCATATGTCTTAGGATAAAAGGTATACCTGGATCTCAATCTTCAAACACCTGTTTAGGGGTGATACCCTCGTTTGGCTGTATGAGAGGCTCCTGACTGGGATCTAAGGGGTAACGTCTCTCATCTCATCAATGCCGAGGTCCTTCAAAAACTATGCAAGTGTACTGAGAAGAATTAATGAGGGGAAAACAGTTGTCAAACACGGACAAGGGGATGTCTGGTGGACGGCACTATACAGAGATACAACGGGGAATGGAAAAGGGTAGTAAGGCCCTAATTGTAGGGAGAGGGGAGATAAGGAGCGCAGGGTTAGTGTAAGGTGGTGACCTAATATCGCAGAGCGGGTCCTTACCCTCCCACCACAGTCACGTGCCTAGTCCCTAAGCTGTCCCTCTACTCACCCTAGTTAGTGCAAAGACTGGTGAGTTACACTAAATGTCACCTCTACAATAGTCCATGACAGGGGAAAGTAAACAGACAGGGGATAGTAGAATAAAGGATATACTTCAACTTCAAGGCTGAACCCAGACACCAGGACTGCAGACGACAGAACTTCAGCATCTGCACCAATCTTCCTTCCTCCAGGGTGGTCAGTTCAGAAATTAATCTCTATAACCAGCATCAGGTGATGGAACATGTGACTATTTAAAATGGAGGGGAGCGGTCACAAACCTGCTACACCTGAGATAGAAGTAACAAGGAACAAACAGCAAGGTACGTTTCTTTAACCCTTACTGCACCAAAAGAATCATCTATGTTTAAAGTCCAGAGTCTCGCAAGACATTGTGCCACAAGTCTCCCAAGGACAGGAGTGGTCACACCACATATTGATGGGATTTACATTTCTCTTTTGCTCCTTCACTTTGTTTTTAGCAATTTATTTTTTTAAAAGTATTTTTACACACCTGCAAAACACATCTACAATAATGTTATCGAGGCGTGTATACGGGTTTAAAGCATTATGGACCGGCTAATAATAATGGACTGGTGGGTTAATCTCCTTATACTCCAGGCTTTCTCGTGTCGGATGAGCGTCAATGTGCCGGAACAGCTCTGCTCGTAGCTGCTGTTTTGGACACGCGTTGGATCGGCTCGGTGGCCTCTTCACGGCTTGCTGGGAAAGGCTTGGCTCAGCCTGCAGACACATGTTTCTTATTAGACTCGGTTTGGTTTTAGAACATGCAGAGGTCGCGGGATCTCACATTTACAGCTGATCGCCCTCCGCAGATGTTCAGGAAGAGATTGACAAGAAAACAGGTTTTATGATGAATTTAACAGCAAGAGAGTTCACTGTAACGAGAAGATTACATGGAGCGAGATGATGGATGGAGAATACATCTGACAAAATATTAAAGGTTCTTGATTTATCTTAAAAATTCAATTTTGTTCTATTTTGTCTTCATGTTATCAATAGGACAGATGATTGACAATTGTGTACAGGGTCAAAGGCCATCAATGTAAAGGGTTAGAGGCCATCAGTGTAAAGGGTAAGAGACCATCAAGGAAAGGGTCAGAGACCATCAAAGTAAAGGGTCAGAGGCCATCGAAGTAAAGGGTCAGAGGCCATCAATGTAAAGGGTCAGAGGACAACAATGTAAGGGGTCAGAGGCCATCAAAGTAAAGGGTCAGAGACCATCAGTGTAAAGGGTCAGACACCATCAAAGTAAAGGGTCAGAGGACAACAATGTAAAGAGTCAGAGGCCATCAATGTAAAGGGTCAGAGGCCATCAATGTAAAGGGTCAGAGACCATCAGCGTAAATGGTCAGAGACCATCAATGTAAAGGGTCAGAGGCCATCAATGTAAAGGGTCAGAGACCATCAAAGTAAAGGGTCAGAGGCCATCAATGTAAAGGGTCAGAGACCATCAATGAAAAGGGTCAGTGGCCATCACTGTAAAGGGCCAGAAGCCATCAATGTAAAGAGTCAGAAGAAATCAATGTAAAGTGTCAGAGACCATCAATGTAAAGGGTCAGAGGACATCATTTTAAAGGGTCAAAGGCCATCAATGTAAAGGGTCAGAGGTCATCAATGTAAAGGGTCAGTGGCCATCAATGTAAAGGGTCAGAGGCCATCAATGTTAAAGATCAAAGGACATAATTTTAAAGGGTCAGAGGCCATCAATGTAAAGGATCAGAGGCCACCAATGTTAAAGGTTAGAGGACATCATTTTAAAGGGTCAGAGGCCATCAATGTAAAGAGTCAGAAAAAATCAATGTAAAGGGTCAGAGGACATCAATGTAAAGGGTCAGTGGCCATCAATGTAAAGGGTCAGAGGCCATCAATGTAAAGAGTCAGAAGAAATCAATGTAAAGTTTCAGAGGCCATCAATGTAAAGAGTCAGAAGAAATCAATGTAAAGGGTCAGAGACCATCAATGTAAAGGATCAGAGGCCATCAATGTAAAGGGTCAGAGGCCATCAATGTAAAGGGTCAGAGACCATCAATGTAAAGGGTCAGAGGCCATCAATGTAAAGGGTCAGAGGCCATAAATGTAGAGAGTCAGAGGCCATCAATGTAAAGGGTCAGAGGCCATAAATGTAGAGAGTCAGAGGCCATCAATGTAAAGGGTTAGAGGCCATCAACGAGGAACTCTGAATCTATTCAGTACATATAAAAAGTCTTAGTAAATCTGTTCCGGCTGCTCTATTCTCCAAGGTCTGCAGATTATAATCTGTAAGCAGATTCCTCCTCCCACCTTTTCCTCTTCATTCTTTATTTTATTATTTATGGCTTTAATAAAAATGTGAGTCACATGAGACCGACTGATGGAGCAAAAGGAAAGGGGAACGCAACAGATGAATTTATATTACCGTAATTTGTTGCTAAAAAAAACTACACAAAAACACTGATAGAAAACTAAAACAACAAAACTTGTGATGAAGATTCCAGGTTTACATACAAGAAAATATAGTTATATTCTTGTACATAGGGGCAGTATTATAGTAGTTATATTCTTGTACATATGAGCAGTATTATAGTAGTTATATTCTTGTACATAGGGGCAGTATTATAGTAGTTATATTCTTGTATATAGGAGCAGTATTATAGTAGTTATATTCTTGTACATAGGAGCAGTATTATAGTAGTTATATTCTTGTATATAGGGGCAGTATTATAGTAGTTATATTCTTGTACATAGGGGCAGTATTATAGTAGTTATATTCTTGTACATATGAGCAGTATTATAGTAGTTATATTCTTGTATATAGGGGCAGTATTATAGTAGTTATATTCTTGTATATAGGGGCAGTATTATAGTAGTTATATTCTTGTACATAGGAGCAGTATTATAGTAGTTATATTCTTGTATATAGGAGCAGTATTATAGTAGTTACATTCTTGTATATAGGGGCAGTATTATAGTAGTTATATTCTTGTATATAGGAGCAGTATTATAGTAGTTATATTCTTCTATATAGGAGCAGTATTATAGTAGTTATATTCTTGTATATAGGGGCAGTATTATATTAGTTATATTCTTGTACATAGGAGCAGTATTATATTAGTTATATTCTTGTACATAGGGGCAGTATTATAGTAGTTATATTCTTGTATATAGGAGCAGTATTATAGTAGTTATATTCCTGTACATAGGAGCCGTATTATAGTAGTTATATTCTTGTACATAGTGGGCAGTATTATAGTAGTTATATTCTTATACATAAGGGGCAGTATAATAGTAGTTATATTTTTGTACATAGGAGCAGTATTATAGTAGTTATATTCTTGTATATAGGAGCAGTATTATAGTAGTTATATTCTTGTACATAGAGGCAGTATTATAGTAGTTATATTCTTGTATATAGGAGCAGTATTATAGTAGTTATATTCTTGTACATAGGGGCAGTATAATAGTGTGACGAAATGGACTCCTTCAATATAGAACATATGATGATTTCTTATGTAACCAGACATATCATATTGTATATTGACTTGTAAACTGGTATTGGTCAAAGAGAATTTCTTACAGTATTGTCATAGATTTCTGTGGTTAAAGTTTAGCCTGGTAATGTAATTATCTAACCTGTTTGTCATTGAAGGCCAGAGAACTTAATTATGCTAATCGTCCATTGTCTATTACCCTGTGAATGTTGATTGTGGCTCCAGCCACTATTGTGTTAATGTCATGGTTTGCAGACTGATTGTCTCAAACTAACATACTATTGTATCACTGCTAGCAATTGGATCAGCATTTGGATTGCAATAGGACTAAAATATGTTAAATGAGGATTGGAGTTCAGCCAATGAAAAGACTGTGTTATTGCACCAATCATGACGTCCCCAATATCCTACAATGAGGGCTGAGGGTATATAAGGAGAACTGTTCACTTTGACCAGCAGATTGGAGATTGAAGATTGGAGTTAGATTCTGTCTAGTGGCCTCAGTCTAGGGATTTTCGATCCCGGCTAGAGGTCACTGGATTGGATACAGGCAGCTAATCGAGGGTCTTCGGATCCGGTTAGCGAGCCATAACCCTAGGCCTAGGCATTTCGGTGCCGACCAAGGGGATCAGAACACGGACTAAAGAACCACAAGGACTTCAGCATCGGATTAGCGGATACGACTGTGATAAAGACTGCACAAGATACATAAGGATAAGGAAGCAACCCAGGTTGGGACGATACAGTCACCTGGCTACAGACTTTGCCGTGCTGCATTCTAAACCCTGGTGAGCCAGCGGAAGGGTGAGACTCTGTTGCCTGTTACATGTTGTGTTTTGCTTGGTTATCCGTTATATGCTGTTAACTGTTTGGGGATCCAATAAAGCCTTGATATTGTGATTCCCTGACCCTGTGTTGTCTGAGTAGTGTTCCGCCCACGGTTAAGGAGCTCGGGCGCTCAGTTGGGGATGAGCCCTGGTCCACGCTGTCTTTGTAAAGGCAGCTGGGCCTGCGGACGAGAGCGCCCGCTGACCCCCGGGTCTCCACAATTGGTGGCAGCAGTGGGATACTACTCAGCCTGGTTTATCCAGGGGAGCTGCAGGGGACTGGTGTTCGTGGACACCGTCCAAGGGCTCAACAACCAGGGAGGCATATAAGCATACCCAGCAGGCCATAGGTGAGGCATTCAGGTTTCGGACGTTGCCATGTCCAACCCCACCAGCTCAGCCATGGGACAAGGGCCGGAGAGAAGATACGGCAGCAGCAGTAAATGGATGCTACAGGATCTGTGCCAGAGGAGAAATATCGGTCGGCTTTGATTCAGAAATTGGTCCATTGGGACACCCAGAATGATGGTGAGGATGATGAGGACCCCGCCGACGTGGTACCAGAGGATGTAAGTTGTGCACCACATCATGGATCCAGTGAATATCGTGAAATCACCAGGTCCACAGCAGTCCAAATCAAGGAGAGCTTGGCTGCATTGGGGCCAAAAGCCTCAAGAGAAGAGAGGGCTTGGGTTCTGGGAAATATTTTAGGAATTCCAGCTCACCAACTGCTAGCCCCAGCCGCTCGAGTAGGATTATTCCGCTACCCATTAGAAGCCCCATCGGGACAAAGGTATGCAGACAGGATACGTGACTTGCCCAATCCACAGCGCTGTTATACGTGTGGACGTCTTGGACATATGGACAAAGATTGTCGCCAACACCGGGGCCCCATGCCTGGAGCTCATCGGCCAGCACAGCCAGTCCAGGTCAGTGACGTCCAAGCCCCGGGACAACAAGAAATTGATTCTGTCCACATCCTGGTAAGCCCAGCTATTGTTTCTCCATACCCTGTACCCTGTTCCCAATTAACCATCTCCCTGGCTGAGGGTCAGTGCTCAGACATCCCTTCGGAAGGTGTGCAGCTGGCTGGGGCGAACGACCAGGGAGAGGACAAGTTGGAGCTTACAGACAGTGACCCTACACCTGTTATTTTGGAGCCTGAGCAGGGAGAGGACAAGTTGGAGTTTACGGACAACGTCCCTATCCCTGTTGCTTTGGGAACTGACCAGGAAGAGGTCGATGTGGAGCTTATAGACTGTGACCCTACACCTGCTATTGTGGGAACTGACCAGGAAGAGGTTGATGTGGAGCTTATAGACTGTGACCCTACACCTGCTATTGTGGAAACTTACCTGGAAGAAGTCAATGTGGATCCTAAAGACAGCATCCCCACCCCTGTTAGTTTGGAGCCTGAGCAGGGAGAGGACAATTTGGAGTTTATGGACAATGTCCCTATCCCTGTTGCTTTGGAGACTGACCAGGAAGAGGTTGATGTGGGATTTGTGAGCAGCTTCCCCACACCTGTTGTTTCAGGGGCTAACCAGGAGGAGGTTGAATTGGGGCTCATGGATGGCCCCCCCACATCTGTTGTTTTGCAAGCTGACCCAGGACAAGGACTATCCAGCCAGTGTGTCACAGCCATCACCATCATCCAGGAAACCAAGCAGCACCCTGATGTGGATCTTGCTACCCCACCTTCTGAGGATAATTCATGTTCCCAGCCCCCATCATTCTCCTCTGAGCCATCAACAGTGAGTACACCTAGCCAGACTGTGGTCATTGACTGGGGGGAATTGATAACCAGAAATTCATGGGAGCCCAACTCCTGAATCCCATTTTACTGTTTATCCACAATATGTCTGCCCATCCTGGGGGAGGTAATCTGGGGGAGGTGTATAGATGGAAGCCTCGATTGCTGTTTTCTCCATTAAAAAAGACAATGCCGCCAAGAGGAGAAGGATGACCAGAGACTGATCACATCTGACTGCCCTGTCTGGTTACATAAGAAGGGGGAGGTATGTGACGAAATGGACTCCTTCAATATAGAACATATGATGATTTCTTATGTAACCAGACATATCATATTGTATATTGACTTGTAAACTGGTATTGGTCAAAGAGAATTTCTTACAGTATTGTCATAGATTTCTGTGGTTAAAGTTTAGCCTGGTAATGTAATTATCTAACCTGTTTGTCATTGAAGGCCAGAGAACTTAATTATGCTAATCGTCCATTGTCTATTACCCTGTGAATGTTGATTGAGGCTCCAGCCACTATTGTGTTAATGTCATGGTTTGCAGACTGATTGTCTCAAACTAACATACCATTGTATCACTGCTAGCAATTGGATCAGCATTTGGATTGCAATAGGACTAAAATATGTTAAATGAGGATTGGAGTTCAGCCAATGAAAAGACTGTGTTATTGCACCAATCATGACGTCCCCAATATCCTACAATGAGGGCTGAGGGTATATAAGGAGAACTGTTCACTTTGACCAGCAGATTGGAGATTGAAGATTGGAGTTAGATTCTGTCTAGTGGCCTCAGTCTAGGGATTTTCGGTCCCGGCTAGAGGTCACTGGATTGGATACAGGCAGCTAATCGAGGGTCTTCGGATCCGGTTAGCGAGCCATAACCCTAGGCCTAGGCATTTCGGTGCCGACCAAGGGGATCAGAACACGGACTAAAGAACCACAAGGACTTCAGCATCGGATTAGCGGATACGACTGTGATAAAGACTGCACAAGATACATAAGGATAAGGAAGCAACCCAGGTTGGGACGATACAGTCACCTGGCTACAGACTTTGCCGTGCTGCATTCTAAACCCTGGTGAGCCAGCGGAAGGGTGAGACTCTGTTGCCTGTTACATGTTGTGTTTTGCTTGGTTATGCGTTATATGCTGTTAACTGTTTGGGGATCCAATAAAGCCTTGATATTGTGATTCCCTGACCCTGTGTTGTCTGAGTAGTGTTCCGCCCACGGTTAAGGAGCTCGGGCGCTCAGTTGGGGATGAGCCCTGGTCCACGCTGTCTTTGTAAAGGCGGCTGGGCCTGCGGACGAGAGCACCCACTGACCCCCGGGTCTCCACAAATAGTAGTTATATTTTTGTACATAGGAGTAGTATTATAGTAGTTATATTCTTGTACATAGGAGCAGTATTATAGTAGTTATATTCTTGTACATAGGGGCAGTATTATAGTAGTTATATTCTTGAATATAGGGGCAGTATTATAGTAGTTATATTCTTGTACATAGGAGCAGTATTATAGTAGTTATATTCTTGTATATAGGGGCAGTATTATAGTAGTTATATTCTTGTACATAAGGGGCAGTATAATAGTAGTTATATTCTTGTATATAGGAGCAGTATTATAGTAGTTATATTCTTGTATATAGGAGCAGTATTATAATAGTTATATTCCTGTACATAGGAGCAGTATTATAGTAGTTATATTCTTGTATATAGGGGCAGTATTATAGTAGTTATATTCTTGTATATAGGGGCAGTATTATCATAGTTATATTCCTGTACATAGGGCAGTATTATAGTAGTTATATTCTTGTACGTAAGGGGCAGTATTATAGTAGTTTTATTCTTGTATATAGGGGCAGTATTATAATAGTTATATTCCTGTACATAGGAGCAGTATTATAGTAGTTATATTCTTGTACATAAGGGGCAGTATAATAGTAGTTACGATATATTCTTGTATATAGGAGCAGTATTATAGTAGTTCTATTCTTGTATATAGGAGCAGTATTATAGTAGTTCTATTCTTGTATATAGGAGCAGTATTATAGTAGTTATATTCTTGTATATAGGGGCAGTATTATAGTAGTTATATTCTTGTACATAGGAGCAGTATTATAGTAGTTATATTCTTGTACATAGGGGCAGTATTATAGTAGTTATATTCTTGTATATAGGAGCAGTATTATAGTAGTTATATTCTTGTATATAGGAGCAGTATTATAATAGTTATATTCTTGTATATAGGAGCAGTATTATAGTAGTTATAATCTTGTATATAGGAGCAGTATTATAGTAGTTATATTCTTGTATATAGGGGCAGTATTATAGTAGTTATATTCTTGTATATAGGAGCAGTATTATAGTAGTTATATTCTTGTACATAGGAGCAGTATTATAGTAGTTATATTCTTGTATATAGGAGCAGTATTATAGTAGTTATATTCTTGTATATAGGGGCAGTATTATAGTAGTTATATTCTTGTATATAGGAGCAGTATTATAGTAGTTATATTCTTGTATATAGGAGCAGTATTATAGTAGTTATATTCTTGTATATAGGGGCAGTATTATAGTAGTTATATTCTTGTATATAGGGGCAGTATTATAGTAGTTATATTCTTGTACATAGGAGCAGTATTATAGTAGTTATATTCTTGTATATAGGAGCAGTATTATAGTAGTTATATTCTTGTACATAGAGCAGTATTATAGTAGTTATATTCTTGTATATAGGAGCAGTATTATAGTAGTTATATTCTTGTACATAGGAGCAGTATTATAGTAGTTATATTCTTGTATATAGGAGCAGTATTATAGTAGTTATATTCTTGTACATAGGAGCAGTATTATAGTAGTTATATTCTTGTATATAGGAGCAGTATTATAGTAGTTATATTCTTGTACATAGGAACAGTATTATTGTAGTTATATTCTTGTATATAGGAGCAGTATTATAGTAGTTATATTCTTGTATATAGGAGCAGTATTATAGTAGTTATATTCTTGTGTATAGGGGCAGTATTATAGTAGTTATATTCTTGTACATAGGAGCAGTATTATAGTAGTTATATTCTTCTACATAGGGGCAGTATTATAGTAGTTATATTCTTGTACATAGGAGCAGTATTATAGTACTTATATTCTTGTACATAGGAGCAGTATTATAGTAGTTATATTCTTGTATATAGGAGCAGTATTATAGTAGTTATATTCTTCTACATAGGGGCAGTATTATAGTAGTTATATTCTTGTACATAGGAGCAGTATTATAGTACTTATATTCTTGTACATAGGAGCAGTATTATAGTAGTTATATTCTTGTATATAGGGGCAGTATTATAGTAGTTATATTCTTGTATATAGGGGCAGTATTATAGTAGCTATATTCTTGTATATAGGGCAGTATTATAGTAGTTATATTCTTGTATATAGGAGCAGTATTATAGTAGTTATAT
Organism: Allobates femoralis; assembly: GCA_033576535.1. Classification (NCBI taxonomy): domain Eukaryota; kingdom Metazoa; phylum Chordata; class Amphibia; order Anura; family Aromobatidae; genus Allobates; species Allobates femoralis. The sequence goes on from JARQOC010000013.1 coordinate 16,669,498, forward strand.
TCTTGTACATAGGAGCAGTATTATAGTAGTTATATTCTTGTATATAGGGCAGTATTATAGTAGTTATATTCTTGTATATAGGAGCAGTATTATAGTTGTTATATTCTTGTATATAGGGGCAGTATTATAGTAGTTATATTCTTGTATATAGGGGCAGTATTATAGTAGTTATATTCTTGTATATAGGGCAGTATTATAGTAGTTATATTCTTGTATATAGGAGCAGTATTATAGTAGATATATTCTTGTATATAGGAGCAGTATTATAGTAGTTATATTCTTGTATATAGGGGCAGTATTATAGTAGTTATATTCTTGTATATAGGAGCAGTATTATGGTAGTTATATTCTTGTATATAAGGGCAGTATTATAGTAGTTATATTCTTGTATATAGGAGCAGTATTATAGTAGTTATATTCTTGTACATAGGGACAGTATTATAGTAGTTATATTCTTGTATATAGGAACAGTATTATAGTAGTTATATTCTTGTATATAGGAGCAGTATTATAGTAGTTATATTCTTCTACATAGGGGCAGTATTATAGTAGTTATATTCTTGTACATAGGAGCAGTATTATAGTACTTATATTCTTGTACATAGGAGCAGTATTATAGTAGTTATATTCTTGTATATAGGGGCAGTATTATAGTAGTTATATTCTTGTATATAGGGGCAGTATTATAGTAGTTATATTCTTGTATATAGGGGCAGTATTATAGTAGTTATATTCTTGTATATAGGAGCAGTATTATAGTAGTTATATTCTTGTACATAGGAGCAGTATTATAGTAGTTATATTCTTGTATATAGGAGCAGTATTATAGTAGATATATTCTTGTATATAGGAGCAGTATTATAGTAGTTATATTCTTGTATATAGGGGCAGTATTATAGTAGTTATATTCTTGTATAAAGGAGCAGTATTATAGTTGTTATATTCTTGTATATAGGGGCAGTATTATAGTAGTTATATTCTTGTATATAGGGGCAGTATTATAGTAGAAGAAAAAGCGAATGTCCAGCGTGGGAGATGTCCATAAAATATAACATTTATTCCATTTTTGTTAAAAGCACATAAGTCCAAAATCCATCGTTACATCCAGAGACACAAAAAACGGGTGTTTTTTACCAGTGACAATCACAGGCTTATAGTGCATTAAAATCATACGCGTTTCAGCGGTCGCGCTGCCTTAATCATTGTGATTAATCACAATGATTAAGGCGGCGCGACCGCTGAAACGCGTATGATTTTAATGCACTATAAGCCTGTGATTGTCACTGGTAAAAAACACCCGTTTTTTGTGTCTCTGGATGTAACGATGGATTTTGGACTTATGTGCTTTTAACAAAAATGGAATAAATGTTATATTTTATGGACATCTCCCACGCTGGACATTCGCTTTTCCTTTATACCACCTGCGGCACTGCAGGATCCGTGCGCTGGGACTGAAGAGAAGGTGAGCTGATCTTTTTTGCTTTTTTCAGTATTATAGTAGTTATATTCTTGTATATAGGAGCAGTATTATAGTAGTTATATTCTTGTATATAGGAGCAGTATTATAGTAGTTATATTCTTGTATATAGGGGCAGTATTATAGTAGTTATATTCTTGTATATAGGAGCAGTATAATAGTAGTTATATTCTTGTATATAGGGGCAGTATTATAGTAGTTATATTCTTGTAAATAGGGGCAGTATTATAGTAGTTATATTCTTGTATATAGGAGCAGTATTATAGTAGATATATTCTTGTATATAGGAGCAGTATTATAGTAGTTATATTCTTGTATATAGGGGCAGTATTATAGTAGTTATATTCTTGTATATAGGAGCAGTATTATAGTAGTTATATTCTTGTATATAGGGGCAGTATTATAGTAGTTATATTCTTGTATATAGGGGCAGTATTATAGTAGTTATATTCTTGTATATAGGGGCAGTATTATAGTAGTTATATTCTTGTATATAGGAGCAGTATTATAGTAGATATATTCTTGTATATAGGAGCAGTATTATAGTAGTTATATTCTTGTATATAGGGGCAGTATTATGGTAGTTATGTTCTTGTATATAGGAGCAGTATTATAGTAGTTATATTCTTGTATATATGGCAGTATTATAGTAGTTATATTCTTGTACATAAGGGGCAGTATTATAGTAGTTATATTCTTGTATATAGGAGCAGTATTATAGTAGTTATATTCTTGTATATAGGGGCAGTATTATAGTAGTTATATTCTTGTATATAGGAGCAGTATTATAGTAGTTATACTCTTGTATATAGGAGCATTATTATAGTAGTTATACTCTTGTATATAGGAGCAGTATTATAGTAGTTATATTCTTGTATATAGGAGCTGTATTATAGTAGTTATATTCTTGTATATAGGAGCAGTATTATAGTAGTTATATTCTTGTATATGGGGGCAGTATTATAGTAGTTATATTCTTGTATATAGGGGCAGTATTATAGTAGTTATATTCTTGTATATAGGGGCAGTATTATAGTAGTTATATTCTTGTATATAGGGGCAGTATTATAGTAGTTATATTCTTGTACATAGGAGCAGTATTATAGTAGTTATATTCTTGTATATAGGGGCAGTATTATAGTAGTTATATTCTTGTATATAGGAGCAGTATTATGGTAGTTATATTCTTGTATATAAGGGCAGTATTATAGTAGTTATATTCTTGTATATAGGAGCAGTATTATAGTAGTTATATTCTTGTACATAGGAGCAGTATTATAGTAGTTATATTCTTGTATATAGGGGCAGTATTATAGTAGTTATATTCTTGTATATAGGGGCAGTATTATGGTAGTTATGTTCTTGTATATAGGAGCAGTATTATAGTAGTTATATTCTTGTATATAGGAGCAGTATTACAGTAACTATATTTAGTCAGTCTGTCAATGACGCGGGGGCAGGCCTCCTTGCTCTAAATGGCCATGCCTTCCACCAGCACACTCGGGCCACCCTGCCCCTGTTCAAATGTCCATGCCCCCTCCAATGATTGGTGGGCCCCTCACCATAGGGGCAGTATTATAGTAGTTATATTCTTGTACATAGGGGGCAGTATTATAGTAGTTACAAGTGCATCTCAATGAATTAGAAGATCAAAAAGTTAATTTATTTTAATTCAATACATAAAGTGAAAAACATATTACATAGAGTCATTACACACAGAGTGGGCTAAGTCCAGATTACTCCAACAGCCAATCACAAACGCCCATTCTGTGTGACAGCATCTGTGATTGGCTGTAAAGGCCAATGCAGTGAATATCCCAGACGTTAATGAGCGGCCCCAGAAGTAGATGCGGCGGGATGGACCGACGTGAGTCAACGGGACACCAAGATGCCGGTAACTATAATGATAATGTTTAATAACTCTTTGTTTTATTTTACAGCCCCCTCCCGCCCCAATCCCATAACTTTAAAGAACGACTTTGGTTTCGGAGTCAAGTTCGAGTCACATTAGGCCCCGAACTCATACTTTTTTAAAAGTCCAGGTGTGTCTGCTGAACCTGAACATCAGTGGGTTCGCCCATCGCTACTTCTGACATTAAGGCCTCCTCCTCGTGAGCCTCTGCCCCTGCCATCACATCCTCCTCCTCCTGACCATCTGCCATTACATACTCATCAGGGAAGACCCTGCAGATGATGTATAGGTGTCTGGACAGTCCCTGTGAGGGTGGTCCATCTTACCACAGAGGTTGCACCTGAGATCCCGGCAGTCTGCAGCAACATGGCCGATTTCCCCACACAGGCTGCACATTAGCCAGCCACCTTTTTTCTACAACGGCTGCAAGGGCCGGGGGGTAATCGGTAGCCAGGCCAGCTGACTTTCTGGGAGATCACGGTGGCTGTGGCCCAGCTCTGTGGCCCTAGCTGTGCAGTGAAGGGGTTATTTGCAGGGGATTTAGAAGTCTTTCCATGATGCCACTTGTGGAATTTGGCCACTGATGGTCGACGCTGCTGGTTTGGGCCTCGGGGCAGATGGTGCCACAGCCGGGATGGTATTGCTCCCCTCAGGTGTGGTACTCCAGGGACAGTGTTTAAATGGTCGTTGGGGTGCAGGACAGAGGGTGCACAGAATAATTGGGGGACACAGAAGGGTGCAGTTTCCTTTACCTTTACTTGGCAGATGGTGGTGCAGTCTGGGGCACTGGTTACCAGGTTTTGGAAGGGTCCGGTCAGCCTAGAAGCATTCGGGGATCCACCTCGCCAGGTGGTTTCGGAGGCCTTCTGCCCTCTAGATTCGGTTGCCAGGACGTACAGTACCTGAGCAACCAAGCGCTCTGGCTTCCTGTCTAACACCACTCTGGGGCGAGCTCTCTCACAGCTCCACTCCCCAGAGCTCTCTCCTACACGTCTCCCTTTCCTCAGACATTCTCCCTCTCTTTTCACTCTAGCCCCAATTCCCCAGGGCACACGAATAGTCTGTAGATAGGCGGGAATCATTGGGAGTGCAAGGACATAGGGTACTGAAGGAACGACAGACACAGGGGTAACAGTCTCTTTTACCTTTAATGAAGTCAAACAGGTTCATCCAGGGAATAGTTGAAGTGGTGTTATGGGTCCGGAGCCTGGAAGCAAGCTGGGCTGTCCGCACCCAGCAAGTGCTGAAGCCTCCCTATTGTACTGTACTGTTTGTGGGCCTGTGCTGTGTAAAGCTATGCTTAGGCTCCCGTCTCACTCTGTCTGGGCCGTATGACAGGCGGCTTGAGCTCTCTCTGGGTTACTCTCCCTTTGCTTCTTCCGAGCTCACGGTTGCGGCTGTGTCTCCTGGCCTTTCTAGGTGGATGAACAAGGTGAAATCACCCACCCTCCGGTTTTGGTTGCTGGGTATGAAGTCCTTGGCGACCTGGGACTCCGGTGTCCGTACTACACTAGGTGCAGAGGTGAGCTGACACCGCTCCACTCCTCACATCTTTTCGCCACTTTCCTCTGACCCTTACCACAGGGCACCCACACAGGCTAGTCAGTCACCTAGGACGAGCCTAGCGTGTCTACCGTCCGTAGGATGTCTTCCACAGTCCTCCTAGGAGCTGAACTGCCTGACCCCACCCCCAGACCAGAATTTATAGGAGTGCTGCCCTGAACCCGGGCTTTAGAGCTCCCCCTTTTGGCCTAGAGTTGGGAAGGTGTTGTACGCGTGTGTGTGCTTTACATGAGGGGGGTGACTTCCCTTGCTTCCAAGCTTAGTATTGTGGCAACCGGACCCTGGGGCGCCACAGTAACATCTTCCCTTCTCCGTCCCAATGAAGGGGTTGGGCAAGTGGGCTGTGATGTTATTATACTGCCGCAGCTTCACCAGGACCTTCCTCCCTTCCGTCCTAATACCATCATAGTCTCAATATGTAGTGAGGTCAGAGATGATGTGACAATGTCTCCAGAGCCAAACCTGTGGGAGAACGAACTCATTCCAGAACATGATGTTCATTGTCAATGCATCTGGCCTGGAAATTAGAATAAAGATAAACTTGTTACATACGTTCGTGCCCCTAAACGTGGGGATACTTTCCCAGAATCTGTCCAGATCAGGCATGAACTTAAAGGGGTTGTCCGCTACTAACACAACCCCTTCTGAATACACTCACTTCCCCCCAGTTAAAATAAAAGAGCCTGTACTCACCTCTCATTCTGCCATCATTCCAGTACTGTTGGTAACCGTGGCTCAGACGACATTGTGACGTCACGCAAGCCCCGCATCTAATCACCACCAGCTTCCTTCTCCTTGCCTTCGAACCAAACCGTCACAGGATGGTTATAACGGACAAGGGGGTAAGGAAGCTGGATGGCAATGACGGGCAAAAGGAAATTGGGGAACTAGTCTGACCGTTAGTCTGGGGGTCCTTAGCTGACCCTGTTCCCAGAATTATCTCTGAGGGTGAAGATGTCTGTGCCGCCAACCTTGCCCTGCTCCTGACAAGCCCTAGACTAATACCCTCTCACCTCCACCCTGAGGTTGAGGCCAGAGCAGCAATACTGCATACACGATGTTGAACTCCAAGAAAAAGGCATCTTACAAAAAGCATCAGCAGAAACTGCACGCAGCATCCATAAAGCTCAGTGATCATACAGAGTATGAACTCTATCAGGAACATCAGGTGATGGCTAATGGGTCTATTTAAAGGCTGGAGGAGTGGTCAACCACATCACCTGATACACACAGCAACACCAACTCATACTGTAGGGCCAGAGCAACAACGTTAACCCTTTATGTACAAAAGGATATTTGCTCCCAATTAAACTACTCTGGAGCAGTTAACAGAGGCTGCAGAAGAGTCTACACATGACACAAACGAGCTAACAACAGGTAGTGAGCTCAATGGCTGCCACTAACGTCCTGTTGATAGTGTGGCACCCATTGGGTTAATGTGCCACAATAACATCACATGGGTTCTCTCCCCCACTACACACTGACAAACACTACCACCTCTGGGCCAAGAGGGGGAGCACCAGCTGCTTCCTTATATACTCTTGTCCAGGAGGGAGAGCTCAGACCGTACAGCACGGTGTAGTGCTGTGAAGAGCTCACTGAGAGCAGAGTTAGCTCAGTGCAGACCTAGCAAGGGTCAGAGGAACAGGAGAACGAAAGACAGAGGAACACGTCTGGGAGCTAGAGTGACACCATCACTTGCCCCAGAAGTACGCACAGAGACGGACACCGGATCCAGTACTGTGTCTGGCACCCACAGCACAGTGAATCCAGGAACAGTGGGATCTCTAGATGCCCCCTAGTACCAGAGCGAAGCAACACGGAGGGGTCAGCACAGCATAGAGGACTCAAGTTGCCTAGCCAAGTGGTACCAGCAGCAGACAGAGAGACGTGAGGAATCCGAGCAGCTCAGCTAACAGCAGCAGCCAGGACACACACACAGAGTGCAACATAAGGATGCTGACGACCCCGGACAGGGTTGGGAGAGAGCTTAGCCCCATTACAGACTCCGTGGACTATAATCTGCACTAACATCAGCAGTAAAGCTTTGGAAAACAGCTTTGGAGTCTGTGTATTGATTGCGACCTTTGCTCCAGATTCAGCACAGAGACAATTCCTCCCTACAGATCCAGCCTGTCAGCTCTGCAGCATCAGGAGAAGAAGAGAAGTGCACCAGTATCAACTAAACGTAAGTGTGTGTCCTCCAACCCTTCTCCACCATCTAGAACCCCAATAGACTTTCACCCTTACTGCCCCGGGGGATACAGTTCCCCCCACTGGAACTATACCATCTTCGCTGCCCTCACATCACCCCGGAGGTTCTGCAGCAGCGGCGGCCCCCATCACTGGCCGCACCAAGTGGGTGGCGTCACCCGTGACATTTCCCCTGTAAATATTCCCCTTTATTTGCCGAGCCAGGGACACGGTCCGGACCAAGCCACCTGTGACATCCCCGGTACCGTCCGGTCCGGTACCGAGTACCCCAGTCCCGTGGGGCCCGACAACCTGGCGTCACGAACAGGATCTACCCGGTCCAAAAGAATTGGACCCAGTGCGCCATCTGAACTGTATATTTGAAAATCCGCCATTTTGGAGCGCGCGGCGCGCGGGAAAGAAAGGGGGCGGTACCCTGCATTGGCGCGAACCCAGCCTCCTCCCTTGGTGCTGACGACATCCGGCAGGAAAGAAGATCCCTGCTGCGCCCCGGAACCTCCCAGAGACATCCGGACGGAAGCGGAAGACGGAGGGCGCATATTAACTAAGGGGGCCCAAGATGTCGCAGCCCGGTGCACAAGACGGCGGCGGAGTAGCCGATGGAGCTGCAGCGCCGGACCCAGCGATAGTACCCGGCGGTGCAGCGGCGCAAGGAACAGCATCCATAATGCCATTCCTGATGCCGTATACTCCAGGGGCAATGTGGCTGCCCCAATACTCCGGTGAGCCTAATACTTTAACTGACTTTATGCAAAAGATTAAAGAGTATTATGTGATGTATCTCCTCACTGAAGCCCAGCGTGTAGGAATGATAATGGGACAGTTAACGGGCAATGCACGGCGTGAGGTGGCGTCCTGGCTGGACACAGATAAGGACACTGTAGAACATCTAGCAGCCAGACTGAAAGCAACTTTTGAATCTGCTGTTGATGCCCGGGCTAAGATGAGGTTCTTTGCATGCCACCAGAAACCTAAACAGAGTGCCAGAGACTTTGCCTTGAACCTGCAGGAAGCACTCAAAGCCCTTAAGTTGGCAGAACCTGCTTTAGCCCCGGGAGTTGATAAAATGCTATTTGACCAGTTCATAGAGGGCCTCCATTCCCCTTCCCATCGAGGACAGTTAAGCATGGTACTGCTGCAGAACCCTGACATGACATTTACTGAGCTGAAGGATAGCGCTATCCGTCTGCAGCAGCTGGAAGAGCCAAGGGAATTAACATCTGTGCTTGACACTGCAGCAGCACCTCAGCAGGCGGCAGCGCCAGCGACATCTGCTATGTCAGCGGCTGCTGCTGAGGCCGGGGAATATATCTCAAATGCAGCCATCAACCAAAAGCTAGATGCCCTGACAGACACCGTGATCTCCATGGCCAAGGTCATCAAGGAACAGCGAGAGTCAAAACCTGCACCCAAGATCGAGCTGGCGACCAGCAGAGAGGATGTTCCGTGGATGAGGCCCAGAAGATACCCAGCAGCAAGAGGACGACCCAGCGATCGCTACCAACCAGATGGACAGCCCATTTGCCGCCGTTGCCAGAAATCAGGCCATCTTGCTCGCGAGTGTCCTTTAAACGACGATTCCCTGGGCAGGCGGGCCGCTCCCCAGGAATGAACGCTCAAGGCCCCTCAGCCTGGTATGACAAATTCGTGGGAGGAAAGCCGGTGATCCCTATTGTGTTGGATGGCATCCCCTTTAGTGCCTTGCTGGATACCGGATCCCAAATAACATCTATCCCACATGTTCTATATAAAAGGTACTGGGCTGATTCAGACATTACTAATGCGCCAGATGACTTTAATTTTGATATATGGGCTGGTAATGGATTGGTGATACCAAAGGTTGGATTTAGAGAGATGAATATTCAGGTTGGGAAGGTAGAATTGCAGAACCAGGGTATTATAATCGTAGATGTCAACCGGCGAGACCGTGAACCCGTGATGGTGGTGGGAATGAATGTTATTGAGAAATGTTTTTCCGAAGTGTTAAGTGTTTTGCAGCAAATCGCTGAGACTGCTGGAACTGGACAACAGAGGCTTCTGCACAAAGAGATCAAAGCCCTGATGTTGAAGCAACAGGTAGAAATCTCCGGAGGTGAGATCGGCAGTGTGAGAGTAAGTGACCCAATACCCATTGTAATTCCTCCCAAAACTGAAATGTTGGTATGGTGCAGAGCCGCAATAAAAGGGCATTAAAGGGCAAGACTATCAGGCCCTGGTAGAACCCGTGTACTCAGACAGTAGACCGACCATACTCACTGCTAGAGGAGTGGTTGACGTACACAGGGGAAGGGTGCCATTACGCCTATTGAACTGCGGAGAAGATGAGGTCACATTACCAAAGTATGCTACCATGGCTAAGTTGTACATGGTTGATAACAACAACATCACCGCTGCCGAGCCCTTGAACCCGTCATGTCAGGCGGATGACAATGGCTCAGAGGAGAAGCTGGAGAATTGGTGCCAAAAGTTACATGTAGGTACCAGTTCTACACCTCCCCGTCACAAGCATGGAGTATACTGGGTAGTGAAAGAATATGAGCAGATATTCAGTAAACACCCGTTAGACTTTGGGCAGATCAAAGGGGTAGAGCACACTATACCCACAGGTAACCATCAACCTATAAAAGAGAGGTATAGACCCTTACCACCAGCTCACTACCAAACCACCAAAGACATGCTCAGAGAAATGAAATCTGCAGGGGTGATAAGAGACAGTTGTAGCCCCTGGGCAGCACCTCTAGTGTTAGTTAAAAAGAAGGATGGGACCATGAGAATGTGCGTAGATTATCGGCAGATTAATCGCATCACACATAAGGACGCATACCCATTACCTAGGATTGAGGAGTCATTAGCTGCATTAAAATCTGCTAACTACTTTTCCACCCTTGATCTGACTAGTGGGTACTGGCAGGTTCCTGTGGCCGAGGCCGACAAGGAGAAGACAGCGTTTACTACGCCGATGGGCCTCTGTGAGTTCAATTGTATGCCGTTCGGACTCTGCAACGCACCCGGAACCTTCCAACGACTGATGGAGAGCTGCCTCGGGCACAAGAACTTTGAAACTGTCCTCCTGTACCTAGATGACGTCATAGTATACTCGAAGACGTACGAGCAACATCTACAAGACCTGGTAGAAGTGTTCGAAGCTTTATCGAAATATGGCATGAAAATCAAGCCATCCAAGTGTCACCTTCTCAAACCAAAGGTACAGTACCTGGGACATGTCGTGAGTTCAGAGGGAGTAGCACCGGATCCTGATAAAGTCACAGTGATAAGGGATTGGCCAAGACCTACGAACGTGAAAGAAGTGAGGCAATTCCTGGGCCTGGTAGGCTATTATAGAAGATTTATCCGAGGATTCACGAAGCTAGCGGCTCCCCTGCAAGACATTCTGGTAGGACGATCAAAGAAGACTTCAAACTGTAATTCCCTGACATGGTGGGATGAGGAAAGAGAAGATTCCTTCAATAAGCTGAAAAGTGCGCTGACGGGAGAAGAGATCCTGGCATACCCTGATTACCATCAACCATTCATTCTTTACACGGATGCCAGCAACGTGGGACTGGGAGCAGTATTGTCGCAGAAGCAAGGAGGCAAAGAAAGAGTTATTGCCTTTGCAAGCAGGAAGCTCCGGCCTACAGAAAGAAATCCCGAGAACTACAGCTCCTTCAAGTTAGAGCTACTGGCAGTAGTTTGGGCTGTAACCGAACGCTTTAAACATTACTTAGCAGGTGCAGAATTCACCATCTACACGGATAACAACCCGTTGACTCACCTGGACACAGCAAAATTAGGTGCTCTGGAGCAGCGATGGATAGCCCGGCTGTCTAACTACAACTTTGTCATCAAATATCGGGCAGGCCGCAAGAATGGGAACGCAGATGCCTTATCCCGGATGCCGCACCTGAAAGACGTGGAAGAGGAACCGGAAGAGTTGGAAGAGATTGAACTCCCGGCCTTTCATCGTTCAAGGGTAGAAGATTATCGACCCGGCATCTACCAAACGAAACAGGAAGTAAATCTTAACCCGTTAAGACACTACGAATGGGCCGAAGCTCAAGATACTGATCCAGCCGTGAAGCTAGTGAAAGAACTGCTTACGCAACAACATGCACACCCTGGTCAGAATGCCCCAGCCGAGACCATACAGCTCTGGAAAGAGAAAGGCAAGTTGTTTATGAATCAAGGGAAGCTCTGCAGAAGGTTCACCAATCCCAAGACACATGAACTGGTCTGGCAGATAATCGTGCCCAAGCGAGACACCCAGATGGTCTTAGAAGCTTATCATGACAACGCAGGTCATTTTGGATGGAAGAAGTTAGAAGCAATCCTGAGAGACAGATTCTATTGGGTTGGCATGAGAAGATCCATTGAACTATGGTGCAGCAGATGTGCCGCATGCAACCTCAGAAGGAAAGATCGCTTCAACCAATAATAACCAAGCAACCACTTGAGCTAGTCGCATTAGATCACGTCAAGTTGTCACCAAGCCGGTCAGGCTATGTCTATGCCTTAACCATCGTGGACCATTACTCACGCTTCTTAGTGGTGGTACCAGTCAAAGACTTGACAGCGAAGACGGCAGCAAAAGCATTCCAGACGCATTTCTGTAGACCACATGGTTACCCAGAACAAGTCCTTGCAGACCAAGGTCCAGCTTTTGAATCAGAACTATTCAAGGAATTCTGCAATATGTACGGTTGTAAGAAGATTCGCACAACAACGTATCATCCCCAAACAAATGGTCTATGCGAGAAAATGAATCATATCGTAATCAAACTGTTAAAGACTTTACCAGAGTCAGAAAGAAACCAGTGGCCAGATAAATTACCCGATTTGGTAGACTTGTACAACCATGTCCCCGTGAGTTCTACAAACTGCACTCCAGCATACCTTATGCGCGCAAGACACGGTAAATTACCAATTGATCTAGAAATGGGAATTGAAAAACCAGATACAGAAGTAAAAAAAAACAGATTGGGATATCAAACGTCAGAAACAGTATCACCAAGTGCAAGAATGTGTAGAGAGAAACCTACAACAAGCAAGAGCAAGACAAGAGAAGACCTTTAACAAACATGCTCAAGCAATGCCATTACAAGAAGGTGATCAAGTTCTCAAGAGAAAGAGACGTACAAACAAACTGGATAATCAGTGGGAAACCATCCCATACACAGTCTTACCCTCTAACCTAGACAATGTTAAAACCTATTTGATAAGCAAAGATGAAGGAAGAACTTCACAAGTCGTATCTCGTGATCAACTTAAATTGTGTCCTGAAACACTGAAGACACCTGAAGTCACAGAATCCGTACAGGTTCAACCTATCCAAGAAAAAGAAGAAGTATTCCACACGGTACTAGGAGATTTTCCTAAAACATGGCCAAATTACCATGGAGCAGTTGTCGTACCCATGATTGCATTCCCTTCAATGATGGACCCAAAACCAGAACCTGTGTTACCAGAACCTGTGTTACCAGAACCTGTGTTACCAGAACCCGTGTTACCTGAAGAAGACCCAAGACTTGAAGAACTGGAAGTAGAATCCGAAGAGGAAGAACAAATTCCTGGTCCCAGCGAACTTGCCAGTCCTGCAGTCAGATCTCCATGTGCCATAACACCATGCACCCCAAATAGGTACACGTCTACTCACACTTTCATACTAACTCCACCAACATTGCGCAGATCAGAGCGTAGTACGCAAGGTCAGATACCAGCTAGGTACAAAGAATAAAATACAGAATTAAATATGTAATGTAAATATGTTTGTTTAAATGTAAAGTAAATGTAAATTGAGCCTAGTAGACTGTGTCCAAGAGGGTGGAGGAACTGGATTGACCCCCATGTACATTAAGTTAGGGAAAGAAAGTGCCTGGGGGTGGTGTAGCGAATTCAGGCCTCCTAAGCAGAAACGCCCGTGGACAAATGTATATAGTTATTGCAACGTTAAAAAGCCCAGTACCTACAGAGACTATCCTGTATGAACTTTGAACTTTTCTTATTTACTTATGGACCATATATACCACGGACTGGTTGTGGTAAGAACTCTCTTGTATATATTCATCAGCCCGGAGGCAATAGACTAAACCTCCGGAAAGACTGCTTTTTGACTTTCGAACTCTTTTTCACATTCTAGTGATTTTTGTACTTTTTCATTTTTAAGTTTATGTCAATATTAATTGTGTTTAATTGTTGTTTACTTGTTTTTCTACAGTCCCGGAGTACTGTATTTAACTAAGGGGGAATGTGGCACCCCATGGGTTAATGTGCCACAATAACATCACATGGGTTCTCTCCCCCACTACACACTGACAAACACTACCACCTCTGGGCCAAGAGGGGGAGCACCAGCTGCTTCCTTATATACTCTTGTCCAGGAGGGAGAGCTCAGACCGTACAGCACGGTGTAGTGCTGTGAAGAGAGCAGAGTTAGCTCAGTGCAGACCTAGCAAGGGTCAGAGGAACAGGAGAACGAAAGACAGAGGAACACGTCTGGGAGCTAGAGTGACACCATCACTTGCCCCAGAAGTACGCACAAAGACGGACACCAGATCCGGTACTGTGTCTGGCACCCACAGCACAGTGAATCCAGGAACAGTGGGATCTCTAGATGCCCCCTAGTACCAGAGCGAAGCAACACGGAGGGGTCAGCACAGCATAGAGGACTCAAGTTGCCTAGCCAAGTGGTACCAGCAGCAGACAGAGAGACGTGAGGAATCCCAGCAGCTCAGCTAACAGCAGCAGCCAGGACACACACACAGAGTGCAGCATAAGGACGCTGACGACCCCGGACAGGGTTGGGAGAGAGCTTAGCCCCATTACAGACTCCGTGGACTATAATCTGCACTAACATCAGCAGTAAAGCTTTGGAAAACAGCTTTGGAGTCTGTGTATTGATTGCGACCTTTGCTCCAGATTCAGCACAGAGACAATTCCTCCCTACAGATCCAGCCTGTCAGCTCTGCAGCATCAGGAGAAGAAGGGAAGTGCACCAGTATCAACCAAACGTGAGTGTGTGTCCTCCAACCCTTCTCCACCATCTAGAACCCCAATAGACTTTCACCCTTACTGCCCCGGGGGATACAGTTTCCCCCACTGGAACTATACCATGTTCGCTGCCCTCACATCACCCCCGGAGGTTCTGCAGCAGCGGCGGCCCCATCACTGGCCGCACCAAGTGGGTGGCGTCACCCGTGACATTTCCCCTGTAAATATTCCCCTTTATTTGCCGAGCCAGGGACACGGTCCGGACCAAGCCACCTGTGACATCCCCGGTACCGTCCGGTCCGGTACCGAGTACCCCAGTCCCGTGGGGCCCGACAATAGCATGCTGAGTGTCACAATGTCGTGAGCCCTGAGCCACGGTTCCTGAAAGCGCTGGAACTACAGCAGAACAGGAGGTGAGTAGTGGGTCTATCTTATTGACTCACCCAGGGGTCTATGGGAACTCGGAACCCAGGAGTGGAGTTGGAGGGATGTCACTGGTGGCCCGCCCGGACCCGTAGCCCAGGTGTCGGGCCAAAAATTGGGGGAATTGTAGAAAAGGGAATAAAATAAATAAAAAATAAAAGTTTGTTGTGACGCCACCTGCAGATTGTGGTGATGTTCACCAGCGCCGCTGTCAGACCGCCGGGGATGATGATATTGCAGCTTGGGTGGTATGGCTCTCTGCAGGAGGAGCTGGGTCCCCGGAGCAGGATAGCACTGCACTTGTTGTTGCAGCTGTACAGCAGTTGGTGCAGAAAGGAGACATGGAGGGTTTGTGACTCTGTATGGGTATTTTACTGAAACTGGTTCAGATGGCACTTCAGGTTACAGTTTGCACAGTCTTTTAGAGGGTAGCTTGCCGGGTAGTCACTGAGGAGGGTAAAGTCTCTTTGAGGCTCCCGCAGTATACCTTCTTTTGACTATCTTGCTGCCCTTACTTGCACCTCCTTACTTTCCTTGCACTGCCCTGCACAGCCTGCTTGTCTACCAGGCCCACTGGGTGCTATGAGGTACCCTTCTTTTCTCTAAGGGGCTTGACCTGGTTCAGGTGATCCTGGTGGAGCTGCACATTGTGGACAGGGATGTTGGGGTTGCTGAAGTAACCCGTGACTGACCGGTGTCGACAGCTCAGGGTTTAACCCGCCTGTAACCTTCCTCGGAGCCGGCATTCCGTCGGTGGACTAGGACTCCCCCGGAATATGGAAGACCCTGCATGGGGTTTCCTCTTTCTTTTCCTGGGCTGCCCTTTTCTCTCTCAGGCGCCCTCCCTGGGAGACCTCTCTCTCTCTTGGACTCCCTCCTTGCTTTGCTCCCCAGTACGGACTACATTCAAATGTGTGACTCCCCTCTTTTCTTAACTCTCCTCCCCCGGGACCGGTTACCCTGTAACGGGTTACTAATTGTTCACCTAATCTAGGTGTAAGGATGCCAGGGTGGGAGCCTCAGGTTAACTTTACACTCCCCAATGACAGGAATACTGCACACTCAGTTATGGGTGCAGTACCCCTACTGTGGCGCACTGACCAGTGGGGCGCCACATTATTAACTGGGGGAAATAAATGGATTCAGAAGGGGTTGTCCTAATAGTGGACAACTCCTTTAAAACTGACATGATAGCACAGCCTATCAGGTAGATTAATTACTGCCATGACATTGATTCCTGTCACACTGGACTAAGGGGGTGTCCGGCTACCGTGCATGATAGTGGCACATAGACCAATAATGTCTGGCGCGCCACATAAAACAGACGGTGATACACCAGGGGGGAAAAATACAACAGGGGGGCCCTGTTCATAGGGAATGGGGAAGAGGTGACCTTCTGCATTCATTTGCGGCAGTGCCCTGATCTCCCTACCGTCCCTATATGGGTTCTTTCAACCCGTCTCTAAGCAGGATACCTAGTCCCTCGTTGGCCTTGATGTTAGCCCTCAACAGGGAAATAGCCGGCAGGAGCACTAGTCCCAAGCATTGCAATAATAACAATAAGAAGGAAGGGGAGACAGACAGGGAAGCAACAGAGATAACTTCACGCCCGCTGCCACACTCTTTAGCAGCAGACGGCTTGGCAGTAGTCAGCTCTCCAAAAACCTCCTTCACCTCAGGAAGCCAGGCCAGGAATACGTTCAAACACCAGCAAATGATCTTGAACCATGTGGCCATATAAAGGAGATGGGAGTGATCACAGAGTAGCCACACCTGGACAAGAACTAGCTAGTTTGCTAGCAAGAGAAACTTACATTAACACCTCATATGTGAAAGGAAAGAAACACGTTTACTATGAAGTCTCAATACAGGAATGAAACACAGGTCCCTAAATTGTCACAAATATGTCCAAAGTAAGAGAGACCATCCTGACATACAGTACCTCCCTGATCACAAGATCCTCCTTGGCACCTACAGTGGTGTGAATAAGTGTTTGCCTCCTGATTTCTTTTTTTTTTTGCATCTTTCTCAGACTTAAATATGTCAGATCACCAAACGAATTTATATATTAGATAAGGATAACACAAGTAATCACAAAATGCAGTTTATAAATGAAGGTCTTCATTATTAAGGGCAAATGAAATCCAAACCTTCAGGGCCCTGTGTGAAAAAGTGATTGTCTTCCATTAAATCATAGATTAACTGTAGTTTATTACCTCTTTGGGAAGCTGAGTTCACTTCCCAAGCCACACCCAGGCCTGATTACTGCCACACCTGTTCTCAATCAAGAAATCACTTATATAGGACCTGCCTGACAAAATGAAGTAGACCAAAAGATACTCAAAAGCTAAATATCATGCAAACAAATGAGAAAAATGTAATTGAGATCTGTCGGTCCGGATAAGTGTCATGTGTTGTCTCTCTGACTTTGGAGACTTGTGACAGGTTTGGGACCTCTGTCTCTTTTCTGTATTGAGACTTCCTTTTTCAATGTGGTTCTTTCCTTTGGCAGTGTAGGAGTTAATGTCAGTTTGTGTTGCTAGCAAGCTGCTTAGTTCCCTTCCCAGTTGTGGCTACTTTGTGATCACTTCCATCTCCTTTATATAATCACATGGTTCCAGCATCCTTTGCTGGTTATTGAACTCCATTCCTGGCCTAGCTACCTGAGGTGAAGGTACTACTGAGGAGAAGCTGACCGTTGCCAAATCGTCTGCTGCCCAGGAGCATGGCAGCAGGCGTGAAGTTGTCTGTTCTTCCCTGTCTGTCTTTCCTTCCCCTCTTGTTGATTTTAGTGCAGTGGTTGGTAATAGTGCTCCTTCCAGCAACCCCCTATTCAGGGCTAGCATCAGGGCCAGCGAGGGACTAGGTATCCTGTTCAGTGATGGGTTGAAAGAACCCGTATAGGGATGATAGAGAGATCAGGGCACAGCCGTAGGTGAGGGCAGGAGGTCACATCTTCCCCATTCCCCATGAGCAGAGACCCCTGTTGTATTTGTTCCCCCAAGGTGTTTCCTCACTTTGTGTGTAGTGCACCAGACATCGTTGGTCCGTGCTCGACTGTCACGCACGGTAGCCGGACAGCCCCCTTAGTCCAGAGTGACATACCGATTCGCAATCAAAAAATCACTTAAATAGTACCTGCCGGAAAAAGTGAAGAAGACCAAAAGATCCTCAAGGGCTAGACATCATGAAAAACAAAGTACCGTATATACTCCGTCTTCTTCCGGCTTCCTGTTCAGCGCAGGCAATGACGTCATTGCCTGCGTCGAACAGGAAGCCGGAAGAAGACGGATGAAGCCGGGTGAGCGCGATGTCAGCAGCGGCGGGGACGGCGGCGACAGGACAGTGATAAGTGTAAAGATTTTACTTTACAGGTTTCCGGAGCAAGGGGGGGGGGGGCACCCTGGATTACTGAGGCTGCTGTATACTACCACTGGGGCTGCTGTATACTACCACTGGGGCTGCTGTATACTACCACTGGGGCTGCTGGGGCTGCTGTATACTACCACTGGGGCTGCTGTATACTACCACTGGGGCTGCTGTATACTACCACTGGGGCTGCTGGGGCTGCTGTATACCACCACTGGGGCTGCTGGGGCTGCTGTATACTACCACTGGGGCTGCTGGGGCTGCTGTATACTACCACTGGGGCTGCTGGGGCTGCTGTATACTACCACTGGGGCTGCTGGGGCTGCTATATACTACCACTGGGGCTGCTGGGGCTGCTGTATACTACCACTGGGGCTGCTGGGGCTGCTGTATACTACCACTGGGGCTGCTGTATACTACCACTGGGGCTGCTGGGGCTGCTGTATACTACCACTGGGGCTGCTGGATACTACCACTGGGGCTGCTGGGGCTGCTGTATACTACCACTGGGGCTGCTGTATACTACCACTGGGGCTGCTGGAGCTGCTGTATACTACCACTGGGGAGGCCTGTATACCACTGCGGGGGCCTGTATACCACACTGCTGGGGGCTGTATACCTGTGCTGGGGTCCACCCTCGGCTTATACACGAGTCAATATGTTTTCCCAGATTTTGGGGGCAAAAGTAGGGGGGTCGGCTTATACACGGGTCGGCTTATACACGAGTATATACGGTAACTGAGATCTATCAGTCTGGATAAGGATACAGACAGATATATCCTACAGCACTTTGTACTGTAGGAGCAATTCTATAAATGCAGAGTCAGGTCCTTGAGGAAGTTACAGGAGTCTTAAGTTTCTTGGGAAACTGTTGACCACCCATAGACAACACAGAACTAATTACAGCCTTCGGAGTGAACGGAAACTAACTGGTTGTATAGTAGAATAATAGTTATCTCCTCTCAATGCCGTCCACAAAGATAAGTATATGCTGGAAAGGAAAACTGATCCATCCAAACGCTAAATGAACCCCCATCTCCTACATTTCCTCCAAGACAAGCAACGACAGGGCATAAACCACAGACATAACAGGGATAAAGTGAACCATCAGTAATCCGGAGCCTGAACATCCAGAGTTCATTCCAATCCAGTATACAAATAGGCCAAAGTCCAAAAATAATCAAAAATAATCCAATGTCCCGGCTGATTCAGGATCCATTTATAGAGGAGTGTGGGGGTGTCTGGATAATGTCAGCTCAGCAGCAAAAAGCAATTAGCAAACGATCATTACTCTATCGTTACCATCACTTGATGTCTCCTCTTTTGGATATTTGTTTTTCCTATGTATTAGAACATAGAATCTCCAGTAACTCCAGTAAGGCCTAGAAATACATAGCTTGTCTATTGGAGTTTGAGATGGAAAAACATTTCCCCCTTCACTTATCCCAGGTAGAGGATATTTCTCTGTCATTTCACAATACTTTACACTGCAGCACTGCCTATTTCTATCAACTGCATTGTAACGTGAACAGTAGATAAACAAGGGTCAAGTCAAGATTCCGTCTTTTCCATTTAAACTTGCGTCTCTTGCCCTTATTCCAGATGGGTTCTGCTGCCTCATCATGACCATGTGTTCTCTGCCTGTCCTGCCTATTTAGGTTCTGGTCCGACATCAAGGCCTTGCCTGAGTATTTTGTGCCGATCCCTGGCTGCTTCAGTGCTACACTTGAGACTTGCTCCAGCTACTCCATATCTGCTTATCAGTCCGCTTCCAGTGATCTGCTCTGCTAGGCCTTACTTGTACTCCGATTACGTCCAGCAACAAACCTTGCTCTGTGAAGGACTGCATCAGTTTTGCCTGTTACCCCACAGTCTGCTCTGCTCTATGTAAGCTGTTGCTGCTAATTTGTATTTGGCCGAGTGACTTATATTGCATTTCGGTTCTCGGGACTATTCTGGACTTGTGTGTTCAACCGCACTGCACTGTGCTGGTTCTGGACTGCTTTCTTGCAAAGACTGTTTCAGAAGCTGCCCGCGCTGCATGGGTGAACCATTTCCTGCAAGACTTTCTGAACTTTTCCCACATCACTGTTTGCCTTCACCTTTACATGCACCATGTTCTTAACTTTGCTACATGTATGTAAACATAAATTTGAACTCTAACCTTGCCTCAGTCTTTTGTTCAGTTCCACACCACCAGATTTCTAAGGTATTCATTAAAAATGTTAAAGAGGGAGAAAAAATAGAATCATATGTCCAATGGTGTAATAGAGCCCAATGGACCTTTGTGCAAAATTTGGACCTGCACTTTCGCACACGTTGGCCCCTCCTCATGCATGTTGGTCAGATTAATGGACTCATGTAGCATTCTAAATCCAATAGAATTACGAATTTCTCTCTCTCCACCTTCACTACCTAGTAATGTTCCCCATCCTGGTATATATGTCTCCCATCCTGGTATATATGGTCCATATGATCCCCATCCTGGTATACATCGGCCCTTTCTGGTATATATGGACCAATGCATCTATATATCTCCCCGTCATCCTGCTATATATGTCTCCATCCTGTTATATTTGGTCTCAATCCTGCTTTATATGTGTGAGGCGCCCCCAGGCCGTGGGGTACTCGGGGCCGGGCCGGTGCTATCTCTGGGATCACGGTAGTCATGACCCAATTCCGTGGCCTAGGCTCAGTCCAAAAAGGAAAGGGTTATTTACAGGGGATTTTGTCGTGACGCCACCTGGGGTATGTGGTCAGTGGGGACCACCGCTACCGTATTCCTGCTGGGGACGGTGACTTAGGGCAGCGTGGATGGTAAGCCCTCCTTGGGTAGGACTGAGTGTCCCCAGGGCAGGTGTAAATAGTCTATGTGTGGGATGCAGGGCGACAGGCACAAGTAATAGGCAGACTCACTATTTGTAGTTTTTTCAGTCCTTTACTTGAGCAGATGGTAAAAGCTGTCCAGAGTCTTGAGAGCAACTTAGGGTAATTCTCACCCGACCGGATCTTTGGCTCCCTTACTGCGCTTGCAATTTGGCTCTAGCTGCTGCTTAAGCTTGGCTGCCGGCCCTGTCTCTTCCTGTGAGGTACGGGTATGACAGGCAACTCGAGTCCTTTACTTATACCCTGTTCCCAGGCGTCAGTGTCTCTGAACTCTCTCTCCGTTGCTGTGTCTGTGGGTAAAGTGTGTCTGGGAATCTGGAACCCCCCACCGTCCAGTGTTGACTGCCGGGATGTGAGACCCTGCACAGTCTCGGACTCCGGTGTCCGTTCTATGCGCTTTTCCTCTTGGGTGAGCACAGTGTTGCTCAGCTACCAGGTGTGTTTCTCCTCCTTTCCTCAGACCCTAGCCTTAGGCCTGGAACTCGTCAGTGGACTCTGACATGAGCTTAGCAGGACTCTTTTACACTCAGGTCCTCTTCACAGTCCTCCCAGGAACTGAACTAATTTGCTCCTCTCCAGAATAGAATAGATAGGGGAGCTCACCGTGAACCTGGGTTTGGTCTCCCCCTTCTGGCCTGGAGGTGTTGGTGTTGTGTGTGTGTCTGCCTGATGAGAATACCCTTTGTTGCTCTCCTGTGACACCATCATCAGGGGGCAGTGATGACAATGTGGCACTTTGACCCAGGGATGTCACATGTGCCTATCCTGGTATGTATGGTCTCCATCCTACTATGTGTCTCCATCCTGCTATATACAGTCTCTATTAGGCTATATATGGTCCCCATCCTGCCATATAATAATAATCTTTATTTATATAGTGCCAGCATATTCCGCAATTGATTGGTTCATATACAAACGGTCATAAGTAACAATTATAAAAATATAGTACAATAATTAAAGCAGAGAAACAATGTAAAAATACAATACAATGATTAAAGCAAAAATAAAGGTGACCCTGTTCAAAAGAGCTTACAATCTATAGGGAGATAGGGGTTACACAAAGTACAGGGGCTTACTGTATAGTCAAGGCATCTTGAGGAAATAGAGGATAGAAATAAAGTTACATGAATGGTCACCAGACATCTGTGTGGAGCTTTTGGGTTTGGTGGAGTATGAAGAAGAGTTATGTCCAGAGAGATAGTGAATGTGCGATATACAGTATAAAGGATTTCTATTAGGGAGTATGATAGGCCACCTTAAAAACATGTGTTTTTAGGGAGCATCTGAAGCCATGCAAGTTGTGGATAGTCCTGATTTCTTGGGGTAGAGCATTCCAGAGAATTGGTGCAGCTCGGGAGAAGTCTTGGAGCCGGGAATGGGAGGATCGAATTAGTGCAGATGTTTGTCGAAGGTCATTTGTAGAACATAGAGAACGTGTGGGGTGATAGAGATGAGGGAGGAGATGTAGGGTGGTGCTGCACTTTGAAGAGCTTTGTGGGTGAGAATAAACAATGTAAATTGGTTCCTGTAGTGTACGAGCAGCCAACGCAATGACTGGCACAGAGCGGAGGCATCTGAGTAACGATTGGCCAGATGGGTGATCCTGGTTGCTGCATTAAGGATGGACTGGAGAGGGGAAAGTTTAGAGAGGGAGAGGCCAATTAATAGAGAATTGCAGTAGTCAAGGCGGAGTGGATTAGGGCCATGGTGAGGGTTTTTGTTGTTTTCATAGTGAGAAAAGGACGGACTCTAAAGATATTCTTCAGGTGCAACAGCGGGCGAGAGATGGTATATAGGGGGTGAAGGAGAGATCACTGTGTCGAGCCCCAGGCCCTGGGGTACTCGGGTATCTTGGTGGGTGTTTTCACAGGGATGTCATGGGTGGCAGCGCCTGAGCCTGTGGCCTGGGTGACACTTTAATAAGGGGTTATGTACAGGGGATAAGAGTTTGTTGTTGTCATGTGACACCACCTGTAGTACCTAGTGATGGGTCACCGGTGCCGCCACAGTCCTCCGGAAGGCAATGGTATCGCGGCAAGGATGGCAAAGCTCCCTACAGGTGGAGCTGGTCCTCCGGGGCAGCGTTCCTGTAAGCAAACAAGTTCAATTCTGCAGCACAAAGACACAAAGGCAAAGTCACTCTCCGGGTCAGCATACAATCTCACAGTTCAGCACAAGTTGTTAATTGAACAGGTAGCTCTACGGGTGGCTGCAAGTGGATGCCAGGTGGTATGGTGGTACCTGTGGTAAACCTTAGTTGACGAACCCGTGTCCTTTCTTCCCTGCCTAGGATGAGTCTATACCCAATGGCTCCTTGTAGGTAGACCTGGGGCTCCCCTCCCTTGTGGTGAGGAAGCAGGCAGACTGCTCCGTCTGGCAGGGTGCCGCAGCCGGTGACCAGGCTGCAGCAGCCGGTCGACGACTTCAGAGATAGACTCTGGCTGTTTCCTCGTGTCCGACATTCCCGTGGTGGACTGAGGAATTCCCTTGAGTATGGTCGCTCCATGCAGGGGTTCCCCCTTTCTCTCTAGGGCCCAGACTCCCGTGTCAGGCACCCTCTCTCAGGATCCCCTCAGGATCCTCTCTCATCTTCCCTCCGGATCAGCGTAGAGCTGTCCAGGTTAACTTTCCGCCTCGCTCCACACTCCAACTCCAACTGTCCCGACGACTCTCCTCCTTCTAACTCTCCGACTACTCTTTGTTTTCCCCTAGAGGTGAAAAAATCTCCCTCCCGGGTAACCTACCACTCCTATTCTAATGTGGGAGTGCAGGAATGGGTCCCACCCACCAGCCTAGGATCCACTTGCAGCTGCGGAAAATTACACCACTTTTACGGGTGAAATACCCCGTTGTGACGCCTGACCATGTGGGGCGCCACAACTGTCAAACATAACACCCAGACAGCAAGCCTGCTGCCTAGGCATTATCGTGGTACCGCACACTGAGAGAGATGTCAGATTTAGCTATATATGGTCTCCATTCTACCATATGTGTTCCCATCCTTGCATATGTGATCCCATATTGTATATATGTCTGCATTCTGTCTCTAACACATAATTAAAGACAAAAACGTTCCACTCACCTTTCCTCCGCTCCCTCATCTCCCGGTGTCCTCTGAAGCCAGCGCACAGCCCTGACATTGGATCATGCGCAATGGTCACTGTCATGTTACGATACCGCTGAGATAAGCTGTCAGCCACTGTTTGGCCAACAGCCTGTATGGCGGTGCATGGACCCAGACTCTGTGCCGTGTTGCATTTCAGCTGAAGCAGGCGGTGGGGTCAGCAGAGCCCCGTAACCCCACTCCCCACCCGGGGCCAGGTCATGACCCCTGTGACCACGATCTGAGTATTGATCATGATGATCCGTACGGAAGGATCATATTATCTCTAATGCTCTATAGTGACTTTGGGGTTACTACATGTTATCCTTGTTGATCTAGGGTATCTTACGGGTTGTTACATATTATTTTTAGTGGTCTAGGAATTTATATAGTAAGTTTCTGACGTCCGGTGGGTATCAGCCTATGTATAGGGTCTTTGATTATTTTTAGTTTTAGGATTTACATACAGTTAGGGCCAGAAATATTTGGACAGTGACACAATTTTCGCGAGTTGGGCTCTGCATGCCACCACATTGGATTTGAAATGAAACCTCTACAACAGAATTCAAGTGCAGATTGTAACGTTTAATTTGAAGGGTTGAACAAAAATATCTGATAGAAAATGTAGGAATTGTACACATTTCTTTACAAACACTCCACATTTTAGGAGGTCAAAAGTAATTGGACAAATAAACATAACCCAAACAAATTATTTTTATTTTCAATATTTTGTTGCGAATCCTTTGGAGGCAATCACTGCCTTAAGTCTGGAACCCATGGACATCACCAAACACTGGGTTTCCTCCTTCTTAATGCTTTGCCAGGCCTTTACAGCCGCAGCCTTCAGGTCTTGCTTGTTTGTGGGTCTTTCCGTCTTAAGTCTGGATTTGAGCAAGTGAAATGCATGCTCAATTGGGTTAAGCTCTGGTGATTGACTTGGCCATTGCAGAATGTTCCACTTTTTTGCACTCATGAACTCCTGGGTAGCTTTGGCTGTATGCTTGGGGTCATTGTCCATCTGTACTATGAAGCGCCGTCCAATCAACTTTGCAGCATTTGGCTGAATCTGGGCTGAAAGTATATCCCGGTACACTTCAGAATTCATCCGGCTACTCTTGTCTGCTGTTATGTCATCAATAAACACAAGTGACCCAGTGCCATTGAAAGCCATGCATGCCCATGCCATCACGTTGCCTCCACCATGTTTTACAGAGGATGTGGTGTGCCTTGGATCATGTGCCGTTCCCTTTCTTCTCCAAACTTTTTTCTTCCCATCATTCTGGTACAGGTTGATTTTTGTCTCATCTGTCCATAGAATACTTTTCCAGAACTGAGCTGGCTTCTTGAGGTGTTTTTCAGCAAATTTAACTCTGGCCTGTCTATTTTTGGAATTGATGAATGGTTTGCATCTAGATGTGAACCCTTTGTATTTACTGTCATGGAGTCTTCTCTTTACTGTTGACTTAGAGACAGATACACCTACTTCACTGAGAGTGTTCTGGACTTCAGTTGATGTTGTGAACGGGTTCTTCTTCACCAAATAAAGTATGCGGCGATCATCCACCACTGTTGTCATCCGTGGACGCCCAGGTCTTTTTGAGTTCCCAAGCTCACCAGTCAATTCCTTTTTTCTCAGAATGTACCCAACTGTTGATTTTGCTACTCCAAGCATGTCTGCTATCTCTCTGATGGATTTTTTCTTTTTTTTCAGCCTCAGGATGTTCTGCTTCACCTCAATTGAGAGTTCCTTTGACCGCATGTTGTCTGGCACAGCAACAGCTTCCAAATGCAAAACCACACACCTGGAATCCACCCCTGACCTTTTAACTACTTCATTGATTACAGGTTAACGAGGGAGACGCCTTCAGAGTTAATTGCAGCCCTTAGAGACCATTGTCCAATTACTTTTGGTCCCTTGAAAAAGAGGAGGCTATGAATTACAGAGCTATGATTCCTAAACCCTTTCTCCGATTTGGATGTGGAAACTCTCATATTGCAGCTGGGAGTGTGCACTTTCAGCCCATATCTACTTATATAATCCGCAGTTGGGATTTCGGGCGTTGTAGCCGAATCCCAACATGCTTTGCGCGGGACTGCGAGTGATGACGCGCAGCGTCATCACGAGCCGCAGACCCGCACTACTCTAAAAAAAAAAAAAATCCTCACCTCTACCTGAGCCCGCGCTGTCTCCCGCCGTCTTCTGCCGTGTTCCGCTAGGCTCCCGGTGGCTGTGCAGGCTCCCGGTGCCTGCAGTGATCTTCTATCTACTGAGAGTGAAGGACCTGTGGTGATGTCAGAGTCACGTGACACCAGCTTACTCCAGGCAAATCGCGGGTCACGTGACTCTGACATCACCACAGGTCCTTCACTCTCAGTAGATAGAAGATCACTGCAGGCACCGGGAGCCTGCACAGCCACCGGGAGCCTAGCGGAACACGGCAGAAGACGGCGGAACACGGCAGAAGACGGCGGGGGCTCGGGGTGAGGTGAGCATAATCTTTTTTTATTTTTTTTAACCCCTGCCTTGCACGAGCGCACCACAGACACCTGTATACTCCACCACCACACACGCCTGTATACTCTGCCACCACACACGCCTGTACACTCTGCCACCACCACACACGCCTGTACACTCTGCCACCACCACAGACGCCTGTATACTCTGCCGCCACCACCACACACACCTGTACACTCTGCCGCCACCACCCACACACACGCCTGTACACTCTGCCGCCACCACCACACACGCCTGTACACTCTGCCGCAACCACCACACGCCTGTACACTCTGCCACCACCACACACGCCTGTACACTCTGCCACCACACACACACGCCTGTACACTCTGCCACCACCACACACGCCTGTACACTCTGCCACCACACACGCCTGTACACTCTGCCACCACCACAGACGCCTGTATACTCTGCCGCCACCACCACACACACCTGTACACTCTGCCGCCACCACCACACACGCCTGTACACTCTGCCGCCACACCACCACACCACGCCTGTACACTCTGCCGCCACCACCACACGCCTGTACACTCTGCCACCACCACACACGCCTGTACACTCTGCCACCACCACACACGCCTGTACACTCTGCCACCACCACACACGCCTGTATACTCTGCCGCCACCAGCACAGACGCCTGTACACTCTGCCGCCACCACCACACACGCCTGTACACTCTGCCACCAGCACAGACGCCTGTACACTCTGCCGCCACCACCACACACGCCTGTATACTCTGCCACCACCACACACGCCTGTACACTCTGCCACCACCACACACGCCTGTACACTCTGCCACCACCACACACGCCTGTACACTCTGCCACCACCACACACGCCTGTACACTCTGCCACCACCACACACGCCTGTACACTCTGCCGCCACCACCACACACGCCTGTACACTCTGCCGCCACCACCACACACGCCTGTACACTCTGCCGCCACCACCACACACGCCTGTATACTCTGCCGCCACCACCACACACGCCTGTATACTCTGCCACCACCACACACACGCCTGTACACTCTGCCACCAGCACAGACGCCTGTATACTCTGCCACCACCACACATGCCTGTACACTCTGCACACCACCACACACCTACACCTACCCACACACGCCTGTATACTCTGCCGCCACCACACACAACGCCTGTATACTCTGCCGCCACCACACACGCCTGTACACTCTGCCGCCACCACACACTACTCGCCACCCAACACCTGTACACTCTGCCACCACCACACACGCCTGTACACTCTGCCACCACCACACACGCCTGTACACTCTGCCACCACCACACACGCCTGTACACTCTGCCACCACCACACACACCTGTACACTCTGCCACCACCACACACACCTGTACACTCTGCCACCACCACACACGCCTGTATACTCTGCCGCCACCACCACACCTGCCTGTATACTCTGCCGCCACCAGCACAGACGCCTGTATACTCTGCCACCACCACACACGCCTGTATACTCTGCCACCACCACACACGCCTGTATACTCTGCCACCACCACACACGCCTGTATACTCTGCCACCACCACACACGCCTGTATACTCTGCCACCACCACACACGCCTGTATACTCTGCCACCACCACACACGCCTGTATACTCTGCCACCACCACACACACCTGTACACTCTGCCACCACCAACACACACCTGTACACTCTGCCACCACCACAGACGCCTGTATACTCTGCCGCCACCACCACACCTGCCTGTATACTCTGCCGCCGCCAGCACAGACGCCTGTATACTCTGCCGCCACCAGCACAGACGCCTGTATACTCTGCCGCCACCAGCACAGACGCCTGTATACTCTGCCACCACCACACATGCCTGTATACTCTGCCGCCACCAGCACAGACGCCTGTATACTCTGCCACCACCACACATGCCTGTATACTCTGCCGCCACCAGCACAGACGCCTGTACACTCTGCCGCCACCACCACACACGCCGGTAACTCTCCCACCACCACACACGCCTGTACACTCTGCCACCACCACACACACCTGTACACTCTGCCACCACCACACACGCCTGTACACTCTGCCACCACCACACACGCCTGTATACTCTGCCGCCACCAGCACAGACGCCTGTATACTCTGCCACCACCACACACGCCTGTATACTCTGCCACCACCACCACACACACCTGTATACTCTGCCACCACCACCACACACGCCTGTATACTCCACTACCCACAGACCCACCTGTATACTCTTCTACCCACAGAGCCGCCTGTATACTTTACTACCCACAGAGTCACCTGTATAATCTCCTACCCTCAGAGCCGTCTGTATACTCTGCTACCCACAGACCCGCCTGTATACTCTGCTACCCACAGAGCCCCCTGTATACTCTGCTACCCACTGGCCCGCCTGTATACACACAATTCATTTCACCCTGCTCCCGATGCAATTGCATCGGGCCTTTTTACTAGTTATATATATAATTGTATTTCTGAACATGTTTTTGTAAACAGCTAAAATAACAAAACTTGTGTCACTGTCCAAATATTTCTGGCCCTAACTGTATATCATCCTTGGTGGTCTAGGGTAGTTTAGCCATTAGTACATGTTATCTCTGCTAGTCTAGTGGTTAATATATAATATTAATGATGGTGGGATAAGGTCAAATATATTATCTCTATTGACTTAAAATGATTTATTGATTTTTGGATTACTACATATTATTCCTGGTACTTTAGTGGTTAATGTATATTATCTCTGGAGGTCTAGGGTGTTTAAATATAACATTCCAGTTTGTCAGTATCTGAGGGTGTAATATAGTTTATCTCCAATGACACTTAGTGCTTAATGGGTTGTTACATGATATATATGGTGTAGGGTAGTTTAGGAGTTAATGCTTATTATCCGTGGTGGACTAGGTGTTGATCTATATATAAAGCTGGGTGTATGTATGTGTGTATTTATGTGCAAGTCCCGCCCTCCCCACATAGCCTTCCCACTCCACATAGCCACACCCACTCCACATAGCCACACCCACACCATGTGGCTATGCCTACCGCCCACTCCACATTGACATGCCCACTTCGCAGTCCCACCCACTGTACAGTCACACCCACTCCACATAGACATACCCACTTTGCAGTCACACCCACTGCACATAGTCACACCCACTCCACATAGCCATGTCCACCAGCTACTCCACATACCCCACACCCACTCCACAACCTGCCTCTCGACATCTCCACATATCTCCATCTCCTCCACATAGCCCCACCCCCAGGACTATGTGGATTGGTGGAGCTATGAAGGAGTGGGGCTATACATGGGATGCCACTATGAAAGGTGGGTTAATAGGAGGGGGCCGGGCTATGATACACACATACATACATTACCATATATGGGCGATATTACCATATATGAGCATTATAACCATACAAGGGCATCACACCTGGGCAATGCCGGGCTCTACAGTTAGTGTATAATATTCCTGGAGGCTCTTGGGGTAGATTCTTTTCACCATTCTCCACGCAGAACTTCTTGGACATTATTGTAGGTTGTTGCTTCTGGTACCTGGGTGCGTCAGTCTGGTTATGTTCCAAGTTATTTTCCCTGCTGAATCTAGGAAGCATTGAACCACTCAGGTGTTTCTATTCCCAGTTATTTATCTGCTTCTAAACTTTCCCCTGGTATACTCAGCCTCTATTTATCCCCTGGATCCTCATTTTGCTCTCCTGGTATACCTTGCTCTGTTTATTTCCTGGATCCTCATATTGCTCTCCTGGTATATTTTGCCTTTGTTTATTTCCTGGATCCTCATTTTTCACACCTGGTATACCATGCCTCTGTTTGTTTCCTGGATCCTCACATTGCTCTCCTGGTATACCATGCCTCTGTTTATTCCCTGGATCCTCACATTGCTCTCCTGGTATACCTTGCCTCTGTTTATTCCCTGGATCCTCATATTGCTCTCCTGGTATACCTTGCCTCTGTTTATTCCCTGGATCCTCATATTGCTCTTCTGGTATACCTTGCCTCTGTTTATTCCCTGGATCCTCATATTGCTCTACTGGTATACCTGAACTTGGATCGTTATATGACCATGTTTCTGTCTTTACCTGGTTTACAGCAACCTTTCCCGTAACTAACCCTGGAATGCCTGACCACTCTGTCGTCTCTATCCCCATAAGTAGTGACTGTTTCACATCTTAATCTGTTTGTTGTGACTTACTGTACTACATTTTGTTTCACAATCCTGCTACGGTAGTGACTAGCGTCACAGTTCTGATATATTTTATAGGTAATAATTAGTAGAGATGAGAGAGCACTACAATGCTCAGGTGCTTGATACTCATACCAAGCAGTTGGATGCTCAGAAGGGTGTGACTCAAGTACCATGTATAATGGAAGTCAATGTGGATTATATTCTGCAGGAGTTCAGCCTAGGGTTCGAGGACTTGGCTGGAATATCAGAGACTACTTAAGGAAGATATATAGGTTGGGACAATTTGGTCACCTGGCTACAGTCTTTGCTGTGGTCGGTCAGCTTCCTAAGCTTGCCAATATTCCTCTCTTGGTTGATGCCCTTCAAAAGTGGGGTGCTGCTGGACTGAGGTATTTGGCCCTGGAAACCCAGAGGCATAAATATTCTAATCTCTGGTGAGCCAGCAGAAGGGTGAGACTCTGTTGCCCATTACATTGTGGGTTGTGCTTGGTTATGGGTTATATGCCTTTGACTGTTGAGGATCAAAGTCTTACCATTGTGTGGTTCCCTCACCCTGTGTTGTCTGAGTAGTGTTCCACACACGGTTAAGGAGTTTGACCATTCAGTTGGGATGAGCCCTGGTCCATGAGGTCTTTCTAAAGGTGGCTGTGCCAGCGGACGAGACACTCACTGTCTCTACGGAGAGCACCCACTGACCACTGTGTCTCTACAGAGAGCACCCTCTGACCCATGTGTCTCCACAGAGGAGAGCACCCACTGACCCCCGTGTCTCCACAGAGGAGAGCACCCTCTGACCCCTGTGTCTCACAGAGAGCACCCACTGACCCCGGTGTCTCCACAGAGCGCACCCACTGACCACTGTGTCTCCACAGAGAGCACCCTCTGACCTCTGTGTCTCCACAGAGAGCACCCTCTGACCCCTGTGTCTCCACAGAGAGCACCCTCTGACCCCTGTGTCTCACAGAGAGCACCCTCTGACCCCTGTGTCTCCACAGAGAGCACCCTCTGACCCCTGTGTCTCCACAGAGAGCACCCTCTGACCCCTGTGTCTCCACAGAGCGCACCCACTGACCACTGTGTCTCCACAGAGAGCACCCTCTGACCCTGTGTCTCCACAGAGAGCACCCTCTGACCCTGTGTCTCCACAGAGAGCACCAACTGACCGTGTCTCCACAGAGAGCACCCACTGACCGTGTCTCACAGAGAGCACCACTGACCCCCGTGTCTCCACAGAGGAGAGCACCACTGACTCAGTGTCTCAAGAGAGCACCCACTGACCCCTGTCTCCACAGATGAGGCCCACTGACCCCAGTGTCTCTATATAGAGCACCCACTGACCCCGTGTCTCCACAGAGGAGAGCACCCACTGCCCCTTGTCTCACAGAACACCGACCCTGGTGTTCCACAGGAGAGCACCCATTGACCTCCGTGTCACCACAAAGGAGAGCACCCACTGATCCCCTGACCCCGTGTCTCCACAGAGGAGATCACCCACTGACCCCCGTGTCTCCACAGAGGAGAGCACTATGACCCGTGTCTCCACAGAGAGAACCCACTCACCCGTGTCTCCACAGAGAGCACCCACAGACCCCATGTCTCCCACAGAGGAGAGCACCCCTGATCCCTGTGTCTCACAGAGAGCACCAATGACCCCGTGTCTCACAGAGGAGAGCATCCACTGACCCCGTGTCTCCACAGAGGAGAGCACCCACCGACCCAGTGTCTCCACAGACAGCACCCACTGACCCCGTGTCTCCACAAAGGAGAGCACCCTGATCCCTGTGTCTCCACAGAGGAGAGCACCCACTGACCCCGTGTCTCCACAGAGAGCACCCACTGACCCTCGTGTCTCCACAGAGGAGAGCCCTACTGACCCCCGTGTCTCCACAGAGAGCACCCCCTGATCCCTGTGTCTCCACAGAGGAGAGCACCCCTGACCCCCGTGTCTCCACAGGAGAGCACCCACTGACCCCGTGTCTCCACAAGTAGAGCACCACTGAGCCTGTGTCTCCACAGAGGAGAGCACCCCCTGACCTCCATGTGTCCCACAGGAGAGCACCCATGACCCCCGTGTCTCCACAGAGGAGAGCACCCACTGACCCCGTGTCTCCACAGAGGAGGCACCCACGACCCAGTGTCTCCACAGAGAGCACCCACTGACCCCCGTGTCTCCACAAAGGAGAGCCCCCTGATCCCTGTGTCTCCACAGAGGAGAGCACCCACTGACCCCCGTGTCTCCACAGAGAGCACCCACTGACCCTCGTGTCTCCACAGAGGAGAGCCCCACTGACCCCGTGTCTCCACAGAGAGCACCCCTGACCCTGTGTCTCCACAGAGGAGAGCACCCCTGACCCCCGTGTCTCCACAGAGGAGAGCACCCACTGACCCCGTGTCTCCACAGAGTAGAGCACCCACTGAGCCCTGTCTCCACAGAGGAGAGCACCCACTGACCCCTGTCTCCACAGAGGAGAGCACCACTGACCCCCGTGTCTCCACAGAGGAGAGCACCCACTGACCCCGTGTCTCCACAGAGGAGAGCACCCACTGACCCCCATGTCTCCACAGAGGAGAGCACCCACTGACCCCGTGTCTCCACAGAGGAGAGCACCCACTGACCCCGTGTCTCCACAGAGAGAGCACCCACTGATCCCGTGTCTCCACAGAGGAGAGCACCCACTGACCCCCGTGTCTCCACAGAGGAGAGCCCACTGACCCCCGTGTCTCCACAGAGAGAGCACCCACTGACCCTGTGTCTCCACAGAGGAGAGCACCCACTGACCCCCGTGTCTCCACAGAGGAGAGCACCCACTGACCCCGTGTCTCCACAGAGGAGAGCACCCACTGACCCCCGTGTCTCCACAGAGAGCACCCACTGACCCCGTGTCCCACAGAGGAGAGCACCCACTGACCCCCGTGTCTCCACAGAGGAGAGCACCCACTGACCCCCGTGTCTCCACAGAGGAGAGCACCCACTGACCCCCGTGTCTCCACAGAGGAGAGCACCCACTGACCCCCGTGTCTCCACAGAGAGAGCACCCACTGACCCCCGTGTCTCCACAGAGGAGAGCACCCACTGACCCCCGTGTCTCCACAGAGGAGAGCACCCACTGACCCCGTGTCTCCACAGAGGAGAGCACCCACTGACCCCCGTGTCTCCACAGAGGAGAGCACCCACTGACACCCCGTGTCTCCACAGAGGAGAGCACCCACTGACCCCGTGTCTCCACAGAGGAGAGCACCCACTGACCCCCGTGTCTCCACAGAGGAGAGCACCCACTGACCCCGTGTCTCCACAGGAGAGCACCCACTGACCCCCGTGTCTCCACAAGGAGAGCACCCACTGACCCCCGTGTCTCCACAGAGGAGAGCACCCACTGACCCCCGTGTCTCCACAGAGGAGAGCAACCCACTGACCCCCGTGTCACTCCCACAGAGGAGAGCACCCACTGACCCCCGTGTCTCCACAGAGGAGAGCACCCACTGACCCCCGTGTCTCCACAGAGGAGAGCACCCACTGACCCCCGTGTCTCCACAGAGGAGAGCACCCACTGACCCCCGTGTCTCCACAGAGAGAGCACCCACTGACCCCCGTGTCTCCACAGAGGAGAGCACCCCACTGACCCCCGTGTCTCCACAGAGGAGAGCACCCACTGACCCCCGTGTCTCCACAGAGGAGAGCACCCACTGACCCCCGTGTCTCCACAGAGGAGAGCACCCACTGACTCCCCGTGTCTCCACAGAGGAGAGCACCCACTGACCCCCGTGTCTCCACAGAGGAGAGCACCCACTGACCCCACGTGTCTTCCACAGAGGAGAGCACCCACTGACCCCCGTGTCTCCACAGGGAAGCACCCACTGACCCCGTGTCTCCACAGAGGAGAGCACCCACTGACCCCCGTGTCTCCACAGAGGAGAGCACCCACTGACCCCCGTGTCTCCACAGAGAGAGCACCCACTGACCCCCGTGTCTCCACAGAGGAGAGCACCCACTGACCCCCGTGTCTCCACAGAGGAGAGCACCCACTGACCCCCGTGTCTCCACAGAGGAGAGCACCCACTGACCCCCGTGTCTCCACAGAGGAGAGCACCCACTGACCCCCGTGTCTCCACAGAGGAGAGCACCCACTGACCCCCGTGTCTCCACAGAGAGAGCACCCACTGACCCCCGTGTCTCCACAGAGGAGAGCACCCACTGACCCCGTGTCTCCACAGAGGAAGCACCCACTGACCCCCGTGTCTCCACAGAGGAGAGCACCCACTGACCCCCGTGTCTCCACAGAGGAGAGCACCCACTGACCCCGTGTCTCCACAGAGGAGAGCACCCACTGACCCCCGTGTCTCCACAGAGGAGAGCACCCACTGACCCCCGTGTCTCCACAAGAGAGAGCACCCACTGACCCCCGTGTCTCCACAGAGGAGAGCACCCACTGACCCCCGTGTCTCCAACCCCCGACCTCCACAGAGGAGAGCACCCACTGACCCCCGTGTCTCCACAGAGGAGAGCACCCACTGACCCCCGTGTCTCCACAGAGGAGAGCACCCACTGACCCCGTGTCTCCACAGAGGAGAGCACCCACTGACCCCCGTGTCTCCACAGAGGAGCACCCACTGACCCCCGTGTCTCCACAGAGGAGAGCACCCACTGACCCCCGTGTCTCCACAGAGGAGAGCACCCACTGACCCCCGTGTCTCCACAGAGGAGAGCACCCACTGACCCCCGTGTCTCCACAGAGGAGAGCACCCACTGACCCCCGTGTCTCCACAGAGGAGAGCACCCACTGACCCCCGGTCACTCCACAGAGGAGAGCACCCACTGACCCCCGTGTCTCCACAGAGGAGAAGCACCCACTGACCCCCGTGTCTCCACAGAGGAGAGCACCCACTGACCCCCGTGTCTCCACAGAGAGAGAGCACCCACTGACCCCCGTGTCTCCACAGAGGAGAGCACCCACTGACCCCCGTGTCTCCACAGAGGAGAGCACCCACTGACCCCCGTGTCTCCACAAGGAGCACCCACTGACCCCGTGTCTCCACAGAGGAGAGCACCCACTGACCCCCGTGTCTCCACAAGGAGAGCACCCACTGACCCCCGATGTCTCCACAGAGGAGAGCACCCACTGACCCCCGTGTCCTCCACAGAGGAAGCACCCACTGACCCCCGATGTCTCCACAGAGGAGAGCACCCACTGAACCCCCGTGTCTCCACAGAGGAGAGCACCCACTGACCCCCGTGTCTCCACAGAGGAGAGCACCCACTGACCCCCGTGTCTCCACAGAGGAGAGCACCCACTGACCCCCGGTCTCCACAGAGAAGCACCCACTGACCCCGTGTCTCCACAGAGGAGAGCACCCACTGACCCCCGTGTCTCCACAGAGGAGAGCACCCACTGACCCCCGTGTCTCCACAAGGAGAGCACCCACTGACCCCCGTGTCTCCACAGAGGAGAGCACCCACTGACCCCCGTGTCTCCACAGAGGAGAGCACCCACTGACCCCCGTGTCTCCACAGAGAGAGCACCCACTGACCCCCGTGTCTCCACAGAGGAGAGCACCCACTGACCCCCGTGTCTCCACAAGAGAAGACCCACTGACCCCCGTGTCTCCACAGAGGAGAGCACCCACTGACCCCCGTGTCTCCACAGAGGAGAGCACCCACTGACCCCCGTGTCTCCACAGAGGAGAGCCCCACTGACCCCCGTGTCTCCACAGAGGAGAGCACCCACTGACCCCCGTGTCTCTCACAGAGAGAGCACCCACTGACCCCCGTGTCTCCACAGAGGAGAGCACCCACTGACCCCGTGTCTCCACAAGAGGAGAGCACCCACTGACCCCCGTGTCTCCACAGAGGAGAGCACCCACTGACCCCCGTGTCTCCACAGAGGAGAGCACCCACTGACCCCCGTGTCTCCACAGAGGAGAGCACCCACTGACCCCCGTGTCTCCACAGAGGAGAGCCCACTGACCCCCGGTCTCCACAGGCACCCACTCCCGTGTCTCCACAGAGGAGAGCACCCACTGACCCCCTGTCTCCACAGAGAGAGCACCCACTGACCCCCGTGTCTCCACAGGGGAGAGCCCACTGCCCGGTCTCCACAGAGGAGACCCACTGACCCCCGTGTCTCCACAGAGGGAGCACCCACTGACCCCCGTGTCTCCACAGAGGAGAGCACCCACTGACCCCCGTGTCTCCACAGAGAGAGCACCCACTGACCCCGTGTCTCCACAGAGGAGAGCACCCACTGACCCCCGTGTCTCCACAGAGGAGAGCACCCACTGACCCCCGTGTCTCCACAGAGGAGCACCCACTGACCCCCGTGTCTCCACAGAGGAGAGCACCCCACTGACCCCCGTGTCTCCACAGAGGAGACCATGACCGTCTCCACAGAGACCCACTGACCCCCGTGTCTCCACAGAGGAGAGCACCCACTGACCCCGTGTCTCCACAGAGGAGAGCACCCACTGACCCCGTGTCTCCACAGAGAGAGCACCCACTGACCCCGTGTCTCCACAGAGGAGAGCACCCACTGATCCCCGTGTCTCCACAGAGAGCACCCACTGACCCCTGTCTCACAGAGAAGCACCCACTGACCCCCGTGTCTCCACAGAGGAGAGCACCCACTGCCCCCGTGTCTCCACAGAGGAGAGCACCCACTGACCCCCGTGTCTCCACAGAGGAGAGCACCCACTGACCCCCGTGTCTCCACAGAGGAGAGCACCCACTGACCCCCGTGTCTCCACAGAGGAGAGCACCCACTGACCCCCGTGTCTCCACAGAGGAGAGCACCCACTGACCCCCGTGTCTCCACAGAGGAGAGCACCCACTGACCCCGTGTCTCCACAGAGGAGAGCACCCACTGACCCCCGTGTCTCCACAGAGGAGAGCACCCACTGACCCCCGTGTCTCCACAGAGGAGAGCACCCACTGACCCCCGTGTCTCCACAGAGGAGAGCACCCACTGACTCCCGTGTCTCCCACTGAGAGAAGCACCCACTGACCCCCGTGTCTCCTGGAGCCCCTACCCGTCACGAGAGAGCACCCACTGACCCCCGTGTCTCCACAGATGGAGCACCCACATGACCCCCGTGCTCCAAAGGAAGCACCCACTGACCCCCGTGTCTCCACAGAGGAGAGCACCCACTGACCCCCGTGTCTCCACAGAGGAGAGCACCCACTGACCCCGTGTCTCCACAGAGGAGAGCACCCACTGACCCCCGTGTCTCCACAGAGGAGAGCACCCACTGACCCCCTGTCTCCACAGAGGAGAGCACCCACTGACCCCCGTGTCTCCACAGAGGAGAGCACCCACTGACCCCCGTGTCTCCACAGAGGAGAGAGCACCCACTGACCCCCGTGTCTCCACAGAGGAGACACCCACTGACCCCCGTGTCTCCACAGAGGAGAGCACCCACTGACACCCCGTGTCTCCACAGAGGAGAGCACCCACTGACCCCCGTGTCTCCACAGAGGAGAGCACCCACTGACCCCCGTGTCTCCACAGAGGAGAGCACCCACTGACCCCCGTGTCTCCACAGAGGAGAGCACCCACTGACCCCCGTGTCTCCACAGAGGAGAGCACCCACTGACCCCCGTGTCTCCACAGAGGAAGCACCCACTGACCCCCGTGTCTCCACAGAGAGAACGCACCCCACTGAACCCCTGCCCTGTCTCCACAGAGAGAGCACCCACTGACCCCGTGTCTCCACAGAGGAGAGCACCCACTGACCCCCGTGTCTCCACAGAGGAGAGCACCCACTGACCCCCGTGTCTCCACAGAGGAGAGCACCCACTGACCCCCTGTGTCTCCACAGAGGAGAGCACCCACTGACCCCGTGTCTCCACAGAGGAGAGCACCCACTGACCCCGTGTCTCCACAGAGGAGAGCACCCACTGACCCCCGTGTCTCCACAGAGGAGAAGCACCCACTGACCCCCGTGTCTCCACAGAGGAGAGCACCCACTGAACCCCGTGTCTCCACAGAGGAGAGCACCCACTGACCCCCGTGTCTCCACAGAGGAGAGCACCCACTGACCCCCGTGTCTCCACAGAGGAGAGCACCCACTGACCCCCGTGTCTCCACAGAGGAGCACCCACTGACCCCCGTGTCTCCACAGAGAGAGCACCCACTGACCCCCGTGTCTCACAGCAGGAGAGCACCCACTGACCCCCGTGTCTCCACAGAGGAGAGCACCCACTGACCCCGTGTCTCCACAGAGGAGAGCACCCACTGACCCCCGTGTCTCCACAGAGGAGAGCACCCACTGACCCCTGTCTCCACAGAGGAGAGCACCCACTGACCCCCGTGTTCTCCACAGAGGAGAGCACCCACTGACCCCCGTGTCTCCACAGAGGAGAGCACCCACTGACCCCCGTGTCTCCACAGAGGAGACACCCACTGACCCCCGTGTCTCCACAGAGAGAGCACCCACTGACCCCCGTGTCTCCACAGAGGAGAGCACCCACTGACCCCCGTGTCTCCACAGTAGGAGAGCACCCACTGACCCCGTGTTCCCACTCCACTGACGGTTCCAGAGAGAGCACCCACTGACCCCCGTGTCTCCACAGAGGAGAGCACCCACTGACCCCGTGTCTCCACAGAGGAGAGCACCCACTGACCCCCGTGTCTCCACAGAGGAGAGCACCCACTGACCCCCGTGTCTCCACAGAGGAGAGCACCCACTGACCCCCGTGTCTCCACAGAGGAGAGCACCCACTGACCCCCGTGTCTCCACAGAGGAGAGCACCCCCACTGACCCCGTGTCTCCACAAGAGAGCACCCACTGACCCCCTGTCTCCACAGAGGAGAGCACCCACTGACCCCCGTGTCTCCACAGAGGAGAGCACTGCCCCACTGACCCCCTCGTGTCTCCACAGAGGAGAGCACCCACTGACCCCCGTGTCTCCACAGAGGAGAGCACCCACTGACCCCCGTGTCTCCACAGAGGAGAGCACCCACTGACCCCCGTGTCTCCACAGAGGAGAGCACCCACTGACCCCGTGTCTCCACAGAGGAGAGCACCCACTGACCCCCGTGTCTCCACAAGAGGAGAGCACCCACTGACCCCCGTGTCTCCACAGAGAGAGCACCCACTGACCCCCGTGTCTCCACAGAGGAGAGCACCCACTGACCCCCGTGTCTCCACAGAGGAGAGCACCCACTGACCCCCGTGTCTCCACAGAGGAGAGCACCCACTGACCCCCGTGTCTCCACAGGAGACATGACCCCACTGAGACCCCGACCCGTGTCTCCACAGAGGAGAGCACCCACTGACCCCCGTGTCTCCACAGAGGAGAGCACCCACTGACCCCCGTGTCTCCACAGAGGAGAGCACCCACTGACCCCCGTGTCTCCACAGAGGAGAGCACCCACTGACCCCCGTGTCTCCACAGAGGAGAGCACCCACTGACCCCCGTGTCTCCACAAGGAGAGCACCCACTGACCCCCGTGTCTCCACAGAGGAGAGCACCCACTGACCCCGTGTCTCCACAGAGGAGAGCACCCACTGACCCCCGTGTCTCCACAGAGGAGAGCACCCACTGACCCCCGTGTCTCCACAGAGGAGAGCACCCACTGACCCCCTGTCTCCACAGAGGAGAGCACCCACTGACCCCGTGTCTCCACAGAGGAGAGCACCCACTGACCCCCGTGTCTCCACAGAGGAGAGCACCCACTGACCCCCGTGTCTCCACAGAGGAGAGCACCCACTGACCCCCGTGTCTCCACAGAGAGCACCCACTGACCCCCGTGTCTCCACAGAGGAGAGCACCCACTGACCCCGTGTCTCCACAGAGGAGAGCACCCACTGACCCCCGTGTCTCCACAGAGGAGAGCACCCACTGACCCCGTGTCTCCACAGAGGAGAGCACCCACTGACCCCGTGTCTCCACAGAGGAGAGCACCCACTGACCCCCGTGTCTCCACAGAGGAGAGCACCCACTGACCCCCGTGTCTCCACAGAGGAGAGCACCCACTGACCCCCGTGTCTCCACAGAGGAAGCACCCCACTGACCCCCGTGTCTCCACAGAGGAGAGCACCCACTGACCCCCGTGTCTCCACAGAGGAGAGCACCCACTGACCCCGTGTCTCCACAGAGGAGAGCACCCACTGACCCCCGTGTCTCCACAGAGGAGAGCACCCACTGACCCCGTGTCTCCACAGAGGAGAGCACCCACTGACCCCCGTGTCTCCACAGAGGAGAGCACCCACTGACCCCCGTGTCTCCACAGAGGAGAGCACCCACTGACCCCGTGTCTCCACAGAGGAGAGCACCCACTGACCCCTGTCTCCACAGAGGAGAGCACCCACTGACCCCGTGTCTCCACAGAGGAGAGCACCCACTGACCCCCGTGTCTCCACAGAGGAGAGCACCCACTGACCCCCGTGTCTCCACAGAGGAGAGCACCCACTGACCCCCGTGTCTCCACAGAGGAGAGCACCCACTGACCCCCGTGTCTCCACAGAGGAGAGCACCCACTGACCCCCGTATCTCCACAGAGGAGTGCACCCACTGACCCCCGTGTCTCCACAGAGGAGAGCACCCACTGACCCCCGTGTCTACATAGAGGAGAGCACCCACTGACCCCCGTGTCTCCACAGAGGAGAGCACCCACTGACCCCCGTGTCTCCACAGAGGAGAGCACCCACTGACCCCCGTGTCTCCACAGAGGAGAGCACCCACTGACCCCCGTGTCTCCACAGAGGAGAGCCCCA
Source organism: Allobates femoralis (assembly GCA_033576535.1). Taxonomy (NCBI): domain Eukaryota; kingdom Metazoa; phylum Chordata; class Amphibia; order Anura; family Aromobatidae; genus Allobates; species Allobates femoralis. The sequence continues at coordinate 16,710,884 of JARQOC010000013.1, forward strand.
CTGACCCCCGTGTCTCCACAGAGGAGAGCACCCACTGACCCCCGTGTCTCCACAGAGGAGAGCACCCACTGACCCCTGTGTCTCCACAGAGAGCACCCACTGACCCCCGTGTCTCCACAGAGGAGAGCACCCACTGACCCCCGTGTCTCCACAGAGGAGAGCACCCACTGACCCCCGTGTCTCCACAAAGGATAGCACCCACTGACCCCCGTGTCTCCACAGAGGAGAGCACCACTGGCCCCCGTGTATCCACAGAGGAGAGCACCCACTGACCCCCGTGTCTCCACAGAGGAGAGCACCCACTGACCCCCGTGTCTCCACAGAGGAGAGCACCCACTGACCCCCGTGTCTCCACAGAGGAGAGCACCCACTGACCCCCGTGTCTCCACAGAGGAGAACCCCACTGACCCCCGTGTCTCTACAGAGGAGAGCACCCACTGACCCCCGTGTCTCCACAGAGAGCACCCACTGACCCCCGTGTCTCCACAGAGGAGAGCACCCACTGACCCCCGTGTCTCCATAGAGAAGCACCCACTGACCCCGTGTCTCCACAGAGGAGAGCACCCACTGACCCCCGTGTCTCTACGGAAGAGAGCACCCACTGACCCCCGTGTCTCCACAGAGGAGAGCACCCACTGACCCCCGTGTCTCCATAGAGAGCACCCACTGACCCCCGTGTCTCCACAGAGGAGAGCACCCACTGACCCCCGTGTCTCCACAGAGGAGAGCACCCACTGACCCCCGTGTCTCCACAGAGAGCACCCACTCACTCCAGTGTCTTCACATCTGCTGTACTCATAGTTGACTTCTTTAGGGATTGTGGCCTTATTATATAAAAATGTATTAATTAATTTCAGAACTACCATTGTATTATCTGCAGTGTAAGGTTTGTAGACCATAACGTGTTGGATTAAGCGATTTTAACGACATATAGAAACATTTCCCGTGGTGAAAACTCCTGTAAAGACCGTGCAATGTCGAGAACAGCCGCGTTTAGGTTCCCCATATATTCATGACATTCACGCCCATCCTGAGCGCAGAGTTTTTGTTACATTCTCCAGGAACAATCCTGGCTTGGCAGAACAGGATCACCCACACAGTGTGACGGAGAGCCAAACATGGAAAATCTGTCACATCCACTCAGGATCACTGCAAGATCCCTGTATAATAATCATGGAGAATATGGGAATATGACCGGGATTCATTTGGTGGAAGAGACGGGTGGGGACATATTCATAATGACTTTAAAAAATACTATATAAAGTTACAACCAAACTTATTCCCCCCATCAACTGTTTGCAATAAACCAATGAAACTAGAACACAAATAGTTGAACAAGTTATCACAAAATCCCACTTTTACTAATCCCTGTGGTATCAGGATTTTTCACCACTTTATGATAAGAATCCCTCTGGCTGTTGTGACCTGTTTAAGATATTATGCAGATATCACTTTCTGGAAATCTTGAATGAAGAGCCACTTCACTGTAGGCATCAAGAACCCACTGCCATACTTCACTGTACAAATCACAGAGAACCCACCATGCTTCACTATAGACCTCACCGAGCCCCATCTTGTGACATATCACCAAGCCCCCACCATGCTTCACTGTAGACATCACTGAGCCCCCACCGTGCTTCGCTGTAGACATTATCGAGCTCTTGCTGTGCTTCACTACAGACATCACTGAGCCCCCACCGTGCTTCACTGCAGAGATCACTGAGCTCCTGCCGTGCTTCAATGAAGGCATCATTGAGCTTTTGCCGTGCTTCACTGTAGACATAACTGAGCTCCCGCTATGCTTCAGTGAAAGGGATCATCAAGCCCCCGCCATGCTTCTCTGTAGACATCACCAAGCCTCTGCTGTGCTTCACTGTAGACATCATTGAGTCCCCGCTGTGCTTCACTATAGACATCACTGAGCCCCGCCATACTTCATTGTAGACATCACCGAACCCCCGTCATGCATCACTGAAGACATCATCGAGCTCTAGTCGTGCTTCACTATAGACATCACTGAGCCCCCACCATGCTTCACTGTAGACATTACTGAGCCCCCACCATACTTCACTATAGACATCACCGAGCTCACACCATACTTCACTGTAGACATTAACGAGCTCTTGCCATGCTTCAACATAGAAATCACCCAGCCATCTCGATGCTTTAATATAGACATCACAGAGACCTCGCCGTGCTTCACCATAGACATCACTGTGCCTCCACCATGCTTCACTGTAGACATCACTGTATCCCCGCCGTGTTTCACGATAGACATCACTGAGCCTTTGCTGTGCTTCATTGTAGACATCACCAAGCCCCTGCTTAGCTTCACTGTAGACATCACTGAGCCCCTGCAATGCTTTAATGTAGACATCTCCAAGAGCACGCCATATTTCATGATAGACATCACTTACACTCCTTAATGTTTCACTGTAGACCTAAATAAGTCACTGCTATGTTTCCATGTAAACATCACCGAGCCTTAACTGTGCTACACTGTAGACTGCACTGAGCACCTGCCATGGTTCACTGTAGACATCACTGAACCCCGAACGTGCTTCACTGTAGGCATCACTAAGCTCCCTCAACGTAGACATCACTGAGCTTCTGCTATTCTTCACTCTAGGCATCACACAACTCCTGCGGTGCCTCACTCTTTGCATCACCAAGCTTCTGTCATGAATTTCTGTCGGCAACATTGAGCCACCACCATGCTTCACCATAGGCAGAGTGTTCTTTTCAGCTTATACATCATTCTTCCTTCTCCAGACATATGGGTAATTCTTAGGCTTGTGGTTTTGTTTCTTTACATCATAGAACAGAATCCGAGAACTTTCGTGACTTATTTTTATGATTTTGAACACATTGGAGCTGACTTTTCTTGAGCTTTTGGATCACTAGAGATGACGTCTTGAAAGTCAGCTATTATTCACCCTACCATTGCTCCTGCAATCACATTTTTGGCAGTCATTCAAGTGTTTTGACCACTTGCCTCCTCAGAAATCTGGTGGCAATTTGTGACAGCTTCCTTTCTCTGCACCCTCCAGGTAGTGCACCCGGTGTTCTGCTATCTTTGAACTTGTGCACTCTGCTTCCAGCTCTTAGAACAGTTAATGTCTGCATCTTTTTGTATCTTTTGACATGTTTGTGAAATGCAATTATCTCACAACCTTTTGGATCACTGTCTTAACAAGCCAAGAATATTAATGACCTGGAGGTCACTCCCCATGAAAAATGGGCTAATATTAGGTATAAGTGAGCATGCACATTTGCTCGGTACTTATAAAAAGCAGGTTGGGTGCAACTCGAGTACCCAAGTATAATGGAGGTCATTGGAAAATGTGGAGCGCAAAGGGCTTAAATACCCAGCAGATGGACAGGGGTTAAGTTCACGGTTGTAGTGCCCAGTGCTGTGACCCTGGCTAACATTGAAAAGGGGGAGGAAACATGGAGAAATAAAAGCAAGAAGAAAATAATAATGAAGTTTGGGATTTCCAGCCAGTAAGTGGCTGGCACTGCCGATAATCCCCGGGAGATAGATGTTGTGGCAGTGAAGATGTTAAAACCCTTCCTAACTAGGGCTAGCTCCCAGGGGATGATGAGAGTAGTGATGGAAATGATGAGGTGTAGAGGGAAAGAAGGCCCACATAGGAAGTCTCTTTGATTTACTTTTTACTGCAGATGATCAAGCGGATCCAGGGTATACAAACACCACCAGGTTTGTGGTCTGGCCAGTCTGGGAAGAACTGCAGTCCGCCCTCCTGGGTGAGTAGAGTGGCCGACCTGCTGACTAGTCCTTCCTGTAAGTTTCTTTGTGCCTTTGAACTACCCTTTACTCCCTGTTGTGGTTGTAGGTTACCTGCAGCCACGCAACTAGTGCGGATACAGTGGGTATCCATGCTCCCTTCGGTGCAGTTTCCTGATCCTATGGTACTATGACCGCCCCGGAAACTTCTACTTCTGTGGCTAGTGAGCATTAAAACCCACTAGCCTCCAGTTTCTGTCACTAAACCTTGGAAGGGTGCGGAACCCTGTTCTTCAGCTGGTCCCTCAGGGCAGCCTCCCGGCTTGTTCCTGCTTGAACCTCTTCCGTTGCCTTTTTCAGCCTTACTACCCTAACCTTTCACTCCACCAACCAGAAACTGAGACATGTGCCCAAATAAGGTCTTTTCAGTGCTCAGCCTCCTGATTGAAGTTCAGGTTGTGTGGAATGCTTCAGACTTTCAGCAGAGGGAGCTTCAATTCTTCGTAGACATGGCATTACAAACAATGTTAGCAAATACCATCTATGGCAGCCAGGCACCACAGAAAATCTATGGGAAGAATGCCTGACTTCCATTACACTTGGTAAACAAGTCATGCACGTCTAAGTGCCCAACCTGGTCGTTTTGAGTACCAAGTACTCGAGCATTGTAGCGCTCGCTCATCACTACTAATCACCATTATACTGTCAATATCATGTTAACTATCCTTTCGCTTCCAGAGTGCCTTGTCCCCCAGACTCCGGAATGACATCTCTTTCCATTGCTCTCATTGATTGTCAATCTGGGTGTTGGGAAACCTAGGTGCAAACCAGTGGTGGACCTTGACCCCCGGAGGCCCTGGTGCAGCCATGGTGAAGTGAGGAGCGGGGGGGGGGGGTTTCGGTGGCAGTTGGCGCAGTCCGGGGGGGTCCTGGTGGCCATCGGCGAGGTCCGGGGGGGGAGGTAGGTGCTGAGCCACGGCGGGTGCGCTCCTGGGATCCGGAGGGGCAGAGGAGAGGTGGGACGGGATCAGGCAAGGGAGGCAGGAAGCTTTCTGCTTCCCTTGCCTGACCCTCCTCTCCTCTGACAACGGCTTACGGGGGTTGGCTGGGGGCCCCCCTGCAGGCTTGAAGGGACCCCCTAGCCAGTTGGGGCCCTGGTGCAGCTGAACCAGCTGCACCACGGTAGTTCCGCTCCTGGTGCAAACTTCTAAGGAAGCAGAAAGAGCAATCATATTTTTGTAACTGCCCCCAATCTAGGGAAGAGCCCTCTGAGATGAGACTTTTTCTGCATGTGACATAGTTAATTGCCACATCACCATCATTGGGGGCCACACCATCAGTACATAAAAGCCTGTGAGTTACAGGAACGTTCCCAGACCGGGTTCCGCGGCCTCAACAAATAAACATCTACCCAAGTCGTGTTTTTCAGTTTAATGGCAGAGAAGTTCTTCCAGCGCTGGATCTAAGACGCGGCTGTTTGACTTGGCCGGCCACTTGGTCAGACCACAGTCCTGTCCATGGAATGGAGGAGAGAGGCGGGCTGTGTTAACTTTGAGGTGGCCAGGGAGGGTCCTGCCAACAGACGCCATGTGCTCACTCATGCACTTTGCTCCACGTAGGAAAATACATCTCCTCAGCAAACGCTGAACTTCAGTCCGTCGTTACACAAGGCCCTTTGTCTGCAGAGGAAACTTCTCTCCAAGTCACAAGATCAGGTGGAAATGAGCGGTCTGCAAGATCTGCCGCCAACACAAGACTCCGTGATACTGTGAAAGAGTGCAGGTGCACCGAAAGAAAATATACATAGAACATAGGGGAAAAATGAACCAATACAGGGGCGGGATATGTGGCCCCAGGATGATGTCATAGGGGCCCGCCGTCCTCCATTGGGATCAGTGACTCCAGTCTGTTACTAACTTGATTCTGCTCATTATAATTATTATTGGTTTATATTAATTTACATCACTTTATATTGAGCAGAATTATAGTAAGTCTGTAGACTTGTTCCAACTGTTAATACAAGATATGATAGGGACAGTGGCGTAACTTGAGGCTCATGGGCCCCAATGCGAAAGCTCCAACAGGCCCCCAATTATTGCAAATCTCTAAGGCACTTTTGGGGCCCCCTAGGCTCCAGGGCCCGGGTGTGATTGCAACCCCTGCACCTATTGTAGTTACACCCCTGGATAGGGACTACTGTAACCTTTATTCTTATTAATATCAGCCAATCAACATCATATAATTTGCTACTTTAAAAAAGTTTATGAAAAAACCCAGTAAATCATCCCACTCCTGTTATTCAGCCTATAGACCTTGATCAACAGCTCGTCACGCACTATGACCCCCCCACAAAGTAGGATGTCCCTACACAGCCCACTACACAGTGTGATGTCCCCACCCTGCCCATCAAGCAATTTTCCCCAATAGCCCACTTATGGTATAATGTAGCCACAAAGCTCCTCAAACACTATGATGTCCCCTAACACAGTATGATGTCCTCATACATCCCCCCATGCTCTATGAGGTCTACACATAACCCCTTATGCAATATGATGTCCCCACACAGCCCCCTACGCTGTAAGATGTCCCCACACAACCCCCCACATTGTATAATGTCCCCACAAAGCCCACCACGTTGTATTATGTCCCCACACAGCCCCCACACTGTAAGATGTCCCCACATAGTCCCCCACACTGTAAGAAGTCCCCAGACCACCCTCCACACTGTATGATGTCCACACACTGCACCCATGCTGTAAGATGTCCCCACACAGCCCCCAATGCAGTATGATGTCCCTACACAGCCCCCATGCTGTATGATGTCCCCACACAGCCCCCCACATTGTATGATGTTCCCAAACAACCCCTACACTGTAACATATCCACACACAGCCACGTAAGCAATATGATGTCCTCTTACAGCCCCCCATGCTGTATGATGTCCCCTCACTGCCTCCCAGGCTTTATGATGTTCCCACATAGACCCCACACTGTATGATGTACCCACACAGCCTCCCACACTGTAAAATGTCCCCACACAGCCCCCCACACTGTAAGATGTCCCCACACAGCCCCCACGTTGTATGATGTCCCCCCACAGCCTCCCACACTGTAAGAAGTCCCTACACAGCCCCCTATGCAATGATGTCCCCACACAGTCCCTATGCTGTATGATGTCCCTACACAGCCCCTATGCTGTATGATGTCCCCACATTGTATGATGTCCCCACACAATCCCCTATCAATATGATATCCCAACACAGCCTCTAACACTGTATGATGTCCCTACACTGCCCCCCACCCTGTATGATATACCCAAACAGCCCCATACACAGTATGATGTCCCCACATTATCCCCCACCCTGTAAGATGTCCCCACACAGCCTCCACAAAGTATGATATCCTTATACATTCACCCACGCTGAAAGATGTAACAGGTGCCACAGGGCTCAAAATCTGATGAGGTGCTTAATTTCGTATCACCACCCTCGTGGTGTAATGCATGGCAGGAGTGATTGCCCAACAATCACTAACTTCATACGGACAAACCAAATGTACAGACATGTCAGCTTAGCCCGACTGTAACAACATTAGTATTTTCCTCAAATGACAATAGGAACTGGTACAAGGAACAAGAAAATTAACGATCCATAAGTTAGGAGAGTGCAAAATACATGCCTTCCCCTGGCACAAATGCAATTAAACTGGGTAGACAGTTGTGTTTTGGTGTTAAAGTAGCCATTTTTTTAGCTATGTGGAGAGCTACTTCTTGGAAGACTTTGTAGGATGCATGCTGCGCTGTTTGAATAAAATTATCCCTGAACTGTAAACCCCCTATAACATACCAAGTGTGGCCCATGGGCTACATGTTGCCCCATGATGCTAGTTACTAATGACAAGTTGTGAGGAAGGGTAGTCAAGTGTTCTGGTATCAGGTACCTGGACAGCACATCCAGAATTAAAGGGTTAAATAGAGGCGTAGTCAAGTCATGATCTGGAGTCAAAAGAATATATGGAGGATAGAGGATAAGAGTAAAGGGGTGGTCAAAACAAGGTCCAATGTACGGCAACAATAGATCAATTAAAGAGAGCACAAGAATACTGGCCAACAAGAACCACTGAACTGAATGCTACGACTGGCAGAGTTCTGGGAGAAGCTGCTCATCTAAGCAACTGAGCAATCATCGGGAACAGTGACCTCCTGAAACCCAGCACTTCCCAGAATCCGATTGGTTGATTCAGCTGTCACTCAATACACTGACAGCTCAACACGCTCTGATTCCATAGTTACAACAAACAGTCATTCATTGCATCATAGATGAACTAAGGGGAACTATGGCGAGCAAATGTGCTAAGCAAATAAATGGTCAAAACTAAGTTCAAGGTAAGGCAACAATAGATCAATCAAGCAGAGCACCGGAATATCGGCCAACAAAACCACTGAACATAATGCTGCAACTGGTCAAGTTCTGGAAGAAAAACTGCTCAGCTAAGTAACTGAACAATTACCAGAAAAAGGGAACACCTGAACAACCAGCACCTCCCAGAATCTTATTGGCTGACTGAGCTGTCCCTCAACAGACCGACAGTGCAACAAGCCCTGATACAATAGTTACAACAGCAATCACTCATTGCCTCCTAGATGAACTGAGCTGAGGGATTGTGACATGTCCTTTGGTTTTCTCTGTCTGACCCGTGGACCAGGACAGCAAAGGGGCTGGAAATCTTGACGTCTTGCACTACACAGCCGACCCTCGCTCAGTGACTATTTGCAGACAGAATGATAAGACAGAGAGCTGTCAGTTTCTTCTTCCATGTGCATCTCAAAGCAAAAAAGAGGTGATGACATCAGTACGACGTGTCCACTGTCTGGAACCTCAGTATACAGCGCAGTCTAGAGCAGCAGGGACATGGGGTTAGGTGAGTAGGTTCATTTTTTGTTATTTTAAATGAGAAAACAAAAGAATTCTGGAGTAAAAACTTTGAAAGGTCACAACATTTAAGCACAGTATAAGATTACACATACATTTTGCAATTTTTGGTGTTTGCCAGTTCCTGCCAGGTCCGATAACATGGGCACAGCAGGGGCAGGATGGGGCGTGGTGGGGGCAGGATGCCCCGGCCAATCTAATGCATGATATCACCCCAGTATCTTTTCTTGCTGGACTAAGGAGCGATTAACAATGCCAGCCTTGATGACTCGGGCCCTTAGTCTCTAGGGGATCCTGCAGGTTAGGGGACGCACCCTGCCCCAGGCTCAGGCTCCTATGTGTAAGGTGCACTTTATGATGATTGACCTTGTGGATCATTTTCCTATATTTTTGCAGGATGGATGTGAGTAACTGAGATCTGAGCCTGAACTGCTGACTGCAGCTGGGCACACAGCTCTTACTCTGAAATGTGCTGATTTCCTCTATTTCTCAGTCATCTGTCTTATTTGCTTATTTAAGCCTATAACCCGGAACACTGACAACTGAAGAGTCTTGTGTAAGACCCATGTGTGGGTAGTGACGCCTTGTTTTGCCCCCTGAACACTTAAACTTATGTTATATCATATTTGTGAACAGAATAATCATATCTCCTAACTTTGGAAGAACAGAAAGAGGGACACATTTTGAGCACACGCCAAGCCACATGTTCTACCCTGTCAAATGGGCAGTGGCAGTGAGGGATATTCAGCAGATGCCCGATACTGAAGAATAGTAAAGTCCTGACTTCTAGTCCAGGTGGTGGATGGTGGATTTCTGCTCAGGTCCTCGGTGCAGCACGTGTTTGTCTTCATATAAACACTTCTCCTGTATATATCACCATGTACAGTTTTATTGCATAGGCCGGCTTCACACCACGGTGTGATCAGGTCCGGGGCTGTCCAATGTGAATCGGTGTCCTGTTCCCGGATCTGATCTTTTTGTCGGACCGGGGCGATCTGGCGCCATAGATCCCTATGTTAGGGAGTGCTGGATCGCCTCGGATCCGGGAGGATCCGACTTGGGCAAATTTTCAGCCTGGACACAAAAACGTTGTAAGCAACGTTTTTGTGTCTGGGAGGAAAATCCGAATTCACCTGGATCCTCCCGGACAGATGGAAACCGGATGGCACATAGCTGCCATCCAGTTCCATCCGGCCCCATTGGGCTGCATAATGTCAAAATCGGGTCCAGGGCTGTCAGGTTTACACCGGACAGCCCCGGACCTGATCATACCACGGTGTGAAGCCGGCCATAGTCATCATTTGCGTGGTTACAGGAGCAGTGGAAACAACTGAGGAGTCTTGTGCAGGACACGTGTGTGGGCCTAATGCCTTGTGCCCCCCGAACACATGAATTTATGTTATATCATATTTGTAAACAAAATAATCTTATCTCCTAACTGGAAGAACAGAAAGAAGGACACATTTTGAGCACTCACCAAGCCACATGTTCTACCCTGTCAAAGGGGCAGTGGCAGTGAGAGACATTCAGCAGATGCCCGATACTGAAGATTGGTAAAGTCCTGACTTTGGCCTTCTGGTCCAGGTAGTGGATTTCTGCTCAGGCCCCAGTGCCGCATATGATATCTTCATATAAACACTTCTCCTGTATATATCACCACGTACAGTTTTATTGCATAGTCATCATTCGCGTGGTTACAGAAGCAGGGGAGACAACTGAGAAGACTTCTGCAGGACCCGTTTGTGGTCCAATGCCTTGTTCTGGCCATAAACACATCAGCTTATGTAATATTATATTTGTAAACAGAATACCGTAATCTTATCTCCTAACTGTGGAAAAACAGAAAGAGGGACACATTTTGAGCACTCACCAAGCCACATGTTCTACCCTGTCAAAGGGGCAGTAGCAGTGAGGGACATTCAGCAGACTCTCGATACTGAAGAATAGTAAAGTCCTGACTTTGGCCTTGGTGGTGGTCCCAGAGTATGGGGGAAGCACGGGAGATATCTTGTATGAAATCTTCTCCTGTTTATATCACCATGTACAGCTTAGTCATCATTCGCGTGGTTACAGGAGCAGTGGAGACAACTGAAGAATCTTGTGCAGGACCCGTGTGTGGGCCTCATGCCTTGTTTTGCCATCCCAACACATCAACTTACATTATATCATATTTGTGAACAGCATAATCAAATCTCCTAACTTCAGAACGAGGGACACATTTTGAGCACTCACCAAGCCACATGTTCTACCCTGTCAAAGGGGCAGTGGCAGTGAGGGACATTCAGCAGATGCCCGATACTGAAGAATAGTAAAGTCCTGACTTTGGCCTTCTGGTCTAGGTGGTCCCAGAGTATAGGGGAAGCACGGGAGATATCTTGTATGAAATCTTCTCCTGTTTATATTACCATGTACAGCTTAGTCATCATTCGCGTGGTTACAGGAGCAGTGGAGACAACTGAAGAATCTTGTGCAGGACCCGTGTGTGGGCCTCATGCCTTGTTTTGCCATCCCAACACATCAACTTACATTATATCATATTTGTGAACAGCATAATCAAATCTCCTAACTTCAGAACGAGGGACACATTTTGAGCACTCACCAAGCCACATGTTCTACCCTGTCATAGTGGCAGTGGCAGTGAGGGACATTCAGCAGATGCCCGATACTGAAGAATAGTAAAGTCCAGGCTTTGGCCTTCTGGTCCAGGTGGTGGATTTCTGCTCAGAGCAGCACATGGTGTGCTCATATAAACACGTCTCCTGTATATATTACCATGTACAGTTTTATTGCATAGTCATCATTCGCGTGGTTACAGGAGCAGTAGAGAATGGAGACCCGGCCAACTGTACTGTGGAGAAGAATGTGCAACAGACGACCACAATCCTCCCGGGGACTGTGGGAAAAATTCCTGAAATGATGGCAACAAATACAGGAGCTTCAGTATCTCCAGATACCATGGCTGGATGTCTGTAATGTGCAGGCGGCTGTGATGTTGTAGGTTGTAGGTTGAGTGTCAAGCCTTCACTCTTGGGAGGCAATCTGACGTGTTGGGGTAACGAGTTCCAGAGTACGGGGGAAGCACGGGAGAAATCTAGTGTGGCGCCCCTGCGACCAGGTGGCCACAGAAGGGAACTGCAGCCAGGCAGGTAGGACAAGTAAACACTACACCCTCACAGCCCACATCCCCACGCATAGGAGGGGTCACATCCAGCTCTGAGGTCGGACACTATATGAGACCAGAAGGAGTGGTGGATGAGGAGTGGGTTGGGCACACCAGAAGGTCAGGTGACTGACAGTATATAAAGAGGGGGAGGAGTGAAGGAAGTTAGTAGGCTGAAGTAGCTGAGATGCAAAGAACAGCAAAGACCAAGAGCAGCAGAGTGAGCTGAAATAGAAAGGCTACAGAACAGCAGGAGGTTGAGCTGAGGCTGAGCAGGAGAGAGCCATACGTCCTGGCAGAGCCTAAGCTGAGGAGCGCAGACCCGTACTGAGCCAATGCGAGCCAGATGGGGGGGAAAGGCCCATCCAAGATGCTGAAACCACCAGGAGTGTGAGAGAGCCGAGAGGGACGGTGTCACCCGGGGCCCTAGGATTACAGCTCAAGCAACCGACTGCAGGCGGAGTAGCCCTCATATATACTGGAAGGAACACAGAGGAAGGAGCCTGGTAGTTTAATGCTGTGGACTACTGCAGGCTGGGCTAGAGCAGAGTGTCGGCTCTGAAGGGGACCGACGATTTACCCGGTATCCCCAGATTCACCGACGGGGAGCTTTAGTTTCAAGCTGAAGTTCCTAACCCTAAAGGACAGGCAGCTAAGTGACGTATAGGACTCACAGAAGCCCGAGTCACCGCTATACTGTTCAGCGTCCGCAACCACCCGTGTAAGACGGAGAGAGAGAGTAATAGCCCGGAAAGGCACACTAAGAGACTGTGTGAGGGGTCACAAGGAGAGAGGAGCCTGGCTGCAGACAGAGAAGGGAACCCGGAAAGGGAGAATGCAACTGAATGTTAAGAACTGTGTACCAACTGCAACTGACTGTAAACTGTTTGCAAGAGAGAACGAAGTAAAGCTTTGGAAACCCTGCATTGTCTCCTGCCTGCTTCCATCTGCAGACCCTTTCTTCCATACAGGCTTGCATCAGCACGATCTCAACCTGCAGAGCTACAGCCTGTCAGCACCAGCACAGGAGGAGAGATCCCTGCGGCTGCAAAGTAAGTGTGCTTCAACAGCCTCACACACAACAGACTTTAACTCCTTACTGCCCCGGGGGATACAGTTCTCCCACTAGAACTATACCATCCCCGCTGCCATTCCATCACCCCCGGAGGTTCTGCAGCAGCGGCGGCCCCATCGCTGGCCGCACCAAGTGGGTGGCGTCACCCGTGACATATCCCTTGTACATATTCCCCTTTTATTGTGCCGAGCCTAGGGACACGGTCCGGACCAGGCCACCAGTGACATCCCCAGCAGCAGATCGGTCCGGTACCGAGTACCCCACGTCCCTTGGGGCTCCACAACCTGGCGTCACGAACAGGATCTACCCGGTCCAAAAGAATTGGACCTTGTGCGCCAAAAGAACTGTTTCTAGACTTTTCCCGCCAAAATCTGCCCTTAATGGCGGCCATAAGGGACTAGCGCCATGTGCAGAGGAGGCGTTCCCAAGACTCCCATCGTGGGCCGGTCCGGTCCAAGGCGCGAAAAGAAGGTCCCGCCCTGGCTCTCCTTAACTCCGGGAGAGCCAGCAGTCACTCTCAAGGAAGAGCCTCCGCCCCTAGACCCTCCTACCAAGAAGCTGGCGCGAACTGAGAGGGAAATCGTCATCAGGAGGGGGCGGAGCAGGCAATCGGAAAAGAAGGAATCGCCATTCAGAGACACGAGGACGGAAGCGGAGGACGCACCAAAGAGCGCTATACCTGGAAGACCACGAGTGATCCCGGAAGGCCCACAGAACGATTTAGTGGAGGAACCTGGCCGAGGAGAGACCCCGTGTGACCAAGGAGAGATGGCAGAAGGTGGTGAAGCGCGTCCCTCCATCCCAGACACCCGGAGGGGTGTATTGCGGCTGCTGCCCCCGAGGATGACACGGGTTCAGGAAGCTAATAGAACCCGGATCCAGATAGACATCGACCGCAGCCCGAACTATGAAGTCCAGCTGCAGCGACCCGGCCGGGTCGAGGAGCACGGACGTGCCGCGAGCGACGCTGAAGGCCAGACCGCGATACTCGTCGATGTGAGTACCCCGCCAGCTATAGTGAACCAGACATGGCGAGAAGTTGACCCACTCGGAGCTTTGCCAGAAGGATTTCTGAAGCTGCCGGAGCCCCTGATACCAGCGCCTGAGATGACCGAGGCAAGAGGAGAGCAACTCCGTTGCTGGTAGGAGCGAAACCAGAAGAAGAACAGATGAAGATGCTGTAAGTGTGAATGTACATTGTTCCTTATTGACCCCCATCCTTACCTGAGTGAATGCTAGCATTCCCCTGTCTGTCTTATATGTTGAACTGAACATTAATATCATAGACAATGACATGATAAGAACTCCCTTTGTATATAGTTGAGCACACTTGTGTGCTCCCCTTTGGTTTTAAGACCAGCTGCACGCGAGATTGTGCAAGTGACTGTTTTGAATCCAGAACTTTGAAGCTGCTTTTTGAGCATTTTTGCACTCTTAGAAAAAGATTTTATACTTTTATACAAAGTAATGTTTATAATGTCTTTTATAGAAGAGGGTAATGATGAGTATAAATACCCATGCACATGTTTATAGTTAATGCAACGTTCCAAGGATCGTGCCTCCCGGAAGGGAAGAAACCAAGAATTCATAATGTTTACTGTTATATATAATATAAAAATGTTTTCAGGGTAACCAATGTCGAGTCGCGCGCGGACGCGCTGTTTAACTCCGGGAGAATGTGGCGCCCCTGCGACCAGGTGGCCACAGAAGGGAACTGCAGCCAGGCAGGTAGGACAAGTAAACACTACACCCTCACAGCCCACATCCCCACGCATAGGAGGGGTCACATCCAGCTCTGAGGTCGGACACTATATGAGACCAGAAGGAGTGGTGGATGAGGAGTGGGTTGGGCACACCAGAAGGTCAGGTGACTGACAGTATATAAAGAGGGGGAGGAGTGAAGGAAGTTAGTAGGCTGAAGTAGCTGAGATGCAAAGAACAGCAAAGACCAAGAGCAGCAGAGTGAGCTGAAATAGAAAGGCTACAGAACAGCAGGAGGTTGAGCTGAGGCTGAGCAGGAGAGAGCCATACGTCCTGGCAGAGCCTAAGCTGAGGAGCGCAGACCCGTACTGAGCCAATGCGAGCCAGATGGGGGGGAAAGGCCCATCCAAGATGCTGAAACCACCAGGAGTGTGAGAGAGCCGAGAGGGACGGTGTCACCCGGGGCCCTAGGATTACAGCTCAAGCAACCGACTGCAGGCGGAGTAGCCCTCATATATACTGGAAGGAACACAGAGGAAGGAGCCTGGTAGTTTAATGCTGTGGACTACTGCAGGCTGGGCTAGAGCAGAGTGTCGGCTCTGAAGGGGACCGACGATTTACCCGGTATCCCAGATTCACCGACGGGGAGCTTTAGTTTCAAGCTGAAGTTCCTAACCCTAAAGGACAGGCAGCTAAGTGACGTATAGGACTCACAGAAGCCCGAGTCACCGCTATACTGTTCAGCGTCCGCAACCACCCGTGTAAGACGGAGAGAGAGAGTAATAGCCCGGAAAGGCACACTAAGAGACTGTGTGAGGGGTCACAAGGAGAGAGGAGCCTGGCTGCAGACAGAGAAGGGAACCCGGAAAGGGAGAATGCAACTGAATGTTAAGAACTGTGTACCAACTGCAACTGACTGTAAACTGTTTGCAAGAGAGAACGAAGTAAAGCTTTGGAAACCCTGCATTGTCTCCTGCCTGCTTCCATCTGCAGACCCTTTCTTCCATACAGGCTTGCATCAGCACGATCTCAACCTGCAGAGCTACAGCCTGTCAGCACCAGCACAGGAGGAGAGATCCCTGCGGCTGCAAAGTAAGTGTGCTTCAACAGCCTCACACACAACAGACTTTAACTCCTTACTGCCCCGGGGGATACAGTTCTCCCCACTAGAACTATACCATCCCCGCTGCCATTCCATCACCCCCGGAGGTTCTGCAGCAGCGGCGGCCCCATCGCTGGCCGCACCAAGTGGGTGGCGTCACCCGTGACATATCCCTTGTACATATTCCCCTTTTATTGTGCTGAGCCAGGGACACGGTCCGGACCAGGCCACCAGTGACATCCCCAGCAGTAGATCGGTCCGGTACCGAGTACCCCACGTCCCTTGGGGCTCCACACTAGGAGATGAGTAAAGAAGATCTTGTGAGGACCATTGATTATGTGCGCGAGAATGGAAGGCTGAAATGTACGTATCAGACACCATTCGTGCTACACAACTATAACAGGGGCCATTCCACACTAACTACAACTACATAATGACCACAGACCCATATCTGACAATATACAGAGACTAGACCTCATATCTACTACTAGGCAATGAATAAAAACCCATATACAAAACTGTGCAAATGTTTTAGGCAGATATACCTAAAAAAAGCTCCAAATTTAGAATACTTCAAAATATAGAAGTGTTAAGAGTATATTTTTATCAATAACAAAATGCAAAGTAAATGAGAAAGATAAATGTAACCAACCTCATCAGTATTCAGTGACCGCCTGTCTCCTCCACCCATCCTCAGTATTGAATGACCACCTGTCTCCTCCATCCTCAGTATTCACTGACCGCCTGTCTCCTCCATCCTCAGTATTCAGTGACCGCCCGTCTCCTCCATCCTCAGTATTCAGTGACTGCCCGTCTCCTTCATCCTCAGTATTCAGTGACCGCCCGTCTCCTCTGTCCTCAGTATTCAGTGATCACCCGTCTCCTCCATCCTCAGTATTCAGTGACTGCCCGTCTCCTTCATCCTCAGTATTCACTGACCAGCCATCACCTCCATCCTCAGTATTGGGTGACTGCCCGTCTCCTCCAACCTCAGTATTCAGTGATCATCTGTCTCCTCCATCTCCATCCTCAGTATTCGGTGACCACCCATCTTCTTCATTCTCAGTATTTGGTTACTGCCTGTCTCCTCCATCCTCAATATTTGGTAACCGCTCGTCTCCTTCATCCTCAGTATTCACTGACCACCTGTTGCCTCTATCCTCAGTATTAGGTGACTGCCCGTCTCCTCCATCCTCAGTATTCGGTAACCGCCCATCTCCTCTATCCTCAGTATTTGGTAATCTTCTGTCTCCTTCATCCTCAGTATTCACTGACCACCTGTTGCCTCCATCCTCAGTACTGGCTGACCACCCGTCTCCTTTATCCTCAGTATTCAGTGATCACCCGTCTCCTCCATCTCCATCCTCAGTATTCGGTGAACACCCATTTCCTATGTCTTCAGTATTCGGTGACCGCCCATCTCCTCAGTCCTTGGTATTTGGTGACTGCCTGTCTCCTCCAACCTCAGTATTCGGTGACTGCCCGTCTCCTCCGTCATCAGTGTTTGGTGACCGCCTGTCTCCTCCATCCTCAGTATTCGGTGACCGCTGTCTCCTCCAACCTCAGTATTCGGTGACCGCCCGTCTCCTCCGTCATCAGTGTTTGGTGACCGCCTGTCTCCTCCATCCTCAGTATTCGGTGACCGCTGTCTCCTCCAACCTCAGTATTCGGTGACCGCTCGTCTCCTCCGTCATCAGTGTTTGGTGACCGCCTGTCTCCTCCATCCTCAGTATTCGGTGACCGCTGTCTCCTCCAACCTCAGTATTCGGTGACCGCTCGTCTCCTCCGTCATCAGTGTTTGGTGACCGCTGTCTCCTCCAACCTCAGTATTCGGTGACTGCCTGTCTCCTCCATCCTCAGTATTCGGTGACCGCTGTCTCCTCCAACCTCAGTATTCGGTGACCGCCCGTCTCCTCCGTCATCAGTGTTTGGTGACCACTCGTCACATTCATGGCTTCTTCTCATCACTTTTACACAGTGTATCAAGGATCTCGTCAGGAGATTGTTCCAAACATCTTGGAGACCTGACCCCAGATCTTCTGTGTACGAGTCTCGTGCAGATCCTTCTGTGCTTTGATCCCAGACAGATGGGCTGATATGAGATCCGCGCTCTGTGGATCATCACCTCAAAGACTCTTCGGTCTAAATGACGTTGGCTGGATGTTTGGGGTTGTTGTCCAGCTACAAAATAAATTTGAAGCCAATCAAATGCATCCTCAATTATGTTCCATGATGGAGGAGTATCTACCTAGATTTACCAGCCTTGAAGACATCTTTAGTCCTGATCAAATCCAGTACTCCTATTGCTGAATTGCAGGACCTTCTACCATTCATCACTGCCCTGCAGACCCTCATTTTTGTGCCTTCAGGAAACAAATTTTTCTGATCCTGATAGAACACAATATATCCTGAGGTGTAGGCTTGGGTTATAAAAAGGACTGTTTCAGTTACCAGGAGTTCATATCCTTCTTGGCCTCAGTCTAGGGACTTCGCACCCGACAAGAGGATCACATTGTGTCTTCATGACTTCGGCATATGAATTTTGCTTCCGGCTGCCAGGATAACATTGTGCAATCATACTTTGCATGACTTCAGTCTAGGAGTTTCAGGTCCGACTAGAGGAGCACCAAAACTGGATTATATTCTGCAGGAGTTTTGCCTAGATTTCTAGGATTCGGCTGGAAGATACTCAGGTTTGAGCAATTCGGTCACCTGGCTACAGACTTTGCTGTGTTTGGTCAGGTTGCTAAGCTTGGTGCTATTCCTTTCTCGGTGGGTGCCCGTCATAAGCGGGAGCTGCTGGATTGGCGTAGTTGGTCCTAGAACCACTGAAGGCATGAACATTCGAATCCCTGGTGAGCCAGCAGAAGGGTGAGACTGTTGCCTGTTACATTATGTGTTTTGCTGGTTATGTGTTATATTGTGGAGCCCCAAGGGACGTGGGGTACTCGGTACCGGACCGATCTGCTGCTGGGGATGTCACTGGTGGCCTGGTCCGGACCGTGTCCCTGGCTCAGCACAATAAAAGGGGAATTATTTACAAGGGAGATTGTCACGGGTGACGCCACCCACTTGGTGCGGCCAGTAATGGGGGCCGCGGCTGCTGCAGAACCTCCGGGGGTGATGGAATGGCAGCGGGGATGGTATAGTTCTAGTGGGGAGAACTGTATCCCTCGGGGCAGTAAGGAGTTAAAGTCTGTTGGTCTGTGTGAGCACACTTACTTGGCAGGCTGCAGGGATCTCTCCTCAGCGTTGGTGCTGACAGGCTGTGGCTCTGCAGGTTGAGGTTCTCCTGATGCAAGCCTGTATGGGAGAAAGGGTCTGCAGATAGAGTCTGACAAGGAATTCAGGGTTTCCAAAGCTTTACTTAAGTTGTTCTTCTTCAAGCAAGTTACAGGTCATCTGCAGTTCTTTACACAGCTCTTAACAGGGACATACTAAAAAGAATGAAGAAAAGGAATAAATAAAAAGAATGAAGATAATAATTTATTACCAAAAGATTATGTAGATGTAAAAAAGGTTTCTTGGGAATCTTAGATATGGAATGAACATATATCCCATATAACCAGGTGTATATTATGTTACCTGAGCATTTTAGGTGTGGAATGAAGATGGAATATCAGTAGATAATAGGAAAATGAACACATAGCCCATATAATCAGGTGTATATTATGTTACCTGAGCATTATAGGTGTGGAATGAATATGGAATATCAGTAGATAATAGGAAAATGAACACATATCCCATATAACCAGGTGTATATTATGTTACCTGAGCATTTTAGGTGTGGAATGAACGTGAAATATTAGTAGATAATAGGAAAATGAACATATATCCCATATAACCAGGTGTATATTATGTTACCTGAGCATTTTAGGTGTAAAATGAAGATGGAATATCAGTAGATAATAGAAGAATGGACATATATCCCATATAACAAGATGTATATTATGTTACCTGAGCATTTTAGGTGTGGAATGAAGATGGAATATCAGTAGATAATAGAAGAATGGACATATATCCCATATAACAAGATGTATATTATGTTACCTGAGCATTTTAGGTGTGGAATGAAGATGGAATATCAGTAGATAATAGGAAAATGAACACATATGCCCCATAACCAGGTGTATATTATGTTACCTGAGCATTTTAGGTGTGGAATGAAGATGGAATATCAGTAGATAATAAGAAAATGAACACATATCCCATATAACCAGGTGTATATTATGTTACCTGAGCATTTTAGGTGTGGAATGAAGATGGAATATCAGTAGATAATAGGAAAATGAACACATATCCCAAATAACCAGGTGTATATTATGTTACCTGAGCATTTTAGGTGTGGAATGAAGATGGAATATCAGTAGATAATAGGAAAATGAACACATAGCCCATATAATCAGGTGTATATTATGTTACCTGAGCATTTTAGGTGTGGAATGAAGATGCAATATCAGTAGATAATAGGAAAATGAACACATAGCCCATATAATCAGGTGTATATTATGTTACCTGAGCATTTTAGGTGTGGAATGAAGATGGAATATCAGTAGATAATAGGAAAATGAACACACATGCCCCATAACCAGGTGTATATTATGTTACCTGAGCATTTTAGGTGTGGAATGAAGATGGAATATCAGTAGATAATAGGAAAATGAACACATATGCCCCATAACCAGGTGTATATTATGTTACCTGAGCATTTTAGGTGTGGAATGAAGATGGAATATCAGTAGATAATAGGAAAATGAACACATAGCCCATATAATCAGGTGTATATTATGTTACCTGAGCATTTTAGGTGTGGAATGAAGATGGAATATCAGTAGATAATAGGAAAATGAACACATAGCCCATATAATCAGGTGTATATTATGTTACCTGAGCATTATAGGTGTGGAATGAATATGGAATATCAGTAGATAATAGGAAAATGAACACATATGCCCCATAACCAGGTGTATATTATGTTACCTGAGCATTTTAGGTGTGAATGAAGATGGAATATCAGTAGATAATAGGAAAATGAACACATATGCCCCATAACCAGGTGTATATTATGTTACCTGAGCATTTTAGGTGTGGAATGAAGATGGAATATCAGTAGATAATAGGAAAATGAACACATATCCCATATAACCAGGTGTATATTATGTTACCTGAGCATTTTAGGTGTGGAATGAAGATGAATACAGTAGATATAGGAAAATGAACACATACCCATATAATCAGGTGTATATTATGTTACCTGAGCATTTTAGGTGTGGAATGAAGATGGAATATCAGTAGATAATAGGAAAATGAACACATACCCATATAACAGGTGTATATTATGTTACCGAGCATTTTAGGTGTGGAATGAAGATGAATATATGTAGATAATAGAAGAATGAACACATATCCCATATAACCAGGTGTATATTATGTACCTGAGCATTTTAGGTGTGGAATGAAGATGGAATATCAGTAGATAATAGGAAATGAACACATATCCCATATAACCAGTGTATATTATGTTACCTGAGCATTTTAGGTGTGGAATGAAGATGGAATATCAGTAGATAATAGGAAAATGAACAATAGCCCATATAACCAGGTGTATATTATGTTACCTGAGCATTTTAGGTGTGGAATGAAGATGAATATCAGTAGATAATAGAAAATGAACACATAGCCCATATAATCAGGTGTATATTATGTTACCTGAGCATTTTAGGTGTGGAATGAAGATGGAATATCAGTAGATAATAGGAAAATGAACACACATGCCCCATAACCAGGTGTATATTATGTTACCTGAGCATTTTAGGTGTGGAATGAAGATGGAATATCAGTAGATAATAGGAAAATGAACACATATGCCCCATAACCAGGTGTATATTATGTTACCTGAGCATTTTAGGTGTGGAATGAAGTGAATATCAGTAGATAATAGAAAATGAACACATATCCCATATAACCAGGTGTATATTATGTTACCTGAGCATTTTAGGTGTGGAATGAAGATGAATATCAGTAGATATAGAAAAATGAACACATACCATAACCCAGGTGTATATTATGTACCTAGCATTTAGGTGTGGAATGAAGATGAATATAGTAGATATAGAAAATGAACACATACCCAATAACAGGTATATTATGTTACTGAGCATTTAGGTGTGGAATGAAGATGGAATATAGTAGATAATAGAAAGAATGAACACATATCCCATATAACCAGGTGTATATTATGTTACCTGAGCATTTTAGGTGTGGAATGAAGATGGAATATCAGTAGATAATAGAAAATGAACACATAGCCCATATAACCAGGTGTATATTATGTTACCTGAGCATTTTAGGTGTGGAATGAAGATGGAATATCAGTAGATAATAGGAAAATGAACACATATGCCCAATAACCAGGTGTATATTATGTTACCTGAGCATTTTAGGTGTGGAATGAAGATGGAATATCAGTAGATAATAGAAAATGAACACATATCCCATATAACCAGGTGTATATTATGTTACCTGAGCATTTTAGGTGTGGAATGAAGATGGAATATCAGTAGATAATAGAAAATGAACACATATGCCCATAACCAGGTGTATATTATGTTACCTGAGCATTTTAGGTGTGGAATGAAGATGGAATATCAGTAGATAATAGGAAAATGAACACATATGCCCCATAACCAGGTGTATATTATTGTTACCTGAGCATTTTAGGTGTGGAATGAAGATGGAATATCAGTAGATAATAGGAAAATGAACACATATCCCATATATACCAGGTGTATATTATGTTACCTGAGCATTTTAGGTGTGGAATGAATGGAAATATCAGTAGATATAAGGAAAATGAACACATATCCCAATAACCAGGTGTATATTATGTTACCTGAGCATTTTAGGTGTGGAATGAAGATGAAATATAGTAGATAATAGAAAATGAACACATATCCCATATAACCAGGTGTATATTATGTTACCTGAGCATTTTAGGTGTGGAAATGAAGATGGATATATGATAGATAATAGAAGAATGAACACATATCCCATATAACCAGGTGTATATTATGTTACCTGAGCATTTTAGGTGTGGAATGAAGATGGAATATCAGTAGATAATAGGAAAATGAACACATAGCCCATATAACCAGGTGTATATTATGTTACCTGAGCATTTTAGGTGTGGAATGAAGATGAATATCAGTAGATAATAGGAAAATGAACACATATCCCATATAACCAGGTGTATATTATGTTACCTGAGCATTTTAGGTGTGGAATGAAGATGGAATATCAGTAGATAATAGGAAAATGAACACATATCCCATAACCAGGTGTATATTATGTTACCTGAGCATTTTAGGTGTGGAATGAAGATGGAATATATGTAGATAATAGAAAATGAACACATATCCCATATAACCAGGTGTATATTATGTTACCTGAGCATTTTAGGTGTGGAATGAAGATGGAATATCAGTAGATAATAGGAAAATGAACACATATCCCATATAACCAGGTGTATATTATGTTACCTGAGCATTTTAGGTGTGGAATGAAGATGGAATATCAGTAGATAATAGGAAAATGAACACATATGCCCAATAACCAGGTGTATATTATGTTACCTGAGCATTTTAGGTGTGGAATGAAGATGGAATATCAGTAGATAATAGGAAAATGAACACATATCCCATATACCAGGTGTATATTATGTTACCTGAGCATTTTAGGTGTGGAATGAAGATGAATATCAGTAGATAATAGGAAAATGAACACATATCCCATATACCAGGTGTATATTATGTTACCTGAGCATTTTAGGTGTGGAATGAAGATGGAATATCAGTAGATAATAGGAAAATGAACACATATCCCATAACCAGGTGTATATTATGTTACCTGAGCATTTTAGGTGTGGAATGAAGATGGAATATCAGTAGATAATAGGAAAATGAACACATATCCCAATAACCAGGTGTATATTATGTTACCTGAGCATTTTAGGTGTGGAATGAAGATGGAATATCAGTAGATAATAGAAAATGAACACATATCCCATATAACCGGTGTATATTATGTTACCTGAGCATTTTAGGTGTGGAATGAAGATGGAATATCAGTAGATAATAGGAAAATGAACACATAGCCCATATAACCAGGTGTATATTATGTTACCTGAGCATTTTAGGTGTGGAATGAAGATGGAATATCAGTAGATAATAGGAAAATGAACACATATGCCCCACATCCATAACCAGGTGTATATTATGTTACCTGAGCATTTTAGTGTGAATGAATGGAATATCAGTAGATAATAGGAAAATGAACACATATCCCATAACCAGGTGTATATTATGTTACCTGAGCATTTTAGGTGTGGAATGAAGATGAATATCAGTAGATAATAGAAAATGAACACATATCCCATATAACCAGGTGTATATTATGTTACCTGAGCATTTTAGGTGTGGAATGAAGATGAATACAGTAGAATAGTAGAAAATGAACACATATCCCATATAACCAGGTGTATATTATGTTACTGAGCATTTAGGTGTGGAATGAAGATGGAAATATGTAGATAATAGAAAATGAACACATATCCCATATAACCAGGTGTATATTATGTTACCTGAGCATTTTAGGTGTGGAATGAAGATGGAATATAGTAGATAATAGAAAATGAACACATATCCCATAACCAGGTGTATATATGTTACCTGAGCATTTTAGGTGTGGAATGAAGATGGAATATCAGTAGATAATAGAAAATGAACACATACCCATATAAC
The DNA here is from genome assembly GCA_033576535.1 of Allobates femoralis. Classification (NCBI taxonomy): domain Eukaryota; kingdom Metazoa; phylum Chordata; class Amphibia; order Anura; family Aromobatidae; genus Allobates; species Allobates femoralis. The sequence goes on from JARQOC010000013.1 coordinate 16,735,399, forward strand.
CAGGTGTATATTATGTTACCTGAGCATTTTAGGTGTGGAATGAAGATGGAATATCAGTAGATAATAGGAAAAAGAACACATATGCCCAATAACCAGGTGTATATTATGTTACCTGAGCATTTTAGGTGTGGAATGAAGATGGAATATCAGTAGATAATAGAAAATGAACACATACCCATATAACCAGGTGTATATTATGTTACCTGAGCATTTTAGGTGTGGAATGAAGATGAATATCAGTAGATAATAGGAAAATGAACACATAGCCCATAACCAGGTGTATATTATGTTACCTGAGCATTTTAGGTGTGGAATGAAGATGGAATATCAGTAGATAATAGAAAATGAAACATGCCCCATAACCAGTGTATATTATGTACCTGAGCATTTTAGGTGTGGAATGAAGATGGAATATCATAGATAATAGAAAATGAACACATACCCATACCAGGTGTATATATGTTACCTGAGCATTTTAGGTGTGAATAAGTGGAAATCAGTAGATAATAGAAAATGAACACATACCATATAACAGGTGTATATTATGTTACCTGAGCATTTTAGGTGTGGAATGAACGTGGAATCAGTAGATAATGGAAATAACACATAGCCCATAACAGGTGTATATTATGTTACCTGAGCATTTTAGGTGTGGAATGAAGATGGAATATCAGTAGATAATAGAAAATGAGCACATATCCCTATAACCAGGTGTATATTATGTTACCTGAGCATTTTAGGTGTGGAATGAAGATGGAATATATGTAGACTAGATGGCGGCCATTCTAAAGAATCGGGTAGTCTAGATCATATATAGTTTGATTTAGTAATATATGTTAGGGGAGTGCGTGTGAAATGAATTGTGTGTATACAGGTGGCTCTGTGGGTAGCAGAGTATACGGTGGCTGAGTGGTTAGCACTGCACGGTGGCTTAGTGGTTAGCACTGCGCGGTGGCTTAGTGGTTAGCACTGCGCGGTGGCTCAGTGGTTAGCAGTGCTCGGTGGCTCAGTGGTTACCACAGTGCTGTGGCTCAGTGGTTAGCAGTACACGGTGGCTCAGTGCTTAGCACTGCACGGTGGCTCAGTGCTTAGCACTGCGCGGTGGCTCAGTGGTTAGCAGTGAGTGCGGTGGCTCAGTGGTTAGCAGTGAGTGCGGTGGCTCAGTGGTTAGCAGTGAGTGCGGTGGCTCAGTGGTTAGCAGTGAGTGCGGTGGCTCAGTGGTTAGCAGTGAGTGCGGTGGCTAAGTGGTTAGCAGTGAGTGCGGTGAGAGTGGTCAGCGCAGCGGCGTGGGCAGAGTGGTCAGCGCAGCGGCGTGGGCAGAGTGGTCAGCGCAGCAGCGTGGGCAGAGTGGTCAGCGCAGCGCCGTGGGCAGAGTGGTCAGGGTAGCATGGACAGCGCAGCGCGGTGGGCAGCATGGTCAGTGCAGCGCCGTACGCAGAGTGGTCAGCGCCTGCGGCGTGGGCAGAGTGGTCAGCACAGCGGCGTGGGCAGAGTGGTCAGCGCAGCGGCGTGGGCAGAGTGGTCAGCGCAGCGCCGTGGGCAGAGTGGTCAGGGTAGCATGGACAGCGCAGCGCGGTGGGCAGCATGGTCAGTGCAGCGCCGTACGCAGAGTGGTCAGCGCCTGCGGCGTGGGCAGAGTGGTCAGCGCCTGCGGCGTGGGCAGAGTGGTCAGCGCAGCGGCGTGGGCAGAGTGGTCAGCGCAGCGGCGTGGGCAGAGTGGTCAGCGCAGCGGCGTGGGCAGAGTGGTCAGCGCAGCAGCGTGGGCAGAGTGGTCAGCGCAGCGCCGTGGGCAGAGTGGTCAGGGTAGCATGGACAGCGCAGCGCGGTGGGCAGCATGGTCAGTGCAGCGCCGTACGCAGAGTGGTCAGCGCAGCGGCGTGGGCAGAGTGGTCAGCGCAGCGGCGTGGGCAGAGTGGTCAGCGCAGCAGCGTGGGCAGAGTGGTCAGCGCAGTGGCGTGGGCAGAATGGTCAGCGCAGCGCCGTGGGCAGAGTGGTCAGCGCAGCGCCGTGGGCAGAGTGGTCAGCACACACATACACACACACACACACTCCGGTATACTTACCACCGGCCCTGCATCTTCCCCGCCACCTGGATCCTGAGTCGACATGTCGCCGCCCCCAGACGACTGGATCCAATATGGCGTCTGGGAAGTGTGCCGAGACTTCCCGGACGCCATCTTGGACAAAGCATGTCGGCGGCCCCGGACATCTGTATCCAATATGGCGTCCGGGAAGTTTGGCGAGTCTTCCTGGACGCCATATTGGATCCAGTAGTTCGGGGGTGGCGACATGTCGACTGAGGATCCAGGCGGCGGACGCTGGGCCGGTGGTAAGTATAGCGGAGTGTGTGTGTGTGTGGACAAAGGGACGGAAGTGCCTTGGTCTTTAATATATTAGATACACACACATTATATGTAGACACATGCAAATCTCTAAACATGTAGAAATATATATATACATACACACACATCATTTACAAATTATATTACATACACACATATATACACATACTGTACATTGCATATGGAGGGGTGAGGAGAGCGGAGGCTGGAGGGGTGAGGAGAGGTGAGGAGAGCTGAGGCTGGAGGGGTAAGGAGGGGTGAGGAGAGCGGAGGCTGGAGGGGTGAGGAGGGGTGAGGAGAGCGGAGGCTGGATGGGTGAGGAGGGGTGAGCAGAGCGGAGGCTGGAGGGGTGAGGAGGGGTGAGGAGAGCTGAGGCTGCAGGGGTGAGAAGGGGTGAGGCGAGCGGAGGCTGGAGGGGTGAGGAGGGGTGAGGAGAGCGGAGGCTGGAGGGGTGAGGAGAGCGGAGGATGGAGGGGTGCGGAGAGCGGAGGCTGGAGGGGTGAGGAGGGGTGAGGAGAGGGGAGGCTGGAGGGCACGGAGGCCAGGGGAGGCTGGAGGGCACTGAGGCCAGAGGAGGCTGGAGGGCACAGAGGCCACTGACCGTTCTGTGTGGGGTGAGCGGCGATGCCGGAGGCCGCACACTGGACCGGAGTGTGGGCGGGGCCGGCTCCCGGATGGAGGAGGAAAGTGACCAGCTGTGGGCAGTGAGCGGCAGGGCTTGTAAAAAGGGGGGCGAGAGTAGGGTGCCGGGGAGCGCCGCGGCTGAGCTTCGGGCAGCGGGTCGCCAGCCAGGAGACGACCGGCTAACGCCGGTCGTCTCCCGATAAGCGATACGCTCGTCGTAGCTCTGCCACTGTAGGGGCCCATTCACTTTCAAATTTGCAGCCGTGTGCGAGCCGCCCCTCTGATTGGTCGCTCGCGCCTGGCGCCGACTAATCAGAATCGCGCCGCGAAACATTATTATTATTATTATTATTTATTTATATAGCGCCATTAGGTTCCATGGCGCTTTACATGAGGATGAGGGAGACAAGAACAAGTACACTAAATCTAGGCGATCAGGACGTACAGGTACAGGAGGGGCAGGGACCCTGTCCGCGAGGGCTCACAGTCTATGAGGGGTGGGTTAGGATACAGTAGGATGGGGGAATGTCAGGTATGGGGCGTTCGCCTGGGTCTCATGGCAGGTTGTAGGCTTGACGGAACAAGTGAGTCTTCAGGTGACACTTGAAGCTACTCAGGGTAGGAGAATGTCTGACGTGTTCGGGTAGGGAGTTCCAGAGTAAGGCAGATGCCCGGGAGAAGTCCTGGACTCGGTTGTGCGAAGAGGTGATGAGGGGGGAGCAGAGGAGGAGTTCTTGGGAGGAGTGGAGGTTACGTGAGGGTAGGTATCGGGAGACCAGGTCAGAGATGTATGGTGGGGCCAGGTTGTGTATGGCTTTGTACGTCATGATTAGTGTTTTGAATTGGGATCTCTTGGAGACTGGTAGCCAGTGAAGGGCTTGGCAGAGGGGGGAGACAGGGAAGTAGCGGGAGGACATATAGATGAGTCGGGCAGCGGAGTTGAGGATAGACTGGAGAGGTGTGAGGGAGTCAGCCGGGAGGCCATTGAGAAGAAGGTTGCAGTAGTCAAGGCGGGAGATGATAAGAGCATGGATGAGTGTTTTAGCAGTGTCGTGGGTGAGGAAGGAGCGGATCCGTGAGATGTTCTTGAGCAGGAGCCGGAGGGATGTGGTGAGGGCCTCGATGTGGGGTTTGAAGGATAGGGAGGAGTCAAGGATTACCCCGAGGCACTTGGCTTGGGGGACTGGGGAGAGGGCGCAGTCGTTGACGCAGATGGATAGGTTGGGAGGTCGGGTGGAATTTCTTGGGGGGAAGACTATGAATTCAGTTTTGTCCATGTTGAGTTTAAGGAAGCGAGCAGAGAAGAAGGATGAAATGGCTTAAAGGCATTGAAGGATTTTCGAGAGTAGGGAGGTGATGTCAGGGCCGGACAGGTAGATTTGGGTGTCGTCGGCATAGAGGTGGTACTGGAGGCCATGGGACTCGATGAGTTGCCCTAGGCCGAGAGTGTAAATGGAGAAAAGTAGGGGTCCCAGGACCGAACCTTGGGGGACTCCAACTGAAAGGGGGTAGGGTGAGGAGGAGGTGTGGGAGTGAGAGACACTGAAGGTCCGGTCCGCTAGGTATGAGGAGATCCAGGAGAGGGCAAGGTGGGTGATGCCAAGGGATTCCAGGATCCGGAGAAGAAGGGAGTGGTCAACCGTGTCGAAGGCGGCAGACAGGTCAAGGAGTAGCAGGATGGAGGAGTGGTGTTTGTTCTTGGCGGTCAGTAGGTCGTTGGTGACTTTGGTCAGGACTGTTTCGGTGGAATGGAGGGGTCGGAAGCCGGACTGTAGGCGGTCGAAGTGGGAGCACGAGGAGAGGTGAGAGGACAGTTGTTGTTCAAGTAGCTTAGAGGCGAATGGGAGAAGAGATATGGGGCGATAGTTAGAGACAGAGGTAGGGTCAAGTGAGGGTTTTTTTTGGATGGGCGTGATTAGGGTGTGTTTGAAGGCCGAGGGGAAGGTACCCGTGCTAAGTGAAAGGTTAAAGAGGTGGGTGAGGGCTGGGATGAAAATGGAGGTGTGGTTGGGAATGAGGTGGGATGGGAGCGGGTCATGGGTGCTGGTGGTGAAGTGTGATTTTGACAGGAGGGAGGAGAGTTGGTCTTCAGTTATGGGGGGGAAGTGGCTGATGGAGGAGGAGGGCAGTGTAGGTGGGAAGGGGAGGTGTGTGGGATAGTGGACCGAAGCTGCTTCTGATCTTGTCGATCTTCTCCTTGAAGAAGGTGGCAAAGTCTTCAGCAGAGATGAGGGGAGAAGCGGGAGGAAACATGGTGCCATATTTGAAATCCGGCGGGAAGGCTTCATGTTGGAATTATGGGTGCGTGTCCCACAGCGCTCTTCTGATTGGTCGCTCGCCGCTGGCGCCAACCAATCAGAGAGGCGGCTCGCGCACGGCTGCAAATTTGAAAGTGAATGGGCCCCTACGGTGGCGTAGCTCCGGCGAGCGTATCGCTTGCCGAGAGACGACCGGCTAACGCCGGTCGTCTCCCGGCAGCCTCGCCACAGAGCTCCGTGCCGGGGAGCGCCGCAGCTCAGCTCCGGGCAGCGGGTCGCCAGCCGGGAGACGATCAGCTAACGGCGGTCGTCTCCCGGCTGGCTCACCACGGTCGTCCCGCTAAGGGCGGCCGTCTTGGTCCACCCTGAGCGGGTGTACCTTGGGACAAAGTTACGGAAGTGTGTGCAAAGTGACGGAACTGACGTCACAAATCGCTTGTGGTTTTATATATTAGATATTTCATCTTCATTCCACACCTAAAATGCTCAGTAACATAATATACACCTGGTTATATGGGATATGTGTTAATTTTCCTATTATCTACTGATATTTCATCTTCATTCCACACCTAAAATGCTCAGGTAACATAATATACACCTGGTTATATGGGATATGTGTTCATTTTCCTATTATCTACTGATATTTCACATTCATTCCACACCTAAAATGCTCAGGTGACATAATATACACCTGGTTATATGGGATATGTGTCCATTCTTCTATTATCTACATAGATTCCATCTTCATTCCACACCTAAAATGCTCAGGTGACATAATATACACCTGGTTATATGGGATATGTGTTCATTTTCCTATTATCTACTGATATTTCATCTTCATTCCACACCTAAAATGCTCAGGTAACATAATATACACCTGGTTATATGGGATATGTGTTCATTTTCCTATTATCTACTGATATTCCATCTTCATTCCACACCTAAAATGCTCAGGTAACATAATATACACCTGGTTATATGGGATATGTGTTCATTTTCCTATTATCTACTGATATTCCATCTTCATTCCACACCTCTAATGCTCAGGTAACATATTATACACCTGGTTATATGGGATATGTGTTCATTTTCCTATTATCTACCGATATTTCACATTCATTCCACACCTAAAATGCTCAGGTAACATAATATACACCTGGTTATTTGGGATATGTGTTCATTTTCCTATTATCTACTGATATTTCACATTCATTCCACACCTCTAATGCTCAGGTAACATAATATACACTGGTTATATGGGATATGTGTTCATTTTCCTATTATCTACTGATATTCCATCTTCATTCCACACCTAAAATGCTCAGGTAACATAATATACACCTGATTATGGGATGTGTGTTCATTTTTCTATTATCTACTGATATTCCATCTTCATTCCACCTAAAATGCTCAGGTAACATAATATACACCTGGTTATTGGGATATGTGTTCATTTTCCTATTATCTACTGATATTCCATCTTCATTCCACACCTAAAATGCTCAGGTAACATAATATACACCTGTTATATGGGATATGTGTTCATTTTCTTATTATCTACTGATATTCCATCTTCATTCACACCTAAAATGCTCAGGTAACATAATATCACCTGTTATGGGATATGTGTTCATTTTCCTATTATCTACTGATATTCCATCTTCATTCCACACCTAAATGCTCAGGTAACATAATATACACTGATTATATGGGCTATGTGTTCATTTTCCTATTATCTACTGATATTCCATCTTCATTCCACACCTAAAATGCTCAGGTAACATAATATACAACTGTTTTTGGGATATGTGTTCATTTTCCTATTTCTACTGATATTCCATCTCATTCCACACCTAAAATGCTCAGGTAACATAATATACACCTGATTATATGGGCTATGTGTTATTTTCCTATTATCTACTGATATTCCATCTTCATTCCACACCTAAAATGCTCAGGTAACATAATATACACCTGGTTATATGGGCTATGTGTTCATTTTCCTATTATCTACTAATATTTCACATTCATTCCACACCTAAAATGCTCAGGTAACATAATATTCACCTGTTTATGGGCATATGTGTTCATTTTCCTATTATCTACTGATATTCCATCTTCATTCCACACCTAAAATGCTCAGGTAACATAATATACACCTGGTTATATGGGATATGTGTTCATTTTCCTATTATCTACTGATATTCCATCTTCATTCCACACCTAAAATGCTCAGGTAACATAATATACACCTGGTTATGGGCATATGTGTTCATTTTCCTATTATCTACTGATATTCCATCTTCATTCCACACCTAAAATGCTCAGGTAACATAATATACACCTGGTATATGGGCATATGTGTTCATTTTCCTATTATCTACTGATATTCCATCTTCATTCCACACCTAAAATGCTCAGGTAACATAATATACATCTTGTTATATGGGATATATGTCCATTTTCTATTATCTACTGATATTCCATCTTCATTTTCCACACCTAAAATGCTCAGGTAACATAATATACACCTGTTATTTGGGATATGTGTTCATTTTCCTATTATCTACTGATATTCCATCTTCATTCCACACCTAAAATGCTCAGGTAACATAATATACACCTGTTATATGGGCATATGTGTTCATTTTCCTATTATCTACTGATATTCCATCTTCATTCCACACCTAAAATGCTCAGGTAACATAATATACACCTGATTATATGGGATATGTGTTCATTTTCCTATTATCTACTAATATTCCACATTCATTCCACACCTAAAATGCTCAGGTAACATAATATACAGCTGGTTATATGGGATATGTTGTGTTCATTTTCCTATTATCTACTATATTCCATCTTCATTCCACACCTAAAATGCTCAGTAACATAATATACACCTGGTTATATGGGATATGTGTTCATTTCTTATTATCTATGAAATTCCATCTTCATTCCACACCTAAAATGCTCAGGTAACATAATATACACCTGATTATATGGGATTGTGTTCATTTTCCTATTATCTACTGATATTCCATCTTCATTCCACACCTAAAATGCTCAGGTAACATAATATACACTGGTTATATGGGATATGTGTTCATTTTCCTATTATCTACTGATATTCCATCTTCATTCCACACCTAAAATGCTCAGGTAACATAATATACACCTGTTATATGGGCTATGTGTTCATTTTCTATTATCTACATATATTCCATCTTCATTCCACACCTAAAATGCTCAGGTAACATAATATACACCTGTTATATGGGCATATGTGTTCATTTTCCTATTATCTACTGATATTCCATCTTCATTCCACACCTAAAATGCTCAGGTAACATAATATACACCTGGTTATATGGGATATGTGTTCATTTTCCTATTGATCTACTGATATTCCATCTTCATTCCACACCTAAAATGCTCAGGTAACATAATATACACCTGATTATATGGGCTATGTGTTCATTTTCCTATTATCTACTGATATTCCATCTTCATTCCACACCTAAAATGCTCAGGTAACATAATATACACCTGGTTATATGGGATTGTGTTCATTTTCCTATTATCTACTAATATTTCACATTCATTCCACACCTAAAATGCTCAGGTAACATAATATACACCTGGTTATATGGGCATAGTGTAAATGCTCAGGTAACATAATATACACCTGGTGATATGGGATATGTGTTCATTTCCTCCATTATCTACAGATATTTCATGTTCATTCACACACCTAAAATGCTCAGGTAACATAATATACACCTGGTTATATGGGATATGTGTTCATTTTCTTATTATCTACTAATATTTCACGTTCATTCTACACCTAAAATGCTCAGGTAAACATAATATACACCTGGTTATATGGGATATGTGTTCATTTTCCTATTATTGACTGATATTTCATCTTCATTCCACACCTAAAATGCTCAGGTAACATAATATACACCTGGTTATATGGGATATGTGTTCATTTTCCTATTATCTACTAATATTTCACCTTCATTCCACACCTAAAATGCTCAGGTAACATAATATACACCTGGTTATGGGGCATATGTGTTCATTTTCCTATTATCTACTGATATTCCATCTTCATTCCACACCTAAAATGCTCAGGTAACATAATATACACCTGGTATATGGGGCATATGTGTTCATTTTCCTATTATCTACTGATATTCCATCTTCATTCCACACCTAAAATGCTCAGGTAACATAATATACATCTTGTTATATGGGATATTGTCCATTATTCTATTATCTACTGATATTCCATCTTCATTTTCCACACCTAAAATGCTCAGGTAACATAATATACACCTGGTTATTTGGGATATGTGTTCATTTTCCTATTATCTACTGATATTCCATCTTCATTCCACACCTAAAATGCTCAGGTAACATAATATACACCTGATTATATGGGGCTATGTGTTCATTTTCCTATTATCTACTGATATTCCATCTTCATTGCACACCTAAAATGCTCAGGTAACATAATATACACCTGATTATATGGGATATGTGTTCATTTTCCTATTATCTACTAATATTTCACATTTCATTCCACACCTAAAAATGCTCAGGTAACATAATATAACAGCTGGTTATATGGGGATATGTGTTCATTTTCCTATTATCTACTGATATTCCATCTTCATTCCACACCTAAAATGCTCAGGTAACATAATATACACCTGGTTATATGGGATATGTGTTCATTTTCTTATTATCTACTGATATTCCATCTTCATTCCACACCTAAAATGCTCAGGTAACATAATATACACCTGATTATATGGGCTATGTGTTCATTTTCCTATTATCTACTGATATTCCATCTTCATTCCACACCTAAAATGCTCAGGTAACATAAATATACACCTGGTTATATGGGCTATGTGTTCATTTTCCTATTATCTACTAATATTTCACATTCATTCCACACCTAAAATGCTCAGGTAACATAATATACAGCTGGTTATATGGGATATGTGTTCATTTTCCTATTATCTACTGATATTCCATCTTCATTCCCACACCTAAAATGCTCAGGTAACATAATATACACCTGATTATATGGGATGTGTGTTCATTTTCCTATTATCTACTGATATTCCATCTTCATTCCACACCTAAAATGCTCAAGGTAACATAATATACACCTGGTTATGGGGCATATGTGTTCATTTTCCTATTATCTACTGATATTCCATCTTCATTCCACACCTAAAATGCTCAGGTAACATAATATACACCTGGTTATATGGGATATGTGTTCATTTTCTTATTATCTACTGATATTCCATCTTCATTCCACACCTAAAATGCTCAGGTAACATAATATACACCTGGTTATGGGGCATATGTGTTCATTTTCCTATTATCTACTGATATTCCATCTTCATTCCACACCTAAAATGCTCAGGTAACATAATATACACCTGGTTATGGGGCATATGTGTTCATTTTCCTATTATATCTACTGATATTCCATCTTCATTCCACACCTAAAATGCTCAGGTAACATAATATACATCTTGTTATATGGGATATATGTCCATTCTTCTATTATCTACTGATATTCCATCTTCATTTTCCACCTAAAATGCTCAGGTAACATAATATACACCTGGTTATTTGGGATATGTGTTCATTTTCCTATTATCTACTGATATTCCATCTTCATTCCACACCTAAAATGCTCAGGTAACATAATATACACCTGATTATATGGGCTATGTGTTCATTTTCCTATTATCTACTGATATTCCATCTTCATTCCACACCTAAAATGCTCAGGTAACATAATATACACCTGATTATATGGGATATGTGTTCATTTTCTTATTATCTACTGATATTCCATCTTCATTCCACACCTAAAATGCTCAGGTAACATAATATACACCTGGTTATGGGGCATATGTGTTCATTTTCCTATTATCTACTGATATTCCATCTTCATTCCACACCTAAAATGCTCAGGTAACATAATATACACCTGGTTATGGGGCATATGTGTTCATTTTCCTATTATCTACTGATATTCCATCTTCATTCCACACCTAAAATGCTCAGGTAACATAATATACACCTGGTTATATGGGATATGTGTTCATTTTCCTATTATCTACTGATATTCCATCTTCATTCCACACCTAAAATGCTCAGGTAACATAATATACACCTGATTATATGGGATGTGTGTTCATTTTCCTATTATCTACTGATATTCCATCTTCATTCCACACCTAAAATGCTCAGGTAACATAATATACACCTGGTTATGGGGCATATGTGTTCATTTTCCTATTATCTACTGATATTCCATCTTCATTCCACACCTAAAATGCTCAGGTAACATAATATACACCTGGTTATATGGGATATGTGTTCATTTTCTTATTATCTACTGATATTCCATCTTCATTCCACACCTAAAATGCTCAGGTAACATAATATTCACCTGGTTATGGGGCATATGTGTTCATTTTCCTATTATCTACTGATATTCCATCTTCATTCCACACCTAAAATGCTCAGGTAACATAATATACACCTGATTATATGGGCTATGTGTTCATTTTCCTATTATCTACTGATATTCCATCTTCATTCCACACCTAAAATGCTCAGGTAACATAATATACAACTGGTTATTTGGGATATGTGTTTCATTTTCCTATTGTCTACTGATATTCCATCTTCATTCCACACCTAAAATGCTCAGGTAACATAATATACACCTGGTTATATGGGATATGTGTCCATTCTTCTATTATCTACTGATATATTCCATCTTCATTCCACACCTAAAATGCTCAGGTAACATAATATACACCTGATTATATGGGCTATGTGTTCATTTTCCTATTATCTACTGATATTCCATCTTCATTCCACACCTAAAATGCTCAGGTAACATAATATACACCTGGTTATATGGGCTATGTGTTCATTTTCCTATTATCTACTAATATTTCACATTCATTCCACACCTAAAATGCTCAGGTAACATAATATTCACCTGGTTATGGGGCATATGTGTTCATTTTCCTATTATCTACTGATATTCCATCTTCATTCCACACCTAAAATGCTCAGGTAACATAATATACACCTGGTTATATGGGATATGTGTTCATTTTCTTATTATCTACTGATATTCCATCTTCATTCCACACCTAAAATGCTCAGGTAACATAATATACACCTGGTTATGGGGCATATGTGTTCATTTTCCTATTATCTACTGATATTCCATCTTCATTCCACACCTAAAATGCTCAGGTAACATAATATACACCTGGTTATATGGGATATGTGTTCATTTTCCTATTATCTACTGATATTCCATCTTCATTCCACACCTAAAATGCTCAGGTAACATAATATACACCTGGTTATATGGGATATGTGTTCATTTTCTTATTATCTACTGATATTCCATCTTCATTCCACACCTAAAATGCTCAGGTAACATAATATACACCTGGTTATATGGGATATGTGTTTATTTTCCTATTATCTACAAATATTTCACGTTCATTCCACACCTAAAATGCTCAGGTAACATAATATACACCTGGTTATATGGGATATGTGTTCATTTTCTTATTATCTACTGATATTCCATCTTCATTCCACACCTAAAATGCTCAGGTGACATAATATACACCTGGTTATATGGGATGTGTGTTCATTTTCCTATTATCTACTGATATTGCATCTTCATTCCACACCTAAAATGCTCAGGTAACATAATATACACCTGATTATATGGGCTATGTGTTCATTTTCCTATTATCTACTGATATTCCATCTTCATTCCACATCTAAAATGCTCAGGTAACATAATATACACCTGGTTATGGGGCATATGTGTTCATTTTCTTATTATCTACTGATATTTCATCTTCATTCCACACCTAAAATTCTCAGGTAACATAATATACACCTGGTTATATGGGATATATGTTCATTCCATATCTAAGATACCCAAGAAACCTTTTATACATCTACATAATGTTTCTGTAATAAGTTATTATCTTCATTCTTTTTATTTATTCCTTTTCTTCATTCTTTTTAGTATGTCCCCTCTTAACATTCAGTTGCATTCTCCCTTTCCGGGTTCCCTTCTCTCCTGCAGCCAGGCTCCTCTCTCCTTGTGACCCCTCACACAGTCTTTAAGTGTGCCTTTCCTGGCTATTACTCTCTCTCTCCGTCTTACACGGGTGTATGCGGACGCTGAACAGTATAGCAGTGACTCGGGCTTCTGTGAGTCCTAGTGTGTCACTGAGCTGCCTGTTCTTTGGGTTGGGAACTTCAGCTTGAAACTAAAGCTCCCCGTCAGTGAATCTGGGGATACCGGGTGAATCGTCGGTCCCCTTCAGAGCTGACACTCTGCCTTAGCCCAGCCTGCAGTAGTCCACAGCATTAAACTACCAGGCTCCTTCCTCTGTTTCCTTCAGATATCTAGGAGGGCTTCTCCACCTACTGTTAGTAGCTTCTGCTGCTGTCCAGGGCACGGGTTACACCGTCCCTTCTCTGTCTATCACACTCCTGGTGGTTTCAGCATCTTGGACGGGCTTTCCCCCCCCATCTGGCTCGCATTGGCTCAGTACGGGTCTGCGCTCCTCAGCTTAGGCTCTTCCAGGACGTGCAATCACTCTCTGTCTTTGCATCTCAGCACCATGGCTTACTCTTAGGTCTTTTCATCTCAGCTACTTCAGCCTACTAACTTCCTTCACTCCTCCCCCTCTCTATATACTGTCAGTCACCTGACCTTCTGGTGTGCCCAACCCACTCCTCATCCACCACTCCTCTGGTCTCATATAGTCTCCGACCTCAGAGCTGGATGTGAACCCTCTCTATACGTGGGGATGTGGGCTGTGAGGGTGTAGTGTTTACCATGTCCTAACTGCCTGGCTGCAGTTCCCTTCTGTGGCCACCTGTACGCAGGGGCGCCACAATATGCCTTTGCATGTTGGGGATCCAAGAAAGACTTATCATTGTGTGGTTCCCTCACCCTGTGTTTTCTAAGTAGTGTTCTGCTCACAATTAGGGAGTTAGGGCATTCAGTTAGGATGAGCCCTGGTCCATGCGGTCTTCTAAAGGTGGCCGCGCCAGTGGACGAAAGCACCCACTGACCCCCGTGTCTTCACAGAGAGCACCCACTGACCCCCGTGTCTTCACAGAGAGCACCCACTGACCCCCGTGTCTTCACAGAGAGCACCCACTGATTCTCATGTCTCCACAGGGGCAGCTGGCTCTAGTAGATGCTGATGGCACTGCTGGACATTTTCTTTAACATGATGTGTCTTATGTCTTGCAACAGTTATCATGGGCGAGTACTGTGTCTATGGTCCTCACATTGCCCATTTCTTGCAGCTTCTTCCCATGAGCATGAACAGAACATCTTTAAACTCCAGTAAACTGTGAAATCTTTACCTGTGAGACACCGTGTTGATGCAGTAGAACTACCTTGTATCTTGTTGCTGTGCTCAGTCTTCTCATGATATATTTGTCCTGTGACATGAAACTGTCTTCCATAACCTCACCATTGTTGCAGAGTTTGACTGTTCCTCACTCGGTGTTAAGTCTCCTACACAGTTGTTTCTGTTTCAGTTAATGACTTTATTACAATCTACATATGACAATGAGGATCGTTATCTCCAGTATGACGTCTTATTTGAAGGTTTCATTACCTGCCTGGCTGAAGTTAAGCTATGTCAACCAGAGGGAGTAAAGATTTACTCAAAGGCATATAGAAATTTATTACAAGGACAAGTCAGCGGGTAGGCCACTATACTCACCCAGCAGAGTGGACTGTTGTTCTTCTCAGACCGGCCGGACCATGAGCCTGATGGTACTTGTAAACCCTGCATTGAAACTGACTTTGTGTGCCTCCTTTCCCTCTTCACCCATCAATACTACTACTGCTCATCTCTGGGAGCCAGCCTTGGTTGGGAAGGGTTTAGCATCTTCAATGTCACTCCACCTTGGCTGGAAATCCCAACTGGTGTCAAAACCGTATTATTTTCTTTTTATATCTCCATGTTACCACTCCCTTTTCAATTTGAGCCAAGGCAACAGCACTAGGCACAGCCACCGCGATCCTTACTATAGGAGCAGCTGCTAGGCAGCCCAGTTTTTAGTGCTTCACACAAGCCTGTCGAAGTGTCCTACCTGCTCGTTTCAAGCACCAAGTAGTCCAGCATTCTAGTGCTCGCTCATCACTACTCACCATCTGAGTGAGGTTGGACTGCTCCAATATGCTCACGTTTTTCTTTAGACTTGCTGTAGTGTTTCGGGTCACTATATTGCATTATGAACCACCAAATCTCTGATTATATAGGGGTCAATTAGAGCCCAACGTGACTCCAGGATCAGCCCTGGTACTTATCCTCTGCAGCAGTCATGGCTATCTGTTCCCTGCTTTCTCTTGAGACACAAAACATTTGTGCATTTTCTGCATTTCTCAGCCATCTGCACATTCCTGGAGTTATTTCATATTTATGTTTATTTCTTAAACAGGACAGTAAGATCCGGCAGATTACGGGTTTTCCACTGAAATTCAGCAGCCTCAGCTGTATCCTGTCTTATCGAATAAAAAGGAAAATACATAACACACACTGTGGGGGTGATATTCCCGTAACCTAATTATTACACACTTTTGGGGCAAAGCAGCTGCCAGACACATGGAAGAAGCTTCACACAGAAGCAACAATAAGTCAATATAGGTGGCGACAACTTGGTCTTCATGTTGTTGTTTGAAGATCACGTTGATCTTTGTGATGTTGTTCGGATATCTCCTTGGCCTTTATGGTGTTATTTGAAATATCTTCCTGGTTCTTCATAGTCTTGATGGTGTTGTTTGGAGATCTCTTTGGTCTTCACGGTGTTGTTTGGAGATCTCTTTGGTCTTCACGGTGTTGTTTGAAGATCACCTTGGTCTTCATGGTGTTGTTTAAAATATCTCATTATTCCTTCTTAGTGTTGTGTGGAGATCTCCTTGGTCTTCATAGTGTTGTTTGAAAGATGTCCTTGCTCTTCCTTGTGTTGTTTGAAGATCACCTTGGTCTTTATGGTGTTGATTGGAAATATCCTTGGTCTTCTTGGTGTTGTTTGAAGATCACCTTGGTTTTCATGGTGTTGTTTGAAGACCTCCTCTGTCTTCCTGGTATTATTTGGAGATCGCATTGGCCTTTGTGGTGTTGTTTGAAGATCAACTTGGTCTTTATGGTGTTGTTTGGAGATCTCCTTGGGCCTCATGGTATTGGTTGAAGATCACCTTGGCCTTAGAGGTGTTGTTTGGATATCTCCTTTAGCTTTATGGTGTTCTTTAAAGATCACCTTTATTTTCATGGTGTTGTTTGGTGCTTCATAGTCTTGTGTGGAGATCTCCTTGGTCTTCATGGTGTTGTTTGAAAGATGTCCTTGGTCTTCATTGTGTTGTTTGAAAGATCTCCTTGGTCTTCATTGTGTTGTTTGAAAGATCTCCTTGGTCTTCATGCTGTTGATTGGAACTCTCCTTGTGCTTCACGGTGTTGTTTAAAAATCACCTTGGCCTTCATGGTGTTGTTTGAAATATTACCTTGGTTTTCAAGATGTTATTTGGAGATCTCCTTGGGCTTCATGGTGTTGTTTGAAGATCACCTTGATCTTTATGATGTTGTTTCAATATCTCCTTGGTCTTCATGGTGTTGTTTGAACATCTCTTTGGTTTTCATAGTGTTGTTTGAAATATCTCCCTCTTCCTTCATAATGTTGTGTAGAGATCTTGGTCTTCACAGTGTTGTTTGGAGATCTCTTTGGTCTTCATGGTGTTGTTTGGAGATCTCCTTGGTCTTCATGGTGTTGTTTGGAGATCTTCTTTGTCTTCCTGGTGTTATTTGGAGATCTCATTGAAATTTGTAGTGTTGTTTGAAGATCACCTTCATGGTGTTGTTTGGAGATCTCCCTGGGCTTTATGGTGTTGCTTGAAGAACACTTTGATCTTCATGGTGTTGTTTGAAGATCACCTTGGTCTTCAAGGTGTTGTTTGGAGATCTCCTTTGCATTCATGTGGTTGTTTGAAGATCGCTTTGGTCTTCATGGTGTTGCTCAGATATCTCCTTTGTCTTTATAGTGTTGTTTGGAGATCTCCTTGGTCTTCAAGGTGTTGTTTGGAGATCTCCTTGGGCTTCATGATGAGTCTTCTTGGTGTTGTTTGAAGATCACCTTGGTCTTTATGGTGTTGTTTGGAAAACTCCTTGGCACATCATGGTGTTGTTTCAATATCTCCTTGGTCTTCATGGTGTTGTTTGAAAATTTCTGGTCTTCATGGTGATGTTTTGAAGATCTCTTTGGTCTTCATTATGTTGTTTGTAGACCTCCTTGGTCTTCATGGTGGTGTTTGGAGATCTCCTTGGTCTTCATAGTGTTGTTTGGAGAGTTTCTTGGGCTTCACGTTGTGGCTTGAAGATCTCTGTCTTTGGTCTTCATGGTGTTGTTTGGAGACTTTTCTTCTTAATGGGGTTGCAGCCTCTGTGGCCTTTCAAAAAAAAACTGTGTATATACTGACACACCATGGACCCTTACATTGCTCACAGGTCGTCCTCCTTTCACTAAGAATGTGACATATCAAGGTAATTTCTTGCACCAGAAATGTTTAGGGGCTTCATAGCAAAACCTCTCCAACTTAAACTATTTAGCGCTGATGCATCACACAGAATTTGGATTACAAAAATATTTACAGTGGGTACGCAAAGTATTCAGACTCCTTTAAAACTTTTCACTCTTTGTTTCATTAAAGCCATTTGGTTAAATTCAAAAAAGTTGAGTTTATTGAGTATTTGCGTCTTCTTGGGAATTACGCAACAAGTTCCCCTACCCCCCTGTATTTGGGGATCCTCGGCCATTCTTCCTTGCAGATCCTCTCCAGTTCTGTCAGGTTGGATGGTGAACGTTGGTGGAGCCATTTTCGGGTCTCTCCAGAGATGCTCTATTGGGTTTAGGTCCGGGCTGTGGCTGGGCCGGTCAGGAATGACAGCGTTGTGGTGAAGCCGCTCCTTTGTTATTTTAGCTGTGTTCTTAGGGTCATTGTCTTGTTGGAAGGTGAAGCTTCAGCCAAGTCTGAGGTCCAGAGCTCTGGAAGAGGTTTTCATTCAGGAAATCTCTGTACTTGGCCGCATTCATGTTTACTTCAATTGTAACCAGTCGTTCTGTCCCTGCAGCTGAAGAACACCCCCATAGCATGATGCTGCCTCCACCATGTCTCACTGTTGGGATTGTATTGGGCAGGTGATGAGCAGGGCCTGGTTTTCTCCACCGCTTAGAATTATTACCAAGAAGTTCTATCTTCATCTCATCAGACCGGAGAATCTTATTCCTCACAGTCTGGGGATCCTTCATGTATTTTTTTGCATATATGCAAATTTGCACTTCACTAAGGAAGTTGAGAAACTCCCATGCCACATTTAAGCAGCTTCCTCAAAGTCATAATCGCTTTCCTACAAGCTTTTAATATAACTAAGGGATTTGTGCCAGATCAGAATCCCAAACTACAGACGCTGCGTTTCGGGGTACCTGCCCCTCATCAGTGTAGTGTGTGGGATATTCTGATCTGGCAGAGTGAGTGGGCTAAGACAAGGGGTTCTTTGGGGTTCTGATCTGGCACAAATCCCTTAGTTATATTAAAAGCTTGTAGGAAAGCGATTATGACTTTGAGGAAGCTGCTTAAATGTGGCATGGGAGTTTCTCAACTTCCTTAGTGAAGTGCAAATTTGCATATATGCATATATCTGAGAGGAGGGAAGTGGCTTACAATCTCCTCACCTACTTTGCGCTCTCCATAAGGTTGAGAGCAAGTTCCCAGACCCTGTATTTTTTTGCAAACTCTATGTGGCTTTCCTATGTCTTGCACTGAGGAGAGGCTTCCGTCAGGACACTCTGCCATAAAGGCCGGACAGGTGGAGGCTGCAGTGATAGGTGACTTTGTGGAATTTTCTCCCATCTCCCTCCTGCATCTCTGGAGCTCAGCCACAGTGATCTTGGGGATCTTCTTTATCTCTCACCAAAGCTCTTCTCCCACAATTTCTCAGTTTGGCTGGACGGCCAGGTCTAGGAAGACTTCTGGTGGTCCCAAAGGTCTTCCATTTAAGGATTATGGAGGACACTGTGCTCTTAGGAACCTTGAGTAGTGCAGAAATTGTTTTGTAACCTTGGCCAGATTTGTACCTTGCCACAATTCTGTCTCTGAGCTCCTTGGGCAGTTCCTTTGACCTCATGATTCTCATTTGGTGTGACATGCACTGTGAGCTGTGAGGTCTTATATAGACAGGTGTGTGCCTTTCCAAATCAAGTCCTATCAGTTTAATTAAACACAGCTGGACTCCAATAAAGGAGTAGAACCATCTCATGGAGGATCACAAGGAAATGGACAGCATGTGACTTAAATATAAGTGTCCAAACAAAGGGGTTGAATACTTATGACCATGTGAGAGTTCAGTTTTTCTTTTTAATAAATTTGCACAAATTTTAACATTTCTGATTTTTTCCAGTCTAGATGGGGCAGAGTGTACATTAATGAGGAAAAAATGAACTTTTTTGAATTCACCAAATGGCTGCAATGAAACAAAGAGTGAAAAATGTAAAGGGGTGTGAATACTTTCCGTACCCATTGTAAACACAGGACGTAATGTAAGAAAATAAGTAAAAAGCCAAGGGGGGTGAACACTTTTACAAGGCACTTTACATTACTTTTCCTGTCCTATTCCCCGGAGCTGGAATACGCCTCTACCCCCTACGACGTTTTCTCATATTCGACATCTCTCAGTAATTATACGCTGGATCACTTTCTCCTCATCTGCTTCTCGTTTTCTCTGATGCCTCGGGGTACAAAGTCAAGGAAATAGCACTTTAGTGAGACACAATGTGTATATGGGCCGGAGTGAGCGAGCATGGACCCAAAAAACAAAAACATGCCCAGCCCCGAATATTAATAGGGGCCCCCTCCTGGCTGAGCGCAGAGGGGGCGACCTGGGAGGGGTACCGCTAAAGCCTTGGCACTTCATAAGAGAAAGCCTGGAGGTCGCGCCTTAACCCTTGTGTCCTGGAATGTGATACATATCTAGGCGGCTTTGGAAAGTGATGTGAAGATCTATCGAAATAAAAGCTTCGTTAGAAGGTAGTAATTACACAATGCTCCCTGCTGGGGGCGCTGTCTGGATGGAATGTGAGGAATCAGGTCAACAAAGAAGAAATCATACATCCGGCTGGTCCGGCTGGTCATTCTCACTAGCCGCGGATGGAGTCCTCGTAGCCTGAACTTCAGCTAATAAATGTGACCGAAACAAAACAAGCCCGGAGCCAGGAAAGTTCTGCTAGATGTTTCCTAACTTCTTTGGGTCTAGGCACGCCCAATTCTTGTTTTGTAGGTTAATATTTACCTCTCTGGGGTGAAGGTACCAGCTGTCCTCCAGCATGAGGAAAGTCAGCTCAATGGTGCCACCCAGTGGCGTAACTTGAAGCTCGAGGGCCCCAATCCTAAAGCTCCAACGGGGCCCCCAATTATTGCAAATCTTTAATACCATTAGTCTTTTTCTATAGGCCAAATGGACTTTTGGGGCCCCCCTAGGCTCCGGGGTCTGGTAGTGATTGCAACTCCTGCACCTATTGTAGGCATTGTGCTTGGTGATTGGAGCAGTGCTTTGACTGGTGTAAAGTCACCACCACTGGACTCTGCAGGAGACCTAATCTGTGCAGTCGTACATCACCAAGCACAATCCCTAGCATCTGAGGGTGCAGAGTAAAGGCACCACCAGTGGACTCTAGAGGATACGTAATCTGTGCAGTCGTACATCACCAAGCACAATCCCGAGTATCGGAGGGAACAGTGTAAAGGCGCCACTACTGGACTCTGGAGGAGACGTAATCTGTGCAGTCGTACATCACCAAGTACAATCCCTAGCGTCTGAGGGTGCAGTGTAAAGGCACCACCACTGGACTCTAGAGGAGACATAATCTGTGCAGTCGTACATCACCAAGCACAATCCCGAGCATTGGATGGAGAGGTGTAAAGTTCCCAGCACTGAACTTTGAAGGAGATGTAATCTGTGCAGTCGTACATCACCAAGCACAATCCCGAGCATCAGAGGGAGCGGTGTAAAGCTGCTATCACTGAACTCTGGAGGAGAATTAATCTGTGCAGTTGTACATCACCAAGCACAATCCAGAGCGTCGGCAGGAGCGGTGTAAAGTCGCCACCACTGGACTCTCGAGGAGACGTAATCTGTGCAGTTGTACATCACCAAACACAATCCCGAGCGTCGGAGGGAGCGGTGTAAAGCAACCACCACTGGACTCTGTGGAGAAGTAATCTGTGCAGTCGTACATCACCAAGCACAATCCCGAGCATCAGAGGGAGCGGTGTAAAGCTGCCATCACTGGACTCTGGAGGTAACATAATCTGTGCAATCGTACATCACCAAGCACAATCCAGATTGTCGGAGGTAGCGGTGTAAAGTCGCCAGCACTGGACTCTGGAGGAGACGTAATCTGTGCAGTCGTACATCACCAAGCACAATCCCAAGCGTCAGAGGGAGCGGTGTAAAGCTGCCATTACTGAACTCTGGAGGAGACGTAATGTGCAGTTGTACATCACCAAGCACAATCCCGAGTGTCGGAGGGGGCGGTGTAAAGCTGCCATCACTGAACTCTGGAGGAGACGTAATCTGTGCAGTTGTACATCACCAAGCACAATCCCGAGCATCGGAGGGAGCGGTGTAAAGCTGCCATCACTGAATTCTGGAGGAGACAATTGCCCCTGGTGCCACCTAAGGCCGGAATCACACATGTATAGAGCACAGAATGGGCGCGAGCCCCTGACACGAGGGTGACAGCTTATATATAGGTGACTAGAGTTTCTTATAAAACACTCATGAGTTTATTTTGCACTTTATATAAGTTTGACCCTATTGGCAGGGAGGGATCACATGACTATCATCAAATCAATGGGGGTTTCCGATGCCAGACACCCCCTGCTTGATTGTCTGTCTGCAGTGTATTATGGAGAAGTGGATGGAACTGCAGTAACTCAGCAAGTAAGTGGAGACCCTGTTAAGTTACATAACAACAGAGTCCAGTCCTCCTCTGTAACATCACAACAAACACTGCACCTGCCGGGAGCTTCATAGTGGAGCAGCTCCAGCCGTACATCACCAAAGACAATGCCAAGCAGCTGCAGCCATACATCACCAAGCACAATGCCGAACAGCTGTAGCCATACATCAACAAGCACAATGTCCAAGCAGCTGTAGCTATACATCACCAAGCAAAATGCAGATCTTTTGTATTCGTACATCACCAAGCAAAATGCAGAGCAACTGCAGTCATACATCACCATGCACAATGACGAGCAGCTATAGCCCACACCACCAAGCAAAATGCTAAGCAGCTGCAGCCGTACATCACCAAGCACAATGCCGACAAGCTTTAGCCATACATCACCAAGCACAAGCCAAGCAGTTGCAGCCGTAGATCACCAGCACAATGCCAAGCAGTTTCAGCTGTACATCACCAAGCACAATGCTGGCCAGCTTTAGACGTACATCACCAAGCACAATGCCAAGCAGCTGCAGCTATACATCACCAAGTAAAATGCTAAACAGATGTAGCCATACATCACCAAGCACAATGCTGAGCAGCTGCAGCCGTACATTACCAAGCATAATGCTGGGCAGCTGCAGCTGTACATCACTAAGCACCAGTGGCATAACTAGAGTCTGAAGGGCCTTGGTGCGAAATTTGGACCTGGGCCCTCCTTCCCCCGTGCGCCCACATTGATCAGATGTATGGGCCCCATGTAACGTTCTAAATCCTATAAAGACTCACAAATTGACCCCTCTCCCCTTCATTATGTATTAATGTTCCTCATCCTGCTATATATCGTCCTCCTCCTGGAATATGCCCTTAGCCTGGTATATATGGCCCTTCATTATAGTCAAAATGCAGCCTCACAGCCCTCCATATAGTATAATGCAGTCTCACAGCCCTCCATATAGTATAATGCAGAGTCACAGCCCTCCATATAGTATAATGCAGCCTCACAGCCCTCCATATAGTATAATGCAGTCTCATAGCCCTCCATATAGTATAATGAAGCCTCACAGCTCTCCATATAGCATAATGCAGCCTCATAGCCCTCCATATAATATAATGCAGCATCACAGTCCTTCATATAATATAATGCAGCATCACAGCCCTCCAGATAATATATTGCAGTGTCACAGGCCTTCAAATAATATAATGCAGCGTCATAATCCTTCATATAATATAATGCAATAATGCTTCCTCATAGACCTCCATATAGCATAATACAGCCTCATAGCTTTCCATATAGCATACATCCTCCCCACACAGACACACTGCCCCCTGTACAACCTGCCCCACTCACACTGCCCTCTGTACAGCTCTCCCCCCACATAGACACACTGCCCACTGTACAATCCCCCCATACACCCAGTCACACTGCCCCTGTACAGTCCCCCACACACAGACACATTGCCGCCTGTACAGCTCCCCCCCCCCCCCACAAACACAGACACACACACTCCCTCCCTCCTCAGAAGCTGTGAGTGGCGCTTCGGCTCCAGAATGGAGCTCACACTCACCGTTCCCCCCGGCAGCTCCGTCCTGACTGTGATGAGGTCACATGACCTCATCAGAGTGCAGCACGCAGCGGCTGTGGGAATTTTAAAGTTACAGTGCCTGACAGTCTTCCGGCGACCGTGATGAGCCGCCTGGGGACCACCCGGGCACACTGCCGTGCAGTGACATAGATGTGCGTCCTCATGGGCACACATCCATGTAAAGCAGGTGCAGGGGCCACAGGGGTCGGTGGGCGCCGGGCCTCTGCACCTCTGGGCCTGGTCGCACTTGCGATCCCTTCGACCGCGATCATTACGCCACTGCCAAGCACAATGCCGAGCAGCTTCAACCATACATCACCAAGTACAATGCCAAGCAGCTGCAGCCATACATCACCAAGCACAATGCCAAGCGTCGGATGGAGCGATATAAAGCCACCACCACTGGACTCTGGAGGAGACGTGTTCTGTGCAGTGACGGATCACACTGCTCTACAGTATCTCTATCTGATGGAGGAGTCTGGGTTTGGTGAGGAGAACATTCCCCCTGACTGCATTGTGCCCCTGTACAGATGGTGGAGGACGCTGCTCCGGCCTGTTATCAGGGGGCGGCGTGGCCTCTTATCTCCAGTGATGGAAATCTTAATCTTCCACACAAGACATTGTGGACAATTGTGCTTCAGCTTTGTGGGAAGAGTTTCTGTTCCCCATGATTGAGCTCAGTTCACTTAAGCTCTAACTGTTGCCCTTATCCATTCTCGTCTGGATTACTGCAATTCTCTACTGATTGGCCTCCCTCTTACTAAACCCTCTCCTCTCCAATCCATCCTCAATGCAGCAGCCAGGATCATACTCCTCTCCAGCTGCTTCACTGATGCCTCCAGTCATTGCACTGGTTGCCAATCTGCTACAGAGTACAATATAAGCTTATCACTCTCACTCACAAAACCCTCCACAGTTCTGCAGCACCCTACATCCCCTCATCTGTCTACCACCCTACCCAGTCCCTTCACAGCATTGCAGCACCCTTCATCTCTATCACCATCCTACATCTCCTCATCTCTGTCTACCACTCTACCCAATCCCTCCACAGTGCTGCACAGCCCGACATCTCCTCCTTATCTCTACCACCCTACCCGTCCTCTCCACAGTGCTGCACTGCCCTACATCTCCTCATCTCTACTACCTTACCAGTACTCTCCACAGTGTTGCACTGCCCTACATTTCCTTTTTATCTGTCTATCCCCTCTACCCATCCTCTACACAGTTCTTCACTGCCCTACATATCCTCCTCATCTCTGTCTAGCACCCTAAACGTCCTCTCCACAGTTCTACATCTCCTTCTGATCTCTGTCTCCCACCCTACCCATCCTCTCAACAATTCGTAACTGCCCTATATCTCCTCCCCATCCATGTATCACCCTACCCATCCTCTCCACAGTTCTTCATTGCCCTACATATCCTCCTAATCTTGGTCTACTATTCTACCTGTACTCTCCACTGTGTTGCACCACCCTACATCTTTTTATCTGTCTACCCATCCTCTCCACAGTTCTTCACTGCCCTACATCTCCTTCTCATCTCTGTCTACCACCCTACCCATCCTCTCCACAGTTCTGCACCGCCCTACATCACCCCCTCATCCCTATCACCTGCCTGTCCTCTCCACAGTGCTGCACCGCTCTACATCTCTTCCTCATCTCTATTACCTACCTGTCCTCTCCACAGTTCTGCACCCCCCTACATCTCCCTTATCTCGGTCAATCGCCCTACACATGCCCTCCATTCTGCTAAGCACGTAAGACGGACATCCTCTATAATATGTCCGTCTCCAAGACTTCTCACGAGCTGCACATATTCTCTACAATGCGCTACCAAGGAAAATTTGATTAATTCCTAATACCCACAGTTTTAAGTGGGCTCTAACAATGCATTACTTTAGACTGGTCTATCGCCTCACAGTATGTAACTATTCCCATTCTGCCCTTTACAACATCTTGTACCTTGTGTCATCTGTCCACACCCTCCATGCATTATATAACACTATCTGAACTGTACAGATCCCGACTGGTGACCGGTTCATGCAGCGTTATGTGATGCCCTATGTATTATATTGATGGCTGGACCATATATTATGGCACTTTTCACCACTTACCTTTTGTGTCTGTATCTCCTCATAGATGGTAAGCTCTTGTGATCAGGAACCTCACTCCTCTTGTATGTGGTGCATTATGTTAATCTATATTGTCTGTATATGTGCCCTCTAAACTGTAAAGAGATGTGGAATATGTTGGCGCTATATACTGTAAATAAAATTATTATAACCCCCATCTCCACAGTGATCAGAGACAACAGGAGTACAGGAGATGAACACTAAGTATACAACAAATATCAGCCATGACAGTGGTGTGGGTCCACCTAGTGGACAACTACAAGGTCTGCAGACTGACCACTGTCTATCCGGTAAGCCAGATCTTTACGTCTCAGTGCGGTAAGGATGCAATTCAATTTCTTTCCATCTCATCTAATTCTTCTTTTTAAAATTGTCTGCCCATCTCCTCCATCCTTAGTATTTGGTGACTGCCTGTCTCCTCCGTCCTCAGTATTCAGTGACCGCCCGTCTCCTTCATCCTCAGTATTCAGTGACCGCCCGTCTCCTCCATCCTCAGTATTCAGTGACCGCCCGTCTCCTCTGTCCTCAGTATTCAGTGACCGCCCGTCTCCTCCATCCTCAGTATTCAGTGACCGCCCGTCTCCTTCATCCTCAGTAGTTGATGACCGCC
This sequence comes from Allobates femoralis, assembly GCA_033576535.1. Lineage (NCBI taxonomy): Eukaryota > Metazoa > Chordata > Amphibia > Anura > Aromobatidae > Allobates > Allobates femoralis. The sequence goes on from JARQOC010000013.1 coordinate 16,762,062, forward strand.
CGTCTCCTCTGTCCTCGTTAATTCTGTGACCGCCCGTCTCCTCCATCCTCAGTATTCAGTGACCGCCCGTCTCTCCATCCTCAGAAGCTGATGACCGCCCGTCTCCTCATTCTTCGTTATTTGGTGACCGCCCGTCTCCTCCATCCTCAGTATTCAGTTACCGCCCATCTCCTCCATCCTCAGTATTTGGTGACTGCCTGTCTGCTCCGTCCTCAGTATTCAGTGACCGCCCGTCTCCTTCATCCTCAGTATTCAGTGACCGCCCGTCTCCTTCATCCTCAGTATTCAGTGACCGCCCGTCTCCTCCATCCTCAGTATTCAGTGACCGCCCGTCTCCTCTGTCCTCAGTATTCAGTGACCGCCCGTCTCCTCCATCCTCAGTATTCAGTGACCGCCCGTCTCCTTCATCCTCAGTAGTTGATGACCGCCCGTCTCCTCTGTCCTCGTTAATTCTGTGACCGCCCGTCTCCTCCATCCTCAGTATTCAGTGACCGCCCGTCTCTCCATCCTCAGAAGCTGATGACCGCCCGTCTCCTCATTCTTCGTTATTTGGTGACCGCCCGTCTCCTCCATCCTCAGTATTCAGTTACCGCCCATCTCCTCCATCCTCAGTATTTGGCGACCACCTGTCTCTTACATCCTAAGTATTCAGTGACCGCTCGGCTCCTCCATCCTTAGTGTTCGGTGACTGTCATTCTCCATCCTCAGTATTTGGTGACCACCCTAGTCCTCCTTCCTCAGTATTAAGTGACTACAAGTCTCCTCCGTTCTCCGTATTCAGTGACTGCCCATCTCCTCCATCCTCAGTATTCAGTGACCGCCCATCTCCTCCATCCTCAGTAGTCGGTGATCGCCCATCTCCTCTGTCTTGAGTATTTGGTGACCGTCCGTCTCCTCTGTCCTCAGTGGTCGATGACCGCCCGTATCCTCCATCCTCAGTATTTGGTGAGCGCCCATATCCTCCATCCTTAGTATTCAGTGACCGCCCATTTCCTCCGTCCTCAGTGACCGCCCGTCTCCTCCATTCTCAGTATTTGGTGAGCGCCCATATCCTCCGTCCTCAGTATTCAGTGACCTCCAATTTCCTCTGTTCTCAGTGGTCAGTGACCGCCCGTCTCCTCCATCCTCAGTATTTGATGAGCGCCCATCGCCTCTATCCTCAGTGGTTGGTGAGCGCCCATCTCCTTCATCCTCAGCAGTCGCTGACTGCCCGTCTCCTCCGTCATCGGTATTTGGTGACTGCTTGTCTCCTCCATCCTCAGTGGTCAGTGACCGCCCGTCTCCTCCATCCTCAGTATTTGGGGAGAGCTCGTCTCCTCAGTCCTCAGTATTTGGTGAGCACCCGTCTCCTCCATCCTCAGTATTCAGTGACCGCCCGTCTCCTTCATCTTCAGTATTTGGTGAGCGCCCATCTCCTCCGTCCTCAGTGGTCAGTGACCGCCCGTCTCCTCCGTCCTCAGTGGTCAGTGACCGCCCGTCTCCTCCGTCCTCAGTATTCGGTGACTGCCCACCTGCTCCTTCCTCAGTATTTGGTGAGTGCTCATCTCCTCTGTCCTCAGTATTTGGTGAGCACCTGTCTTCTCCATCCTCAGTGGTCAGTGACCGCCTGTCTCCTCCGTCTTCAGTATTTGGTGAGTGCCTGTCTCCTCCATCCTCGGTATTTGGTGACCGCTTGTCTCCTCTGTCCTCAGTATTTGGTGAGAGCTTGTCTCCTCCATCCTCAGTATTCAGTGACCGCCCGTCTCCTCCGTCCTCAGTATTCAGTGACGGCCTGTCTCCTCTGCCCCCAGTATTCGGTGAGTGCTCATCTCCTCTTTCCTCAGTGGTCGGTGACCACCCGTCTCCTCTGTCCTCAGTATTTGGTGAGCACCTGTCTTCTCCATCCTCAGTGGTCAGTGACCGCCTGTCTCCTCCGTCTTCAGTATTTGGTGAGTGCTCATCTTCTCTGTCCTCAGTATTCAGTGACCGCCCGTCTCCTCTGTCCTCAGTATTTGGTGAGCACCCGTCTTCTCCATCCTCAGTGGTCAGTGACTGCCCTTCTCCTCCGTCTTCGGTATTTGGTGAGTGCCTGTCTCCTCCATCTTCGGTATTTGGTGAGTGCCTGTCTCCTCTGTCCTCAGTATTTGGTGACTTCCCGACGCCTCCATCACTTCTACTTGCTACTCCCCGAGTTTCTTGTGATTAGCGATTTCTTGGGAGTAGCGAGTAGTCCTTTAACTTAAACGTGCATCAATGACCTCACAATCTGGCCAATCAGGTGGCTGGTAGCGATCAGGTGGTTTGTGACATCTGGCCATCACATTGGCCAGATCGCTACAAGCCTTCCTCTGACGAAGCTGCACAGGAGGCAGCGATACCGGTGGGGTCCTTTCCCACTCGGGCACCTGTATCACAGACTGGTAATCTCTCTCCTTCTCATTCCCTTCTCCCCCTGTCCTTCTGACCAACTAGTCAGTGAACAGCACACGCTTACTGAATGCAAAGCCTTTGTTATGGCATTCATGTGTAGCAGGAAAGCACAGCCCTGATAGATTGATGTGCAGTGATATGCAATGTGTAATACTATGATCAGGGCTGGTGCAACAATAATATGCTGTGTGTGGGGATATTGAAGTGATAGATACCAGTGATGCTGGTTGTTAATTGCAGCCTCACAGATTTACTTGACAGTACATATTGATTGTATTAGGGACTTGTTGGTCACTCATTTACAGGCGTATATATTGTAGACCCCGGTATCACCATGAACCTCTGGTTTACTTGTTAATAATTACCCTACTGAGGGGTCCACAACAGGGTATACTCTCACTATAATATATATGTGGTTATTCAGCAGGGTGTTTTAACCTTGAGTTGTTTCTCTGGCTATATAGTGTTAGAATCATGTAAGAGGTTTGTGAATCCTCATAGATAGTGGTATATTCATTGTAAAGCTCAGAGAGACTATACTGCTAACTGGAGTGACACACTCAATTCCAGATTGACTGATCCCCTGACCTAGGAGTGACCTCCTATGCTTCCTATACATTATATTCTGAGCCCCGCTGGGTCCTGATTTATTCATTTACTTTTGACTGTCTATGCTGATGTATAAATTGCTGCAATTAACTTGTTTGATCTGACATTTGTCATATATCAAGGTGCCCGTGTCTGGTTTCATTACCAATTTTAAATGGTTTTAACTTCCTTTTGTCTGTACACTGTTCCAATATAATAATATAATAAAAGTTTGTATATATTTTGTAGTATCACGGGTGTGCTCCCATACTTTCTTATATGTCATGTCTCTTTCTGCTGTTTCAGATCACTACCAGCCATCTGATTGGCTGTCAGACTCACAGGTCCTTGTGATTGATCGGATGTCTTCTTTGCCGGTCCCGTGCAGGCGTCGGATAGATGAGTATATTTTTTTATTTTTTAACAACTTTTATTCACTTTTAGTGCACTTTTGCAGTGTATATATAAATACACTGCGAATGTACTCGCCCGGCCCATTCTCTTCCATTGGACTCGCTATACTCGCAACGAGTACCGGGATCTCCCCATTGTGAGTATAGCGAGTTTGATTACTGCAGTACTCACTCATTCCTAATCACCTTCAGGACTCCTCGTCCTTAATGACATTCGCTGGCTGCAGAATAAATTTAGAGCCAATCAGATGCCTCATGATAGTATCACATGATGGATAAGTATTTGTATTTCTCAGTAATGAGGACATAGAGAAACGGGCAACCTTGAAAACCATAGAAGCAGCAATCGGCCAAGGAAACTTAGTGCAGCAGATGAAGGACACATCATGTTACTTCACTGTGAAATCAGAAGATGTCCAGCAGTGCCATCAACTCAGGACTGGCAGCGACCAGTGGGAGCAGCTCCACCATCTACTCTCCAGAGACGTTTGGCCAGAATGGGTCTCTCAGGATAAATCGAGGCCACTCCATACCATCTACAGAAGTGTCCAAATAAGCAGTCCAATATGACCAACCAGATTATTCACTGTTTGATATCAATTATATTACCATGTCAAACAATTCACCAGTTGGTGCCGAAGATTCTTAGAAAACCCTCAGACTCTGCATTTATTATGTTTTTGAGTCTGTGTATTTGAATAATTCATTCAATGGGATGTGTTCAAAATAATAGTGTGGAGTTCAATTAGTGCGATCAATCATTCTGGGAAGAAACAGGTGTGAATCAGGTGACTATGCGTTTCTCCTTGAAAGCCTGAGAGATATGCGTTGTTCCATTGTTCAGAAGAACAGCCGACTTTGATGATAAAGTTGATTGTAGACGATTAAAACTTATAAAGAAGAGTAGACAACGATAGGCTGCTCAGCTAAGGTGATCTCCAATGCTTTATAATGGAAAACCAGAGAGACAAGGAAGAAAAAGAGAATTTTGTTTACGTACCGTAAATTCTTTTTTCTTGAATCATCAATGGGAGACCCAGACAATGGGGTTTAGGGCACTGCCCTCCGGAGGCCACACTAGGTACTACAAGAACTGTAGACACCGCCCCCTCCGCTTATAAACCCCTACCGCAGGGAACATCCTCAGTTTGGTCCATAAGCTGCGAGGAGACAACAGAAAACCACACCCGAAACCTCGGGAAGACACCGTGAACAGACGGTTCAACAACCCGGATAAACTGCCCCAACAGGGACAGATCAACCGTAACATACAACGGAACACTGGGTGGGTGCTGGGTCTCCCATTGATGATTCAAGAAAAAAGAATTTACGGTACGTAAACAAAATTCTCTTTTTTCTGATCATCATAATGGGAGACCCAGACAATGGGGATGTCCTAAAGCAATACCCCAGGGCGGGAAAAAGTTCCTCAAAAGACGTTTGCATACGCGGTCCCCGTCAAAGGTGGGCAACCGCCGCCTGGAGGACCCGCCTGCCCAAACTTGCATCCGCAGAGGCATGGGCATGCACCATATAGTGCTTAGAGAAGGTGTGCAGGCTAGACCAAGTGGCCGCCTGACACACCTGCAGAGCAGAGGCGCGATGTCGCAAGGCCCAGGAGGCACCGACAGCTCTTGTCGAGTGTGCCTTCAAGCCTACCGGAAGAGGCAAACCAGAAGACCGGTAAGCCTCTTGAATGGGTGCCTTGATCCATCTGGCCAAGGTTGATTTTGACGCCGCTGACCCCTTACAGCGACCTGCCGTCAGTACGAACAAGGAGTCCGAACTCCGGAAGGAGGCAGTTCTGGACACATAAATGCGTACAGCCCGTACGAGGTCCAGAGTGTGGAGGTCGCGCTCAATCTGATGAACAGGAGCGGGACAAAATGATGGGAGCACAATCTCCTGGTTCAAATGAAAAGTGGAAACCACTTTTGGTAGGAATTCCGCCCGCGGGCGCAACACCACCTTGTCTTGGTGAACCACCAGAAAGGGTGACTTGCACGATAGTGCCGCCAGTTCAGAGACCCGTCTCAGGGACGTAATAGCCACCAGAAAGGCCACTTTCTGTGACAAATAAGAAAGAGAGACCTCTCTCAATGGCTCAAAAGGTGGTTTTTGCAAAGCCGCCAAGACCATGTTGAGATCCCAAGGGTCCAGAGGTCGCCTATACGGCGGAACCACTCGAGACACCCCTTGGAGAAATTGACGAACCTTTGGGAGGAGCGCCAAGCGCCTGTCGAACAATACAGACAGTGCTGATACCTGACCCTTCAGAGAACTGAGGGAAAGGCCCAACTCCAAACCTGACTGCAAAAAAGCCAATAGGGTCGGGATCGACAAAGGCCAAGGTACATGTCCCCCAGAGGAGCACCAGGCGAAAAAGACTTTCCACGTCCTGTGGTAAATCTTCCGCGACGTGGGCCTTCTAGCTCTGTTCATGGTGGAAACCACCGCAGGAGAGAAACCCCTGGATGTTAAGAGCCAGGCCTCAAGAGCCATGCAGTCAATCTGAGGGCCCTGGAATTGGGGCGGAAGAAGGGGCCCTGCGCGAGAAGATCTGCGCGGTCTGGAAGAGCCCACCGGTGTCCGCCGGACAGTTGCCACAGATCCGGATACCAGGACCTCCTCGGCCAATCCGGAGCCACTAGAATGGCTGCGTGACATTCTGTTTTGATTTTCCACAGGACCTTGGGCATCAGTGCCAGGGGCGGGAAAACATATGGCAGGTGAAAATCTGACCAACTCAGGACTAGAGCATCTGCCCCCAGAGACTGAGGGTCCCACGATCTCGCCATGTATTGTGGCACCTGATGATTCAGCCGGGAGGCCATCAGATCCACATCCGGGGTCCCCCATCTGATGCAGATGTCCGGAAGACGTCCGGATGGAGAGAACCATTCTCCGGCGTCCATCCCCTGTCGGCTCAGGTAATCTGCCTCCCAATTCTCGACACCTGGGATGTAGACTGCGGAAATCAAGCAGCTGTTGGCTTCCACCCATGATAGAATGCGGTGGACTTCCGCTAGAGCCTGTGCACTCTTGGTTCCTCCTTGGTGATTTATATAGGCGACAGTCGTCGCATTGTCGGACTGAACCCGAATCGGTTGTCCGGATAGGAACCTCCGAAAGGCCAGGAGTGCCAGATAGACCGCCCTGAGCTCCAGCACGTTGATCTGCAACGTTGTCTCTGAACGTGTCCAGAGACCTTGAGCTCTGTGGTGTAAGAACACCGCGCCCCAGCCCTTCAGGCTGGCGTCGGTGGTCACCACTAACCACGATGGCTTCAGGAAGGATCGTCCCTTCGACAAGTGACTCGGCTGAAGCCACCACTGCAGAGCATCCCTGGTCGGCTGGGAGAGGACCACCAGCTGATTCAGAGAGGACGTCCTCTTGTCCCACCTCTGGAGGATTTCCAGTTGCAGAGGACGGAGGCGAAACTGTGCGAAGGGCACCGCCTCTATTGCTGCCACCATGCGTCCCACCAGCTTCATCAATACCCGTAGGGATGAATGAGGTGATCTGAGGAGATCGTGTACTCCTGACTGAATGGCCAGTTGTTTGGCTCGTGGTAGGGACACTAGAGCAGAGTCCGTGTGGAAGTCCATGCCCAGATACGTCAGTGACTGGGTTGGAACCAGGGTGGACTTCTGGATGTTGAGAAGCCACCCGAACTGCTCCAGAGACTGTATGGTCGCCTGCAGGCTCCGCTGACACAGGTGTTCCGATGGCGCTCTGACCAGCAGGTCGTCTAAATAAGGAATGACGGCGTGTCGCTGCGCATGCAGTAAGGCCATCATCGATGCCATCACTTTCGTGAACACCCGGGGAGCCGAGGCCAACCCGAAGGGCAGCGCCACGAATTGGAAGTGCTCTTCCCCCACTGCGAATCTCAACCATCGTTGATGAGACGGTGCAATGGGCACGTGAAGGTAAGCGTCGCGGATGTCTATGGACGCTAGGAAGTCGCCCTGCGACACAGCCGCGATCACGGAGCGCAGGGATTCCATGCGGAACTTCCGAACCAACACATGACGGTTGAACAGCTTGAGGTCCAGAACCGGGCGGAAGGAGCCGTCCTTCTTCGGGACGATAAAGAGGTTGGAGTAAAAACCCTTGAACCTCTCCCCAGTGGGTACTGGGACCACCACTCCGTCTCTGCGGAGTCCCTCCAACACCAGATAAAAAGCCTGAGCCTTTTCTGGAGATGGAACAGACCGATGGAATCGGTGTGTGGGTTGTGATGACAGCTCTATCCTGTATCCTCTGGAGACTACGTCTCGAACCCACTGATCTTGGATGTGGAGTCTCCATTTGTCTTGAAATTGAGACAGGCGACCCCCAACCTGTGGGGAGGCAGGAAGAGGGAGCGAGTCATGCGGAAGTGGGTTTGGGAGCGGCAGCTGTTGTACCTGCCGACTTCTTCTGGCGACTCTTGGGACGCCACTGCTGAGAAGTTTTGGCCCCACGGTCCGCGCGAGCGGAAGACGCTGATGGCTGCGAGCTGGAACGAAAGGACCACTGTTTAGGGTTCCTCTTCACAGTATACCTAGGCTTAGGTCTGTTCTGTGGAATCTTGGACTCCGTAGAGTCTTTGATCAACTTGTCCAGCTCTGCACCAAACAGCCTGTCACCGGAGAAGGGAAGATTCTGCAGAATCTTCTTTGATGTGGCATCTGAGTCCCATAGACGTAGCCACAACAATCTGCGGATCGCTATCGCATTGGCCGAAGCCACAGCTGAGCGAGTGGCAGTCTCCAGGGACGCCGTCCTGGCATAATCTGCATAGGCTTTTGCTCTCTCTGTAAGTGCCAGGACTTCAGAGTTGAAACCTGCCAGGTCAGCAATACCATCCAGACAGGATGTGATCGCCTGCAGAGTCCAGACCGCAGCAAAACTCGGGGCAAATGACGACCCCACAGCCTCATAAGACGACTTGGCGAGTTGTTCGACCTGTCTGTCTGTCGCATCCTTCAGTGAGGAGCTATCAGAGGCAGAGAAAAGGGAGCGTGCAGCAATCCTGGTCATGGAAGCGTCCACTTTCGGGGACTGCGACCACTCCTGAAGCACCTCCTGAGGAAAGGGAAAGCGGTTGTCCTTGGATTTGCGGACATAACGCCGTCCAGGGTGTACCCTGGGAGCTCTAACCACCCTTTCAAAGTTAGTATGGTCCAAAAAGGAACCACATGGTCTAGCCTCAGGTTGTAACCACTGATAGACCTCCTTCGGGTGCACGGCTGTCTCCTGAGGGGGTAACCCGAGGCGTAAAGTCTCGTTGATGGAGGACACCAGATCCTCCACCCCTTCAGCTGGTTCAGACACCGACCCGAGGGTTGAACCCCCATCATCCTCGTCACTGTCAGAGTGACGCTCCTCCTCAGAGAGGACCTGGAGCTCGGGTGAATCATCACGGCGAGCCCGCTTAAGGGGTCTCACGGTGGAAGATGGAGACACCCGGGGGTAGCTTGAAGGAGTAACTGGAGCATCCAGTCTCCTTGTTAGTGCCTCCAGGGATTGCGACATGGAGGACAATTGGGAAAACAGAGAAGCATTAATCTCGCTTTGTTTTTCCCATGGCCCTGGGATCACCTGAACCTCAGGGTATAGCACCGGAGCTGCTGACTCAGCAGTGACAGTCCGGGCGTCTGAACGTCCGCAATTATTGCAGGACCCCTCCACCAGTGTTCCTGTGCATGTAGCGCAGACAGGGGTGGTACTGGCCGCCTTAGCAGCGCCTTTCTTCCCTGAGGACATACCCACGGTAGGGGGATATCAAACAGGAGAAAATTCACCGGAAACCGGTGGCTTACCGACCGCTGCACAGCGGTGGTGAAGGGAGCGGTGTGTGTGTGGCCTCCGCGAGGAAAGAAGACCTGGTCTCCCCTGGAGTGCAGCAGAGCAGTCTCCAACGATCCCAGCAGGAAAGTGAGGGAGAAAGATGGCCGCCGCTGTAGAAGCAGAGGGCGGGGCCGAAACACGCGGGAAGCACACACACACGCCCATCCAGGTCACATGGGCCGCTCCACATCTCTCCCGGCCGCCATTACAATAATGTAAGCGCCGGGGCCCGCAGCGCGGGAGGTATAAACATAAATACCCAGGCTCACAGACAAAGTCTGAAGCCCACAGCCGCAGCCCCTGTGACACACAGGGCGGTCAGCCAGGGTGACCCCAGCACAGGGTCACCGCCAGAACCGCGGACCCGAAGGCAACGCGCGGTCTGAGTGTCATGAACACACTAGTGCCAGACACTGCCCCCAGGCACACCGGAGACACCGAAGTATCTCAGTGCCGGTCCGGTCTGTAAGCACCATATCATGGGAGGCCTCGGACGGGGGTTCAGCACCAGTCCGGTCTGTAAGCACCATTTAGGGAGGCCTCGGACTGGGCTGGCTCTAGTCCGGTCTGTAAGCACCATTAAGGGAGGCCTCGGACAGAGCTGACTCCAGTCCGGTCTGTAAGCACCATTTAGGGAGGCCTCGGACGGAGCGGAGCTGTGCAAGGCTCCTATCTCCCACTTCCCAGAGCCCCCAGGGGGGATGGGAAGGAGCACGGCAGCGTACCGGGAGACACAGTGTGCCCAGGCACTAGGCCCTCCGGTACCTCGACCTGCGTGTTCCCCGAAGGTTAACAGGGAGACTGCCGGAGGTCCCTGACTGGGACCTTCTTTTACCTTGTCTTCATACGCCATCACGAAAGCTGTGAGAATGCAATGAAGTGCAAGCAAAGCGTGTGGTACCTCCGAGCACACTAAGTTTAAAACTGAGGATGTTCCCTGCGGTAGGGGTTTATAAGCGGAGGGGGCGGTGTCTACAGTTCTTGTAGTACCTAGTGTGGCCTCCGGAGGGCAGTGCCCTAAACCCCATTGTCTGGGTCTCCCATTATGATGATCAGAAAAACGGAAGACGGCCATTCGAATGGATGGAAGAATATCCAGAATGGTGAAGGCTCAGCCAACGATCAGCTCCAGGAGTATCAGTGACGTCTCCAGTTACCTGTATGGACTGTGACAGAAGACGCCAGAGTGAAGATCATCTATAGCAAGGAGTCCCTGCAAAGCCCCACTGTTATAGAAAAGACATGTACTGAAGAAAGAACATACCAACTAGCCTAAGGAGAAATGGAGGAACATTTTGTGGACAGAGGAAAGTAAAATTGTTCTCTTTGGGTCCAAAGGCCACAGATAGTTCATCAGACGACCCCCAAACTCTGAAATCACCTTAGTCTACTCTGAAGACAGTGAAGCTGGTGGTGAAGCATCATGATATGGGCAGGTTTCTTTTACTATGGTGTCAGGCCTATTTATCGCATACCAGGGATCATGGACCGGTTTGCAGATATCAAAATACTAGAAAAGAGGAAATGCCCTTGAAATGGGTGTTTCAACAAGACAACAACCCTAAACACACCAGTAAATGAGCAAAATCTTAGTTCAAGTCCAACAAAATTGAGGTCATGGAGCGGCCACCCAGTTCCTGGACCTTAATGTGATAGATCACTTGTGGAGTGACTTCAAAAATGCAGTTTCGGAGGCAAAGCCAACAAATGCATATAAATTGTCAGATGTAGTCAAAGCATCCTGGGCTGGAATAACAGTTGTCAGGAGCCAGAAGTTGCAACATAGATCTGAAGCAGTTTTTATTTTTTTTAAATTGTGCTCATTTAAGACAAGACAACAAACTGGAGTAAGTTCAGAGAAGGGCTAAGCAACAGCACCTGTGAATAAGACTTATGTATACTAATAGATCACAGACTGAGCATGAGTCAACAGTGTGATGCAGCAGCAAAAAAGGCACACACAATTCTGGGATGTATTAACAGAAGCATACAGTCTAGATTATTATTATTACTTATTATTATAGTGCCATTTAGTCCATGGCGCTTTACATGTGAAAAGGGGCATCCATAGACAAGTACAATAAACATGAGCAATACAAGGCACAGACAAGTACAAATGGCGAGAGTACCCTGTCTGCAACGGCTCACAGTCTAAAAGGGATGGGTGAGGAAACAGTAGGAGAGAGTAGAGGGTCACTGCCGGTTGTAGCTTGTTGGAAGAGTGGGTCTTCAGGTTCCTTTTGAAGGTTTCCACGATGGGCGAGAGTCTGATGTGTTGGGGCAGAGAGTTCCAGAGTATGGGGGAAGCACAGGAGAAGTCTTGTACGGGGTTGTGGGAAGAGGAGATGAGTGGGAAGTAGAGAAGGAGATCTGAGAGGATCACAGGTTGTGTGTAAGGTAAGTACCGGGAGACCATGTCACAGATGTATGGAGGAGACAGGTTGTGGATGGCTTTGTATGTCATAGTTAGGGGTTTTGAACTGGAGCCTCTGGATAATAGGAATCCAGTGAAGGGCTTGGCAGAGGAGAGGCTGGGGAATAGCGGGGAGACAGGTGGATTAGTCGGGCAGCAGTTGCGGGATAGATTGGAGTGGTGCAAGAGTGCTAGAGGGAAGGCCAGAGAGAAAGAGGTTGCAATAGTAGAGGCAGGAGATGATAAGGGCATGCATGACTGTGTTTGCAGTTTATTAGTCAAGGAATGTACGGATCCAGGAAATATTTTTGAGTTGGAGTAGGCAGGAGGTGGCAAGGGCTTGGATATGTGGTTTGAAAGAGAGGGCACCCCAAGGCACTGAGCATGCAAGACTCGGGAGAGTGTGAGCAGCTACTGACTTTGATGTATAGGTCTGGTGTAGGGGTAGAGTGAGATGGGGGAAAGATGATGAATTCTGTTTTGTCCATTTTCAGTTTTAGAACGTGAGCAGAAAAGATGAAATAGCGACAGACATTGTGGGATAGTGGTCAGTAAGGAGGTGATATCAGGTGCAGAGAGGTAGATCTGTGTGTCATCAGCATAGAGGTGATACTGCAAACTATGGGACTCTTATGAGCTTTTCCCAGGCCAAAGGTGAAGATGGAGAAGAGTAGGGGCCCGGGAACCAAGCCCTGGGGAACACCGACAAACAGGGGGCGAGGGGAGGAGGTGGTGTGGGAGAGGGAGACACTGAATGTCCGGTCTGTTAGATATGAAGAGATCCAGGATAGGCCAAGTCTGTGATGCCAAGAGATGATAGACTCTGTAATAGGAGGGAATGGTCCACTGTGTCATAGACAGAAGACAGGTCTAGGAGGAGGAGGACAGAGTAATGTTGAAGGTAGAGGTCAGGTCTAGGAGGAGGAGGACAGAGTAATGTTGAAGGTAGAGGACAGATCTAGGAGGAGGAGGACAGTAATGTTGAAGGCAGAGGACAGGTCTAGGAGGAGGACAGAGTAGTGTTGAAGGTAGAGGACAGGTCTAGGAGGAGGAGGACAGAGTAGTGTTGAAGGTAGAGGACAGGTCCAGGAGGAGGAGGAAGACAGAATAGTGTCGCTTGCTGTTGGCAGTTAGTAGGTCATTGGTGACTTTAGTTAGGGAAGTTTCAGTTGAGTGATGCAGTCGGAAGACAGATTGTAATTGGTCAAAATGGAAGCAGGAGGAGCGGTGGGAGGACAGTTCAAGATGGACATGCTGTCCCAGCAGTTTTAAGTCATAAGGGAGAAATGATAATAATGATAATGGGGGACAGCTAGACACACAGGATGGGTCGAGGGAGCGCTATTTGAGGATGGGTGTGATTGAGGCATGTTTGAAGGCTGAGGGAAGACACCATTTGTAAGTGAAAGGTTGAAGAGATATGTAATGACTGGGATGGACTGTGGTGAGGTTAGGGATGAGGTGGGATGGGAGCAGGTCAAGCGTACAAGTGGTGAGATGTGATCTTGACAGATAGGAGGAGAGCTGCTCTTCTGTCATGGTGGAGAAGCTAGTTTTGGAAGAACAGGGCTGAGCAGTTATGAGGGGGGGGCACAGGTGGCTGCAGGCAAAAGCTTTCTCTGATGTTTTCAATCTTTTAATTAAAGAAAGAGGCAAAGTCTTCAGCAGAAATGAGAGGAGAGTTGTTTAGGGTTGTGAGACAGGGAGGATATGAGAGATGAGATATTTGTTTTGTAGTAGTGAGCAACTCCTCTTTGGTCAGACCTCATCTGGATACTGTGTCCACTTCTGGGCTCAACATTTAAAATAAAAAAAAAAGAGACATCGAAAAAGGAGCAAATTCAGAGAAGAGTGACCAGAATTGTGACCGGTCTACAAACCATGTCCTATGAAGACCGGTTACAGGATCTGAGAATGTTTAGCTTCCAAAAGAGAAGACTGAGAGACTTAATAGCGGTCTACAAATGTCTCAAGAGTTGTCACACTGTAGAGGGATCAGCTTTATTCTCATCCTCACAAGGAAAGTCTAGAAGCAATGGGATGAAACTGAATGGGAGGACACAGATATAAGAAAAAACGTTTTGACAGTGAGGGTGATCAACAATTGGAACAGGTAGTCATGAGGGGATACGTTCTACTTCAATGGAAGTCTTCGAACAGAGGCTGGACAGACATCTGTCTGGGAGCATTAGTGAATCTTGCTTTGAGCAGGGGGTTGGACCAGATGACCCTGGAGATCCCTTCACACGATGTCTCGGGAGGTCCCAACACATTCCACCATTCTATGATTCATTCAGTTTGAATGTTATTAATTGATAAAAATAAGCTAACCCTTCTACGTAAGGAAGCTTCTTTACACACCTGCCTCAAACTTTTGCACAGTACCGATTATGAGAAGATATTCCAGTTCACAACATATTGTTCTCAACAGTCCGGAGAACAAACACAGCTCTGCCACGTCCATTAATAAAAGGAGAAACATCCAGCTTCACGGACGTACAATGTTCTTTATTGAGCGCAATGGATGTAGAATGTGAAGTTTTATTCCATGTCCATTGTACTCATCTGAATAATGTTGTATATCGGTGAAGCTGGATTTTTCTCCTTTTATTAACGCACAGTATTGATTATACATCATATCCCATTCCAAGCAAAGGGGGACCCATACAGGGTCAGGGAAAGAGCGCAGAGAAGCAGGGGAAGGAGCCATAAAGGGTCAGGGAAGGAGCTCAGGGAAAGCAGGGAGGGAGCTGTACATTCAGGGAAGGAGCGCAGGGGAAGTGGGGGAGGACCACAGAGGAAGTGGAAAGGGAGCTATTTAGGGTAAGGGAAGGAGCACAGGGGAAGCTAAGAAGGACCTATATAGTCAGGGAAGTACAGCAAGGGAAGCGGGGACCGACCTGTATAGGGTCAAGGATGGAGTGCAGGGGAAGCAAGGAGGGAGCTGTACAGGGCCAGGGAAGTAGCTGTACAGGACCAGCAAAGGAGCGCATGTGAAGAGGGGAGAGCTATAGTCAGGAAAAAAGTGCAGAGGAAGCGGGGAGGGAGCTGTATAGTCAGGGAAGGAGCAAGTCGAAGCAGGGAGGGAACCGTGCAGGGTCAAGGAAGGAGCACAGGGGAAACAGCTATATAGGATCAGGGAAGAAGCGCAAGGTAAGCAGGGAAGTAGCTGTACAGGGTTAGCAAAGGAGCGCAGGGGAAGCGGGGAGGGAGCTATATAGTCAGGGAAGGAGCGCAGGGGAAGCAGGGAGGCAACTGTACAGGGTCAAGGAAGTAGCTGTACAGGATCAGCAAAGGAGCGCATGTGAAAAGGGGAGGGCTATAGAGTCAGGGAAGAAGTGCAGGGGAAGCGGGGAGGGAGTTGTATAGTCAAGGAAGGAGCAAGGGGAAGCAGGGAGGGAACCATACAGGGTCAAGGAAGGAGCGCAGGGGAAACAGCTATATAGGATCAGGGAAGAAGGGCAAGGGAAGCAGGGAGGGAACTGAACAGCGTTAGGGAAGGAGCGCAGGGGAAGCGGGGAGGGAGCTGTACAGGATCATGGAAGGGACGCAGGATGAGCTACGATATAGTACATAAACTCAGGCTGCTTCCCAGCCCTCATGTATAACAGCCTGGAGAGTCAGGGGAAACATCACAAACACACAGCCAGATATGAGGCATTAACAGGGGGCTGGTTTGTACAAGGAGCAACAAAAAAAAGCCCACCATGATCTGTGACTGCAGAGGAGGCTGCATCATAGGAGCCTGGCTTGTATAAGGAGCAAGACGCAGGCAACACCCCTTTATCTGTATTTGTGAAGAGGAGACTGCCTTACAGTGCAAGAAGCTGTCAGAATTTAAATTTTTACCAAGTGAGAACCGAAGACATCAATCTAAAGTTTACATTTTTTTTTAATTTACTTACTAGCAAGGAGACCACAGGAGCATTTGTATAGTTGGCAAACTACATCTAGAAGAAGCAAAATCACGTCTTATATATTGTTTATGAAAAGCATCTATTAAAATTGTAACAGATGTTTTGCTGAGCAACTTGGCATTTCCAGATGAAACTTGCTCAATCGGAAATTCTGTTTCTTTTTGTAAGGTGTATTTTAGTTACAGTATAGCAATCTTGCTGCCAGGAGAATTTCAATTTTTACCCAGTGAAAACTGAAGACATCTGAATCTAAAGCTTAAGTTCTTTTGTATCCTGTAGTCTGCCAACTCTAACAAAGCGTGGCGACTATGAAGCGGCAGATAAGGATCCTAAAAGGGATCTCACCGCCCCGCAATACCCTTCTAAGACACCGTGCCTCAATAACTCTGCGTACATGTTGACATTAGATGCCGCCACACATAAAACAAAGACCATACTCATCCCACAGCTCGTATTTTATTTGCCAGCTTGCTTGTTCCATGCACCAGGCAGCAAGATAAGGCCGATCGATGGTGCCGGTGACAACCAGACGAAAACCCCAGGGGGGGGGGTTGCATCTAAAAATATATGACTCCGCTGCTTTTCAAGATGTTCAAGAGAATTAAAATTGCAAACTTCCTTCCAGCGGCTGCCAACGGGCGGTCGAGTCCATAATGTGCGAAATGGCGAGTCTCTGGAGGCTTCTTGCATAGAGTGATGCTATGGGCGTGTAGGGGCAGTCCGCGGGAAGCTGCCGGCTGACCGCACGTTTAGTACAAACCCTCATCCACCCCCAAATGCTCCATGATACATGAAGACAGCCCCTCACACCCCGGAGTGAGAACTCATGGCGCCTGAAGCAGGCCGGAGCAGTGAAGCATGTACTGAATGCAGATTCTTTATTTTGGCATTGAGTGGACGGTCCCCGAACCAACATAAAAAAGTCTATTGACAACAGGCACCGCCCGCTTTACATGAAATCATCAGAATCATTCCCGTCCTGCATGAAAAAAAATAAAATAAACAATCACAATTTCATACTGATATGATCTCGAACAGAACAAATGCAAAACTAATTAAAGGGTGCACACTGAAAGTAATAGAATTTATCATAAAAGAAATCAGCTCCTTGGGGGCGGAGCTTAACATAGAAACACAGAACAAAACACTCGGGAAGGTATGTGCTGGAGGCATTAGATAGCTAAAAAGAAAGGAGCAGAACACAAAATATCATCCATAATATTTAATTAATTACCGTACTTTTCCGATTATAAAACACACGTTTTTTCCCCCAAATTGAGCGGAAAACGGAGGTGCATCTTATAACCCAAATCTTGTGTTGTTATTTATTTTAAATTTACCAACGAAGGTTGCGGTGGTGGAGTGGGAGTGCAGGAGGCAAGTTTGTAGGGTCCACGGAGGGCGGGGGTAAAGGTACGGGACTCCAGCTACAGAGGTGACGGCCACCATTTTCCATGTGTCTGCATACATTGGCAAGCTGCGACTCTGCCTCTAGCTTCCAGGACTTCCAGAAAATGGCTGCAGACCTCGATCTGCGCCGCCTACACAGCCATTTTCTGGAAGTCTGGACGGTAGAAGCAGAGTCACAGTTTACCAATGCATGTAGGCACATGGAAAATGGTGGCCGTCTCTGCACACTGGTGTGGCATCTCTGGAGCTGGAGTCCCATACCAGTGCCCCCACCCTCCGTGGACCCTGCAAACCTGCTCCACCAGTGCGGCACATTATATATATATATATATATATATATATATATATATATATATATATATATATATATATATATATATATATATCTGAATTATGTAGCAATCTCAGATACCCAGTGGCATTGAGGTTTCCATTGATGAAGAATGGCCCCACTATCTTTGCACCCCATACACCACACCATACCATCAATGTCTGTGATCCAGCAGTCTTGGAGGGATCTATCCCCTGTGGGTTAGTGTCAGACAATAGCCCTGGTTTTGTTTGATAACTTCACCATTCACAATAAAGTTTGCCTCATCCGTCATCTGAAGGCAATTGTCTATGCTGTGAAGATACGAGATGTGCAGCATCTGACACACTGGATCCTGGAGGCCTGGTGCTGCATTTTTTCTGCGGTGCTGCTATCAGTGTGTCAAGAGTGGGAGAAGAGGGCTGTATTGACAATCCAACACAAGGGGCAGCACTTTGAACACATTTTATAAGTGGTCATAAACTTCTAAATAACTCATGAAAGAATAAAGTTACGTAAAGACCAAGCACACCATTGTTTTTCTTACGAAATTCTCAATAAGTTTGATGTGTCACATGACCATCTTCCCATTGAAAAAAAAATAAAGTTGGATCCAAAATGGCCGACTTCGGTCACCACCCATCTGGAAAAGTGTTTCCTCTCACATATACTACAAACCCCTGGCAAAAATTCTGGAATCCCCGGGCTCGGAGGACGTTCATTCAGTTGTTTAACCCCATAACGACGGCCTAACGTCCAGAGACGTCTGAAAAAGAGGGTACTTATGCCTGGCTGACGTCTGCAGACGTCAGCCAGGGAAAGTGCTCTAGCGCCCCCCAGTGGTCAAAAATCTCCGGGGTTTCAGCTACCGGGGGTAGCTGAGACCCCCAAGATTATGAATCGGGCCGGTTTTTACCGGTACCCGCCATGTGATCACGGTTATACACCGTTTACCGGTGTATAACCGTGATCACATAAATATACAGCGAACTGCCGGTAAAAACAATGATTTCTCTGTCATGCCACAGGGTCAAACCCGTGGCATGAAGAGAAATCATCTGCCCCCCCCCCAGTACCGGTACTCAGCCCCCACCCCCTCCCCTCCTCCTAAAATGGCACCGCAGCGCGTCAGCAACTAATGCCCGACATCATCTCCCTCCCATCTGACAGCTCAGATGGGAAGGAGATGATCCGTATTCCCCCGCTCTGCCCCCCCTCCCGGTCACTCGCCTCCCCCCCGGTCATATAACCCCCCCCCCCATCCTCTACATGTCCCCTGTGGCCCGGCTCCTTCCAGCCCCCGCCGCCATCATCTGATCTCCCTCCCATCTGACAGCTCAGATGGAGGGAGATTGTAAATATTCCCCCGCTCTGCCCCCCTGCCCCGTCAGTACCCCCCCACCCCCGGAGGTCTCCTGAGGCTGATACTCACCATCATCCCGGTGCGGCTCCCGCTGCTTCTTCCGGCCTCTTCATCTTCCTGTCTGCCGGCATGCGCAGACAGAACAGAGACTGCTCTGCCTGCGCATAGTGACAGGGCATGATCTCAGTGAGGTCATGTCAGGTCACCATCCTTGGTTCCCACAGGGGTCAATTGTGATCCCATCATGAGATCACAATTGACCCTTTGTGAACCAAGGATGGTGACCTGCCATGACCTCACTGCAATCATGAGCTGTCAGTCTATGCAGAGACTGCTCTGTCTGCAATTAGACTGACAGCTCATGATCGCAGTGAGGTCATGACAGGTCACCATCCTTGGTTCACAAAGGGTCAATTGTGATCCCATCATGAGATCACAATTAACCCTTTGTGAACCAAGGATCCTGACCTGCCATGACCTCACTGCGATCATGAGCTGTCAGTCTATGCAGAGACTGCTCTGTCTGCAATTAGACTG
The DNA here is from genome assembly GCA_033576535.1 of Allobates femoralis. Lineage (NCBI taxonomy): Eukaryota > Metazoa > Chordata > Amphibia > Anura > Aromobatidae > Allobates > Allobates femoralis. The sequence goes on from JARQOC010000013.1 coordinate 16,781,260, forward strand.
ACAGCTCATGATCGCAGTGAGGTCATGGCAGGTCACCATCCTTGGTTCACAAAGGGTCAATTGTGATCCCATCATGAGATCACAATTAACCCTTTGTGAACCAAGGATCCTGACCTGCCATGACCTCACTGCGATCATGAGCTGTCAGTCTATGCAGAGACTGCTCTGTCTGCAATTAGACTGACAGCTCATGATCGCAGTGAGGTCATGGCAGGTCACCATCCTTGGTTCACAAAGGGTCAATTGTGATCCCATCATGAGATCACAATTAACCCTTTGTGAACCAAGGATCCTGACCTGCCATGACCTCACTGCGATCATGAGCTGTCAGTCTATGCAGAGACTGCTCTGTCTGCAATTAGACTGACAGCTCATGATCGCAGTGAGGTCATGGCTGGTCAGGATCCTTGGTTCACAAAGGGTTAATTGTGATCTCATGATGGGATCACAATTAACCCTTTGTGAACCAAGGATCCTGACCTGCCATGACCTCACTGAGGTCATGACCTGTCATTCTCCTGGAAGAATGCCAGCTTTTATAGCATATGGGGGACACCCCCATATGCTGTAAAAGTCTGGAAATGATCGAGGGACCTCCCACTGGACTACGTCGGACCTTCCTACTGGACTACGTCGGACCTTCCTACTGGACTACGTCGGATGCCAAAGAATAATAAAGATGGGGTCTAAATAGTGTCTGTGTGTTTTTTTTCTAATAAAAATATTTTTTTCTGTCTTGTGTCTTCTTTACAATTTACTAGGGATTCTTAATGGCCCGGTCTAATATTGGCCAGACATTAACAATCTCGGGCTTAGTGCCAGCTGCAAAAAAGCTGGCATTAACCCCTTATTACCCTGTCTGCCACCGCTACACGGCAGCTGGAAGAGCTGGATACAGCGCCAGAAAATGGCGCTTCTATGAATGCGCCATTTTCTGGGGCGGCTGTGGGCTGCAATTCGCAGCGGGGGGGGCCCAGAAAGCTTGGGCCTCCCTACGCTGAGGATTCCAGCCCCCAGCTGCCTAGTTGTACCTGGCTGGCCCAAAAACATGGCGAAGCTCACGCCGTTTTTTTTTTTTAATTATTTCATGAAATAATTAAAAAAAAAAAAGAGCTTCCCTATATTTTTGGTTTCCAGCCAGGTAAAACTAGGCAGAAGGGGTTGGTGGCAGTCCGTAGCTGCCTGCTGTACCTGGCTGGACCAAAAGTGTGGCGAAGCCCCACATCATTTTTTTTTTAAAATTTAATAAAGAAATACTAGAACAAAAAAATGCAGGAGAGGAGACGACCAGGACACGGTGTCTCCGGATCTTGTGCACATGCTCTAAGGCTGCTTTCACATCAGCGGCTTTTGCCGATTGCGGCAAATGCGGTGAAAAAAACGCATCTGCCGCGATTACCGCATAACCGCTGCACTTGCGGCACAGTTGTGGCAAGTCCCATGCAATGTCTATGGGGCTTGCGGTAAGTGTGCGGCAGGTGCGGCAAGTGCGGTTTTGGCACTTGCGGCAGGTGCAGCCGCGAAAAAAACAACGGTCTGCTGCTTTTTTTTTTGCGGCCGCATCTGCTGCAAGTGCTGATACCGCACTTGCCGCACCTGCCGCAAGCCCGCATAGACATTCTATGGGGCTTGCAGCAACTGTGCCGCAAGTGCAGCAGTTATGCAGTAATCGCGGCAAATGCATTTTTTTCACCGCATCTGCCATGAACGGCAAAAACCGCTGATGTGAAAGTACCCTAAAAGTGAGAAATTGTGTGAAAAAAAGAAAATGTTCAATATGACGTTATCAAATTCTGTGAAGTAGCTGTAGGTTCTAAATGCTCACTATACCACTAGATATAATCCGTGAGGCGTCTAGTTTCCAAAATGGGGTCCCTTGTGGGGGAGCTCCAATGTTTAGGCACACAGGGCTCTCCATACGTGACATGGTGTCCACTAACTATTGGAGCAAATTTTCCATTCAAATTGCTAGCGGACACTATGTCGCATATGGAGAGCCCCCTGTATGCCTAAACATTGGAGCTCCCCCACAAGTGACCCCATTTTGGAAACTAGACCCCCCAAGGAACATATCTAGATGCATAATGAGTACTTTCAACCCCCAGATGCTTCACAAATTGATCCATAAAAATGAAAAAAGAACATTTTTGTGGAAAAGAAAGTACTTTTTCATTTTTACAGATCAGTTTGTGAAGCACCTGTGGGTTCAAAGTGCTCACTATGCATATAGATAAGTTCCTTGGGGCATATAGTTTACAAAATGGGGTCACTTGTGGGGGAGCCCCAATGTTTAGACACACAGGGGCTCGCCATACGTGACATGGTGTCCGCTAACAATTGGAATTGTAAGTTGATACTATGTCGTGTATGGCGATCCCCTGTGTGCCTAAACATTGAAGCTCCCCCACAAGAGACCCCATTTTGGAAACTAGACACCCCAAGGAATTTATTTAGATGCATAGGGAGAACTTTGGACCCCCAGGTGCTTCACAAATTGATCCATAAAAATGAAAAAGTACTTTTTTTTCACAAAAATCTTTTTTTTCCTTTTACGGACTAATTTGTGAAGCACCTGGGGTATCAAAGTGCTCACTATGCATCTAGATATGTTCCTTGGGGGGTCTAGTTTCCAAAATGGGGTCACTTGTGGGGGAGCGCCAATGTTTAGGCACACAGGGGCTCCCCATATGCGACATGGTGTCCGCTAACAATTTGAATGGAAAATTAGCTCCAATTGTTAGCGGACACCATGTCGGGTATGGAGAGCCCCTCCCTGTGTGCCTAAACATTGGAGCTCCCCCACAAGTGACCCCATTTAAGAAACTAGACATCCCATGGAATGTATTTAGATGCATAGTGAGCTCTTTGAACCCCCAGGTGGTTCACAAATTGATCCGTAAAAATGAAAAAGTACTTTCTTTTCCACAAAAATTTTCTTTTTTCATTTTTATGGTTTCATTTGTGAAGCACCTGGAGGTTCAAAGTGCTCATCACCCATCTAGATAAGTTCCTTGGGGGGTCTAGATTCCAAAATGGGGTCACTTGTGAGGGAGCTCCAATGTTTAGGCACACAGGGGCTCTCCATACACAACATGGTCTCCGCTAACAATTGGAGCTAATTTTCCATTCAAATTGTTAGCGGACACCATGTCGCGTATGGAAAGCCCCCGTGTGCCTAAACATTGGAGCTCCCCCACAAGTGACCCCATTTTGGAAACTAGACACCCCAAGGAATTTATTTAGATGCATAGTGAGCACTTTGAACCCTCTGGTGCTTTACAAATTGATCCGTACAAATTAAAAAGTACTTTTTTTTTCACAAAAACTTTCTTTTGTCCTCAATTTTTTAATTTTCACATGAGCAACAGGATAAAATGCATCCTAAAATTTGTTGGCCAATTTCTCCTGAGTACACCGATACCTCATATGTGGTCATAAACCACTGTTTTGGAGCACGGCAGGACTCGAAAGGGAAGGAGCGCCATTTGACTTTTTGAATGGAAAATTAGCTCCAAAAATCAAATTGCGCTCCCTTCCTTCTGAGCCCTGCTGTGCGCCCAAACAGTGGTTTATGACCACATATGAGGTATCGGTGTACTCAGGAGAAATTGCCCAACAAATTTTAGGATGCATTTTATCCTGTTGCCCATGTGAAAATTAAAAAATTGAGGCTAAAAGAACATTTTTGTTGGAAAAATTAAAATGTCCATTTTTTGTTTCCACTTTGCTTTAGTTCCTGTAAAGCACCTGAAGGGTTAATAATCTTCTTGAATGTAGTTTTGAGTAGCTTGAGGGGTGCAGTTTTTGGAATGGTGTCACTTTTGGGTATTTTCTGTCATGTAGACCCCTCAAAGGGACTTCAAATGTGATGTGGTCACTAAAAAAAATGGTTTTGTAAATTTTGCTGGAAAAATGAGAAATTACTGATGAACTTTGAACCCTTATAATGTCCTAACCGAAAAAAAATTTTTTCCCAAAATTGCGCTGACGTAAAGTAGACATGTGGGAAATGTTATTTATTAACTATTTTGTGTCACATAACGCTCTGGTTTAACAGAATAAAAATTCAAAATTTGAAAATTGTGAAATTTTCAAAATTTTTGCCAATTTTTTAATATTTTCTCAAATAAACGCAAAAATGATCGACCTAAACTTACTACCAACATGAAGCCCAATATGTCACGAAAAAACAATCTCAGAATCGCTCGGATTCAATGAAGCGTTCCAGAGATATAACCTCATAAAGGGAGAGTGGTCAGAATTACAAAAAACGGTCTGGTCATTAAGGTGGAAATTGGCTCAGTCACTAAGGGGTTAATGTTGTAGAAAAAAAGCAGCTCACAGACATGGCACAAAACTAAAGTCATTTCACATGGCGACTATATGGCTTTAAGAAACACTAAAAGAAGTCATGAAAAAAAAAAATGTTATAGTCAGTAAGGGTAATTTTTTGCAGACCAAGCAGAGGGAAAGAATTATGGAATCAACACACAAAAGAACCCTCCAATACATCACTAGTATTTTGTTACACCACTTCTGGTTTTTATAACAGCTTGCAGTCTCTGAGGCATGGACTTGAGTGACAAACAGTACTCATCATCAATCTGGCTCCAACTTTCTCTGTTGCCAGATCAGCTTTGCAGGTTGGAGCCTTGTCATGGAACATTTTCTTCAATTTCTACCAAAGATTTTCAATTGGATTGCGATCCAGACTGTTTGCAGGCCATGACATTGACCTGATGTGTCTTCTTTCAAGGAATATTTTCACAGTTTTTGCTCTATGGCAGGATGCATTATCATCTTGATGAATGATTTCATCATCCCCAAACATCCTTTCAATTGATGGGATAAGAAAAGTGTCCAAAATATCAATGTAAACTTGGGCATTTATTGAAGATGTAATGACAGCCATCTCCCCAGTGCCTTTACCTGACATGCAGCCCCATATCATCAATGACTGTGGAAATTTGCATGTTCTCTTCAGGCAGTCATCTTTATAAATCTCATTGGAAAGACAACAAACAAAAGTTCCAGCATCATCACCTTGCCCAATGCAGATTCGCAATTCATCACTGAATATGACTTTCATCCAGTCATCCACGATTGCTTTTCCTTAGCCCATTGTAACCTTGATTATTTCTGTTTAGGTGTTAATGATGGCTTGTGTTTAGCTTTTCTGTATGTAAATCCCATTTCCTTTAGGCGGTTTCATACAGTTCGGTCACAGACATTGACTCCAGTTTCCTCCCATTCGTTCCTCATTTGATTTGTTGTGCATTTCCTGTTTTGGAGACATATTGCTTTAAGTTTCCGGTCTTGATGCTTTGACGTCTTCCTTGGTCTACCGGTAGGTTTCCCTTTAACAACCTTCCCATGTTGTTTGTATTTTGTCCAGATTTTAGACACAGCTGACTGTGAACAACCAACATCTTTTACAACATTGCGTGATGATTTACCCTCTTTTAAGAGTTTGATAATCCTCTCCATTGTTTCTATTGACATCTCTGGTGTTGGAGCCATGATTCATGTCAGTCCACTTGGTGCAGCAGCTCTCCAAGGTGTGATCACTCCTTTTTAAATGTAGACTAACGAGCAGATCTTATTTGATGCAGGTGTTAGTTTTGGGAATGAAAATTTACAGGGCAATTCCATAATTTTTCCCTCTGCTTGGTCTGAAAGTTCCCCTTACTGACTACCACATTTTTAATCTTGATTTCTTTTAGTGTTTCTTAAAGCCATAAAGTTGCCATGTGAAATGTCTTTAGTTTTGTGCCATGTCTGTGATCTGCTTTTTTTCAACAACATTAAACAACTGAATGAACATCCTCCGAGCCAGGTGATTCCATAATGTTTGCCAGGGGTTGTAATGTGCCACAAAGCAGGAAGTTGATATCCCCAACCATTCCCATTTTATTTAGGTGCATTCATATAAATGGCCCACCCTGTATATTATAATAGTTACTATGCCCGGACAACGCCAAGCTAACTGTTCTTATTTATAAGCCGAGTGTATGTCTATGTGTGTGTGTATTGTATGTCCACTATACGTATCAATCCTGCCTTCCCCTCAACCCGCCCTATGCACCCACGCTCACTTCCTAAATCTACCCTTCACCCCCCCATTCCCACCCTAAAACATCTCCTACCCCTAAACCTGCCCCCCCACAAACCTGCACCCCCACCTCCCTACGCCCCCCTTCAAACACCCCCCCCAAATGTTGTGATTGTAGATGCAATGCTGTGAAATCCTTTAATGCACATACATACAGACATACATTTCTGTAATTCTTACTGCTGCCCTTCCTTCCATGGCCCTTGAGAAAAAAGCTCTTGCCTCCCTTTCTTCCATTTCTGTAAGGGTGGAAACACACTAGCGAGAACAAACGCAGTCCGATTGTCCCATTTTTCGCATCCAACTGCTCTGCGACTGTCCGACATTTCCTCTGACTGTCCGACTGTAATCTGAGTGTGGTCCGTGTGCAATCCGCACAATGCATGCGCTTTTTTGAATGAAATCAGCCTTAGAATCACCTACAATGTGCCCATTGTGAGATCAATGCTGTGTGCCAATCGGGGCTCATTGGATTGTATATCCCATGGACACGTGTGCATTGAGCTGACCCTCCATCCCTAGTATGCAGTGTTGTGTACGTGTGCAGCTGACTACAGAATGTAGAGTAACCTGACCCTAAACCCCACCGTGTGGGTGTCAGATAAATGGGTGCATTTCCCGGCTGTATGGCACTCCCTACCCAATTGTGTCTGATCCGCGGAGGCGGCGTCCAATGTGGGTCCATCCCCCTGCAGCGTACGCCTCGTGGCCATTTTCATAGGCTGTATGATCATTTACGCTGTCATCTTGATAAATGTTATGCATATAGCACGATGCCCATACCCACATTGGACATTTTTTTGTTCTGCGGCCTGCCTTCATATACCACACTATCCAAATGTGGCAAAATATCACCCCGGAGGAACGCCTTCTCTTCACACTTATGTTGGTATTACTTTTTGTTTATGCCATGATGAGCTCCATGCCTTAACCATGTGGTGATTTACTGACTGTGTCCATTATGGGGTGGGCTTGTTTGAACACCGAAGGGTCACTCCCCACACAGGATACGACCATGAGCCCTGTCCAAAGGGGTACACTAACCAAAATCTACAGGTTGGTGTAGGTGCCGTGTTCTGGGTTTGTGCCTGGTGTAGCTCTTCTCTTAAGGGCCTGTTGCCAAGATATGTAGGCCTATTTCTTTCCAAACAGTGCCCCATGTGATCTTGATGTCTGGCTGAAGTGGTCAAGTGGTTGCCAGACCTTGTTGGTCCCAACATTGAGTGTCGGCGGCCAACATACCAGTTTGCTTCGGAACCATGTTGGGTGGATGGCATGAGGCTGACTGGAGGGACATTTGGCAAATGTGGCCACAGTGGTCATGGCATTGGAGGTCTCTCAAGACTATCCGAGGCCTGTAAGAATGATGAGGCCGATGGTGGTGCTGGCTACTGGGAGTTGTTACTGTCCATCACATTATCTGGTGAGCTCCGCCACAGCTCCAGCATGCTGAAGACCACTAGCGGATCATCGGGTGGCATACAAGCATCCAGGACAATTTTCGTGGCAGCCCTTGCACGCAGCCTCAGTGGGCTTGGTATCGCACGCAAATAGCAGGTGAGGCTGCTTGCAAAGGCCTCCTCCCCATAATCTATCACAGGCTGCACAAGGTTCTGCAAAACCCCTGTGTCAACGTTACAACAAAGGTTGGTGGATGACAAATGGCTCTGATGCCTGGAGCGACATATCAATGGTGATGATCGGGGAGACCTGGCCATGGGCAAGGTGGCTGTGGCACTAGGTCCTTGGTCCCCTGGTGGCTGGGGTTGGCCAGATGAGAATGGTGACCCTTGTGTTGGCTCCTCAGAGAACCACGAGTCCAGCCCAGCAGCACTAGATGAAGCTTGTGGCTCTTCATGGGACAAAGATAGGCCCACACTCTTGTCAGCCGACTCTGCTGGTTCCTCAATGTGGGGCTCAGACTCAGAGGCTGAAGTGTGCCTCAAGGTGGTATCCTTTCTATGTTTGAAGAAAGAACAATCACTACACAAAAACTAAATTATTCTGCCCAAAAATTGAAATGTAAGATACATATGGTCTCAGGTGAATCACAGGCTCCAGGAATGAGAGGCGGTGGAAGTGCATGTAGACCCTCCTCCTAGGTGCGTCAGACCCACTGGGTGGCACTTTGTTGAACTCCAACCGGTACTGATCACGGCAACTACGCCAGCGCTTAGCTACCATGTTCACTGTATAATTGAAAAACCCATTGTATAACGTTTGAACACACAGCACCCATTACACACTGACCCCTCTATTGTCATTACAGTTCATTTGTAAATTTGAAGGAATGATACATTACCAAGGGTGACCTGGACGTCCTGAGAGCGGTTGTCAAAACAGGGGAAAAGTTGCCTGGTGATGTTGGTCCATGAGACATCCTTCTTCCTCCTGTCCGCATAACCTTGGTCTCTAGGGTCCCAGAGCTCTGGCCTCTCCTGGACCAGAGCTATAAGCTTCTGCACATTGACATTGTAGGCCATGCTGGATCTGTGGGGGCTTCCTTCCTACAGTTGTCAGATATGTGCTGAGTAGTCATGTGACGCCTCCTTATCAACACTTATTAAGCTTCCGACTGCAGCCCATGATTTTGTTGGACCCATAGACTTGCATTGGCGTGAATCGCAGACTATTGCAACTGCTTTCTTGTCCGTCAATTGGATGAGGAAAAACCCGCACGACACTCGCAAATGTGCTCTCGGACATTGATTAACATTAGTCCGACATTGCAGTCGTCCGACTTTCACGCCAGTGTCCGTACCCCAAGTCTTGCTCATTGAAGTGTATAGTACAGTTTTTCTTTTAGCATGTGACGACAATCATACAGTCACATTCTTTTTCTTAGGACTCATAATATCAGAATGATCAGGCAGTGACATGACATGGAATTTTATAAGTTAACATTCTAAATTCTATTATGACAGTACAATGGAGGGGGCATGGCTATATGGAGTGGGTGGGTCTTGCCACACGGGCATGATTATGTGGAGTGGGGCTACATGGAGCAAGTGTGGCTATGAGGAGTGAGCATGGCCATGAGAAGTGGGTGTGATCACGTGGAGTGGACGTGGCCATATGGAGTGGGCAGGGCTTGCCACATAAACTCAACATTATATAATATATATCCTGCATATATCTCCACTATCCTGGTATATGTATATATACAGTACAGACCAAAAGTTTGGACACACCTTCTGATTCAAAGATTTTTCTGTATTTTCATGACTATGAAAATTGTAGATTCACACTGAAGGCATCAAAACTATGAATTATCACATGTGGAATTATATACTTAATAAAAAAGTGTGAATCAACTGTAAATATGTCTTATATTCTAGGTTCTTCAAAGTAGCCACCTTTTGCTTTGATTACTGCTTTGCACACTCTTGACATTCTCTGGATTAGCTTCAAGAGGTAGTCACCGGAAATGGTCTTCACTTCACAGGTGTGCCCTTTCAGGGTTAATAAGTGGGATTTCTTGCCTTATAAATCGGGTTGGGACCATCAGTTGTGTTGTGCAGAAGTCTGGTGGATCCACAGCTGATCGTCCTACTGAATAGACTGTTAGAATTTGTATTATGGCAAGAAAAAAGCAGCTAAGGAAAGAAAAGCGAGTGGCCATCATTACTTTAAGAAATGAAGGTCAGTCAGTCCGAAAAATTGGGAAAACTTTGAAAGTGTCCCCAAGTTCTACAAAGAAACTGGCTCACATGAGGACCGCCCCAGGAAAGGAAGACCAAAAGTCACCTCTGCTGCGAAGGATAAGGTCATCCGAGTCACCAGCCTCAGAAATCGCAGGTTAACAGCAGATCAGATTAGAGACCAGGTCAATGCCACACAGAGGTCTAGGAGCAGACACATCTCTACAACAACTGTTAAGAGGAGACTTTGTGCAGCAGGCCTTCATGGTAAAATAGCTGCTAGGAAACCACTGCTAAGGACAGGCAACAAGCAGAAGAGACTTGTTTGGGCTAAAGAACACAAGGAATGGACATTAGACCAGTGGAAGTCTGTGCTTTGGTCTGAAGAGTCTAAATTTGAGATCTTTGGTTCCAACCACCGTGTCTTTGTGCGACACAGAGAAGGTGAACAGATGGACTCTGCATGCCTGGTTCCCACCGTGAAGCATGGAGGAGGAGGTGTGATGGTGTGGGGGTGTGGAGGAGGAGGTGTGATGGTGTGGGGGTGTGGAGGAGGAGGTGTGATGGTGTGGGGGTGTGGAGGAGGAGGTGTGATGGTGTTGGGGGGGTCTTTGCTGGTGACACGGTTCGGGATTTATTCAAAATTGAAGGCATACTGAGCCAGCATGGCTACCACAGCATCTTGCAGCGGCATGCTATTCCATCTGGTTTACGGTTAGTTGAACCATCATTTATTTTTCAACAGGACAATGACCCCAAACACACCTGCAGGCTGTGTAAGGGCTATTTGACCAAGAAGGAAAGTGATGGGGTGCTACGCCAGACGACCTGGCCTCCACAGTCACCAGACCTGAACCCAATCGAGATGGTTTGGGGTGAGCTGGACTGCAGAGTGAAGGCAAAAGGGCCAACAAGTGCTAAGTATCTCTGGGAACTCCTTCAAGACTGTTGGAAGACCATTTCCGGTGCTCATCAAGAGAATGCCAAGAACGTGCAAAGCAAAAGGTGGCTACTTTCAAGAATCTAGAATATAAGACATATTGGGGAACATCTATACCAGGTTGGTGGACATACAGCTATGGCAAATATTAAGAGACCACTGCAAAATTTTCTTAAAATCCCTCTCTCTACATGTCTGACGGCCATTCCAGTGTCAGTTGAATTCCAAGCAAAGTCCACATCATTCTATTCAATGTGCTTCTGATTAGGTGATCACCTGAACCAAATCTTATTTAACGAGGGAAAGTGTAAAAAACACTGCTGTGGTCTTCAAAATGTTCCCAAACTCTGAGGACTGTTTTTTCCAGCAGGACAATACCCCCATGCCACACAGATAGGTCAATTAGTGTGTGGATGAAGGAGCACCACATCAAGACCCTGTCATGGCCTGTACAATCTCCAGACCTGAACCCCATTAAAAATCTCTGGAATGTAATCAAGAGGAAGGTGGATAGTCACAAGACATCAAACAAAGAACTGCTGAAATTTATGTGCCAGGAGTGGCATAAGGTCACACAAAAGCCGTGTGATAAACTGGTGGAAAGCGTCCAAGACGCATGAAAGCTGGGATTAAAAATCAGGGGTATTCCACCAAATATTGATTTCTGAACACATTAGTATTTTAGTTTCTTAATGAATATGAACTTGTTTTCTTTGCTTTATTTGAGGTCTGATGTTTCTTTTTTATTATTTTGACGATTTCTCATTTGCTGCAAATAAATACAACAATTTTAGCTTTGAATTTTGGAGACATGATGTCAGGAGTTTATAGAATAAAAGAACAATGGACATTTTACTCAAAAATAGAGAGAAAAATCAGAGAAACTGAACATTTTTCAGTGGTCTCTTAATTTTTGCCAGAGCTGTATATGCCAGGATGGGGTACCATGTGTGCCAGGATGGGGGACCATGTGTGCCAGGATGGGGGACCATGTGTGCCAGGATGGGGGACCATGTATAGTGATCATAATAAGGACACTGGCATTACACCATGTTCCAAATTATTATGCACATTGGTTTTAAGTGTCATAGGTTATTTTTTTGTCATCAATGAAACCCATTGCTGGTATTGTGCTCAGGGTTCTTTGGATCATTGAAATCAATCTCAGATATCTGTGACAATTAGTTTGGCAGGTGAGCCCAATAAAAGGAAAACTGGGTGTTCCACAATATTACGCAGGCCACAGTTTTCAAGTAACATGGGAAAGAAAAAGGATGTCTCTGCTGCCGAAAAGCAACAAATAGTGCAATGTCTTGACCAAGGGATGAAAACATTAGATATTGCACGAAAACCTAAGCGTGATCATCGTATTGTGAAGAGATTTGTTTCTGATTCTGAGCACAGACGTGTTCGTGCAGATAAAGGCAGAATGAGGAAGGTTTCTGCCAGGCAAGTTCATCGGATTAAGAGAGCAGCTGCTAAAAAGGCCTTAGGCTACGTTCACACACTTGCGTATTTTGTTGCGCTTTTTGCCGCGCTTTATGGCCGCGCAACAAAATATGTGGGTGCTTTCACACACTGCGCTTTCTGCTCACCACAAAGCGCAGGTCATGTCACAGAGGGGAGGAAGAATCCTGGTTCCCCCTCCCCTCTGTGACTGCCCCATTAGATTTCGCAGTGTATTAATATACTCTGCAAAATCTAAATTAAATAAAGTCCAAGGTATTAAAAATAAGAAAGAATAAAATACTTACCCTCCGACGCCTTTTCTCCGGTCTCCGGTGATGAGGCATGTTCCTGCCTGGGCCTGCCGTGATGTCAGAGCAACGTCACGGGCGCCGATTGGCCGCCCGCGGTCATGTGATACATATCACATGACCGTGACGTCACTCTGACATCACCACAGGTCCTGGCAGGTCAATTCCAGCGGCGGCCCCTGGGTCCCGGACACCGGAACACCCGTCGGAGGGTAAGTATTTCATTTTTTTATTATTTTTAATACATTTGTCTTTATTGAACTTTGATTTCTCAGTGTATATTAATACACTGCGAAATCAAATGGGCGGTCACACGTCACACAGGGGAGGAGGAAGCAGGATTCTTCCTCCCCTCTGTGACGTCAGATGCGGCAGTGCCCGCCCCTATAGGAAAAAGCGCTGCATAAAGAATTGACATGGTAATTCTCTTTATGCAGGCGCTTTTTCCTATAAAAGCGCAGCGTATTTTTACGCACTGCCTGCACGGCAAAGTGAATTTCCCATTCACTTTGCCGGCAGACAAAAAGCACATTGCCTATATTGAAAAGTGCGCGCAAAAAAGTGCGCAAAAATACGCAATGTGTGAACGCAGCCTTACAAACCAACAAACAGATATGTGAAGCTGCTGGTGCCTCTGGAGTCCCTCGTACCTCAAGGTGTAGGATCCTTCAAAGGCTTGCTGTGGGGCATAAACCTACTATTCGGCCACCCCTAAACAGTGCTCACAAGCAGAAACAGTTGCAGTGAGTCCAGATATACATGAAGACTAATTTCCAACCAGTCTTGTTTACTGATGAGTGCCGAGCAACCCTGGATGGTCCAGATGGATGGAGTAGTGGATGGTTGGTGGATGCCACCATGTCCCAACAAGGCTGCGACGTCAGCAAGGAGGTGGAGGAGTCATGTTTTGGGCCGGAATCATTGGGAAACAGCTTGTAGACCCCTTTAAGGTTCCTGAAGGTGTGAAAATGACCTCTGCAAAGTATATAGAGTTTCTGACTGAGAACTTTCTTCCATGGTACAAAAAGCAGAAACAGGAGCAAAATCATCCTCATGCATGACAATGCCCCATCTCATGCTGCAAAGAATACCTCTGTGTCATTGGCTGCTATGGGCATAAAAGGAGATAAACTCATGGTGTGGCCACCATCTTCCCCCGACCTCAACCCTATAGAGAACCTTAGGAGTATAATCAAGCAAAAGATCTATGAGGGTGGGAGGCAGTTCACATCAAAACAGCAGCTCTGGGAGGCGATTCTGACATCATGCAAAGAAATACAAGCAGAAACTCTCCAGAAACTCACAAGTTCAATGAATGCAAGAATTGTGAAGGTGACATCAAAGAAGGGTTCCTATGTTACCATGTAACTTGGCCTGTTAGGAGGTTTTGGAGTTAAATAGCTTTTTACTCCAGTGAATGTGACCTGTTAATGCTGCAAATTCAACAAATCACCATTTTCACTTCTTTCAAACATATCAAATGTTTAGAAACTCTCCTGTGCCTAATAATTTGGAACATTGAAGATTATACTGTTATCATTGGGAGATTTCTTCAATAAAATTTGATGCATCCTCTAACGGGTGATGACTTATTACACTGACTCATTTGCACCGACCATTTAGGAAAATCAGAGAAAAAGAACATTTGCATAATAATTTGGAACATGGTGTATAAGACTGACCCACAATCACCTAAAAAAAAATGACATTACAAGAAAATTACTTTAGGTCCGGGAGGTATACTCCCCCTCCCTGGACCTGACCGCCTTGCTGGTGTTACTCCTCTCCTCCTCCTCTTTCCTCTGGGACCCTACTCAATGCCTTCACAGAACCCTCAGCTCTTGGGCATGCTCCGTGAGACCCGTCCAAGAGCTGAGATCACATGATGTCGAAATATTGTGCCTGCGTATAACGCAGCACCAGATCCCACCCTGTATGGTCTCATGCTGTACATAACCGCATATGACCACACAGGGTGGGGTTCTGGTGCTGCGTTATACCATGTGACCCCTTATGTCGCGGGCAGAGCTTACGGAGCATGCCCGAGAGCTGAGGGATCTGTGCGGTCACCGAGAAGGCTCAAGGAACAGAGGAGGAGGAGGAGGAGGAGACGACGAGTAACACCAGCAAGGCGGTCAGGTCCAGGGAGGGGGAGTATACCTCCCAGACCTAAAGTAATTGCTTTTGAAGTCATTATGTAGGTGTCCTTGGGAGGTAGAGGGATAAGAGCCACCTTCACAATATGCAGCATAGGCGCTGCTGAAGGTGGCTCTTATAGGTTAATAGCCCCTGGGTGGGGGATTAACAGGTTCCATTAACATTAAAAATTATTTTTTTCTCTGCCTTCGCCTAATTTAGGGTGCGTCTTAAAAAGCGAAAAATACGGTGTATTATGATTGATAACTAAATCAAATAAAATGAATGAATAATCCTTGTAATACTTTGGATATTCCTGTTTGCTGTTTCTTTCTTTTTACCTATGAAATGCATCGAGCACAATCCTTCCCGAGCAGCTTATGCTGTGGTTAAAAGTTAGGCCCCGCCCCTGAGGAGCTGATTTGCTTTAATAAATTATGTAAAAAAGGGTTTTCCTCCTTGCACAAATTATCTCCTATGTAGCTGTTAGTGAATATAGCTGCCCCTGGGACTGTCCACAAGCTAATCATAAGGGGCCGTCACACGCTACGATATCAGTAACAATGTCGCTGAAACGTCAGGGGTTTTCCGTTGTTCTAACGATGTGGTTGCGCGTGACAGGTGGATCTTACAAGTGATAAGTGATCTGATCGGTGATCTCAGATATGAGATCCAGAGCCCACATCAGACGATGTTGATCATCCAATCTGCTGTATCGTTCTGTGTGACACCGCCATAACGATCTCCTTAACGATTTCACCTATTCACAACATTGACAATCATCAATCGCTGGTTGTGTGGACGATACCTGCACGTAACATCGTTGTCAACCTCACTAACGATGTTGTACAGGAGAGCGCACCCCTGAGAACGTAGGTGAGATCGCTCACAAAATGGTAGTGTGTGACGGCCCCTATACACTGACACACTGTGACGAGCGCTGCAGCTGTGCGAGATCTCAATACAAGAAATGTCAGACTTTTCCACTTTTCTTACCTGATTAGAAGACATATTTTCCGATTTCATCAATGAGGTATAATTCCTGGTGAGAGAACGTACGGTATTAATACAAAGGTTGTATGTAATGTACCGCTAATACAGTGTGCGGGTGGAGAGACCCATCCCGGGATCACAGCACGTGGCCATGTGAGGACGAGTTGGAGGGGTGAATGGCTAAATGAAGAGAAAACAATGTAAATCTGTGGTTGCTTTGGTTTTCCTTTGCCTTCTATAGTCTCTGTGCCGCACTGTCTATTCCTGGCTGCAGAGAGTTAACTGGGAGTCCATCAGCGAGCTGGGTTTGTAACTCCGTCTCTAGCAGCTCATTTGTGCTGATTTATAGCCACATGATAGCACACAATGAGGATCAATGAAAATTTGGAATTCTTTGATGCAATTTTTCATTTTATAAAAGGAAAAAACCAAAGAGTTACCAAATCATCTGATTTATAGTCAGCTGAGAAAGTCACCAATTGCCCATCATACCGAACTCACTGGCAGATTCTCAGTTGGCTCATTCTACAGACAGCAGTCAGCAGCGCAGGAACGACATTGTTCTATTGCTGTGTCCAAAGGGGGAAATGTGAACCTTTCCCAAAAAAAAGTTAAAAAGAAACATTACGTACCCCAAAAGGGCATTAAGGAAAAAATATTCCTCACCCAGCTCCATCGGGAGAAAAGGAAACAAAATATGGCATCAGGAAATGAAGACACGTGCTCAAACCAATGTTGCAGCCACGGGGTGTTCATCAGGCACCCAGCTGCCATGAAAACCCATCTACCCCTTGAATGCTTTTGGGGTAGTGGTGGATATAGAAAAGGGCCCCCAGAAATGGGGTACGCTGTGGAGGACCTGCTATTCCCCTCTATTACAAAAACAATCTACTGACTTCTATAAGAACTGTGTAATACTCATGTCCTCCACTGGAGGCGCTGCAAAACAACATCCAAAACTGCTCACTAGTGATTCTAGCAGCAGGACCCCTGTATACTGGGAACACCCCACAAGACCTGCCGTATAACGAGTACAACCCACAAGACCTGCCGTATACCAGGAACACCCCACAAGACCTGCCGTATACCAAGTACACCCCACAAGACCTGCCGTATACCCAGTACACCCCACAAGACCTGCCATATACCGGGAACACCCCACAAGACCTGCCGTACACCAAGTACACCCCACAAGACCTGCCATATACCAAGTACACCCCACAAGACCTGCCATATACCGGGAACACCCCACAAGACCTGCCGTATACCAAGTACACCCCACAAGACCTGCCGTATACCCAGTACACCCCACAAGACCTACCATATACCCAGTACACCCCACAAGACCTGCCATATACCCAGTACACGCCACAAGACCTGCCATATACCCAGTGCATCCCACAAGACCTGCCATATACCCAAGTACACCCCACAAGACCTGCCATATACCGGGAATACCCCACAAGACCTGCCATATACCGGGAATACCCCACAAGACCTGCCGTACACCAAGTACACCCCACAAGACCTGCCATATACCAAGTACACCCCACAAGACCTGCCATATACCGGGAACACCCCACAAGACCTGCCGTATACCAAGTACACCCCACAAGACCTGCCATATACCGGGAACACCCCACAAGACCTGCCATATACCAAGTACACCCCACAAGACCTGCCATATACCGGGAACACCCCACAAGACCTGCCGTATACCAAGTACACCCCACAAGACCTGCCGTATACCGGGAGCACCCCACAAGACCTGTCGTATAGCAAGTACACCCCACAAGACCTGCCGTATAACAAGTACACCCCACAGGAACTGCCATATACCAAGTACACCCCACAAGACCTGCCATATACCCAGTACATCCCACAAGACCTCCCATATACCCAAGTACACCCCACAAGACCTGCCATATACCGGGAACACACCACAAGACCTGCCGTATACCGGGAACACACCACAAGACCTGCCGTATACCAAGTACACCCCACAAGACCTGCCGTATACCCAGTACACCCCACAAGACCTGCCATATACCGGGAAACCCCCACAAGACCTGCCGTACACCAAGTACACCCCACAAGACCTGCTATATACCGGGAACACCCCACAAGACCTGCCGTATACCAAGTACACCCCACAAGACCTGCCGTATACCCAGTACACCCCACAAGACCTACCATATACCCAGTACACCCCACAAGACCTGCCATATACCCAGTACACCCCACAAGACCTGCCATATACCCAGTGCATCCCACAAGACCTGCCATATACCCAAGTACACCCCACAAGACCTGCCATATACCGGGAATACCCCACAAGACCTGCCGTACACCAAGTACACCCCACAAGACCTGCCATATACCGGGAACACCCCACAAGACCTGCCGTATACCAAGTACACCCCACAAGACCTGCTGTATACCGGGAGCACCCCACAAGACCTGCCGTATACCCAGTACACCCCACAAGACCTGCCATATACTGGGAACACCCCACAAGACCTGCCGTACACCAAGTACACCCCACAAGACCTGCCATATACCAAGTACACACCACAAGACCTGCCATATACCAAGTACACCCCACAGGAACTGCCATATAACAAGTACACCCCAGAGGAACTGCCATATACCAAGTACACCCCACAAGACCTGCCATATACCCAGTACATCCCACAAGACCTTCCATATACCCAAGTACACCCCAGAAGACCTGTCATATACCGGGAACACACCACAAGACCTGCCGTATACCGGGAACACACCACAAGACCTGCCGTATACCAAGTACACCCCACAAGACCTGCCGTATACCAAGTACACCCCACAGGAACTGCCATATACCAAGTACACCCCACAAGACCTGCCATATACCCAGTACATCCCACAAGACCTGCCATATACCCAAGTACACCCCACAAGACCTGCCATATACCGGGAACACCCCCACAAGACCTGCCACATACCAAGTACACCCCACAAGACCTGCGGTATACCCAGTACACCCCACAAAACCTGCCATATACCAAGTACACCCCACATGACCTGCCGTATACCGGGAACAACCCACAAGACCTGCCATATACCGGGAACACCCCACAAGACCTGCCGTATACCAGGAACACTCCACATGATCTGCTGTATACCGAGTACATCCCACAAGACCTGCCGTATACCCAGTACAACCCACAAGACCTGCCGTACACCCAGTACAACCCACAAGACCTGCCGTATACCCAGTACAACCCACAAGACCTACCGTATACCAGGAACACCCTTAGGACCTGCCGTATACCCAGTACACCCCACAAGACCTGCCGTATACCAGGAACACCCCACAAGACCTGCCGTATACCCAGTACAACCCACAAGACCTGCCATACACCAGGATCACCCCACAAGACCCTCCGGATACCAGGAACACCCCACAAGACCTGCTATATACCGGGAACACCCCACAAGACCTGCCGTATACCCAGTACACCCCACAAGACCTGCCGTATACCCAGTACAACCCACAAGACCTGCCGTATACCCAGTACAACCCACAAGACCTGCCGTACACCAGGATCACCCCACAAGACCCTCCGGATACCAGGAACACCCCACAAGACCTGACGTGTGCTAGAAACATCTCAGAACACCCGCCGGATACTGGAGACACCCTATAAGATCCTCCATATACCAGGAACACCCCACAAGACCCTCCATATACCAGGAACACGCCAAAAAGACCCTCCAGATCCTAGAGACATCCCACAAGACCTGACGTGTACCAGAAACATCTCACAAGACCCGCCGGATACTGGAGACACCCTACAAGACTCTCCATATATCAGGAACACCCCACAAGACCTGCTGTATACTGGTAACACCCCACAAGACCCTCCATATACCGGGAACACACCACAAATCTTATAATCCTCTATATAATCCTCCGGTCACCTGGACATGACACTGACCTGAGTTCTTCCATCTCTTTCTTCTTCTTCATTTCGTCCTTCTCTTTCTTCTTCACCTCCTGGATCTGCGCTTTCTTCTCGTTCCTCTCCTCCCCGGTCTCGAGATTCCTTCTCCGCCGCCAGGTCCGGGAATCGCTCATCTTTTGTTTTTTCCAGCCGGTTTAGGACCTCGTTAATTTTCTTCTCGACGTTGATGCTCTTCACCTGAAACAGAGGGAGCGAATCTTCAGAGACGGGTCGGCCGATGTCTCATAGCCATAGAAGTCTGGATCATGGGGGTCTGGGTACTGATATCCCCAACAGAGGAGGGGGCTGCAGAGGGGCTACTGATGCTAGGAGCGGTGCTCACTCACCCCAAAGCTCAGCACTTCTGCCCCCCATGTTTCGGTGACCTGGACCCCAATGATTTTTTTTTTTTACCAGTGTTCCGTATTAATCAGGTTTTTTCCATTAACTTCATGTACGGCCTTACCCAACAGATGAGGCCCGAGAGCGGGGTCCAGATATCACTTGTGTGACTGATGGGGAATACTACCACTCCGCTGCCATAGACAAAGCTACAACCTATAGAAGTGACCGCAGCGGTGGTGGGACACTGAGATAACAGGGCAATGCACCATCATTGCAATTCTCTACCAGGTCAGACGAGGTTTACCCTGGGCAGCGGTGGCGCTGAATCCGCAGCCCTCCACACTGGCAGGTGTACACATCCTCATCATCACCCAGGATCATGTGCTACAGTGTAACGCTGCAAGCCTGGAGCACGACTGACGCGGCCACATTCGCTTTGTGGCTCTTGTGCACCATCTGCTGGACACATTACAACATACAATATAAAGGGATTATAGAACAGTTTGAGCATTCCTCCACAGGGAGCTCAGCGCCTTCCATCCATAGGGAGCCCGGCGCACCACCACTCATCACCTTTTTTCACAGGAAACCCGGAGTCCTCCACTCACCGCCTCCGTCCACAGGGAGCCCCACGTCCCCACACTCATTGCCTTCGTCCACATGGAGCCTGATGTCCCCCCTCTCACTGCCTATGTCCACAGGGATTCGGCTCCCCCCCCACTCACCGCCTCATTCCACAAGGAGGCCGGCGTCCCCTCTGCTCACCGCCTACATCCACCGGGAGCCCGGCGCCCCCCCGCCTGCATCCACCCGGAGCCCGGCGCCCCCCCCGCCTGCATCCACCGGGAGCCCGGCGCCCCCCCGCCTGCATCCACCGGCACCCGGCGCCCCCCCCGCCTGCATCCACCGGGAGCCCGGCGCCCCCCCGCCTACATCCACCGGGAGCCCGGCGCCCCCCGCCTACATCCACCGGGAGCCCGGCGCCCCCCGCCTACATCCACCGGGAGCCCGGCGCCCCCCCGCCTACATCCACCGGGAGCCCGGTGCCCCCCGCCTACATCCACAGGGAGCCCTGTGTCCCCCCGCTCACCACCTCCGCCCACAGGGAGCCTGGTGTTCCCCTGATCACTGCCTACATCCACAGGGAACCCGGCGTCCCCCCGCGCTCACTGCCTATAACCACAGGGAGCTTGGAGGACGTTCCTCTGCCTGTACCAAGCTGTATTTGCACATCTAATTGGGAGAATTTACATCTTTCTGTCGGTGGAACCCGATCTGGCCGACGTCCATGTCTCCGGTCTTGCGCAGGTTGCTCCACGCCGTGTACACAATATTGATGTTGTTCATTTTGCAGCCTGGAGGGAAAAAAAACGAAGGCATTACATAGATCGAGCTGGAAATCCTGCACAACACCCAGATGTGTCCCCAGGGGGCAGGAGACTATGTGCTGGACCTCTCCATATTGTACTCCTCCCCCCAAAGTGTCTGGGGTCAGAGGTCACACCAGGGTCAGGAGGTCGATCACCCCAGTATCACACGCACCTTGGATGCTGTTGGCCTTCACCAGCTGGGCGCAGTCCGTCAGGACGTCCTTCGGGATATCGTCTAATGTCTGATCCTGCAATAAAGGAATCAGAGAAATAATAAGGAAAGGAGCAAAGCTAAAAACAGCGTGGAGAAAAAGACAGCCGAGAGAGAAGAAAGAACAACAGCCGAGAGAGAGAGAGCGAGCGAAAAGAACAACAGCCGAGAGCGAGCGAGAAGAACAACAGCCGAGAGCGAGAAGAAAAACAGCCGAGAGCGAGAAGAAAAACAGCCGAGAGCGAGAAGAACAACAGCCGAGAGCGAGAAGAACAACAGCCGAGAGCGAGAAGAACAACAGCCGAGAGCGAGAAGAACAACAGCCGAGAGCGAGAAGAACAACAGCCGAGAGCGAGAAGAACAACAGCCGAGAGCGAGAAGAAAAACAGCCGAGAGAGAAGAACAACAGCCGAGAGAGAGAAGAACAACAGCCGAGAGAGAGAGAGAGCGAGCGAGAAGAACAACAGCCGAGAGAGAGAAGAACAACAGCCGAGAGAGAGAAGAACAACAGCCGAGAGCGAGAAGAGCAACAGCCGAGAGCGAGAAGAACAACAGCCGAGAGCGAGAAGAAAAACAGCCGAGAGCGAGAGGAACAACAGCCGAGAGCGAGAGGAACAACAGCCGAGAGCGAGAGGAACAACAGCCGAGAGAGAGAGGAACAACAGCCGAGAGAGAGAGGAACAACAGCCGAGAGAGAGAGGAACAACAGCCGAGAGAGAGAGGAACAACAGCCGAGAGAGAGAGGAACAACAGCCGAGAGAGAGAGGAACAACAGCCGAGAGAGAGAGGAACAACAGCCGAGAGAGAGAGGAACAACAGCCGAGAGAGAGAGAACAGCCGAGAGAGAGAGAACAGCCGAGAGAGAGAGAACAGCCGAGAGAGAGAGAACAGCCGAGAGAGAGAGAACAGCCGAGAGAGAGAGAACAGCCGAGAGAGAGAGAACAGCCGAGAGAAAGAGAACAGCCGAGAGAGAGAACAGCCGAGAGAGAGAGAACAGCCGAGAGAAAGAGAGAACAGCCGAGAGAAAGAGAGAGAAAAAAACTAAAAAAAAAAAAAAAACAGCGAAGAATGAAACATTGGAGTGTCGCCCAGGAGTGGAGTAACAATGACCTTGTGTAGCCGGAGGTAGACGTGAGCCGAGGAGAGTTTATCCACATGGAACCTGGAGAAAAAGACAAGGTGCTATACATCATACAGAGCACAGGGCAGCCTCTCTGTGGAGTTATACATCGTACAGAGCACAGGGTGGCCGCTCCATATACAGGACACAAGGCGGCTTCTCTATGGAGGTTATACATCATACAGAGCACAGGACGGGCGCTCTATGGCGGTTACACATCATACAGAGCACAGGGCGGCCTCTCTGTGGAGTTATACATCGTACAGAGCACAGGGTGGCCGCTCCATATACAGGACACAAGGCAGCTTCTCTATGGAGGTTATACATCATACAGAGCACAGGGCGGGCACTCTATAGAGGATATGCATCATACAGAGCACAGGACGGGCGCTCTATGGAGGTTATACATCATACTGAGCACAGGGTGGGTGCTCTATGGAGGTTATACATCATACAGAGCATGGGACGGGCGCGTTATGGAGGTTAAACATCATACAGAGCACAGGGCGAGCGCTCTATGAAGGTTATACATCATACAGAGCACAGGGCGGGCGCTCTATGAAGGTTATACATCATACAGAGCACAGGGCGGGCGCTCTATGGAGGTTATACATTGTACAGAGCACAGGGCGGGCGCTCTATGAAGGTTATACATCGTACAGAGCACAGGGCGAGGGCTCTATGAAGGTTATACATCATACAGAGCACAGGGCGAGCGCTCTATGAAGGTTATACATCACTAGCTGGGTGCCCGATGCACATGCATCGGGATTCTAGAAGAGCGAGTCTCTGACTCGCAATGGCCGCTTCGCGGCCAATGCTTCGCGCTACTAAGGCGACTCGCCATGCCCGCTGCACGGGCATAGCGAGTCGCCTTAAAACTGCTCGCAATGGCCGCTGCGCGGCCAATGCTTCGGGCGTATCCACATGACCACGCCGACTCGCATTGCGAGTGGACTCAGAAGGGGCAAAAAACCCATTCGCAATTATATAATAGATACAGAGCACAGGGCGGGCGCTCTATGGAGGTTATACATCATACAGAGCACAGGGCGAGCGCTCTATGAAGGTTATACATCATACAGAGCACAGGGCGAGCGCTCTATGAAGGTTATACATCATACAGAGCACAGGGCGAGCGCTCTATGAAGGTTATACATCATACAGAGCACAGGGCGGGCGCTCTATGGAGGTTATACATTGTACAGAGCACAGGGCGGGCGCTCTATGAAGGTTATACATCGTACAGAGCACAGGGCGGATACTCTATGGAGGTTATACATCATACAGAGCACAGGACGGGCGCTCTATGGAGGTTATACATCATACAGAGCACGGGACGGGCGCGTTATGGAGGTTATACATCATACAGAGCACAGGGCGAGCGCTCTATGAAGGTTATACATCATACAGAGCACAGGGCGAGCGCTCTATGAAGGTTATACATCATACAGAGCACAGGGCGAGCGCTCTATGAAGGTTATACATCATACAGAGCACAGGGCGGGCGCTCTATGGAGGTTATACATTGTACAGAGCACAGGGCGGGCGCTCTATGAAGGTTATACATCGTACAGAGCACAGGGAGGATACTCTATGGAGGTTATACATCATACAGAGCACAGGACGGGCGCTCTATGGAGGTTATACATCATACAGAGAATGGGGCTCTTTATAAAGGTTATCTATAGCCATCACATACCAGATATCTTCCGGCCAGCCATATTTTATAAGATCTTCATCTGAAAGATAATGAAAAAGAAAATTCAGACTCTTCTGAGAAGTATTCGGCAGTCGCACATCTCCCCTTATTACTTACTCTCATACTTGTCCTTTCCCATGTATATCGTATACGGTGGAGAGACGACTGCAAAAGAGGCAAAGAAGCCATCAGTCATGGCGGCTGATAACAGGGAACAATAGCTGGCATGGCTGGAGAGACGTGCGGACCCCACTGATCACATGCTCACCATTACTAGTGAAGTAGAACACCATAGCGCCCCCTGAGGACGGCGAGAGCGCTCCTCTTACAGGATCCGGGGGATGAATGTGGAGATCTGCAGGACACAAGTCACAAGGGTTTAATGCCAACTAAATAAGGGACACAGGACCAGAACTGTGCAACCAATCAGAGCTCAGCTTTCACTTCTTAACCCCTTATACACCAATATACTGGCCATTTCTGTTTTCTTATTTCATCAGTGATAAACTATTTTTTTTAGTGATTGGAGGCGCTCGGCGGCCGCTGCTCTTCCCCCCCCCCCCCCCCCCCCCGAGACGTCTCCTGGGCTGGTGCTGCTCCTCCAGCATTATAGGTGCTGGGACTGCGGATGTTAAGTGACCCCGGGACGTCAGGTGAGCGCTGCAGACAATCACTGGCCGCTGAGCCAGTGCTGCCCTCACAAAAGAGAGACAGCGCCCACATCTGAAGAACAGTGAACAAATGAGACTGACACTTAAAGTGAACCTGTCCCCAGATTATTCTGCATAGTATAAGCGCCCCCTTCAGCAGGGCCTAAGCTGCATTGTAAGAAGGCGCTATTCTGCCCTGACTGCCCTATAGCTACAATCAAACGGTCATTATAATACAGGGTGTGAAGTAGGGCTGGGCGATTAATCGAATTAATTCGATTAATTCGCCCCCTGCTGTGGCTACAATTTTGGTTTTAACCAAAATTGTCTAATTCGATTTAAAATGGCGGCGCCCGCGCCCCCGCCCCCATGGGTATACAGGGCCCCCCTTGCTGCCTTAAACCTGTAAAGTAAGAGATCATTATACTTATTGCCGACGCCGCCATCGCACTCCTCTGGCTTCATCTGGCTTCTTCCGGCTTCCTCCTCTGGCGCACAGACAATGACATCATTGCCTGCGCCCACCGGAGGAGGAAGCCGGATGAAGCCGGAGGAGCGCAATGGCGGCGGCGGCAGGGATAGGTATAATGATCTCTTACTTTATAGGTTTAAGGCAGCAAGGGGGGGGCGCCTGTATACACCACTGGGGGCTGCTGCTGTATACACCACTGGGGGCTGCTGCTGTATACACCACTGGGGCTGCTGCTGTATACACCACTGGGGGCTGCTGCTGTATACACCACTGGGGGCTGCTGCTGTATACACCACTGGGGGCTGCTGCTGTATACACCACTGGGGGCTGCTGCTGTATACACCACTGGGGGCTGCTGCTGTATACACCACTGGGGGCTGCTGCTGTATACACCACTGGGGGCTGCTGCTGTATACACCACTGGGGGCTGCTGCTGTATACACCACTGGGGGCTGCTGCTGTATACACCACTGGGGGCTGCTGCTGTATACACCACTGGGGGCTGCTGCTGTATACACCACTGGGGGCTGCTGCTGTATACACCACTGGGGGCTGCTGCTGTATACACCACTGGGGCTGCTGCTGTAACACTGCTGGGGCCTGTATATACCACTGGGGAGGCTGCTGTATACCACACTGCTGGGGGCTGTATACCTGTGCTGGGGCCCACCCTCGGCTTATACACGAGTCAATTAGGTTTTCCCAGGTTTTGGCGGCAAAAGTTGGGGGGTTGGCTTATACACGAGTATATACGGTACCTCTTAGTTTTTTCTCTTTATTCATCAAAGAAAAGCAAAAAAAAAATAGAAAAAAAAAAATCGAGATTTAAATCGAAAATCGTCCATAGGTTTAAATAAAATCGAGATTTAGATTTTTTCCAAAATCGCCCAGCCCTAGTGTGAAGTTGTATTCTGTGTCTAGGGCAGAATAGCTCCTTCTTACAATGCAGCATAGGCCCTGCTGAAGGGGGCACTCAGCCTAATACCCAAAAATCTGGGCACAGGTTTGCTTTAAAGAAGAGGCCGTCCAAGTGGTGGACAAGTGCGGTGTCTGATTTGCCCATTTAAAAACAACAAACCCCCAGGGTGTAACCACCTGTAAATGAGGGCGGCATGTGACCGACATATGCAGCATGACATCACCATTTAGGGTTTATTTTTTTCATTCCTCCCCTGTGGGCTTGTCTTTCTGCTGTAAGTTGAACCCCTCCCTGCATGAGTCTGGATGAGGGAAGGGGAAGAGGTTCGATTTACAGCAGAAAGACAAGACCACAGGGGAGGAATAAAAAAACCCTCCAGATAGTGATGTCACGCTGCACATGTCAATCACCTGCTGCTCTGATTTACGTCCTGGGGGTTCGATCCCTTTAAGACTTTGTTCACACATTACGTTTTTCGCTTTACTTGTTTTGAAGCATTTTTTCATGAGTTTATGCAAATTAAAAGCTTGGAGACCCCAGAAATCCTCTGCACACGGCGCTTCTATATTCCTGACAAACCCAAAACTGCGGAGTCTTCAAAAGAAGCAGGGACATGTCGGCGCCGCCCCAGCCCCGCAGGGACACGTCGGCGCCGCCCCGGCCCCGCAGGAACATGCTGGCCCCGCAGGGACACGTCGGCGCCGCCCCGGCCCCGCAGGAACATGCTGGCCCTGCAAGGACAAGTCGGCACCGCCCCGGCCCCGCAGGAACATGCTGGCCCTGCAAGGACAAGTCGGCGCCGCCCCGGCCCCGCAGGAACATGCTGGCCCCGCAGGGACACGTCGGCGCCGCCCCGGCCCCGCAGGAACATGCTGGCCCTGCAAGGACAAGTCGGCACCGCCCTGGCCCCGCAGGAACATGCTGGCCCTGCAAGGACAAGTCGGCGCCGCCCCGGCCCCGCAGGGACACGTCGGCGCCACCCCTGCCCCGCAGGAACACGTCGGCGCCACCCCTGCCCCGCAGGAACATGCTGGCCCCGCAGGAACATGCCGGCGCCGCCCCGGCCCCGCAGGAACATGCCAGCCCCGCAGGAACATGCCGGCGCCGCCCCGGCCCCGCAGGAACATGCCAGCCCCGCAGGAACATGCCGGCGCCGCCCCGGCCCCGCAGGAACACATCAGCGCCGGCCCCCGCAGGGCGACATTAGGTGATACAGGCCTCTGGATAGCACTGCTCACAGCTGAGGGGTTGTTACACTGTGAGAGATGTGGAACAAGTGGAAGTAGAGAAATTAAGAGGAATCATAGAAAGGGACAGCTGTTACCATAGAGACGGAGCAGCCCTGAGATTATACACAGGAAACCCCGTGTATCTACAGAGAAACCGTCCGGAGCCAAAGCGACCAATCACAGCGCAGCTTTCATCTGACTCCCTGCACAAGTAAAATAAGAGCTGCGCTGTGATTGGCTGCTCTCACTTTTTAGTGATAGACCAATCCCCGCCGCCCGCACACAGGTCTCCTGCCTCCCGGTATGTGCACAGCTCGGTTACCATGACACCTACCCGATCCACACGATCTCCTCCACCGCCGTCCGCTTCCTGCCCGGCTTATACACCGGAAGTGACGTTTGACCATCGACCGCCGTCAGCCTATGAACGCGCACAAACAGGCGCCTGCGCAGACACTGCCATCTGGTGGCCACAGGAGGAGTCACAGGCGTGATGCCGTCTGCGAGAGTGAATGTATTGAATGATGCTCTGCTGCCACCTGCCGGTCCGGAGAGGGTAAGACAAGAAAATTAAAAACTAGAACAACAATAATAATAATAATCTATTATATAATCACGAATGGGTTTTTTGCCCCTTTTGAGTCCGCTCACGCTGCGAGTCAGCGTGGTCATGTGGATACGACCGAAGCATTGGCCGCGCAGCGGCCATTGCGAGTCAGAGACTCGCACTGCTAGAATCCCGATGCATGTGCATCGGGCACCCAGCTAGTTTAAAATAATAGCAATGATAGTAACACACAGGGCCGGCGTCAGCACCCGGCGTACCCGGGCAAGTGCCGGGGCCCGACTGCTTGGAGGGGGCCCATCGGGCCCCTGAGGCTAGGGTCACACTTGCATTATGACCCTAGCCTTATGCAAGTATTGTCTGCTGCAGCGCAGAGCGTTTAACGCTATGCGCTGCCAGCAACTGAGCCCATAGAAAGCCGATATTTACATTGACAACCAGTGGTTGTCAAGGTAAACGTCGGGTTTCTATGGGCTGCCTCCAGCGCATAGCATTAAACGCTATTCGCTGCAACATACAATACTTGCATAAGGCTAGGGTCACAATGCAAGTGTGACCCTAGCCTCAGGGGCCCCTGAGCACTGCCCCCACAGCCAGAGCCATATCCAGGGGGCAGCTGGGGGGTCATTTTCAGGCTCCTGCTGCCTGCAGCATCGGAGGGTCTCTCTCCTCCCCCCTCCACGGGAGCCGACAGAGCTGCACACTCTGTGCTAGTGTGCTTACAGGACCTGTGATGATGTCAATGGATGGGGAGGAGTTAGGGGTCTCATGATCAGCTCCTCAGTGTATCCAGGACTGTGATGGCCATCAATGATGCTCAAATAAGGTGAAGTTTGTGTGTGGTCAGGAGGCATTTACAGTGTGAATGTAGCAGAGGTGAGTGTGTACTAGGTGTATGGCAATTAGGTGAAGGTTATGTGGGGGGTCAGGAGGGATTTACAGTGTGAATGTAGCAGAGGCGAGTGTGTACTAGGTGCATGGAGCGGAGCCGTGTGTGTACGAGGTGTATGGAGCGGAGCCGAGTGGGTACTAGGTGTACGGAGCAGAGCCATGTGTGTATGAGGTGTACGGAGCAGAGCCATGTGTGTACGAGGTGTACAGAGCAGAGCCGAGTGTGTACGAGGTGTACGGAGCAGAGCCGTGTGTGTATGAGGTGTACGGAGCAGAGCCGTGTGTGTACGAGGTGTACGGACCAGAGCCATGTGTGTACGAGGTGTACGGAGCAGAGCCATGTGTGTACGAGGTGTACGGAGCAGAGCCGTGTGTGTACGAGGTGTACGGAGCAGAGCCTCGTGTGTATGAGGTGTATGGAGCGGAGCCGTGTGTGTACGGAGCAGAGCCGAGTGTGTACGAGGTGTACGGAGCAGAGCCATGTGCGTACGAGGTGTACGGAGCGGAGCCGAGTGCGTACGAGGTGTACGGAGCGGAGCCGAGTGCGTACGAGGTGTACGGAGCGGAGCCGAGTGCGTACGAAGTGTACGGAGCAGAGCCACGTGCGTACGAGGTATGTGTACCAGTGGTAGCCCCCCGCGGATTCCGCTCCTATAGTCCCAGCCACCTTTGCCAGCAGCATTCTTCTCCAGAGTCTCTTCTGCCGCTGTCTGCATTCTGCAGCTCAGCATGGAGGGGCACGATGTTGTCATCACTGTGCTGATATGTGCAGAGCGACCGGAGGAGACCGGAGCGGCAAGAAGAAAGGTGAGGAGAAAGAGAGATCCGGACGGCCAGACACTCTGCTTGGCTGCGGTGCCACCATATGGCAGTGCGACTCCATTGAGCTGCTTGCATTATTTGTGTGCTTGAGGATGCTTGTGTATATACCAAGCATCCTCAGACGCACAAAAATGCAACATTTTGCATTTGAAGGGTATTTTTAAAAAGCGCAAGGGAACGCAATCGCATTTTAGCCCGCTCCTAACAATGTGTAATATACTCACTGTCAGGAACAGCTCTTGCTGGTTTCGGCAGTCACTGTTCCTGTAAGGCTGCCTTCACATAGGCGCTTTTTGAAAAATGTGGCAGTTGCGGTAAAAAAAAACCCTGCATCTGCCGCATTTTCCGTCTAGCGCAGGGGTCTCAAACTCCAGGCCTCGAGGGCCGCACACAGTCCAGGTCTTCATGATTTCCATACTTTGACAGTTGGTCATTTGATTACTAACTGTCAAATACTAGGGAAATCCTGAAAACCTGGACTGTGTGCAGCCCTCGAAGCCTGGCGTTTGAGACCCCTGGTCTAGCGGCTGCACTTGCTGCACGTTTGCGGCAAGCCCCATGCATTGTCTATGGGGCTTGCGGTAAGTGTGCGGCAATATATATATATACATATATATTGCCGCACACTTACCGCAAGCCCCATAGACAATGCATGGGGCTTGCCGCAAACGTGCAGCAAGTGCAGCTGCTAGACGGAAAATGCGGCAGATGCGGGTTTTTTTTTAAGTACATATCGCGGACTAATATATATAGTCCGCAATATGTACTTAAAGGGGGCCCACTGAGACCTTTTCGCCTGGGGCCCACAGAAACCTGGAGCTGGTAACACAATAGAATACACACAAATTAAAAAAATTGAAATAATAATAATGATAACTGGTATAAAGAGGAGCTCGACCAGCACATCACACCGGAGAGGAGGCAGCCACATATGGATCACAATCAGCAGCTCCATCCTCACCTGTCAGTCTGACTGTCCTCATCTGCACCACCTATATTCAGTACCTCAACCTACAGAGTTGGCCAAAAGTATTGACACCCCTGCAATTCTGTCAGATAATCCTCAGTTTCTTCCTGGAAATTATTGCAATCACAAATTCTTTGCTATTATTATCTTCATTTAATTTGTCTTCAATGAAAAAAACACAAAAGAGAATGAAGCAAAAAGCAAAACATTGATCATTTCACACAAAACTCCAAAAATGGGCCGGACAAAAGTATTGGCACCCTCAGCCTGATACTTGGTTGCACAACCTTTAGCCAAAATAACTGCGATCAGCCGCTTCCGGTAACCATCAATGAGTTTCTTACAATGCTCTGCTGGAATTTTACACCATTCTTCTTTGGCAAACTGCTCCAGGTCGCTGATATTTGAAGGCTGCCTTCTCCAAACTGCCATTGTTAGATCTCTCCACAGGTGTTCTATGGGATTCAGGTCTGGACTCATTGCTGCCACCTTAGAAGTCTCCAGTGCTTTCTCTCAAACCATTTTCTAGTGCTTTTTGAAGTGTGTTTTGGGTCATTGTCCTGCTGGAAGACTCATGACCTCTGAGGGAGACCCAGCTTTCTCACACAGGGCCCTACATTATGCTGCACAATGTGTTGGTAGTCTTCAGACTTCATAATGCCATGCACACGGTCAAGCAGTCCAGTGCCAGAGGCAGCAAAGCAACCCCAAAACATCAGGGAACCTCCGCCATGTCTGACTGTAGGGACCGTGTTCTTTTCTTTGAATGTCTCTTTTTTCTCCTGTAAACTCTATGTTGATGCCTTTGCCCATAAATCTCTACTTCTGTCTCATCTGACCAGAGAACATTCTTCCAAAATGTTTTAGGCTTTCTCAGATAAGTTTTGGCAAACTCCAGCCTGGCTTTTTTATGTCTCGGGGTAAGAAGTGGGATCTTCCTGGGTCTCCTACCATACAGTCCCTTTTCATTCAGATGCCGACGGATAGTACGGGGTGACACTGTCGTACCCTCGGACTGCAGGGCAGCTTGAACTTGTTTGGATGTTAGTCGAGGTTCTTTATCCACCATCCACACAATCTTGCATTGAAATCTCTCGTCAATTTTTCTTTTCCGTCCACATCTAGGGAGGTTAGCTACAGTGCCATGGGCTTTACACTTCCTGATGACACTGCGCACGGTAGACACAAGAACATTCAGGTCTTTGGAGATGGACTTGTAGCCTTGAGATTGCTCATGCTTCCTCACAATTTGGTTTCTCAAGTCCTCAGACAGTTCTTTGGTCTTCTTTCTTTTCTCCATGCTCAATGTGGTACACACAAGGACACAGGACAGAGGTTGAGTCAACTTTAATCCATGTCAACTGGCTGCAAGTGTGATTTAGTTATTGCCAACACCTGTTAGGTGCCACAGGTAAGTTACAGGTGCTGTTAATTACACAAATTAGAGAAGCATCACATGATGTTTCTAACAGTGCCAATACTTTTGTCCACCCCCTTTTTTATGTTTGGTGGAATTAGATCCAATTTGGCTTTAGGACAATTCTTTTTGTGTTTTTTCATTGAAGACAAATTAAATGAAGATAATAATACCAAAGAATTTGTGATTGCAATCATTTTCAGGAAGAAACTGAGGATTATCTGACAGAATTGCAGGGGTGTCAATACTTTTGGCCACAACTGTATATACCTCCACCTATATACATCCACCTATATACAGTACCTCCACCTATACACAGTACCTCTGCCTATATACAGTACCTCCACCTATATACAGTACCTCTGCCTATATACAGTACCTCCACCTATACACAGTACATCTGCCTATATACAGTACCTAAACCTATATATCTCCACCTATACACAGTACCTGCAACTATATACAGTACCTCCACCTATATACCGCCACCTATATACAGTACTTCCACCTATATACCGCCACCTATATACAGTACCTCCACCTATATACCTCCAGCTATACACAGTATATCCACCTATATACCACCACCTATATACAGTACCTCCATCTATATACATCCAGCTATACACAGTACCTCTGCCTGTATACAGTACCTCCACCTATATACAGTATCTCCACCTATATGCAGTATCTCCACCTATATACCTCCACCTATACACAGTACCTCCACCTATAGACAGTACCTAAACCTATATATCTCCGCCTACATACATTACCTGCACCTATATGCAGTACCTCCACCTAGTGGTGGCTGCA
Organism: Allobates femoralis; assembly: GCA_033576535.1. NCBI lineage: Eukaryota > Metazoa > Chordata > Amphibia > Anura > Aromobatidae > Allobates > Allobates femoralis. Next base: position 16,814,321 of record JARQOC010000013.1, read on the forward strand.
GATAGGATCTTATCATGTATCTCTGTATACAGGGAGCTCCCCCTAGTGGTGGCTGCAGATAGGATCTTATCATGTATCTCTGTATACAGGGAGATCCCCCTAGTGGTGACTGCAGACAGAATCTTATTATGTATCTCTGTATACAGGGAGCTCCCCCTAGTGGTGACTGCAGACAGAATCTTATCATGTAACTCTGTATACAGGGAGCTCCCCTAGTGGTGACTGCAGACAGGATGTTATCATGTATCTGTGTATACAGGGAGCTCCCCCTATTGGTGGCTGCAGACAGGATCTTATCATGTATCTCTGTATACAGGGAGCTCCCCCTAGTGGTGACTGCAGAGAGAATCTTATCATGTATCTCTGTATACAGGGAGCTCCCTCTAGTGGTGGCTGCAGACAGGATCTTATCATGTATCTCTGTATACAGGGAGCTCCCCCTAGGGGTGACTGCAGACAGGATCTTATCATATATCTCTGTATACAGGGAGCTCCCCTTAGTGGTGAGTGTAGACAGAATCTTATCATGTATCTCTGTATACAGGGAGCTCCCCCTAATGGTGACTGCAGACAGGATCTTATTATGTATCTCTGTATACAGGGAGCTCCCCCTAGTGGTGACTGCAGACAGAATCTTATCATGTATCTCTGTATACAGGGAGCTCTCCCTAGTGGTGGCTGCAGACAGAATCTTATCTTCTCTTTCTGTATATGTTGCATATGACACTGGTGAATACTGTTCATATGTTGAATGATGGCGGAGTTTCGATTTAACACCAGTCTCGTCTGTCCTAATGGCTGATGATTTGTGAGATGAGTAATCTCAGGGCATTTGTCTGCCTTCTGCTGACTCTGCAGATCTGGAGGGAAAGTTCTTTGTAGTTACAGGTAGAAATGATCTGTGTGAGAACGGGCGGCCGCGGTTATTTATAAGGAGCGAGGCCCATGTCTGCTAAGGGAGGAGGTCTGGAGCCGGTGACATCACATGAGCTGGAGGCCATTATCCTCTGGTAATGGAGGCTGCAGCCTCTCGGCTCATCCGGACTTATCACACATTTATCCAAAATTAGAGGTTTTTTTGGCAGGAATTTCTGGAAAAATTGTTAAAAATGTGACTTTATGGAAATAAGTGAATAAATGCGACATGGCCGGTCCTGTGTAGATAGAGCCGGGGTCCAGGACACTTATAGGGGTGCAGAGGATAGGGGTCCTGGGTTTGGAGGGGACCTTAAGACAGGGGATGTCCCAAAAATGGTGCATAGAAGATGGGACTCTATAACAGATCGGCTGGACGTCATACATTTGGGGTGAGGACGTCTCACAGCTGAGGGTTTGTTACACTTGCAGTTTCAATGTTGCTCAGAAACATTTACTGAGACTGAATCCACAGGAAAATGAAAACCTGCACAAATGTTACAAATGTGTCATCCTTTTCAGGCTGCTATTTTTGTTGTGTTTTTGCTGCATTATTGTTGTTTTATTGCAAATTTTTATTTTTTTTATTGTTTTTTGCTCCGTTATTGCTGCTTTATTTTTGTTTTTTTTCCTGTTTTTGCTGCTTTAGGTTTGATGTTTTTGCTGCTTTTTTGCAATTTTTTAGCTGTGTTTTTGCTACATTTTTTGGCTGTGTCATTTGCCTATAGCATATTGTTTAAATAAAGTTACCTTTACTAACCACAAAAGCAGCAAAAGTGCAGGAGCGGCGTATTTACAGCATTTTTGCATTTTCTCGTCCCTGACAGAACTGACGCTGCTTCTATAAAAAAAACGCAGCAATTTCTATTATAGCCAGGAAAAAAGAAAGCAACTTTTAATTTGCATAAAAATCATAAAAATTGATGCCTAAAAGTGCATCAAAAATGCGACGTGTGAATCTCAGCTTTCCTCTGCATCCTGGGAACTTGCTACAATGTGTCAGTGCAGAAGGATTCATCAGTTTCGCTCAGACACTTTTCACAGCTGATGGTTTGTTACAGTGCACTCTGGTGGCTGGAGACCAGGAGGACAATAAATCAAGTGATATAATAACATACAAAGCTCCGAGATCTCAGAAATCTCAGAAATCTCCTGCACACGACAATGAAGTTCCAAGTTTCTTGTTACCTAGAGACCAAGCGTTCTCATATGTTTAGTGTATGGTAACTCTCAATACAGACTGCAGCGATTAAAGGGAATCTGTCAGGTCAAAAATCCATATGTAACTGCCATCATTTTCTAATTCCTCGCTCTAAGTTTCTTTTGTTTATATTCCCCTCCTATCTTCTGTAAACTTCAAAGAAAGAGATTCATTCCATCTGTCACTCACAGTGAGTGATTACTTACTTCTCTGCTGTCCACTCCCTGTAATATGAATATTCATGTCACATATTCACATCACATGACTGCACAGGAGATCACTGGGAAGGGGGGCTGTATCCTCCTCTCTGCTCTCTGTGTTTGCAGCCAAGCAAGAGGTCAAATACAATACAGAATCTGTCACAGCACAGCAGGATATATGCTTAGAGAAACAAATGGAGCAGATACCTTATCTAGATGAGGTAAGGCAGACCTGCAATAGCTCTCTTCCTTCAGTCCTCAACAGAACAGAAGCTCCTAATGGAAACTAAACTCTGACACAGCACTGAGAGCAAAGGGAGAAAGGAGAAGAGAGGGAGAAGAGAGCTGCGGGGAAGAAGGAGGGGAGAGCTGCTGAGAGAGAGGAGGGAGTAGAGAGCTGCTTAGACGGAGGAGGAAGGGGAGATATGCAGAGAGGGAGGAAGGAGGAGAGAGCTGCTGAGAGAGAGGAGAGAGCTGCTGAGACAGAGGAGGGAAGGGAGAGCTGCAGAGAGGGAGGAGAGAGGGGAGAGCTAATTCCCGCTCCCTTGGTCCACCATCGTTGTCCCCATGCCCACCCTCATGGTCGGCCATTGTTGTCCCCATGCCCGCTCTCATGGTCAGCCATTATTAACCACATGCACACCCTCATTGTTGGCCATTGTTGCCCCCATGCCTGCTCTCATGGTTGGCCATTGTTGCCCTCATGCCACCCTCATGGTCGGCCTTTGATGTCCCAATGCTGACTCTCATTCTCCACCATTGTTGCCCCCACGCCCACTCTCATAGTCAGCTATTGTTGCCCCCATGCCCACCCTTATGGTTGCTCATTGTTGGCCACATTTCCTGCCATTGTTTCCCCATGCCCCCTCTCATGGTCGGCCCTTGTTGCCCCCATGATCGCTGTCATGGTCGTCCATTGTTACCCCCATGCCCATCCTCCTTTTCGGTGATCGTTGCCCCCACCCCGGCTGCGCTCATGTATAATGTTTCTGGACCTTTCCATGCCCCGGTTCCTGCGCTCCGCCCGCTCGGTGGCGCATTCTCGGCATTGCTCCTTGGTGGGCTGGGAGCGGGGGATTCCACGTCTCGCTCTCTGTGATAAGTGATGAGCTCGGCGTAATATTTCTTGTCGATCCACGGATTTCTCTGAGGCAGGAGAAGGCGATTATCATCACGGTGACATGAATGAGCGGCTCCATCGCGGGCCCCTATGGCTGGACTGAGCGGAAACTAAATATTCATAACGCCTTTATGACCAATCCCCCGCTGGAAAAATACTAGCGCCCTACAGAGGAGAGGAGGCATGTTACAACACAAGGGGGGGAAGATGGTGGCGGCTCCTCTGTGCCGGGGGGGTAGTGATGCCCGTCCACCTCTACACTCAATAGTCATGTCTATGTGCAAAACTACAACCCCCATCCTCTGCCTGGTGAATGCCTGTGCTTATAGTATTGCAACAACTGTAGAGCCAGAAATGATACACCTCTGATTAATACAATACTGACGGGAGCCCGCGTCATCCCTGGAGGGGCTATAGGCACAGATCAGGCCCCCCCCATGCCATCAGCGCCCTGTGCCCTCCTCTATATCGCCCTCATCTGTTGGATACTTCTTCACTGCAAAATTCTACACTATTAACCCTTTCCTAATCCAATTTAACTTGTCAATACAACACTATAAGCCTCAAGATTGGGAAACCCACAGCGACACCTAGTGGACAATGAGTGAACTGCATGATATCACTTTGATTTTTCCCTTTCCTTTCTCCAAAAGTCATTACTTTTTATTTTTCTGTACATATCTATATCAGGGCTTTTTTTTTTTTTAGGACGACTTGACATTTTCAAAGACTAAATTAATTTTGAAAACCCATGTACTGCTAAAGAAATTCACTACGCATAATGTTTATTACATCTGGACTGTTTTGGCCAAAAACATAAATATTATTTTTATTATTATTATTAATTGTATAATTATTTTTAATTATTATTATTTCTTTAATTTTATTATGGTTGTTTTTTTATGTTGTCTTCTTTTTATTATGATTGTGTCTTTTTTTATTAATACTGTTATTATTAATAAGTATTATTGTTAATTTTATTTATAGTATTATTGCTGGGTTTTTTTATTATTATTTTTATTACTACTATTGTTATTCATTATATTATTATTTTGTAATTATTATTATTTATTTAATTATATTATGATTATCATTATTGTTTTTGTTTATTATTGTTTTATTATTTCTTTTCTATTATTATTATTATTATTATTAAGCATTATTGTTCATTTTTATTATTACTATTATTTTTATTATTTTTGATAATATTTATTGCTACTATTACTATTAATCATATTATTATTTTTTAATTAATATTATTTCTTTAATTTTAGAATGATTATTATTGTTGTTGTACTTTTATTATGTTTTATTATTATTGCTTCTTTTCTTTCATTATTATTATTATTATTGGTATTATTGTTTATTTTATTTTTTATTATTACTATTATTATTTTTATTACTATTATTATTGATTATATTATTATTTTTTAATTATTATTAATTCTTTAATTTTATTATGATTATTGTTATTTCTTTTCTTTTACCATTATTTTTTATTATTAATCAGCATAAGTTCATTTAATTAATTATTGTTTTTATTACTGTTTTTTTTATTATTTGCATTACTATTATAATTATTTATTATATTATTGTTTTAAATTATTATTATTTAATTTTATTATGATTTTTATTTTTGTTATTTTTTATGTTTTATTATTATTAGTTTTATTATTGTTATTGTTATCTACTTATATATTTGTGAAGTGGCTCATTCACTGATGTCCGCCTTTGTCACTTCCACCAGCGACATATTACCACACCCAAATGGAGATGGAAATATGGTGGCTGCAGCCCGCTGCATGTTGTCCCCGTCTGCTCTTAGCAGTCCCCCCACTAACTTGACACCGCAGCCTCCCGCCAGCTATCCACTCCACTGATTAGCTGGGACTTACAGGGCCTGTGGTGACATCACTATCATGGGCGGAGCCAGGTCACATGATCATGACTTCACAACAGGTCTTTAAAGTGAATGGATGGGGGAGCAGAGAGCAGTGAGTTAATGCAGCTGCAGCCCAGACTGACCTCACACCACACTGACCCTACACCACACCATGGTCACCCTGCACTCACTCACCCTCACGCTCTGCACTCCCCATCCGTGCTTTGAACTTCCCCTGTGCTCTACCCGCTCTCTCCCCGCTATCTTTACTCCTCTCCCCCGCGCTCTGCCCGCTATCTCCCCCTCTATCTTTACTCCTCTCCTCCCTTGCTCTGCCCGCTCTCTCCCCTGTGCTCTGCCCGCTGTTTCCCCCGCTATCTTTACTTCTCTCCCCCCACGCTCTTCACTCCTCTCCTCCCGTGCTCTGCCCGCTCTCTCCCCCATGCTCTGTCTGCTGTTTCCCCTGCACTCTTGCACTCTTCACTCCTCTCCTCCCGTGCTCTGCCCGCTGTCTCCCCCTCTATCTTTACTCCTCTCCTCCCTTGCTCTGCCCGCTCTCTCCCCTGTGCTCTGCCCGCTGTTTCCCCCGCTATCTTTACTTCTCTCCCCCCACGCTCTTCACTCCTCTCCGCCCACTCTCTCCCCCATGCTCTGTCTGCTGTTTCCCCTGCACTCTTGCACTCTTCACTCCTCTCCTCCCGTGCTCTGCCTGCTGTCTCCCCCTCTATCTTTACTCCTCTCCCCCGTGCTCTGCCCGCTGTCTCCCCTGTGCTCTGCCCGCTGTTTCCCCCGCTATCTTTACTTCTCTCCCCCCACGCTCTTCACTCCTCTCCTCCCGTGCTCTGCCCGCTCTCCCCCATGCTCTGTCTGCTGTTTCCCCTGCACTCTTGCACTCTTCACTCCTCTCCCCCCATGCTCTGCACTCCTCCCACACTCGCTCTGGTCGATCTCACACCCTGCGCTCACTCTGACCGCCCCCACACCCCACTCTCGCTCTGCCCATCCGAACTCCCCTCGCTCACTGTGCCCACCCTCACACACCCCCCACTTGCTCTGCCCTCCCTCATGCCCCACTCTCACGGCTCACCCCACAGCCTGCCGAGTGAAGAACTGCACCAGTTCCTCATGGCGTCAACACCCTCATGCTGCTGCCGCATGAGAGAAGGCATGGGGAGGAGGCAGAGAGCGACCACAGGGGGGGGCAGAGAGCGAGGGGGAAAAAGGAGTGGACAGGGAGAAACAGCACAGGGGGAGAGATGCCCGCAGCACCACAGAGCCTGTCCCCATCGTGAGGTCACCGCCCACCTGATGTGATAGCATCAGGCTCCATCTAGTTATTAAGTTATTATTATTATTGTTTTATTTTTTATTACTATTAACATTTTTTAATTCATGTTTATTAGTATTATTAGAGGAGTTTATTAAATGTTCTAGTATTTAGTTTTTTTCGTAACCTCCTTCTACATTTTTATTATTACTGTTCAATAGGACTTGAACCAGTGACCACTGCTCTCTGCTTAACACTTATATATATATATATATATATATATATATATATATTGCTTCTTTGTTTTTTCAAAGGTATTTATGTAAAGGGTTCTCCAAGAATTGTTATAGAGGTGAAATAATTATTGAACACGTCACTCATTGTCTAAGTAAATCTATTTTTAAAGCTGCTATTGACATGAATTTCCCACTAGATGTCAGTAACAACCTGTCCAATCCCACGCAGGCAAAGAAAATCACCGTAGATGTCCATAAATTATGTGTAATAATAAGAAATGGCAAAAGGAGTAAGTATTGAACACGTCACTGAAATGTATTTAATCCTTGGTAGTTCGGCCTTTGTTGGTGATGAAGCTCCAGACTCCTCCTGTATGGAGACACTCGTCCCTGCATTGCTCAGGGGGATTTTGGCCCATTCCTCCACATAAACACTCTTCACCTCCTGCAGGTCCTGTGCATCTTTCTATGATCTCAGAGCTTTAGTTCCTTCCAGACATTTTCTATTGGATTCCCTCCGGCTCGGTCATTACAGCAGATTTGTTTTCTTCCTTGGCTGTGTGTTTGGGGTCATTTTCTTGTGAAATGTCACTCTCGTTTCATCTTCATCTTCCTGGTAGATGCAGCAGATTCTTATCAGGAATGTATCTGTACATTTGTGCTTTCATCCTTCTTTCAATCATACAAAGTTTTCCAGAAAAACAACTGCGCTCCATGATGTTCCCACCTCCGCACTTCACTGGTGTTGGCGTTTTGGCCTCCGAACATGGTGTATTCTGGCCTCCAAAGAGTTCAGTTTTGGTCTCCTCTGACCACACTATATTCTCCAGTATTTCACAGACTTGTATAAATGTTGTTGAGTACTGCCTAAGGGTGGAATCACACTATGCAAACTGCATGTGAGTATCTCGCATGCATCTCGCATGACTCACCCGGCCTCACCCCTGCCTCTTTGGACGGGAGTGTGAAGATCCATAGAAACACAAGCCGCTCCACTCTCCCGTTCAGAGAGCTGGCGGCCAGGTGACTCATGTGAGATGCATGTGAGATACTCGCATGCAGTTGGCATAAGTGTTTCTCGACCCAAAGAATGTCAATAAAGTTTTGTGAAACCCAAATAACAGGAAGGTTCAAAAACAAAGCAGCTTTATTTAAAGCATGGCAACCCAAATGCAAACAAGAACAGCGATAAAAACACGTAAAAAAAATTGCACACAATCCGAAATAACAAAAAAGTAACAATTTACATAATAAGTGCAAAAATGGTGCTGAAATGTTGCAATGTCATGAACTCACTGCTGTATAGAATATACTTATAAAATGAAGGGGCTAATTGGCCAATTCTGGTGTCCACCTGCCGCAAGTTTTCTTTGATGCCAACCTCGCTCCATCAGCCCTTCCCGGGCCGTGACCTACAAATAAGAAGGACAAGTAGGATCCATCACTATTAATAACTAGCCTTTAGGCTTTGTTCACACTCAATGTTTCTGTGGGATACTTTTTTGCAGCTGACATTTATACAATTTGGGACATCCCATATGATGATGTCATGTGATTGGAAGCTTCTGATAGGCTTATTGGCAACATCTGAGTTAGAGACACACCTCTGACTGCATTTTAATGCACACCTGAAACAAACTGCATCTTTGTATAACATCATAGAAAGTCTAAAGAAATCAGGAAGAGAATTGTAGATTTGCACAAATCTTGTTCATTCTTGGGTGCAATTTCCAGATACCTGAAGGTGCCTCGTTCATCTGTACAAACATTTATAGTCAAGTACAAACAAGATGAGAATATCCTGCCATCATACCGCTCAGGAAGGAGATGGGTTCTGTGTCCCAGAGATGAATGTGCTTTGGTCTGACATGTGCATACCCAAGAACAAAAGCAAAAGACCTTGATGGTGGAAGCTGGTAAGATTGTGTCATTATCCACAGTGAAATGAGTACTGTATTAACATGGGCTGAAAGGAAGAAGCCATTACTCCAAAATAAACAGAAAAAAGCCGGATTAATGTTTGCAAATGCACACAGGGCAAAGACCTATATTTTTGGACACATGTCATGTGCTTTGACTAATCTAAAATTGAACTGTTTGGCGATAATGACCATCGTTACGTTTGGAGGAAAAAGGGATAAGCTTGGAAGCCTAAGAACACCATCCCAACTGTGAAACATGGGGGAGGCAGCATCATGTTGTGGGGTGTTTTCCTGCAGGAGGGACTGGTGAACTTCACAAAATAGATGAGGAAAGAAGATTATGTGGCAATACTGAAGCAACATCTCAAGACATCAGCCAGGAAGGTAAAGCTTGGGTAGAAATGGGTCTTCAAATGGAGAATGACCCAAAGCTACTGCCAAACTGGTTACAAAGTGGCTTAAGGATAACAAAGTCAATGTTTTGGAGCGGCCTTCACAAAGCCCTGATCTCAATCCTATTGAAAATGTTATGGACAAAGCTGAAAAGGCTGCAAGACGATCTACAAACATGGCTCAGATACACCAGATCTGTCAGGAGGAATGGGCCCAAATTCCCACCAACTATTGTGAGAAGCTTGTGGAAGGGTCCAAAACATTTCACCCAAGTCATATAGTGCAAGGGCAATGGTACCAAATACTAATGAAATGTATAGACTTTTGACTGCAGAAAGTAATAAAATCCCTTAAATCATTCTCTCTATCATTATTCTGGCATTTGGCAAATATTAATAATTCTGGTAATCCTAATTGACCTAAAACTGGAAAGGTTTATTCTAATTTCATGCCAGATAGTGAGAAAATCATGTAGATGTGTCTCTTTATATAGTGTATGGAGACTTCTGGTTTCAGCTGTATCTGCAGAGGTGATGACTGTCTCGCTGCTCGCCTCGGCTGACAATGAGGCCAGACGGAGTCCGCTGTGACGCCGTCTGCACAGCTATAGTTGGTGGCAATGTCAGCACACCCCATTTAGTGGTGACATACGCCCTGAAAGAGCCACTTGACATGGGCAAAAGTGAACCTGGCATTGTGCCGCTTGTTGATTCAATCTGGAGACTCATTTCTGCAGTTTGTCTGTGTGATTTGTTAGATATTTCATGTTCTTCTCACCGTGCTGTGTTTTCTTTTGTAGTCTTTTATACTCTGTGCAGTCTGTAGACTCTATTACATTTTCCAATGTGGTCAGTTCTATAATTATCATCTCTATCTGAGCTGAAATGTCCCCACCACTTCCTGCTGAAACCTCCAGTCATCGGATGTCACCGGGTGCAGGCACCATTGCAGAGATACAGAGGAGACTGAGCGGCTGCGGACGGACGCTGAGGAGCGATGGCGGTGTACCTGCTCCTGCTCCCAGGTATGTGATCTGCACATCTACAGTGTCAGGCTCCATCACACGTCCATGAGATAATGGCCCTGGTGTCATCAGAGGCTTCGGTCAGTGTCACTGTCCAGCCCAGGCCCGCGGGGTACTCAGTCACTCAGGCGCAGGTCTCTGGGGGGTAGTCACGGGTGGCGGTGCCTGAGGCCGTGGGCCCGGGGGAATGCAGATGAAAAAGGGAAGGGAATGATGATGGCTGTAAAATAATAAAAAAGTGTCTGTCGTGACGCCACCTGTAGAGGTCCCGGTGATGGCACCGGCGCTGCTTTGGCCTCCGGGGTGATGTGCAGCAGCAAGATGGAACCGCTCCCTACAGGACGAGCGGGGTTCCCCGGGGCAGTTGATGAAGTTAGAGGGAATAGGGTAGCGTGGTCGGTGTAGTGCGACTGGAAGGAGGGACACGCACACATAAAGTCTTTTGGTACCTTTACTGATGTTGACGGGTACACTCGACCGGAGATGAGGTAAACACTTCAGGACTTCCACAGCGAGCAGGGTTGTAGGCTTGCTTGTGTCTGTTACTCTGCTGGAGGCTGGCAGGCATGAAACCCGACCAAACCGTTACTTCACTTTCTGTGTGACTCTTTACACCCCGATTTGCTGCACTGAGGGCACTTCTATGGGATTTCTGTCAGGCCTAGACTCCGGGCTCTCGTTTGGTGGTGCTTTGGGTGTCCGGGGAGCTAAACCCTCTATTTGTAGTGCTGGTTTCTCTGCAAGGTCTACACTGTGTCCTTGTAGCTCGGACCTGTTAGGGTGAGTGGGTATGACTCCTCTGCCCTTTCTTGTACTCTTTTCTCTCTCCTTTTCCTATGACCCGTACTCTGAGGATCTATCACTTCCCGGGTGTGCTGGTATGGGCCTAGAACGGCTCCTATACCAGCTCAGCTCACTCAGCTCTTCACAGTTCTGTAGTGACTGCACACTCTGGTGTTTCTCCCTCCAGGACCCGTATTTATAAGGGGAACTGGCATAAGGCAACCAGTGGAGCTCCCCCTACAGGTCTGGGGTGAAAGGTGTTGCTTGTTAGTGGGGTCTGCTTGCTGTGTACCATCCTTCCATGTCCCAAGAGATCCTGCGGTGACCTGCACAGGGTGCCACATCATCCGTGTGTCTGCTTTTACCATCAGTGTTTTTTCATGGATGTGAGGGGCCCCTCAGTTGTTGACAGGAGAGGGAGCCCAGCAGAAGAGGTGAGGGGGTGGGACCCAATCTACTCTGAGCCCTCCCGTCTATGGGGCCCCTCTCCTGCCAATCACCTTTGTGCCCCGCCCCCCTCTGCTGTCAGGGAGCTGGTAGCTGAGACTGGCATCTTCAGTGACGTCAGGTGTGTACTGCGCATGCACCTAATAGGCTGACATGCGCAGTACAAACCGGAAGCGCCAGTGCCAGCAGGGTCTGAAGGACGGAAGTGCTGTTGGTGAGTATGTGTGTCTGTCTGTGTTTCTACACAGCACTATACTGTATATACACTCTACATGCTGTATTAGTGTCTATACACTGTATATAAAATTCAAAAAGGAAATTAGTTCTTTAATTTTGATCACCGGGGGGTAATATGCAAAAAATTACCCCTTTATTGGACTACAGTTACAAAGGTGATTAAAAACCAATTGGAGTCACAAACAACGTTAGTATAAGGCTGGAAAGGTTTAGGGAATTGTGAATGGAAGAAACAAACCCAGACTAGGGCCGGGACCCATTAAAGTGCAGATCTACAATGGAGTGAAGCAACAACAGATCAAACCTCAGATCAAAAACACTCTCAAGGGGACGTTTTTAGAGTCTAGCAGCAAGGGGTGTTAGGAAGACCAAATACAACCACTCTGACCTAACCCACTGTAAGAGAGCAAGAGATCAACAGAGATCCAGAGTGGCTCCGCACTAGTCCGAGTTTACCCCAACTTGTTTCGTGCCACCTCCTGGCACTTCTTCAGGGAGAATGTGGAAGGTGTCAAAGAATAGCTCCTTATAAAGTGCTTATAATGAGGTAAATGGCCGCACATGTGGGATTGGAGGCGTGGAATCAGTCACTAGCCAGCATCGCAGGTATTCCGACTCTTCCCCGAGGGAGGAAAACCTCCAAGACGTCATTTCACTTCAGGGAGGCGTGTCTACAGGAAACCGCGTCATCGGAGGCTGAAACCACGCCCTGCGCATGCGCAAACCACTCTAGCGCCATTTTGGAAAAGGGCAAGAAGATTGGCACGGAGTTAGTAACTGAGGAAAGAATGAAATCTCAATCCTGTGGCCGCTAATGCATCCTTCAACAACCTCACCACTAAGGGGAATAATAACCAGCAAATAGCAGCACTAGAAGGAAAAAAAACTGAATAAGGAAAACTCTATATTACCCACAATTGCCAAAACCCCCCACCAGAGGGCGCCTAATGCAATACAATAGGAGTAATTGGAAATCAAACAAAAAGAAAAGAAAATACATGAAGAGAGAAAAGAATATGATCTAAGGCTGCTTTCACACTACGATTTTGTGAAATCCGATGCTGTCTGATATAAATCGGACAGCATTGGATCCGAATTTGCCCCCATGTAACCCTATGGGGATCGGACCAATTCGGATGTGCACTAAATGGCATCCGAATCGCGTCCGGTCCGATTTTGCCGGTTTCTTTCTGGTGCAAAAATCGGAGAGAATCGGATCTGACAAATCGGATGGCAATTATGCCAAATCCGATCCGATGACTTTAACATGGGGCCCTATGGAGCAGGGTCCGAGGAAACATCTGATGTCTCCTCGGACCCGATTTTAGTGTACTGAGCATGCTCAGTACATGCTCAGTACACTAAACCTATTGTGTGCCGCCTAATTTAACTTCCGCAATGTATATACATACACCCTATATACATACACACTATATACATACATTGTGCAAGTTAAATATAACTAAAATAAAGTGTTTAAAAAAACAAATCTGTGTTGTCCCCCTACTGTCCCCCTGCTGTCCCCCTGCTGTCCCCCTGTTGTCCCCCTGTTCTCCCCTCTTCTCCCCGCTCCTCCTATCATTCCAACATAACAAATCTTTATTCTCACCTGCCAGCGCTCCCCCGGCGTCTCCATCAGCTCCCCGCTCGGTAACAGGACCTGGGATGATGTCACAAACCGATCAGCTGATCGGGTCACATGAGCGGTCACCGCAGTAACCGCTCATGTGACCTGATGACGCTTCTGACATCATCGCAGGTCCTGTAAAACCGATCGGTAGCTCTGTGGAGACGCCGGGGGAGCGCTGGCAGGTGAGAATAAAGATTTGTAATGTTGGAATGATAGGAGGAGCAGGGAGAAGAGGAGAGGACAGGGGACAGCAGGGGGACAGCAGGGGGAGAGCAGGGGGAGAACAGGGGGAGAACAGGGGGACAACTGGGGGACAGTAGGGGGAGAACAGGGGGACAACAGGGGGACAGGAGGGGGAGAACAGGGGAATAGCAGGGGGACAACAGGGGGATAGCAGGGGGACAGTAGGGGGACAGCAGGGGGAGAGCAGGGGGACAACAGGGGGACAGTAGGGGGAGAGCAAGGGGAGAACAGGGGGACAACTGGGGGACAGTAGGGGGAGAACAGGGGGACAGTAGGGGGAGAGCAGGGGGACAACAGGGGGACAGGAGGGGGATAGCAGGGGGACAGTAGGGGGACAGCAGGGGGACAACAGGGGGACAGTAGGGGGAGAGCAAGGGGAGAACAGGGGGACAGTAGGGGGACAGCAGGGGGAAAAAAGGGGGACAGCGAGGTGACAGGAGGCAGAGAGGAGGGGAGTGAGGTGACAGAAGATCAAACTGATCCTGCAAAATGTCGGGATCAGATGCCTATTTGGCATCCGATTGCAGGGATCAGTTTGGATCCGATGCTGTCCGATTTTCATCGTACAGCATCCGATTTAACAAAATCGTAGTGTACAACCAGCCTAAGAAGAACATACAAACATGTAAGCTGGAATATAAAGTTTATACAGTAAATATATATCCATGTTAATCTTGATGATGCTCTGTTCAGAGTTTCACAGATGAATGAGTCCATAATACAGGAGCATATAAGGAGCAAAGTTCAAAAATGTGAACTAAAATAAAAGAAATAAAGAGACACAATTAAAATCAAATCAAAGAAGCACATGAGGAGATTGTAACATGTCAGACGGCAGAGCAGGGACCAAAAACGATTTCAATGTTAGAGTAAAATGCGAAAATGGGAACACCGACTTCAACATGAAGTTTTTTAAGGGGAGATTGTAGGGAGGTTATAGCAATACCGTAAGTCGGCAAAAAAGAGAGAGATCACTCAGCGAAAAGGAGCGAAACTAAGCCGTTCATCCAAACCGGCCAGTCCAAGGGAACCAAGTCTACAGATCCACTTACTCTCAAGTTGGGATAAAGAGCACATAACATTCCCACCTCCTATTCCCAATTTAAGGACGTCAATCCCCCTGACCTTCAATGCTTTTGGGTCACTGTTGTGACATAGTTTGAAGTGTCGTGGGATAGTTTTAAGGGATGCGACGTCCTCAATTTCAGCGGATGCTATAATATTCAGATAACGCTCCCTAGTCCTACGGCACAGCAGCTCTCGGGTGGTTAGGCCAACATAAATGCGGTTACAGCTGGTAAATGACTGCTCGAGTACTGCAGGAGAAGTAATGCCGAATTTAACCTTTTCTGATTGACCTTCCGCTGTATCCCCTCCTGATAAACCTTTCACGCTTGAGCCTCAAAGGACTGTTCCATCAAACAAACCCTTAGCATCCGCAAATATTGTCCAGTTGGTATAGCACAAATCGTTGCGGGTGTGTGAGAAGACCCGGCGTGTAAAAGGGCATTAACCGACGTTTCCACTCTCCCATCAACCGTCTTTTTGATCTTTATATCCAAAAAAACTCACTTTGGACAAATGATAACAGTGAGTCAGTCGGATGTTTAAACTGTTCTCATACATCAGTGAGAGAAAATCTCTGAGTTTGGGGACGGTTCCACTCCACAGCACTAGAACATCATCAATATAACGCAGCCGATGCTGCACATGGGAGGCGGCACTAATGCCCCCATCAAACACCTCCCTCTCCCAAAATCCCAGGAAGAGGTTATCATAAGACGGGGCACAGGCCGTCCCCATGGCGGTACCACGCTGCTGGAGATAGAACACGTCCCCGCAGACAAAGTAGTTATGCTGCAAAACATAACCAAGAAGCTGAATAATCAGATCATATCAAGGTTAGTCATTCCAAGATAGAATTTGATGGCATTAATCCCGTCATGATGATCAATAGAGGTGTACAGGGACTCCATGTCTATTGTCACCAGCGACACCGACTCATCCAAAGTTAAACCGCCAAGACGTCTCCTGTGTCCCTGACATAGGAGGGCAGTGTCTCGATGAGTGGATGTAAATAATACTCGATACATTTACAAGACATCTCACATAGCTCTCCTATGCCAGAGACAATAGGACGCCCCGGCGGATTGGTTGGGTTCTTATGTACTTTCGGTAAAAGGTAAACAGTCGGTATCACTGATGACTCCACAAGGAGACCCCTGCACACCTTTTTGGGGATGATACCTTTTTCAAGGGCCTGCTCCAGAATGTCCTGCATTTCCAACAAGAACTTTGTGGTAGGATCAAAATATAACCTTTGGTTATATACCCTATCATGCAACCAGGGCCGGTTTTAGGCAAAGTGGGGCCCTAGGCAAAAGGTTAAAGTGGGCCCTAAATGCTCAGGCCACTTTCACATCTAACGCTTTGCTGCATTTTGCTCAATTTGCATTTCCATGCGTTTTTACCACAAAAACGCATCAAAACGCATGCGTTTTTGTTCCCATTGATTTTAATGGAAACACATGCAAAAACGCATGTAAAAACGCATGTGCATTTTCAAAAACAGAAAACGCATGCGTTTTTGCCAACGCTGCCCAAAACATCGGGGAAGACGTTTTGTGCTGCGTTCGCAAAAATGCATGCGTTTTGCGTTTTTGAAAACGCACATGCGTTTTGCATGCGTTTTTACATGCGTTCCCATTGAAATCAATGGGGGAAAAAAAAGCTAGCGTTTTTAATGCGTTTTTAGCGGTAAAAACGGCTAGAAAGGCAAATTTAGCAAAACGCACACCAACCTTAGATGTGGAACAGGCCGTAGTTATATGGTAAGAGTGACTTCATAAGTTGATTATCTAGGTCAGAATAAGAACATACTGAACATCATTTCTATTTCAATCATAAAAAAAAAAAAAACAGAAATTTGTAAAGAAAATAAAATATTTTTTTTATATTTTCCGAGACCCATGATGTTTTAATTTTTGAAGATACAGGGCTATGTGAGGATTTCTTTATGTGCCCTGAGCTGACATTTTTACTGATACCATTTTGAGTCAGATACAACATTTTTGATCGCCTTTTATTGCATTTTATTGTAACAACGTGGTGGCCTAAAAAACATAATTCTGGCGTTTTTATTTTTTTCCCATTACGCCATTTACCAATTGGATTAATTTACTTCATATATTGATAGCTTAGATTCTCACGAACGCAGCGATACCAAATATGTGTATTTTTACATTTTTTTCACTGTTTTATTGCTATTTTCAGTTCAGCTCCTTTGGGGGCCCCTAAGAGAGTGGGGCCCTGGGCAACTGCCCAGTCTGCCCCCCCCCCTAACGCCGGCCCTGCATGCAACTGTCTAAGTGCTTCCCTTTCATAAAGTGAAATGGGCCAAATCATTATGTTCCCACCCTTATCCGCAGGTTTAAAGACTACATCGGTCCAGTTTTTGAGTTCCACCAGGGCATTCCATTGTCTAAATGTTACCTTTTGTTTATGCCGTGTCGAGGGACCCAAAAGTCTCAAATCACTGGAAGCCAGCTTGCTAAAGATCTCCACCTGCGGACAGATGGAAAAGGGTGGGAACGTGGTGGATTTTGGTATGACAGATGGTGGAAAGGTAGTCTTGACCAGTGTGGTAGATTCCTCATAACAACAAGCTGAGTGTCAGGGCCCAGTACCTCTTTCTGTCCAGTCTTTGCAGCGGCAGCTCTAGTTGGAGGTTTATTACCCACCAATGCCCCTACATCTTCAAGAGAGGACAGGGATGAAACAGAGGTTGCAGGGGTCGGAGTTGGAGCAGGACCAGATGGTATCGGCTCTTTATTTTTCTTGCCACCTCTCCACTTATAGACTTGATTTTTACTATAGTCTGATACGTCCCGCTGATATTCCTTGGTCTTTACTGACACCAACTCCTTCTCCCACTTCTGAAAATCCTTATCGAACTGTGAATTGACCTTGGTCAGATCTGCAGCAGATAACATCTGTGACCGCTTCGTCTCAAGCTCCTCAATCTCTGGTTCAAGCCCCCCAATAGCTTTTTCATTCATATTAATCAAAATTTGCATATACTCCATTGCGCACGTATTAGAGGCCTCCTCCCACTCTGCATCGAAATTATCATCAGATACTTGAAAGGAAGGGAAAACCTGAATGCGGAGGCCTCTGGGGATTTTGATTTCCAATTACTCCTATTGTATTGCATTAGGCGCCCTCTGGTGGGGGTTTTTGGCAATTGTGGGTAATATAGAGTTTTTCTTAGGCTACCATCACATTTGCAGACGTTCGCGCTGCGCACGGTGCTTACGTTCATGTTAAAATACGCATGCGGACTGCGCACCTATATTTTATATGGTGTGCGCATTCATCCGCAAAAATAAATTATGTCGCGTATGTCCGCGCATCTGTACGCATGCGCATGATGGAGTGCCCAAATGTCCGCCGCGGGACGCAGCATGTAGGAATTTTCGGCGCGTCTGCAAAGAGGCAGCATGTGCATGCGCACGCCAGTGCATGGTGCGTTCATTAGTCCCTATGAGTGCGCAAGCGTGCACGACGTTTTGTGGATGTTGCTGACGGTGCGCATGCGTATGGCCACCGCCCAGGGGCGTGCCAGTAGGTGGAGTGATGAAAATTAAGGGTAATTTCAGAAACGCATGCGGATAGAAACAGCATGCGCATGATAAAAACGCATGCATACGCAGTGCGTATCATCAGTATACGCATACGCATGCTGATGAAATCTGCAACGTTTACATGCTTTTATATGCGTTTCCACATGCTGATGCGCATGCGCATCGTACGCGGCGTTAACATCTGCAAATGTGAAGGCACCCATATTCAGTTTTTTTTCTTTCTAGCGCTGCTATTTGCTGGTTATTATTCCCCTTAGTGGTGAGGTTGTTGAAGGATGCATTAGCGGCCACAGGATTGAGATTTCATTCTTTCCTCAGTTACTAACTCCGTGCCAATCTTCTTGCCCTTTTCCAAAATGGCGCTAGAGCGGTTTGCGCATGCGCAGGACGTGGTTACGGCCTCCGATGACGCGGTTTCCTGTAGACACGCCTCCCTGAAGTGAAATGACGCCTTGGAGGACCAAAATTAAAGAACTCTTTTCCTTTTTGAATTTTAGTATCAACGAGTTTTTTGACATGTGAAAAACTATGATGTTACTGTGTTCTCCTATGTTTGTTTTAATACACTATGTATATAGTGTGGACCTGTATATGTATCATGTTAACGGTCGTTACATATATACAGTATAGTGCTGTGTATGCAAAATATACAGCCGGCAGTCTCTAATGTGTATACCAATGGCAGTTATTGTGTATTCAGCCTACAGCAGTCTCTATTGTGTATTTTCTGTTGTGTATACGGCACACAGCTGTCTTCATTGTGTATACAGCCCACAGCAGTCTGCATTGTGTATATGGCCGTCTCTATTGTGAATATCCCTAGCAGCAGTCTCTATTGTGTTTTCTTTATTGTGTATACAGTATTATGTATCTAATCCTCTCCTGTGTAATACTGTTTGCTGAGCTGTGTATCTAATCCTCTCATGTGTGATACTGTCTGCTGAGCTGTGTATCTAATCCTATCCTATGTGATACTGTCTGCTGAGCTGTGTATCTAATCCTCTTCTGTGTGATACTGTCTGCTGAGCTGTGTATCTAATCCTAACCTGTGTTATACTGTCTGCTGAGCTGTGTATCTAATCCTCTCCTGTGTGATACTGACTGCTGAGCTGTGTATCTAATCCTATCCTATGTGATACTGTCTGCTGAGCTGTGTATCTAATCCTCTCCTGTGTGATACTGTCTGCTGAGCTGTGTATCCAATCCTCTCCTGTGTGATACTGTCTGTTGAGCTGTGTATCTAATCCTATCCTATGTGATACTGTCTGCTGAGCTGTGTATCTAATCCTCTTCTGTGTGATACTGTCTGCTGAGCTGTGTATCTAATCCTATCCTGTGTTATACTGCTGAGCTGTGTATCTAATCCTCTCCTGTGTGATACTGTCTGCTGAGCTGTGTATCTAATCCTCTCCTGTGTGATACTGCTGAGCTGTGTATCTAATCCTATCCTGTGTGATACTGTCTGTTGAGCTGTGTATCTAATCCTATCCTATGTGATACTGTCTGCTGAGCTGTGTATCTAATCCTCTCCTGTGTGATACTGTCTGCTGAGCTGTGTATCTAATCCTCTCCTGCGTGATACTGTCTGCTGAGCTGTGTATCTAATCCTCTCCTGTGTGATACAGTCTGCTGAGCTGTGTATCTAATCCTCTCCTGTGTGATACAGTCTGCTGATCTGTGTATCTAATCCTATCTTGTGTGATACTGTCTGCTGAGCTGTGTATCTAATCCTATCCTGTGTGCTACTGTCTGCTGAGCTGTGTATCTAATCCTCTCCTGTGTGATACTGTCTGCTGAGCTGTGTATCTAATCCTCTCCTGTGTCATACTGTCTGCTGAGCTGTGTATCTAATCCTCTCCTGTGTCATACTGTCTGCTGAGCTCTGTATCTAATCCTCTCCTGTGTCATACTGTCTGCTGAGCTGTGTATCTAATCCTCTCCTGTGTGATATTGTCTGCTGAGCTGTGTATCTAATCCTATCCTATGTGATACTGTCTGCTGAGCTGTGTATCTAATCCTATCCTGTGTGATACTGTCTGCTGAGCTGTGTATCTAATCCTCTCCTGTGTGATACTGTCTGCTGACCTGTGTATCTAATCCTTTCCTGTGTGATACAGTGTGCTGAGCTGTGTATCTAATCCTATCCTGTGTGATACAGTGTGCTGAGCTGTGTATCTAATCCTCTCCTGTGTGATACTGTGTGCTGAGCTGTGTATCTAATCCTCTCCTGTGTGAGGCTGGGGTCACACTTGGCATGCGTTTTTCATGTAATCTTGAGTTTTTCAAGGTGTCTGATGGCTCCCTGCGTTTTTGGCTGCCTTTTTAAATCTGCACCAAAAAATAGTGCATGCATTATTTTTTGGCACGTTTTGAAAAACGCATGCGCTTTTGTAGAAAACGCATGTGTTTTTTTAACATGGGCCCCTATGGAAAACGCATGCAAAAACGCATGGTACATTAGTACCTTTTAGTGCCATCCAAAACCGCATGCGTTTTTTTTAACATGGGCTCCTATGGAAAACGCATGCGTTTTTGGATGGCACTAAAAGGTACTAATGTACCATGCGTTTTTGCATGCGTTTTTGATGTCAGCTAATCACATAATAGCAAAAACGCACACAAAAACGCATGGTACTGTCACACATGCGTTTTTGCTATTTAGACATGCGTTTTTGCTATTAGGGCATGCGTTTTTTAACATGGGGGCCTATGGGTGCGTTTTTACATGCTTTTTTAAAAACGCAGGTCTCCAAAAAAGCATGAAAAAAATGCAAGTGTGACCCTAGCCTAACAGCTGCACTTGTGGTACACTTGCAGCAAGCTCCATGCATTCTCTATGGGGCTTGCAGCAAGTGCGGTATTGCCGCGATCCGGCACTTGCAGCCGCGAAAAAAAAAAAGAAGCTGACTGCGTTTTTTTTTCACGGCTGCAACTGCCTCAAATGCCGGATCGCGGCAATATCGCACTTGCCGCACTTGCCGCAAGAGCCCCATAGAAAATGCATAGAACTTGCCGCAAGTGAACCGCAAGTACAGCCGTCAGGCGGCAAATGCGGCAGATGTGGTTTTCTGTCCGGAAATGCCAGTGTGAAAGGGGCCTAACATGGTTTTTTCTAAAGAAAAACATTCAACGTATTTATCTTAAAAAAGACTGTATATGCTGAGGGTGATACAAATACACACCTTGGCTTCAGTCATAGTGGAGGTGCTTTTCCTTGGTTCACTCAAGTTCAGTCATGATATTTTTTAAAATTTGTTATTGTAACTGATTGCCATTACCATAGGTCCTGCACCAATTCACTCATTCTGAGCTCTTCCCTTTACAGTCACATGGTTGTGACATCACAGGTCTTTCACCGCCACTTCTCCAATGCTGAGCTTCACCCATTATGGTCACATTCTCGCAGGACCTGTAGTCATGTCATGACCATAAGATCATAATGAACAGAGCTCAGCATGGAAGAAATGCTGAAGGACCTGTGGTATTGTCACAACCATGTGACCGTAATTAGTGAAGCTCAGCAGATCAGAACTGTTGAAGGACTTTTGGAGGAGTCATGACCATGTGACCATAATTAGTGAAGCTCAGGAGATCAGAACTGTTGAAGGACTTTTGGAGGAGTCATGACCATGTGACCGTAATTAGTGAAGCTCAGGAGATCAGAACTGTTGAAGGACTTTTGGAGGAGTCACGACCACGTGACCGTAATTAGTGAAGCTCAGCAGATCAGAACTGTTGAAGGACTTTTGGGGGTGTCACGACCATGTGACCATAATTAGTGAAGCTCAAGAGATCAGAACTGTTGAAGGACTTTTGGGGGTGTCACGACCATGTGACCGTAATTAGTGAAGCTCAGCAGATCAGAACTGTTGAAGGACTTTTGGGGGTGTCACGACCATGTGACCGTAATTAGTGAAGCTCAGCAGATCAGAACTGTTGAAGGACTTTTGGGGGTGTCACGACCATGTGACCGTAATTAGTGAAGCTCAGCAGATCAGAACTGTTGAAGGACTTTTGGAGGAGTCATGACCATGTGACCATAATTAGTGAAGCTCAGGAGATCAGAACTGTTGAAGGACTTTTGGAGGAGTCACAACCACGTGACCGTAATTAGTGAAGCTCAGGAGATCAGAACTGTTGAAGGACTTTTGGGGGTGTCACGACCATGTGACCGTAATTAGTGAAGCTCAGCAGATCAGAACTGTTGAAGGACTTTTGGGGGTGTCACGACCATGTGACCGTAATTAGTGAAGCTCAGCAGATCAGAACTGTTGAAGGACTTTTGGAGGAGTCACAACCACGTGACCGTAATTAGTGAAGCTCAGCAGATCAGAACTGTTGAAGGACTTTTGGGGGTGTCACGACCATGTGACCGTAATTAGTGAAGCTCAGGAGATCAGAACTGTTGAAGGACTTTTGGGGGTGTCACGACCATGTGACCATAATTAGTGAAGCTCAGCAGATCAGAACTGTTGAAGGACTTTTGGGGGTGTCACGACCATGTGACCATAATTAGTGAAGCTCAGGAGATCAGAACTGTTGAAGGACTTTTGGAGGAGTCACAACCACGTGGCCGTAATTAGTGAAGCTCAGGAGATCAGAACTGTTGAAGGACTTTTGGGGGTGTCACGACCATGTGACCGTAATTAGTGAAGCTCAGCAGATCAGAACTGTTGAAGGACTTTTGGAGGAGTCACAACCACGTGACCGTAATTAGTGAAGCTCAGCAGATCAGAACTGTTGAAGGACTTTTGGGGGTGTCACGACCATGTGACCGTAATTAGTGAAGCTCAGGAGATCAGAACTGTTGAAGGACTTTTGGGGGTGTCACGACCATGTGACCATAATTAGTGAAGCTCAGCAGATCAGAACTGTTGAAGGACTTTTGGGGGTGTCACGACCATGTGACCATAATTAGTGAAGCTCAGCAGATCAGAACTGTTGAAGGACTTTTGGAGGAGTCACAACCACGTGACCGTAATTAGTGAAGCTCAGCATGAGTGAATTGATGCAGGATCTGTGGCGAATGCAATCAATTACGATATGGGGGGTGACGATGTGTGAAGTTTAAAAAAATGTCATGCCTTAACTAAACAAAAGCGCCTCCTCTATGACTAAAGACATGTATGTGTATGCAGCCACCTCAGCATATAAAGTCATTTTTTAAGATAAATGTGTGGATATTTTTTTTTTTTAGAAAACCATAAGTGATACAGATTGCATCATTTTAAAAATATTGGGGATGATTTATTGTCACAAAACAACATTATAAATCACCTTTAAAACAAACGTCATATTCAGGTGACCTTTGTAATGTTTTATGCATTTTTATCATTTCCCCAATATGTTTAATTTTCTTGCCATAATCATGTAAAAAGTTATGTAAAAAATGTGTATGAACAAGGAATTATGTCAAAAAAGATTTTGTAAAAAAAAATCAAAATATATGTGCCAGATTTTGATAAGCACCGAAAACATGGCGTGATTAATTATTTTTCTCTAATAAATGCATAAAATCTATTAAAAATGTGACACTGATGATGGATTTCCACGTAGCGATATCGGCGTCCAACTCCGACCCAACTCCGACCAAAAGTCACGTGGTTCGCGAGTTGGACCCAATATCGTTCCTGCGTTGTACGGTGTGAACATCCGATACGATGCAGGAACGATGGCAAACCGATATCGGGGGTCGAATGAGCGTGCTATTCAACTGCCCGATATCGGATGCCGGTTGGACCAGGATCGTCCTGTGTGACAGCCCAACTCCGATGTGTACTGCCACGTCACCCATTCACTCTCATTGGTCGGCGCCAGCACACAGCGACCAATGAGAATAGCGCCTCACTTCCCATTGAGATATAATGGAGGACTTTGAGTTTCAAATTTACCGCTGTAAGTCAGGCGCTATTCTCATTGGTCGGCGCCAGCACACAGCGACCAATGAGAATAACGCCTCACTTCCCATTGAGATATAATGGAGGACTTTGAGTTTCAAATTTAACACTGTAAGTGAGGCGCTATTCTCATTGGTCGGCGCCAGCACACAGCGACCAATGAGAATAGCGCCTCACT
This sequence comes from Allobates femoralis, assembly GCA_033576535.1. Lineage (NCBI taxonomy): Eukaryota > Metazoa > Chordata > Amphibia > Anura > Aromobatidae > Allobates > Allobates femoralis. Next base: position 16,838,539 of record JARQOC010000013.1, read on the forward strand.
TCCCATTGAGATATAATGGAGGACTTTGAGTTTCAAATTTACCGCTCTAAGTCAGGCGCTATTCTCATTGGTCGGCGCCAGCACACAGCGACCAATGAGAATAGCGCCTCATTTCCCATTGAGATATAATGGAGGACTTTGAGTTTCAAATTTACCGCTGTAAGTGAGGCGCTATTCTCATTGGTCAGCGCCAGCACACACCGACCAATGAGAATAGCGCCTCACTTCCCATTGAGTTATAATGGAGGACTTTGAGTTTCAAAGATGGCCGCCCCCATGCGGGAGCATCGCGGTGAGCCAGCCAGGAGACGACTGGCTAACGCCGGTCGTCTCCCGGGTGGTGAGTCGTTGCAGCCGCGGTAACTCCGGCATGTAAGTCAGCGCTGAGCCCGCCGGGAGATGACCGGCCTTAGCCGGTCGTCTCCCGGCTGGCGACTCGCTGCCCGGAGCTCAGCCGCGGCGCGACCGAGTACGGAGCTCCGAGGTGAGCCCGCCAGGAGACGACCGGCGCTAGCCTGTCGTCTCCCGGCAAGCGATCCGCTCCCCGGAGCTCCGCCACCGTAGGGGCCCATGTTAACTTCCATTTTGGCGTCGTGCGCGAGCCGCCCCTCTGAGTGGTCGCTCGCCGCTGGCGCCGACCAATAAGATGAGCGCCTCGAGACACGCCCCGACATTAAAAATATGAAGCCTTCCCGCTGGATTTTACATATGGCGCCGTGTTTTGCGGCGGGATTCGGATTGGTCGCTGCCAGGCGCGAGCGAGCAATCACAAGAGCGGGGCGTGTCACGGCGCCATTTCATTTTCATATTTGGCGCCATAGCGAGCGCCGCTATTCTGATTGGTCGCCGCCACACGAACGCCGACCAATCAGAATAGCGCCGCTCAGCACGTATTATGATTGGTCGGCGCTCGCGGCAGCCGCCGACCAATTAGAATAGCGCCGCTTGCTATGGCGCTAAATATGAAAATGAAATGGCGGCATGACACGCCCCGCACTCCTGATTGGTCGCCGCCATCCACGAGCGACCAATCAGAAGAGCGAGGCGTGTCACGGCGCCATTTTATTTTCATATTTGCCGCCATAGCGAGCGGCGCTATTCTGATTGGTCGGCGCCTGCCGCGAGCGCCGACCAATCATAATACGTGCTGAGCGGCGCTATTCTGATTGGTCGGTGTTCGTGTGGCGCCGACCAATCAGAATAGCGCCGCTCTTTATAGCGCCAAATATGAAAATGAAATGGCACCGTGACACGCCCCGCTCCTCTGATTGGTCGCCGGCGAGCGACCAATCAACATAGCGCAGCGTGGAATGGCGCCATGTTTAAAATCTAAATTTGGACTTCAGGTTTACACATTTCGCGCCTTGCCACGCGCCGCGATGCTGATTGGTCGCCACCTGCCCCGAGCGACCAATCAGCATCGCGGTGCACTGCGACACGTCCCGCCGCCATTTTGAGGCGCCTTTTTTGAATTTTTCACCTCAGAGCGAATTTCTACTGCCTGGAGGCGGTGCCAGTGACGTCGCACTCCAAGCTCCCCCTGAATTTCTCCTCAAAAGAGATAAGACCCTTTATCAAAACTAAATTTATTTAGTTTTGAAGTGCTTCTGTTACATTTTGACATTTATATTAACGTCCTATGTGGTTATTTGGCTGTATACTGGCTATTAATTACTGACTATTGTACTGAGAGACTCTGCCTCCTATTAACCCTTCATTTGTCACCTCATTACTCTTTCACTATTGCACTCTGAGATTTTGCCTGCTATTAACCCCTTATTTGCCAGCTGCTTTTACACTGAGTATTGCACTGAGAGACTCTGCCTGTTATTAACCCCTCATTTGCCAGCTCTTTTTTCACTGAGTATTGCACTGAGAGACTCTGCCTGTTAATAACCCCTCAATTGCCAGCTGATTACTCACTGGCAATTGCACTCAGATACTCTGCCTGTAATTAACCCCTCATTTGCCACCAACACAGCTATAGCTGTTTATGATAAACAACATGAGCTCTGAAAACACGTGTACTTATGACACTGGGCGAACAGCTGCCAATGCCGCACGTAAGATTAGGAGAGATACCAAGTATACTAATGACACTGAACGAAAAGCTGCCAAAGCTGCATATATGCGTCAACAGCGTGCTAACGAGACTCAAGAAGAGACACGCCAGCGCCTGGACAAAAACAGCGAAAATAGGAAAAAAACGCGTTACTAATGAGTCTGCTGAGCAAAAAGCACTTCGGTTAAGTAATCAGGCTGCTGCTGCTCGCCGTCAACGTTCCAAAAATATTAATGCCATCTCTCCAGTCTTTGATTCTAAGCACAATATACCTTCTGTGTCTACTGCCATACAATGTCCTGACCCTCAGCCTACTGTATTTGTGTCTAATTCTGAACGTAAGCGCAAACAGTCTGCTACCCACAATTTTGAACACAAACGTCGTCGCCTCAACACCGTGGAGTCTGCTGTCACAAAATCCTTCACACATGACTCTTCTATGCCAATAATTAATCCAGTAATAAATGCTGCTGCTGCTGCATGCCGTGAACAGCGCAACAATACTCCTTTGACCTCTGCACTCATAGACTCTGTTGACGATACACCTTCCACCTCTTCCGTCGTTGCATCTGTGGACAGTGAAGATCCTCTACCAGGTCCACGCTTTATATATCTTGGCTTCCAGCGCCAGTCTAATCGTCCATTACCACAATCTTTAGCTAGACTTCCTAAAGGTTTCACTGATGATGACAGTTCCGTTGTACAACACTCCTGTGGTCCTATGAACTATGTTTGTGAAGATTGTCAAGCATTGCATTTTAATGCTGAGATACCATCAGATAAAAAGTTCAGTCTATGTTGTCACAAGGGTAAGGTCCATATACCTATACCCCAATATCCCTACCTCTTCACACGTTTGCTCACAGGACAAAGTGAGTTGAGTAAAAATCTGATGGAAAACATCCGTAGCATCAACAGTTCCTTTGCGTTTGCCTCCATGGGTGCCAATATTTCTCCACCTCCTGGATATGGCCCATATTGCTTCCGGATACATGGGCAAATATATCATCGTACTGGAACCTTACATCCATCTCATGAAGAAGTTCCAGTGTATGCCTAGCTTTACATCTTAGATACCCAGACTGCTAATCAACAACGTTTGCAATGTCAACGCAATCAAAATTGTCATCCTACTTTGATGAGTATTATTGCTCTTCAATTAGATAACATCAATCCATTTGTAGCTGCGTACAAAATGTTAAGGGATGTAGAACAGGAGGAACATCTTAAAGCTCTTGCAAATGGTACTGTGATGCCTAATATAATCATGGCCCTAAAACAGGATCGCACACAAGACCCTCGACGCTACAATAACCCCACTGTCAATGAGGTTGCCGTTGTTTTTGAAAATGACAATGGAGAGCCACCATTCAATCGTGATATCTTAATTCACCTAAAACCTGACCCAAACAACCCTTTGGCCCCAAAAACTAAACCTATCAGCATTCTGCACAGTAATTTAGATGCCCTCCTGTATCCATTGTTTTTTCCGTACGGAGAACAAGGTTGGCATGATGACATGAAACAACAAGCTCCAAGTACGCGCAGAATAACACAACTGCAATATTATTGCTACATGCTATCTGTAAGAGATTACTTTAATCCGGTACTGAACGGTGGCAAACTCACCCAACAGTACATTGTTGACGCGTATGTGAAAATTGAGGCCAATCGCCTACATTTTATCTGCAAACATCAAAAGGATTTGAAAGTCGAGGACTACTGTCTATAGCAAGAGCATTTATTACAAAACTCCATTCAAAAAGGCATCCCCATTGGCAAGACCATAATTTTACCTTCCTCCTTTGAGGGTAGTCCGAGGAACATGCAGCAACGGTATCAGGATGCCATGGCTATTGTCACCAAGTACGGTCGCCCTGATTTGTTCATCACTATGACCTGCAATCCTAAATGGAGCGAGATTACAACTAATTTGCAGCCATGGCAGCGTGTGGAACACAGACCTGATTTAGTAGCACGTGTGTTCAAAATCAAGTTAGAAGCTCTGTTACAAGACATTAGAAAAGGATTGTTTGGAAAAGTTTGTGCTATGGTGCACGTAATCGAATTACGAAAACGTGGTCTACCACACGCACACATTTTAATCATTTTAGATACCAACTCTAAATTAAGAACTAAGGAAGATGTTGATAACATTGTCTGGGCAGAAATTCCTGATGCTAACTCCTACCCTCTACTTCATGGCATTGTTTTGCAACATATGATTCATGGGCCCTGTGGAGAACACAACCCCAATTCTCTATGTATGGATCTCGGCAAATGTACAAAAGGTTTCCCTAAAGATTTTCAAACCTCTACCATTATTGCTAAAGATGCCTATACCATTTATCGTAGAAGCTCTGGCCCTTCTATTCAACACCACTCTAAAACAATTGACAATTCTTGGGTAGTTCCGTACAATCCATTCCTACTCTTGAAATACAGGTGCCATATCAATGTGGAAGTTTGTGGTTCAATACAAAGTGTCAAATATTTGTTTAAATATGTCTACAAAGGCCATGATAAAGCAAACCTTGACATTTGCCAAACTCACATTGACCATGATGAAACACATCAATTTATGGATTCCAGATATGTCAGTGCACCAGAGGCAGCTTGGCGCATTTTTGCTAATCCTGTGCATAAGCAATCGCATACCATCATTCGTCTTGCCGTACATCTGCCTCATTCTCAGTCACTCTATTTTCATGAGGATGACTCCATTGCTAACATCCAACAAAAACTTCATCGGAATTCTACTCTTATGGCCTACTTTGAGCTTAATATAAATGACCAAAATGCTCATAACTTTTTATACCGGCAAATTCCAGAGTACTATGTTTGGCAGGAAGGCTCTTGGGAACTTAGAAAGTGAGGAGGTGGCTCTGTTATTGGAAGGATGTACACTGTCAGTGTCAAAGATCAAGAACGCTACTACTTGCGATTGTTACTATTACACGTCAAAGGTGCAACAAGTTTTGACAGTATTAAAACGGTCAACGGAGTAACTTATGAAACCTTCAAAGAGGCAGCATTAGCCCTTGGATTACTATTTGATGATAGTCTATGGAAAAATACGCTACAAGATGCCTGTATTCTTAACATGCCAGCACAGCTTCGGGACATGTTTGCCTATATCTGCATTTTTGGCCCTCCAGCTAATCCTCTGCAGTTATGGGATGAATTCAAGGAGCACTTTGTACAGGACTATTACCATGCATACCACTCCAATAATGAGGCCTGTATAAATTGTGAAGGCTATGCTATGACTGATGTTCAAGATGTTCTAAAAAGTCATGGCAAAAGTTATATGGATTTTCATTTACCACGACCTGTAAATAAACCACATCTTCTCCCACTGTATGATAAGGATGTTGAGCTACAAATAGCTGCGGACATGAAAGCTACTCTAAATGACGAACAACTCTTGGCCTATAATACTATCAGTCAAGCTTTACAAGACTCTACTGATAGCACAAAGTGCTTTTTCATTGATGGTCCTGGTGGGAGTGGCAAGACCTACTTATATCATCTATTGCTACATCAGCTAACGGTAGAAGGACACATTGTGTCAGCAGCTGCCACAACAGGAATCGCAGCTAACTTACTCGAAGGAGGACGCACAATCCATTCTCTTTATGGCATTCCAATTCCTGTCAATGAAACTTCGGTTTCAAGGATTAAAACTGATACAGAGCCAGCCAAACAGTTAAAGAATACAAAACTATATATCATTGATGAGTGCACAATGCTCTCTAAATATGCATTGCATGTCATTGATAGACTTTTACGGGATGTCATGACAACACATGTCTCCAAGAAACGGCAAACACCGTTTGGAAGCAAAGTTATTGTTCTGGGAGGAGACTTTAGACAATGCCTTCCTGTCATCGCTCACGGAACCAGAACTGATATTGTAGAGAGCTGCATTAAGTATTCCAAACACTGGCAAAATTTCGTTAGACTACCACTTATTAACAACATGCGCTCCATTGACCAACAATACAGTACTTGGTTTTCTTCAATTGGGAAATGGTGAACTTTCCAATGATTTCAACCTTGGAGATGATGTCATCGAAATACCTTCAGACATGCTTTCCACTGGCTGCTTAATACGTGATATCTTTGGAGACAACATTTCTATTGATATTAACAACAATGAGAGCATCAACATTGCTGCATCACATGCAATTCTATGCCCTAAAAATGAGGATGTGGATAATGTTAACTCCAATATCATGGATCGTCTGAATGGTGACTAAACAGAATATATCAGTCATGATTCCATAGATGCTGATGAATGTGATGACCCTGACCAGTATCCAGTAGAATTCTTACATTCGCTTGCACCAACTGGAATGCCTTCACATCGGCTAAAACTGAAAAGTGGTACTATTATCATGCTGTTACACAACCTCAACACCAAAACAGGTCTGTGCAACGGTACTCGCTTGATTGTTACTGCTTTGCTTCCTAACATCATAGAAGCCAAAGTAATTACTGGGTCAGCTGCTGGAAATGTTGTTTTTATTCCACGTATTGACTTATGTCCATCTGACACAGGATTACCTTTTAAATTGAGACGTCGCCAGTTTCCTGTGAAGCCAGCATTTGCCATGACCATTAACAAATCGCAAGGCCAAACACTTCATCGAGTTGGTATCTTTCTACCTGAACCAGCATTTGGCCATGGTCAACTCTACGTGGCTTTTTCTAGAGTGAGGCAACGCTGTAATATGAAAGTTCAAGTCCTTGATACACCAGTTCGAGGGAAAATAGTGGAAAATTGTGACAAAGTTTTCACTAAAAATATAGTGTATAAAAATCTTTTACTTTAAATTCTTTAAATACATATTAGATTTAGATACATAGTTACTTTCTAATTAAACACAAATATTACAATAAATTAGTTTAGCCATAGATGTATAGGAATAAAAAACAAAAAAAACCCAAAAAATTAGTTTAGCCATAGATGTATAGGAATAGAAAAAAACAAAAATACCAAAAAAAATTAGTTTAGTTATAGATAAAGTCATTATAATTAGTTATTAGATATAAAATAGTCATTTAAGATATGTAGTCGTTAGTTTTCGTTTTCACTAAAAATATACTGTATAAAAATCTTTTACTTTAAATTCTTTAGATACATATTACATTTAGATACATAGTTACTTTCTAATTAAACACAAATATTACAATAAATTAGTTTAGCCATATAGTATAGGAGTAAAAAACAAAAAAAAAAAATACAAAAAAATTAGTTTAGCCATAGATGTATAGGAATAGAAAAAAACCAAAATACCCAAAAAATTAGTTTACTTATAAATAAAGACATTATAATTAGTTATTAGATATAAAAAAGTCATTTAAGATATATAGTCGTTATTTTTTTAGCTTAGAAACTTTCTTTTTATATTTCATAGTATCTATTATATAAAAGCCGAAGGCCACTTCCGGAATAGCCGAAGGCTACTTCCGTGACGGCCTCCGGACCCATGGTGCTGGCGTCACCACTGCGCGGTCCCCAGGGCTACAGGGAGCGGCGGAGGAACGTTCCGCTCTCGGAAGTTCCGTCCGCCCTCCAGCCTCTCCCCTCCACCCACTACCGTACCTAGCGTGGAGCAGGGGGGCCGAGCGCCCTCTGCCCCAAGGCATGAGGGGCCCATTGCCCGCACCCCCTGGGGGGCCCCGTGCTGCCAGCCGCCCGCCGCGCGCCCGGAGAGGAGGGACTGAGGACGGGACTTCCTGTCCTGCACCTCTGCCCGTCCCTCCTCTCCTCCGCACGCCGGCCGCGGTGAGTCTACACCCCCCCACCCAACTACGCCTGTACCCTCCAGCCTCTCCAGCCTCCACTGCCCTCCAGCCTCTCCAGTCTTCCCTGCTCCCCAGCCTCCCCTGCCCTCCAGCCTCCCCTGCCCTCCATCCTCTCCAGCCTCCCCTGCCCTCCAGCCTCCCCTGCCCTCCAGCCTCTCCAGCCTTCCCTGCCCTCCAGCTTCTCCAGCCTCCCCTGCCCTCCACCCTCTCCAGCCTCCCCTGCCCTCCAGCCTCTCCAGCCTCCCCTGCTCTCCAGCCTCCCCTGCTCTCCAGCCTCCCCTGCCCTCCAGCCTCCCCTCCAGCTTCTCCAGCCTCCCCTGCCTCCCCAGCCTCCCCAGCCCCTCCAGCCTCCCCTGCCCTCCAGCCTCTCCAGCCTCCCCTGCCCTCCAGCCTCCCCTGCCCTCCAGCCTCTCCAGCCTCCCCTGCCCTCCAACCTCTCCAGCCTCCCCTGCCCTCCAGCCTCTCCAGCCTCCCCTGCCCCCCCAGCCTCTCCAGCCTCCCCTGCCCTCCAGCCCCTCCTGCCTCCCCTGCCCTCCAGCCTTCTCTGCCCTCCAGCCTCCCTTGCCCTCCAGCCTCCCCTGCCCTCCAGCCTCCTCTACCCTCCAGCCTCCCCTGCCCTCCAGCCTCTCCAGCCTCCCCTGCCCTCCAGCCTCCCCTCCAGCTTCTCCAGCCTCCCTGCCTCCCCAGCCTCTCCAGCCTCCCCAGCCCCTCCAGCCTCCCCTGCCCTCCAGCCTCCCCTGCCCTCCAGCCTCTCCAGCCTCCCCTGCCCTCCAACCTCTCCAGCCTCCCCTGCCCTCCAGCCTCTCCAGCCTCCCCTGCCCCCCCAGCCTCTCCAGGCTCCCCTGCCTCCCCTGCCCTCCAGCCCCTCCTGCCTCCCCTGCCCTCCAGCCCCTCCTGCCTCCCCTGCCCTCCAGCCTCCCCTGCCCTCCAGCCTTCCCTGCCCTCCAGCCTCTCCAGCCTCCTCTACCCTCCAGCCTCTCCAGCCTCCCCTGCCCTCCAGCCTCCCCTGCCCTCCAGCCTCTCCAGCCTCCCCTGCCCTCCAGCCTCCCCTGCCCTCCAGCCCCTCCAGCCTCCCCTGCCCTCCAGCCCCTCCAGCCTTCCCTGCCCTCCAGCCTCCCCTGCCCTCCAGCCTCTCCAGCCTCCCCTGCCCTCCAACCTCTCCAGCCTCCCCTGCCCTCCAGCCTCTCCAGCCTCCCCTGCCCCCCAGCCTCTCCAGGCTCCCCTGCCTCCCCTGCCCTCCAGCCCCTCCTGCCTCCCCTGCCCTCCAGCCCCTCCTGCCTCCCCTGCCCTCCAGCCCCTCCAGCCTCCCCTGCCCTCCAGCCTTCCCTGCCCTCCAGCCTCCCCTGCCCTCCAGCCTCTCCAGCCTCCTCTACCCTCCAGCCTCTCCAGCCTCCCCTGCCCTCCAGCCTCCCCTGCCCTCCAGCCTCCCCTGCCCTCCAGCCTCCCCTGCCCTCCAGCCCCTCCAGCCTCCCCTGCCCTCCAGCCCCTCCAGCCTTCCCTGCCCTCCAGCCTCCCTTGCCCTCCAGCCTCCCCTGCCCTCCAGCCTCCGCTCTCCCCTCCAGCCTCCGCTCTCCCCTCCAGCCTCTCCAATCCCGCCTCCGCTCTCCCCTCCTGCCTCTCCCCTCTCGCCTCTCTCCGCCCGCCTCTGCTCTCCCCTCCAGCCTCTGCTCTCCCCTCCAGCCTCTGCTCTCCCCTCCAGCCTTTGCTCTCCCCTCCAGCCTCCGCTCTCCCCTCCAGCCTCCGCTCTCCCCTCCAGCCTCCGCCCTCCCCTCCCGCCTCCGCCCTCCCCTCCCGCCTCTGCTCTCCTCCCCCTCCGCCTCCGCTCTCCCCCCCGCCTCCGCTCTCCCCTCCCGCCTCCGCTCTCCCCTCCAGCCTCGGCTCTCCCCTCCCGCCTCTCCCCTCCCGCCTCCGCCCTCCCTCTCCCGCCTCCGCCCTCCCCTCCCGCCTCCGCTCTCCCCTCCCGCCTCTGCTCTCCCCTCCCGCCTCTGCTCTCCCCTCCCACCTCTCCCCTCCCGCCTCCGCTCTTTCCTCCCGCCTCCGCTCTCCCCTCCCGCCTCCGCTCTCCCCTCCAGCCTCCGCTGTCCCCTCCCGCCTCCGCTCTCCCCTCCCGCCTCTGCTCTCCCCTCCCGCCTCTGCTCTCCCCTCCCGCCTCTGCTCTCCCCTCCCGCCTCTCCCCTCCCGCCTCCGCTCTCCCCTCCCGCCTCCGCTCTCCCCTCCAGCCTCCGCTGTCCCCTCCCGCCTCCGCTCTCCCCTCCCGCCTCTGCTCTCCCCTCCCGCCTCTGCTCTCCCCTCCCGCCTCTGCTCTCCCCTCCCGCCTCTGCTCTCCCGCCTCCACCTCTCCCCTCCAGCCTCCGCTGTCCCCTAACGCCTCCGCTCTCCCCTCCAGCCTCCGCTCTCCCCTCCAGCCTCCGCTCTCCCCTCCAGCCTCCGCTCTCCCCTCCAGCCTCCGCTCTCCCCTCCCACCTCCGCTCTCCCCTCCCGCCTCCGCTCTCCCCTCTCCCACCTCCGCTCTCCCCTCCCGCCTCCGCTCTCTCCTCCCGCCTCCGCTCTCTCCTCCCGCCTCCGCTCTCTCCTCCCGCCTCCGCTCTCTCCTCCCGCATCTCCCCTCCAGCCTCTGCTCTCCCCTCCAGCCTCTGCTCTCCCCTCCAGCCTCCGCTCTCTCCTCCCGCCTCCGCTCTCTCCTCCCGCCTCCGCTCTCTCCTCCCGCCTCCGCTCTCTCCTCCCGCATCTCCCCTCCAGCCTCTGCTCTCCCCTCCAGCCACTCCCCTCCAGCCTCTCCCCTTCAGCCTCTCCCCTCCAGCCTCTGCTCTCCCCTCCAGCCTCTGCTCTCCCCTCCAGCCTCTGCTCTCCCCTCCAGCCTCCGCTCTCCCGCCTCTGCTCTCCCCTCCCGCCTCCGCTCTGCCCTCCCGCCTCTCCCCTCCCGCCTCCTCGCTCCCTTCCAACCTCCGCTCTCCCCTCCCGCCTCTGCTCTCCCCTCCCGCCTCTGCTCTCCCCTCCCGCCTCCGCTCTCCCCTCCCGCCTCCGCTCTCCCCTCCCGCCTCCGCTCTCCCCTCCCGCCTCCGCTCTCCCCTCCCGCCTCCGCTCTCTCCTCCCGCCTCCGCTCTCTCCTCCCGCCTCCGCTCTCTCCTCCCGCATCTCCCCTCCAGCCTCTGCTCTCCCCTCCAGCCTCTGCTCTCCCCTCCAGCCTCCGCTCTCTCCTCCCGCCTCCGCTCTCTCCTCCCGCCTCCGCTCTCTCCTCCCGCATCTCCCCTCCAGCCTCTGCTCTCCCCTCCAGCCTCTGCTCTCCCCTCCAGCCACTCCCCTCCAGCCTCTCCCCTTCAGCCTCTCCCCTCCAGCCTCTCCCCTCCAGCCTCTGCTCTCCCCTCCAGCCTCTGCTCTCCCCTCCAGCCTCTGCTCTCCCCTCCAGCCTCCGCTCTCCCGCCTCTGCTCTCCCCTCTTGCCTCCGCTCTGCCCTCCCGCCTCTCCCCTCCCGCCTCTCCCCTCCCGCCTCCTCGCTCCCTTCCAGCCTCCGCTCTCCCCTCCCGCCTCTGCTCTCCCCTCCCGCCTCTGCTCTCCCCTCCCGCCTCTGCTCTCCCCTCCAGCCTCTGCTCTCCCCTCCAGCCTCTGCTCTCCCCTCCAGCCTCTGCTCTCCCCTCCAGCCTCTCCCCTCCAGCCTCTCCCCTTCCGCCTCCGCTCTCCCCTCCAGCCACTAGCGTAGCCAGCGGGGGGGCAGGGGGGTCCCATTGCACGCCACCTGGGGGGCCCTGTGCTACCAGCAGCAGCCGCCGTGCGCCCGGAGAGGAGGGAGGGAGCACGGGACTTCCTGTCCTGCAGCTCTGCCCGCCCCTCCTCTCCTCCTACACCACACGCATGGCGGCCGCGGTCAGTGTCCACCCCCCGCCCAGCTACGCGTCCTCTGCCCTCTCCAGCCTCCAGCCGTCCTCTGCCCCCTCCAGCCTCCAGCCGTCCTCTGCCCCCTCCACCCTCCAGCCATCCTCTGCCCCCTCCACCCTCCAGCCGTCCTCTGCCCCCTCCACCCTCCAGCCGTCCTCTGCCCCCTCCACCCTCCAGCCGTCCTCTGCCCCCTCCAGCCTCCAGCCGTCCTCTGCCCCCTCCAGCCTCCAGCCGTCCTCTGCCCCCTCCAGCCTCCAGCCGTCCTCTGCCCCCTCCAGCCGTCCTCTGCCCTCTCCAGCCTGCAGCCGTCCTCTGCCCTCTCCAGCCTCCAGCCGTCCTCTGCCCTCTCCAGCCTCCAGCCGTCCTCTGCCCTCTCCAGCCTCCAGCCGTCCTCTGCCCTTTCCAGCCGTCCTCTGCCCTTTCCAGCCGTCCTCTGCCCCCTCCAGCCGTCCTCTGCCCCCTCCAGCCGTCCTCTGCCCCTTCCAGCCGTCCTCTGCCCCCTCCAACCGTCCTCTGCCCCCTCCAGCCGTCCCCTGCCCCCTCCAGCTTCCAGCCGTCCCCTGCCCCCTCCAGCCGTCCTCTGCCCCCTCCAGCCTCCAGCCGTCCTCTGCCCTCTCCAGTCGTCCAGGGGTGGCCACATGTTGACTCAGGATCCAGGCGCCGGAGAAGACGCAGGGGCGGTGGTAAGTATAGCGGAGTGTGTGTATGTGTGTGTATGTGTGTGTATGTCTGTGTATGTACGTGTGTGTGTGTGTGTGTATGTGCTGACCACTCTGCCCACGGCGCTGCGCTGACCACTCCGCCCACGGCGCTGCGCTGACCACTCTGCCCACGGCGCTGCGCTGACCACTCTGCCCACGGCACTGCGCTCACCACTCTGCCCACGGCGCTGCGCTCACCACTCTGCCCACGCCGCTGCGCTCACCACTTTGCCCACGCCGCTGTGCTGACCAATCTCACCGCACTCACTGCTAACCACTGAGCCACTGCATTCACTGCTAACCACTGAGCCACCGCACTCACTGCTAACCACTGAGCCACCGCGCGCAGTGCTAGCCACTGAGCCACTATATACTCTGCTACCCACAGAGCCGCCTGTATACACACAATTAATTTCACCGCACTACCCTAACTATTAGTAAATAAACTATATATGGATTCTAGACTACCCGATTCTTTAGAATCGGGCTGCCATCTAGTATGTATATAAACACACATTTTGTAGTAGATTGTAGATGTGTATCATCTAAATGCTTGCATTTAGTGATAAGAACCTGAAGCTCCAGCACTATAGCTGCTGAAAGATTTAATTTTCTTTTTACACAGGGTGAGGTTTTTGTGAACAGCTAAGAGACGGGTGGGACGGCTGTTCACACACATCTCTATCTCGAACTGTGTTCTGTACATATAAGTACATACATACATATAGGTACATATTTAGACACATAGGTACATATTTAGACACATAGGTACATATTTAGACACATAGGGAAAGAATAGACATTTTGATTGTAAATCTGAATTCTTCTGCTATTTGTGGAATTTATAGTGGAAAAAAGGCAATTTTGCCACTTCCTGCCTAATGGTGACCTACAGCACTCCTACTGTAAGTTGCATGAAATGTATATGGAATTTGTGGTTTACTTGCGGCAGTTGCGGCACATGTGGTTTTCGACAGTTTCAACCGCCAAAATTGCAGTTAGCACAGATTTTTAGTGGTTGCATTTAGTGAACCTGTCGAAGCTGTGCTTGCCGTATTTACTGCAAGCTAACTGCAAGTTCCATATACATTACATGTTACTTGCTGAAAGTGAGCTGTAGTTAGGCCCTTTGGTGCCCAGTGCAGAAATTGTATTTTGTTATTCCACACCTTCTGTAAATAGCCGAAAAATATCTGATTTAAAAGGAGTCTAACTATTATTAATTAGGGATAGAGTAGAGTAGGTCCCACCAGCTGTAAGGCTACCTTCCCGTGGTTGGTGGGGAAACATGTACTGGCTAAATCATAGATTATTAACATTCATATATAAATTGAATATACATAATCTGTACAAAATATCGGTGCCAGTATCTGTACGAAAAGCCTTGCCTTAGAATCATGACGTACTACACTGACATATACCATACAAACATTGGTAGTTGATAGATAGATATCATGTCTTATGTGCATTATTGTCAAATTTGAATGAATAATGTAGATATGCATGCTACACTCCGATTCTTTAGAAAAACTGATAGAAAAACGGATTGGATGTAATAAACACCCTGTCCGTTTTTTTCTGCACTTAAAAACACTGCTATGTCCGTTTTTGAGCCCAAAAAAATGTTTTTGTTTTTTTTTTTTTTTTAAACGGACCCCAAAAACGTTGCTAGCAACGTTTTTGGGGTCCGTTTTTCAAAAAAAAAAATTTTTTTAACATGGGCCCTATGGAAAAACGGATCCGTTTTTTTGGGGTGCCTTAAAAAACGGATCCGTTCTTTTGAGAATTTTGGTCAAAAAATGACTAAGTCCTAAAGCATTCAGGGGTGTAGGAGGCTCAAAAAGCACCCCAAAAAAAATGGATTGGTCATGGAAATCACTTCCAAAAACGGATTGCTATGTGTGACCCCAGCCTAAGTGTAAACATAAAGTTTTTCTGCACTATGAAAACCACATTAAAAATGAGTTCACATCTGCACCAAAATGCGTTAGATAAGGTGGAAAAAGCACAACAATTGCAGCAAAAATGAAATGACCAGAGTAAATTAATATTGTGTACTGTGGTACGGATACCTACAGATAAGACAAAGGTTAGGGTCACACATAAGCCCTTGGTCCGTTTTTTTGGCTTCATTTTTGGCATTTTTTTTTCCTAAGTCCAAAAACTGATAGAAAAACGGATTGGATGTAATAAACATCCTGTCCGTTTTTTTCTGCACCTAAAAACATTGCTCTGTCCGTTTTTGGGGTCTGTTTTTCCACCAAAAAAAATTTTTAACATGGGCCCTATGGAAAAACGGATCCTTTTTTTGGGGGTGCCTTAAAAAAAACGGATCCGTTATTTTTAAATTTTGGTCAGAAAATTACTAAGTCCAAAAACATTCAGGGGTGCAGGAGGCTCAAAAAGCACCCCAAAAAAAAAACCGGATTGGTCATGGAAAACACTTCCAAAAACGGATTGCTATGTGTGACCCCAGCCAAACTTGTTTGTATGTTAACATGGCCTAAAGGCCACTTTACACTAATGGTGGGTTTACACGTCGCGATATCGGCGTCCAACTCCAACCCAACTCCGACCAAAAGTCACGTGGTTCGCGAGTTGGAGCCGATATCGTTCCTGCGTTGTACGGTCTGAACATCCGATACGATGCAGGAACGATGGCAAACCGATATCAGGGGTCGAGTGAGCGTGCTATTCAACCGCCCGATATCGGATGCCGGTTGGAGCAGGATCGTCCTGTGTGACAGCCCAACTCCGATGTGAAGTTCTACGTCACCCATTCACTCCCATGTTAAATGGTCGTTCCTGGGTTGGTGGGCGTACACATCGTAGGGACGTTGCATTCCGATATCGCAACGTCTAAACCTCCGATGCGATGCAGGGAGAAACGTGCACTAAATGCGCGCTCCCGCGTCGTTGGCTCCGATATCGCCACGATATCGGGACGTGTAAACCCACCAATACAGATATCTGTGTCCAACTTCTGAACAGATCTCTGGTTACAGTGAAATCATGGACACATTGTTACATTTTGTGGCCGTGTACACTGCATGATTTCACTGCAACCAGTAAGTTGTTCAGAAGTTGGACACAGATATCTGTGTGGCCTTTACAGACACTAGAAATCCTGATGTCGTATAGTGAAGTTATGTAGGTATGAGAAATTTTGGCTGCTACGACTATGAAATGAATGAACAATCTAGGAGGGCATCGGCTGAATGTCCCTCACTGCCATATGTGCGTGGTTTGGGTTGTGGATACTGGTATGGTCTAAACTTGTTGCATATTTTTTTAGCATCTGTCTTTTCTGCTAGGTTGGAACATCTGACTTTGGTCATGTTACACCTGCCCAGGACTGGTCTGCCACCTTCTTTTTAAAGAAAACAAAGCTTAATGTAAAGAAGGCATAGGCAAGTACGCCCCAAAATTTCTGCATCATTTTCCCCACAGGTGTGGTATAAATATAACAGAAATGTAAGTCCCTTTTCACATCTAATGCAGGGCTGCGTTTTGGTTCATTTGTGTTTCTATGCATTTTTGTCCCCGTTGATTTTAATGGAAACGCATGTAAAAATGTATGCAAAAACGCATGTGCATTTGCAAAAAACGCGTCCCTGCATTAGATGTTAAAGGGGCCTAAAAAATGTTATCCGGTCAACGATTGTAGTAAATTTCTTGTGGTGGTGCATGTAAGTGGAAAAATGTACCAAATTCATTATGAGGCAGACCCGGTTTTATACACTATATTGCGTTTCACCCATATGTGTATGAGGCCAAAGTATGAACAGCAGCAGTAGGGTGGGTCCTGTGCAATCAATTTCTCCTGTGAGCCCCAGGCAATCTAGTCTGATACTGTGTATATACAACGCATAGGATACAAAGGGGCTGGTGTACTGTACATGACATAGGGGGCACTGCGGTTGGTGTATATACATCACATAGCATACGTCAAGGCTAGTGTATATACACCACATAGGGGGCACTGGTGTTTGTTTATATATATACTAGATGGCAGCCCGATTCTAAAGAATCGGGTAGTCTAGAATCCATATATAGTTTATTTAGTAATAGTTAGGGGAGTGCGGTGAAATTAATTGTGTGTATAGAGGTGGCTCAGTGGTTAGCCCTGCGCGGTGGCTCAGTGGGTAGCACTGCGCGGTGGCTCAGTGGTTAGCACTGCGTGCGGTGGCTCAGTGGTTAGCAGTGAGTGCGCTGGCTCAGTGGTTAGCAGTGAGTGCGCTGGCTCAGTGGTTAGCAGTGAGTGCGCTGGCTCAGTGGTTAGCAGTGAGTGCGGTGGCTCAGTGGTTAGCAGTGAGTGCGGTGGCTCAGTGGTTAGCAGTGAGTGCGGTGGCTCAGTGGTTAGCAGTGAGTGCGGTGGCTCAGTGGTTAGCAGTGAGTGCGGTGGCTCAGTGGTTAGCAGTGAGTGCGGTGGCTCAGTGGTTAGCAGTGAGTGGGGTGGCTCAGTGGTTAGCAGTGAGTGCGGTGAGATTGGTCAGCGCAGCGGTGTGGGCAGAGTGGTCAGTGCAGCGCCGTGGGCAGAGTGGTCAGTGCAGCGCCGTGGGCAGAGTGGTCAGTGCAGCGCCGTGGGCAGAGTGGTCAGTGCAGCGCCGTGGGCAGAGTGGTCAGTGCAGCGCCGTGGGCAGAGTGGTCAGTGCAGCGCAGTGGGCAGAGTGGTCAGCGCAGCGCCGTGGGCAGAGTGGTCAGCGCAGCGCCGTGGGCAGAGTGGTAAGCACACACATACACTCCGCTATACTTACCACCGACCCTGCGTCTTCCCCGCCGCCTGGATCCTGAGTCGACATGTCGCCGCCCCCGGACGACTGGATCCAATATGTTGTCCGGGTAGTTTTTCAAGACATCTTGGACGCTATATTGGATCCAGTAGTTTGGGGGCAGCGACATGTCGACTGAGGATCCAGGCAGCGGACGCAGGTGGTAAGTATAGCGGCGTGTGTGTGTATGTGTGTGTGTGTGCAAAGTTGAGGGAAGTGTGGACAAAGTGACGGAAGTGCGTACATACACACATATACACACATAGTGTACATTGCATATGGAGGGGTGAGGAGAGCGGAGGCTGGAGGGCAGAGGACAGGGAGAGGAGAGCGGAGGCTGGAGGGCGGAGGCTGGAGGGCAGAGGACAGGGAGAGTAGAGCGGAGGCTGGAGGGCAGAGGACAGGGAGAAGCGAGTGGAGGCTGGAGGGCGGAGGAGAGGGAGAGGAGAGCGGAAGGTGGAGGGTAGAGGAGAGGGAGAGGAGAGCGGAAGGTGGAGGGTAGAGGAGAGGGAGAGGAGAGCGGAAGCTGGAGGGCAGAGGACAGGGAGAGGAGAGCGGAGGCTGTAGGGCAGAGGAGAGCAGAGGCTGGAGGGCAGAGGACAGGGAGAGGAGAGCGGAGGCTGGAGGGCAAGAAGAGCAGAGGCTGGAGGGCAGAGGACAGGGAGAGGAGAGTGGAGGCTTGAGGGCAGAGGAGAGCAGAGGCTGGAGGGCAGAGGACAGGGAGAGGAGAGCGGAGGCTGGAGGGCAGAGGACAGGGAGAGGAGAGCGGAGGCTGGAGGGCAGAGGACAGGAAGAGGAGAGAGGAGGGTGGAGGGCAGAGGACAGGGAGAGGAGAGCGGAGGCTGGAGGGCAGAGGACAGGGAGAGGAGAGCGGAGGCTGGAGGGCAGAGGACAGGGAGAGGAGGTCGGAGGCTGGAGGGCAGAGGAGGGCGGAGGCTGGAGGGCAGAGGACAGGGAGAGTAGAGCGGAGGCTGGAGGGCAGAGGCCAGGGCAGAGGAGGCTGGAGGGCAGAGGGCAGGGCAGAGGAGGCTGGAAGGCAGAGGCCTGGGCAGAGGAGGCTGGAGGGCAGAGGCCAGGGCAGAGGAGGCTGAAGGGCAGAGGCCAGGGCAGAGGAGGCTGGAGGGCAGAGGCCAGGGCAGAGGAGGCTGGAGGGCAGAGGCCAGGGCAGAGGAGGCAGAAGGGCAGAGGAGGCTGGAGGGCAGAGGCCAGGGCAGAGGCCAGGGCAGAGGAGGCTGGAGGGCAGAGGCCAGGGCAGAGGAGGCTGGAGGGCAGAGGCCAGGGCAGAGGAGGCTGGAGGGCAGAGGCCAGGGCAGAGGAGGCTGGAGGGCAGAGGCCAGGGGAGAGGAGGCTGGAGGGCAGAGGCCAGAGCATAGGAGGCTGGAGGGCAGAGGCCAGGGCAGAGGAGGCTGGAGGGCAGAGGCTGCAGGGCAGAGGAGGCTGGAGGGCAGAGGAGGCTGGAGGGCAGAGGCCAGGGCAGAGGAGGCTGGAGGGCAGAGGCCAGGGCAGAGGAGGCTGGAGGGCAGAGGCCAGGGCAGAGGAGGCTGGAGGGCAGAGGCCAGGGCAGAGGAGGCTGGAGGGCAGAGGCCAGGGCAGAGGAGGCTGGAGGGCAGAGGCCAGGGCAGAGGAGGCTGGAGGGCAGAGGCCAGGGCAGAGGAGGCTGGAGGGCAGAGGCCAGGGCAGAGGAGGCTGGAGGGCAGAGGAGGCTGGAGGGCAGAGGAGGCTGGAGGGCAGAGGAGGCTGGAGGGCAGAGGCCAGGGCAGAGGAGGCTGGAGGGCAGAGGCCAGGGCAGAGGAGGCTGGAGGGCAGAGGAGGCTGGAGGGCAGAGGACAGGGAGAGGAGAGCGGAGGCTGGAGGGCAGAGGACAGGAAGAGGAGAGAGGAGGGTGGAGGGCAGAGGACAGGGAGAGGAGAGCGGAGGCTGGAGGGCAGAGGACAGGGAGAGGAGAGCGGAGGCTGGAGGGCAGAGGACAGGGAGAGGAAAGCGGAGGCTGGAGGGCAGAGGACAGGGAGAGTAGAGCGAAGGCTGGAAGGCAGAGGACAGGGAGAGGGGAGCGGAGGCTGGAGGGCAGAGGACAGGGAGAGCAGAGCGGAGGCTGGAGGGTGGAGGCTGGAGGGCAGAGGACAGGGAGAGGAGAGTGGAGGCCGGAGGCAGAGGACAGGGAGAGGAGGTCGGAGGCTGGAGGGCAGAGGAGGGGAGGCTGGAGGGCAGAGGACAGGGAGAGTAGAGCGGAGGCTGGAGGGCAGAGGCCAGGGCAGAGGAGGCTGGAGGGCAGAGGCCAGGGCAGAGGAGGCTGGAGGGCAGAGGGCAGGGCAGAGGAGGCTGGAGGGCAGAGCCCAGGGCAGAGGAGGCTGGAGGGCAGAGGCCAGGGCAGAGGGGAGGACAGAGGAGGCTGGAGGGCAGAGGGCAGGGCAGAGGAGGCTGGAAGGCAGAGGCCTGGGCAGAGGAGGCTGGAGGGCAGAGGCCAGGGCAGAGGAGGCTGGAGGGCAGAGGCCAGGGCAGAGGAGGCTGGAGGGCAGAGGCCAGGGCAGAGGAGGCTGGAGGGCAGAGGCCAGGGCAGAGGAGGCTGGAGGGCAGAGGCCAGGGCAGAGGAGGCAGAAGGGCAGAGGAGGCTGGAGGGCAGAGGCCAGGGCAGAGGCCAGGGCAAGGAGGCTGGAGGGCAGAGGCCAGGGCAGAGGAGGCTGGAGGGCAGAGGCCAGGGCAGAGGAGGCTGGAGGGCAGAGGCCAGAGCAGAGGAGGCTGGAGGGCAGAGGCCAGGGCAGAGGAGGCTGGAGGGCAGAGGCTGCAGGGCAGAGGAGGCTGGAGGGCAGAGGAGGCTGGAGGGCAGAGGCCAGGCAGAGGAGGCTGGAGGGCAGAGGCCAGGGCAGAGGAGGCTGGAGGGCAGAGGCCAGGGCAGAGGAGGCTGGAGGGCAGAGGCCAGGGCAGAGGAGGCTGGAGGGCAGAGGCCAGGGCAGAGGAGGCTGGAGGGCAGAGGCCAGGGCAGAGGAGGCTGGAGGGCAGAGGAGGCTGGAGGGCAGAGGAGGCTGGAGGGCAGAGGCCAGGGCAGAGGAGGCTGGAGGGCAGAGGCCAGAGCAGAGGAGGCTGGAGGGCAGAGGAGGCTGCAGGGCAGAGGAGGCTGGAGGGCAGAGGAGGCTGGAGGGCAGAGGCCAGGGCAGAGGAGGCTGGAGGGCAGAGGCCAGGGCAGAGGAGGCTGGAGGGCAGAGGCCAGGGCAGAGGAGGCTGGAGGGCAGAGGCCAGGGCAGAGGAAGCAGTAGGGCAGAGGCCAGGGCAGAGGAGGCTGGAGGGCAGAGGCCAGGGCAGAGGAGGCTGGAGGTCAGAGGCCAGGGCAGAGGAGGCTGGAGGGCAAGAGGGAGCTGGAGCCGGTAGGGCAGAGGCTGCTGGAGCCGGCAGGGCAGACTCACCGCGGGCCGGCCATCAGGTGTACTGTAGCAGGAGAGGAGGGGCGGGCAGAGCTGCAGGAGAGGAAGTCCCGCCCTCCCTCCTCTGTAGGCAGACAGCAGGGAGCACGGGTATCTCCAGGGTGTGTGTGGGCCCCCGAGGTGGCGGGAATGGGCCCCCCCTGCCCCCCGGTATGTAGCTACTGGCTGGAGGGCAGAGGGTGGAGGGGAGTGGCTGGAGGGCACACGGAACTTCCGAGATCGGAACGTTCCGTGTGCCGGTGCCTGTAGCCGGGGGGCAGCCCGGCTACAGTGCACTGGATGAGCCTGGGCGAAGACCATCACGGAATTGGGCGTGGCCTTTTCCGGAAGTGGCCTTCGGGTTTTATATATAAGATATATATCCTAGAGTAACTCCAGGACCCAGAGACCGCAAGATCCTGAGCCGATATAGACTCAGTGCCCTCTGTCTGGCCATCAAATCCGGCCAACACAGGCAGATCTACAAGCCCTGGGAGGAAAGTCTGTGCCAACATTGTGATCAGGAGGCCCTGGAGGACGAAACCCACTTCCTGCTACACTGTTCCAAAGACTCAGCAGTGAGGGACACTCATTTCAGTAGACTCTCAAATCTCGTCCCAGATTTTATAACCATGAAGGAGGAAGAGAAAACATATATCCTGCTGGGAGAAAAAGAGAGAGCAGTGGAGATAGCAGCGCGGTATGTGAGCGAATGTCATAGACTGCGAGAAAGAGAACTATGATATGCCATGGACGTCTATAGCCTCACCCTGGATCTGCCGCATCCATTGTTCTTATAGCTCTCACCCTGGATCAGCTGCCATCCACCTTTCCTACAGCCCCTACCCAACATCCCTACAGTCCCTATCCCTATTCCCTTTTGTACACTTGCTTTGGCAAAACTAATGTGTATTTAGTCCTGCCAATAAAGCTTCTTTGAATCTTGAATCTATGTCACATATGATATACTAAGGCTGGTGTATGTACACCACATAGGGACAACTGGGGTTGGTGTATATACTTTACATAGGATACATTAAGGCCAGTGTATATACACCACATAGGGGGCACTGCGGTTTGTGTATATATATATATCACATACAATACACTGATGCTGGTGTATGTACACCACATAGGGGGCACTGGGGTTGGAGTATATACATCACATAGGATACTCAGAGGTTGATGTATATACACCACATAGGGGGCACTGTGTTGGTGCATATACATCACATAGGATACACCAACACTGGTGTATGTACGCCACATAACGGGCACTGGGGTTGGTGTAAGTGGTGAAGCTGGGGAGAAATTTGTTGAAGTTGGTGAATTTTAATTTCTAAAGCTCTGCTCTTCTATCTCTCTTTGTGTTAAACAGTAGAAGCCTCCTACAGATAAAGACGATGTGTCTATGGCAGTATAGTAAGCAATGGACCGGTCCCTAACAAAACATTAAAAAGCTTATGTTATCAAGTGTACTGGTTAGTCCTCATACCAATTACACTTACGGTAATTCCACAATTGCATACATATACCAGATACAGTATATCACAAAAGTGAGTACACCCCTCACATTTTTGTATAATATTTTATATCATCTTTTTTTGGAACAACACTTGAGATTTGTCAATTTCATAAACTATATAAAATTTGGTGTGTCCTCAAAGTTTAACAAACAGCTATTAATATCTAAACCGCTGGCAACAAAATGGAGTACACCCCCCTAAGTGAAAATTGCTAAATTGTGCCCAATTAAAAATTCCCCAACCCCCGGTGTCGTGTGTCTCATTAGGGTTACAAGGTCTCAGGTGTGAATGGGGAACAGGTGTGTTAGGGTGCCTTCATACTGCGGCACGATCCGGTCCGGGGATGTCCGGTATGACCCTGACAGCTGCAGACTGGATCAGCACACAGGACTGGAGGGCTAATTTGCCCTCCGGTCCGGTGTGCAGCGCACGCAGCTGCAGCCGCTGATAGGTCAGGACCGTGGGCGCCGCCGCGTTCCTGACCTATCAGCAGCGGGAACTGCGTGCGGCTGCATATTAGCCCTCCAGTCCTGTGTGCTGATCCGGTCCGCGGCTGTCAGGGTCATCCCGGACCGGATCGTGCCGCAGTGTGAAGGCACCCTTATATGTGGTGTAATGGTTCACACACTCTCGAATACTGATCACTGGAAGTTCAAGATACCCCATTATTATTATTATTTATTTATAGCGCACCACTGATTCCATGCTGCTGTACATGAGAAAGGGTTACATACAAGCAAGTTAAACATACAATGAACTAACAGTGACAGACTGGTATAGAGGGGAGAGAGGACCCTGCCCTCGTGAGCTTACATTCTACTGCAAAGAATTCTCGGAGGATCTGAAAAAAAGAAATGTTACTCCACATAAAGATCTCCGCCCTAGGCTATAAGAAGATTGCCAACACTCTATAACTGAGTTGCAGCAGGATGGCCAAGACTATACATTGGTTTAACCAGACAGGTTTCACTCAGAACAGGCCTCAATATGGTCCGCTAATTTGGTTGATTGCTTTTGCTGTGCATCATATCCAGAGGAAGGCTCTTTTCAAAATAGATGTATAAATGCTGCAAGTCAGTGCTCAGGTCCTTCACCACACCATGCACCAAATTTGTTTCCATGGTTGTCATCCCAGAAAGAAGCATCTTCTAAAGATGATGAACAAGAAAATTAAGGATGTGGATTACTGGAACCATGTCCTGTGGTCTGATGAGACAAATGTATTTTGGTCAGATGACGTGAAGCGTATTTGGTAGCAACCAGGTGAGGAGTACATAGATAAGTATCTCTTGCCTACCGTCAAGCATGGTGGTGGGATTGTCATGGTCTGGGGGGCAGCATTAGGCTGGCTTCACATTTGCGTATGTGAACGCAGCTTTTGCTGCGTTCCCATACGCAGTCAAACGCATGCGCACTGCATTCCTATGTTTAACACGTTTGCTGCGTTCGGGTGCGGATGCGGACGATATCTGCTCCTTCCGGTGTCCAGCGTCCGCACCCGGGACGCAGCCAGTTGCATTTTTTTGTGCGCTCGGGGACCTTGGAAAATCAGCAAGCGTCCCCAAGCGCACAAAACCTGCATTGTCTTCAATGGGTCCGCAGTGTTCTGCGCTTGACAGTGCAGGAGAACGCTGCGGACCCATTGAAAAATCTCCCGGTGGCCGCCGGTGATGTCACAGGAGCTCACCGACGGCCACCGGGAGATCAGCTCAGCCTCTGATGGTCACCTCCTCCCCGCCGCCGGTAATCTCATAGCGGTGTCGGCGGGGAGAAACAGCTGATTTGACAGCTGTTTGAATCTTCCCGCGCCGACATCTCCTCTCGGTGTCAGCGCGGGAGATTCAAACAGCTGTCAGATCAGCTGTTCTCCCCGCCGACATGTCCCGGAGCTTACCGGCGGCCGGGAGGCGGAGATCTCCGGCGCTGATCTCCGCCCCTGGACACCGCTGATTGGCTGCCGGGCTGCACAGTGATGTGTCCGCAGGCGGACATTCTCCGCTGCGGACACATCAAAATGGCCCTGCTTTGCACTGCGTTTGTGTCTGCATGCCATCAGCATGCAGACACAAACGCTAATGTGAAGCCAGCCTTAGTGCTCCTATATGGCTGGGGTTCCACATAAGCCCTCAGTCCGTTTTTGGCTTCAGTTTTCTCATTTTTTTTTTCTAAGTCCAAAAACTGACAGAAAACGGATTGGATGTAATAAACACCCTGTCCGTTTTTCTCTGGAGCTCCAAACATTGCCCTGTCCGTTTTTGAGTCAAAAACGTTGCTAGCAACGTTTTTGGCATCAGTTAAAAAACGCATGCGTTTTCATGCGTTTTTTTAACATGGGGCCCTATGGGAAACGCATGCGCGAACGCATGCAAATGCGCACTTGCGTTTGCGCATGCGTTCGCGCATGCGTTTTTTTAATGAAAAGTCCAAAAACGTTCAGGAGTGCAGGAGGCTCAAAAAGCATCCTATAAAAAACGGATTGGTGATGAAAATCACTTCCAAAAACGGATTTCTATGTGTGACCACAGCCTATGTGGGAAGCTAAAGATCATTGAGGAAACCATAAATGGCAACAAGTATTCTGACACACTGAAGCAAAGCATGATCCCCTTACTTCATATTGCAAACACAACTCTACAGTGACCACTGCCTTGCTAAAGAAACTAAGGCTGTGGTCACACATAGAAATCCGTTTTTGGAAGTGATTTTCATCACCAATCCGTTTTTTTCTGGGTGCTTTTTGAGCCTCCTGCACTCCTGAACGTTTTTGGAATTTTCATTAAAAAAACGCATACGCGAACGCATGCGCAAACGCAAGTGCGCGTTTGCATGCGTTCGCGCATGCGTTTCCCATAGGGCCCCATGTTAAAAAAAACGCAGGAAAACGCATGCGTTTTTTAACTGATGCCAAAAACGTTGCATGCAACGTTTTTGACTCAAAAACGGACAGGGCAATGTTTGGAGCTCCATAGAAAAACGGACAGGGTGTTTATTACACCCAATCCGTTTTTCTGTCAGTTTTTGGACTTAGAAAAAAAAAATGAGAAAACTGAAGCCAAAAACGGACTGAGGGCTTATGTGGAACCCCAGCCTAAGGGTAAAGATGCCTTAACTTAATCATGTCCTCAGACCAAAACCCTGTGGAGGATCTGTGGGGCCTCCTTAAATAAAAGGTGGAGGAATGCAAGGTCACTAACACCCACCAGCTCTGTGATGTTATCCTGGAGACTTGAAGAGGATTCCAAAGGCTCCTGAGAAGCTTAGTGAACTCTATGCTCAAGGGAGTTAAGGAAGTGATTGAAAGTAATGGTAGCTACATGAAATAGTGATACTTTGGGCAAAATTTGGCCATTCTCATTCAAGGATGTACTCACTTTTGTTGTCAGCAGTATAAACGTTAATGGCTGTGTGTTGAGTTATTTAGAGAGCACAATAAATTTACACTATGCACTAACTACAGTTTATCAAAGTGTCATATCTTCACTCTTGTGTTGTCCCATGAAAAGCTGTAATAAAATATTTAGAAAAATATGTATTTTCTTTTGTGATATACGGTATATCAAGGTAGACATTATTAAATCAAACATTTTGCAAATTATTCACTTAGGCTAAGTTCACTTCTAATGGTGTTTGCATTTGGAACGCATCCATTTCACAGATGTGTCAAACACATGTCTTTTTGACTTGCGTTTTTGCCTTGAAGTTGTTTGCATTAGGGCATGCATTAACGCAATAGCCTATGTTTGGTCCAAATCGACTGTATTTTTTAATGGCCAATTAATTGGGGTGGAGCCCTATAAAATAAGTCTATGTGATAGACATATAGGATAGATAGATGGTAGAATAGCTAGATTGGGTTTAACAGTCTCCAGCTGTGTGCTGTTATTCTTTATCAAGGGGGGGGGAGGGCTAAAACAATGGTCCCTCACCAGGCTGAGAATACCAGTCCTCAGTTGCCTACTTTTACCTTGGCTGGCAATTAAAAATAGGGTGAAACCCACACACTTTTTTTTTGCCAGCCAAGGTAGAATAGCTAGATTGGGTTTAACAGTCTCCAGCTGTGTGCTGTTATTCTTTATCATGGGGGGGGGGGCTTAAACAATGGTCCATCACCAGGCTGAGGATACCAGTCCTCAGTTGCCTAGTTTTATCTTGGCTGGCAATTAAAAATAGGGTGAAACCCACACACCTTTTTATTGCCAGCCAAGGTAGAATAGCTAGATTGGGTTTAACAGTCTCCAATTGTGTGCTGTTATTCTTTATCATGGGGGGGGGGGGCTAAAACAATGGTCCCTCACCAGGCTGAGAATACCAGTCCTCAGTTGCCTAGTTTTATCTTGGCTGGCAATTAAAAATAGGGTGAAGCCCACACATTTTTTTTTTGCCAGCCAAGGGACAATTCAGCAGCTGAGGGTGGCAGCTAACAGCTGTCAGCTTTCATCAGGCTAGACTTAAAAATGCTGCGAATCCCCAGGCCTTTTTTTTTAATTATTTATTTAACACCCTATAATGCCAGGTTGGTTGACTTACACTGAGTACATGGCAACCAAGCAGAATCACTCTTCAGATTGAGGAAATCCAGTCTGACTACAACAGCCAATCACAGAGGCTCTCACAGATTGCAGCAGCCACCACAGCCTCCCAGACACTGTTTAATTTATGAGAAACAATACCGTGACCTTATGTCCTAATGAATAATCTATATACTGTATTTATACTTAAATGTCTTAAAGCATAACCGCTGTTTAAATTTTTATTGAATAATAATGCAGAGTAAGTGATTGTAATAAACTTTTATATATACTGCATTAGAAAATTCATGTTAGTTACCATTCATAAACCTTCCACAAGGTGTCCCTACTACACTGTGTGTGAAGCAGACATATGTTTATTATCACTCAGATTCATCTTCAGTGAATACAGGACATGTATCCATATAAGGGGAAAAGAGGAGTGGCCTACACTGCTGACTGCAGTTGGTGAGGAAACAATGTATCAGATTACAGAACAGAGCTAAGCAATGTCCGGATGTAAACTCCTCTTTACAAGCATCTCTGCTATTTCACCTGGCTCCACACAGCTTTGTCACAATCTCTGTTATCCCCTTGTCTGCTGGCTTACCACATAGCTCACAATCTCTGATCTTGTTGATGTGGCCAGGGATAGGGGTACTTGGACACCGGGGCTGATGACTTGAATAGGGAGTCA
This sequence comes from Allobates femoralis, assembly GCA_033576535.1. Taxonomy (NCBI): domain Eukaryota; kingdom Metazoa; phylum Chordata; class Amphibia; order Anura; family Aromobatidae; genus Allobates; species Allobates femoralis. The sequence goes on from JARQOC010000013.1 coordinate 16,865,887, forward strand.
CGGGTGGACGGGGACCCGATTCCGTGCCCTGGTTATCATTTGAGTAGATGGTGGGGGGATAAGGGAGTATTTACAGGGGATCGTGATGCCACCTGTAGTTCCCGGTAATATAGGTACCGGCACTGCAAGCCGGCCGCTGAGGTGATGGTGGGTGCAGCTGAGAGTAGTCCAGCTCCCTACAGGTGGAGCTATTACCTCAGGGCAGCGGTGAAGTGAGATGGTGAGGGAGGGCAGTAATGGAGATGATGGTTGGTGCTGCAGTTCTTACCCCTCTGCTGAGCTGCTGGTGATGCTGAGCCTTCCAGGCAGCGGCGGGAAGAATCACGGAAACCAGTTCAAGTTTAACTCCACTTTACTAGGTAACAGTAGATGGTAAAATGGGACATGGTACAGTTTGGTTTACAGGGTGGATGTCGCCAGCTCAGGATTCCCCCTATGGAATCTCTAGATGTCTGTGTTCTTTATCTTTCAGGGTCTCCTTCCTTCTTCCTAGTTCTACCACCTTCGCAGAGCTCACCCGCCAGTCCCCTGATCTCCCGTGGTGGGTCACGGGTTTCCTTTACCGGTTCTAACGGGGTGGCTACTACCCCCGCCACCGGTACTTGGGCCGTTACTCCTGCTGTCTTGGATCTAATGTGGTCCTGAGGGGAGAGATACCTTGTGGCACTGTCAGCAACCCGGTTTCTATGGGTCTGCAGTTAATCAGTCTGCAGATAGAGCTGAACTTCTATCTGCCTCGGCTTCCTGCGTTGCCGGTGTTCCCGCAACACGACCAGCTGGCTCCAACCAGTCCTGGCCCGTTGCCTGCTGTCCTGGGCCCCCACTTGAAGATGACTGCCTTCCCAGCACCATCTCCACTATCTTCTCTCACTAACTTCCTGCTTCTCTCACTCTAGCCTAGGCTCCACCTCCTTTTGGGACCTACTAAATAAAAAGTCCTTCCTATCTAAGTGGCCTAGTCCTAAGTGTGTGCAAGTACAGACCCCACAGGTTTAACCCTGAACTGACAACTTACAGGGAAAAACACATTATTGTCATAGTGTAATACTTCTCTGTGGCACCTAGCCAGAGGGGCGCCACATTGTCCTTCCCCTGCTATCACATCACACTGCTCCCTTTCAGCTGCTGACCATGCTCACACAGACATAAAATGCAGTTTTTAAAATAGCACAGAAAAATGTTAGAAAATAAGTCATATGGCACAAAAAGAGCATCATCGTAGCTGCTATGTGACCCATTATTAACAACCAGTGCAGTATTGTTTTTTTTTTTCTTCTTCAATAAAATGACATTTACACTTTAATGAAAGTCTTAATGAAAGTCTTTTCATAATGCAGGTGAATAAACCATGGAAGGCACGTTAACAATCATGCAATAATTAAAATAAGTAATAGCATAGAATAGTGATGAGCAAGTACTAAAATGCTCGGGTGCTCGAAGCTCGGGCCGAGCATCCCGAGATACTCGTGTACTCGGCCCAGGTACCGAGCCCAATGTTATCCTATGGGAGACCCGAGTATTTTTATGAAATGACTGCCGGCAGCATGTAGAAACCCTAAAAATGTCACAAAAGTGTCAGAAGAGTGCTGAAATTACATGGCAACACCATGGGGAAGACCCCTGGAAGCATTTCTCACTCAAAAGTCACAGCTGTGAACAATCTTGTCCGAGTTTCACGCCAATTTTACGGAGTGTCCAGAAAACCTTCCAAAATGACACCAAAATGAATATTTAGGGTGGAAATGTTAAGGGCACATACCCAATAGTGAGATACAGCTGGGGTATGTTACTTTTTGTGATTACATGAAAGATTTTACGTGAAAACATTGTGCGACACTCCGATGACCCTGACAAGAGACGTACATGAAGCCCTGTCTAGAAATAAAGTGCCCATTTTGAGGAACTGGGTCTATTGTAGTATCTTCCTTTGCCAGGGCAGTCCAAAATTGGGAGGTTCACCAATGCCCCTGGATACAGACATGCAGGATGGCCTGTAAACAAGAACTGGGTGTATTGTAGTCTAGCCCTTTGGTCAGGGCAGCCAAAAATTGGGAGGTTCAACAATGACCCATGCATACAGACATGTAGTAGGGCCTGTAACCCTCAAGTGGGTGTATTGTAGTATAGGCCTTTGGCCAGGGCAGCCAAAAATTGGGAGGCTCCTCATTGTCCCTGGATAGAGACGTGCAGGAGGGCCTGTAACCCTCAAGTGGGTGTATTGTAGTATAGGCCTTTGGCCAGGGCAGCCAAAAATTGGGAGGCTCCTCATTGTCCCTGGATAGAGACGTGCAGGAGGGCCTCAAAACATTTTTCCCATTGAAAAGGAGCAGGTATCCTGTCGTTGTAATGCCCATTCAAAAAGAATGGGCGTAAAAATTTACCACTGGGGGTATACCTGAAACAACAGCCTAAGTATTGTAACGGTCATCATGGTGGCACATGAGGAGAAGGAGGAGCAGTCCAGCGATTGGCCAAGGAAGAGGAAGACGACGTGGTGGATGATCCAGTAGCTGACCCAACCTGGCAGGAGGATATGCAGAGTGAGGACAGCAGTGCACAGGGGGAGGGAGGCGTAGCATCCCAACAGGCAGTACGAAGCAGGGTCGGGTCCGCAGGCAGAAGGCAGGGAACCGTTCCCCAGAACAACAACACGACACAAGGTGCCTGTGCAAATGTTAGGTCTTCCCGAGTCTGGCAGTATTTTAAGTTGGCTCCAGATGACTCTAAAAAGGCCATTTGCCACACCTGCCATGCCAGCATCAACAGGGGTACGAAAACAAGCAGCCTGACCACCACCAGCATGATCAGGCACATGTCAGCCAAGCTGTCATATATGATACAGTCTATATAGAGTCTAATGCATGGGTATAATGAGACACATGAGACATACGCTTCTTAAGCAGCTCTTGTATTGCTTCATACAAGTTAGTGCATCAACAGGATAACTTAAATGTAAGTTGCAGAGTGCAAGGCAAACAACCAAGGACATCTGAGCATTAAAGCATAGTACAAGTCTCAAGGAAAGCATTCAGAGTCTATTACTTCCCTGTCAGATGTTGCTGGCAAACAGGAGGATTCTGTGTCCATAAATGATTCCAGGCAGAGTGAATCCAGGCTTCAGAGAGCAAGTCACAGACAGATTGCAGACCTGATTCAGGAGCACAGGTAAATCATCTGAAACTGATTAAAAGGGCAATTGGCAAGAAACAGGGCAAGGACATCAAAGCTGAGGACTCCATATTGTTTGAGGGCAAAAGTCAATGCACAGGACAGGAAACAAGATGGCCGACAAAATACACTAAATGCAAACATAACAACAGATATAGCAAAAAATACTGAAAAACTTACACCGACTTTGTGGGAAGTACAACAGAGTCGAGGAGCGGTGCTTGCTGATGTCACTGCTACATCTTCGCGTGTTGTGCGTGCGAGCCAATCCCCTGTACATGCTGGCCGCGAACAAGCCTCCGGCCCTGCACCTGAAATTGCCCACGCACAAATAACACCACCATCAAGCACGTCCTTGTCCCAGCGCAGCTTTCAATTATCCATTCAGCAAACCTTTGAACGCAGGCGCAAATACGCTGCCAACGCCCCCCATGCCACAGTCCTGAATGATCACATTTCGCTACTCTAGAAATGTTGCCTTTATGACTGGTGGAGACGGAAGCATTCCGCGACCTGATGGCGGCTGCTGTCCCACGTTACTCGGTCCCCAGCCGCCACTATTTCTCCAGATGTGCCGTCCCCGCATTGCATAACCACGTGTCCAACAGCATCACACGTGCCCTGAACAACGCTGTTTCAGCCAAAGTCCACCTAACCACAGACACGTGGACAAGTGCTTGTGGGCAAGGCCGCTACATCTCCTTGACGGCACACTGGGTTAATATTGTGGAGGCTGGGACCCAGTCTGAGTGAGGGACGGAACACAGTCCTTCCCACACCAAGGATAGCAGGCCCTACCTCTGTCAGGGTTTCACCGACACTCTACAGCTCCGGAATGTCATGCTCTTCAGCCTCCTCCTCCTCCTCCTGCGCATCCTCATCCACTGTACCCTCCACACCAGTCCCAAGCTGGAAGCACTGCAGCACTGCCTCTGCGAAGCGGCAACAGGCTGTGCTGAAGCTAGTCTGCATAGGTGACAAACCCCACAATGCAGAAGAGGTGTGGACAGCTCTGAAACAGCAGGCAGATCACTGGCTCACACTTCTGAACCTAAAGCCAGGAAAGGTCGTGTGTGACAATGGCCGGAACCTGGTGGCAGCTTTGAGGCGAGGCCAGCTGACGCATGTTCCATGCGTGGGCCATGTGCTCAACCTGGTGGTTCAGAGGTTTCTAAAGTCATACCCAGAGCTGTCTGAACTGCTGGTAAAAGTTCGCCGTCTGTCTGCACATTTTCGCAAGTCACCTGCTGCTTCAGCCGGCCTTGCCGGCTTTCAGCCCCGTTTGCATCTTCCGGCCCAGAGACTGGTGTGTGATGTCCCCACGCGTTGGAATTCAACTCTGCACATGTTGGTCAGGATATGTGAGCAGAAGAGGGCAGTTGTTGAGTACCTGCATCACCTAAGCCGTCGGGAAATGGGTCAAACTCCACATATAACACCTGAGGAGTGGAGATGGATGTCCGACCTATGTACCGTTCTCCAAAACTTTGAGGACTCCACCAAGATGGTGAGCGGCGATGACGCCATTATTAGCGTCACTATACCACTACTCTGCCTTCTAAAACGGTCTCTGCTGAAAAACAAAGAGGATGCATTGCAGGCCGAGCGCGATGACTTGGAGCAAGAAACTGTAGTGGGTGTGGGTGAAAACACACAGCCCAGCCTCATCTCATCACAACGTGCAGTGGAGGACTATGACGAGGAGGAGGAGGAGGATGAAGACATGGAGCAACTCTCTGGCCAAATTGAGGATATGACATGCACACCAGTCATACCCTCGATTCAGCGTGGCTGGCCAGAGGACAGGGGAGATGAGGAGGAGGAGGAGGACAGCATGTTCAGTCATCGTATTGGTCTGGATACTGAAGTGATGGCTGTTAAGAGTCTGGCGCACATGGCTGACTTTATGGTAAGCTGCCTGGCTCGTGACCCTCGCGTTCAGAACATCTTGGCCGAAAATCAGTACTGGTTGGCAACACTGTTAGACCCATGCTACAAGGAGAACTTTATGTCTCTCATTCCTGAGGTGGAGAGGTCAGCCAAAATGCAGCAGTTCCAGAAGGCAGTCACGGAAGTAGGCAAATCATTCCCCTCACAAAACGCTAGCGGCATAGGTCAGGAATCGGTGGACAACCAAGGCGTACGGCCGAGAGGGGCACAAGTCCAATCCACCAGAGGTAGGGGAACAGTCTTTACGATGTGGGACAGTTTTCTCAGCCCCTCACGTGCCACAGCCCCTGAGGTGCGGGGTAGTGCCACAAGAAATGCTAAGTTTGGCCAGATGCTGAAGGAGTACCTTGCAGATCGAACAACTGTACTGCGAGATTCCTCTGTGCCTTTCAATTATTGGGTCTCCAAGCTGGACACATGGCATGAATTGGCTCTCTACGCCTTGGAAGTCCTGGCCTGCCTTGCCGCTAGTGTATTGTCAGAGCGTGTTTTCAGTGCCGCAGGTGGAATCATTACTGATAAACGCACCCGCCTGTCAACTGAAAATGCTGACAGGCTGACTCTGATCAAGATGAACAAGGGTTGGATTGGGCCAGACTTCACCACACCACCAACAAATGACAACTGAATTTAAATTTTGTTATGGGAATTTGCCATGTACCTCCACTAACCCATGGGTACACACTTCTGGACTTTGGCTAATCGCTGGTCAGCTCCTCCTTCTCCTCATGAGCCACCATGATGACCGTTACAATAGTTAGGCTGTTGTTTGAGGTATACCCGCAGTGGTAAATTTTTTCACCCATTCTTTTAGAATGGGCATTACAACGACAGGAGACCCGCTCCTTTTCAATGGGAAAAATGTTTTGAGGCTCTCATGCACGTCTCTATCCAGGGACAATGTGGAGCCTCCCAATTTTTGGCTGCCCTGGCCAAAGGGCTATACTACAATACACCCACTTGAGGTTTACAGGCCCTCCTGCACGTCTCTATCCTGGGACAATGTGGAGCCTCCCAATTTTTGGCTGCCCTGGCCAAAGGGCTATACTACAATACACCCACTTCAGGTTTACAGGCCCTACTGCATGTCTCTATCCTGGGACAATGTGGAGCCTCCCAATTTTTGGCTGCCCTGGCCAAAGGGCTATACTACAATACACCCACTTCAGGTTTACAGGCCCTCCTGCATGTCTCTATCCTGGGACAATGTGGAGCCTCCCAATTTTTGGCTGCCCTGGCCAAAGGGCTATACTACTATACACCCACTTCAGGTTTACAGGCCCTCATGCACATCTCTATCCAGGGGCATTGGTGAACCTCCCAATTTTGGACTGCCCTGGCAAAGGAAAATACTAGAATAGACCCAGTTCCTCAAAATGGGCACATTATGTCAAGACAGGGCTTCATGTACGTCTCTTCTCAGGGACATCGGAGTGCCGCACAATGTTTTCACGTAAAATCTTTCATGTAATCACAAAAAGTGACATACACCAGCTGTATCTCACTATTGGGTATGTGCCCTTAACATTTCCACCCTAAATATTCATTTTGGTATCATTTTGGAAGGTTTTCTGGACACTCCGTAAAATTGGCGTGAAACTCGGACAAGATTGTTCACAGCTGTGACTTTTGAGTGAGAAATGCTTCCAGGGGTCTTCCCCATGGTGTTGCCATGTAATTTCAGCACTATTCTGAGACTTTTGTGACATTTTTAGGGTTTCTACATGCTGCCGGCAGTCATTTCATAAAAATACTCGGGTCTCCCATAGGATAACATTGGGCTCGGTACTCGGGCCGAGTACACGAGTATCTCGGGATGCTCGGCCCGAGCTTCGAGCACCCGAGCATTTTAGTACTCGCTCATCACTAATAAAGAACCTTGACTAACATCCAAACAAGTTCAAGTTGCCCTGCAGTCCGAGGGTACAACAGCGTCGGCGTCTGAATGAAAAAGGACTGTATGGCAGGAGACCCAGGAAGACCCCACTTCTTACCCCGAGACATAAAAAAGCCAGGCTGGAGTTTGTCAAAACTTATCTGAGAAAGCCTACAATGTTTTGGAAGAATGTTCTCTGGTCAGATGAGACAAAAGTAGAGCTTTTTGGGCAAAGGCATCAACATAGAGTTTACAGGAGAAAAAAAGGGGCATTCAAAGAAAAGAACACGGTCCCTACAGTCAGACATGGCGGAGGTTCCCTGATGTTTTGGGGTTGCTTTGCTGCCTCTGGCACTGGACTGCTTGACCGTGTGCATGGCATTATGAAGTCTGAAGACTACCTACACATTGTGCAGCATAATGTAGGGCCCAGTGTGAGAAAGCTGGGTCTCCCTCAGAGGTCAGGGGTCTTCCAGCAGGACAATGACCCAAAACACACTTCAAAAAGCACTAGAAAATGGTTTGAGAGAAAGCACTGGAGACTTCTAAGGTGGCCAGCAATGAGTCCAGACCTGAATCCCATAGATCACCTGTGGAGAGATGTAACAATGGCAGTTTGGAGAAGGCGCCCTTCAAATATCAGGGACCTGGAGCAGTTTGCCAAAGAAGAATGGTCTAAAATTCCAGCAGAGCATTGTAAGAAACTCATTGATGGTTACCGGAAGCGGTTGATCGCAGTTATTTTGGCTAAAGATTGTGCAACCAAGTATTAGGCTGAGGGTGCCAATACTTTTGTCCGGCCCATGTTTGGAGTTTTGTGTGAAATGATCAATGTTTTGCTTTTTGCTTCATTCTCTTTTGTGTTTTTTCATTGAAGACAAATTAAATGAAGATAATAATACCAAAGAATTTGTGATTGCAATCATTGTCAGGAAGAAACTGAGTATTATCTGACAGCATTCAGGGGTTTCAATACTTTTGGCCACAACTGTACATTACATGTACCCTTTACTTTTCAGCATTGTATTTAATTGTAAAGTGATGTGGATTATGTTGGTGTAATATGAATAAAATTGTCATTTAAGCTCCGTGATCTGCTTTGCATTTGTTCCCATACTCCGGCTCCACATGATGTAGTTTTGTATTTTAAATTGTAAATTTTGTAAATATTTTAACATTTGAATAAATGGAAACCAGTTGTCGTTAAACCTTCAATAAAAGCCTCGCTGTGATATCAGAATCCTCATATTACAGTAGAGATGGCTGATTACGCAGGTTATGCTCTTATCCAGTATATGGATATTTTGGCAATGATCACTCTAATACCCGGACTGGTGATACATTCCTTTATTATTGGTGTCAATGTCACCGACTGGTGGAAAGGAAGATCGGTGACTTCTGTTGACCACATTGTGACTTCTCTCGGGATTTCCAGGTTGAGTACTCAATGTGTTCTTGCTATATATTTGTTACTGGCTTCATTCTTACAAAGCAGCCTACAGTCAAATGTAATTATACTTATTTTTGCCACGGCTTATATTTTCTTTACTTATTCCAACATTTGGTTAACATCTCTGCTCTCCATTGTCCTCTGTCTGAAGATCTCCACCCTCCGCTCCAGACTGTTCCTGTATCTGAGGAGGATGATATTACCCAGGACTGGACATTTCATTGTGGTCTCAGGACTCCTCTCTGTTCTCAGTTGTTTAATTCCCTTGTGGATTAATATCACTGAGGTGATCAATGATGGATCCTACAATGCAACCATAGATCAACTCATGGATGACAGTTATATTAATATTCTATATAACTTTACCATAGGATTCTTCATCCCATTGATTCTTTACTGTATCTCCTCCGTCCTCCTCTTCTCCTCATTGTATCATCACACAGTAAAGATGAAGATGAGCAGTCATTTATCCATCAATCTGGACACATATTACTCTACGATGAAATTAGTATCCGTCACCTCCATATACAACATTCTATACTTTATGGGACATTTCGCTTGTGTGTTTCATTACTACCTCTATGGTGTGGACCTTACCTGGATCCATATTGTATTTGGATTTTTGTCATCTCTACATTCCTCCTACCTGATCTACAGAACGGCCAAACTCCGGAGTCAGATGTCCAAGGTTCTGCACAATATGTTTGACTTCTTGTTTTCAAATGAAAGTACAGAAACCAGAGAGGACATAGAACTAGAGGCTCAGTGAGATAACTCCATAGGATTGGACATTATTGTATGGCACCAATGCCGTTACGACTAATGACCTCTCTGGAGCTCTCTATATCTGCCCCTCGTTTCCAGAAAAAAGATCTTACTTTTTGACTGCATTTTATAATTTAGATAATAAAATCTATGATATGGAAGCTACCAGCACGTGCTGTTACTAGATCCATGCTTTACTGTTTGATTCTGCTGCTCTATTTAGTGTAAAATAAAATCCGGCTGTTTCAATGGCTCAATTTCGACAATATGTGTTCCTATATAATTCTCAATAAATTGCCATATCTTTCTGACTGCAGAAGGGAAGTGTCCCAGATTTATACTATATATCGCATCGGGAGGATGGTGATGTGATGTTGAGGATGTTTTGTGTGACAGTAAGAGCAGCACACCTTGAGATGGAGATGTGGTGAACAGCCATCCCGCCCATCTCTTTAGCTGTTCACAAAAACCCGTCCCTGTTGTAAAAGAAAATAATATTTCTCAGCAGCTATGCTGCTGGACCTTAACATCCGGGTTCATATCACCAAATAAAAGTATTTGGATGATACACATCTCCCCTCTTATACTAAATGTATGTTAATCTTAGATTTAGAAATATGTGTAAATGTATCACACCTATGTATTTATGTAGATAGGATGTTTAGATAGTGACCCTCAAGAGGGACAGCATTACTGATGTATGTAAAGTGATATTGAATTAATAGTACTATATAAAATAATTAAATTACTATTATAATTATAACCTATAGATGGTAGACCGTTTCTAACGCATCGGGTATTCTAGAATATAGAAATAGAGATTGCATGGGGAAGGCGGTGAGGGCTGAATTGGGAGGAACTTTGAAGAAGGAGCAGCGGGGAAAGGACGGAATGGCGGGGGGAGGAGGGAGGACAGAGCAGCAGGGGGGAGGAGGATGGAGGACAGAGCGGCAGGGGGGAAGAGGACGGAGGACAAAGCGGCGGGGTGGGGGAGGACGGAGCAGCACAGGCAGGAGGAGGACGGAGGATGGAGTGGCAGAGGGGAGGAGGACAAAAGAAGGAGGAGGAAACGGTGGGGGAGGATGGAGCGGCACAGGCAGGGGGAGGATGGAGTGGCAGGGGGAGGATAAAGCACAGAGCGGCGGGGGGGTGGAGGACAGGATGAAGCGGCGGGGTGGGAGAGGACGGAGCAATACAGGCAGGGGGAGGACAGAGGATAGGGTGGCGGAGGTGAGGAGGACAAAGGAAGGAGGAGGAAGCGGGGGGGTGGGGAGGATGGAGCGGCACAGGCAGGCGGAGGATGGAGCGGCAGGGGGAGGACAAAGCACAGAGCGGCGGGTGGAGGAGGACGAATCGGTGGGGTGGGGAGCATGGAGCAGCACAGGCAGGGGGAGGATGGAGTGGTGGAGAGGAGGAGGATAAAGGAAGGAGGAGGAAGCGGTGGAGGAGGATGGAGCAGCACAGGCAAGGGGAGGACAGAGCACAGAGCGGTGGGAGGAGGAGGACGGAGGACAAAGCGGCGGGGTGGGGGAGGACAGAGCAGCACAGGCAGGGGGAGAACGGAGTATGAAGTGGAGGAGAGGAGGAGGACAAAGGAAAAAGGAGGAAGCAGTGGGGTGGGGGAGGATGCAGCGGCTCAGGCAGGGGGAGGATGAATCGGCAGGGGGAGGCCGGAGCACAGAGCTGTGGGGGAGAGGAGGATGGAGGACAAAGTGGTGGGGAGGGGAAATCCGGAGCAGCACAGTCAGGGGAAGGATGGAGCGGCAGGGGGAGGACGGAGGATGGAGTGTCGGAGGGGAGGCAGACAAAGGAAGGAAGAGGAAGCGGTGGGATGGGGGTGGACGGAGTGGCAGGGGGAGGATGGAGCACAGAGCGGCAGGGGGGAGGAGGACGGAGGACAAAGCGGTGGGGTGGGGGAGGACGGAGCAGCACAGGCAGGGGGAGGATGGAGGATGGAGTGGCGGAGGGGAGGAGGACAAAGGAAGGAGGAAGCGGTGGAGGAGGATGGAACGGCACAGGCAGGGGGAGGACGGAGCACAGAGCGGTGGGAGGAGGAGGATGGAGCACTGTATGGCAGCTCAGTGGTTAGCAGAGTATACAGGGGCTCAGTGGTTAGCAGAGTATACAGTGGCTGAGTGGTTAGCACTGCGCAGTGGCTCAGTGGTTAGCACTGCACGGTGGCTCAGTGGTTAGCACTGCGCGGTGGCTCAGTGGTTAGCAGTGCGCAGTGGCTCAGTGGTTAGCACTGTACTGTGGCTCAGTGTTTAGCACTGTACAGAGGCTCAGTGGTTAGCAGTGAGTGCAGTGGGCAGAGTGGTCAGCGCAGCAGCGTGGTGGGTAGAGTGGTCAGCGCAGCAGCGCAGTGGGCAAAGTGGTCAGCGCTGCAGTGTGGTGGGCAGAGTGGTCAGTGCAGCAGCGCGGTGGGCAGAGTGGTCAGAGCAGCAGCGCGGTGGGCAGTGGTCAGCGCATAAAAAAGACATAAAAAAGCCAGGCTGGAGTTTGCCAAAACTTACCTGAGAAAGCCTAAAACGTTTTGGAAGAATGTTCTCTGGTCAGATGAGACAAAAGTAGAGCTTTATGGGCAAAGGCATCAACATAGAGTTGACAGGAGTAAAAAAGAGGCATTCAAAGTAAAGAACACGGTCCCTACAGTTAAACATGGTGGAGGTTCCCTGATGTTTTGGGGTTGCTTTGCTGCCTCTGGCACTGGACTGCTTGACCATGTGCATGGCATTATGAAGTCTGAAGACTACCAACAAATTGTGCAGCATAATGTAGGGCCCAGTGTGAGAAAGCTGGGTCTCCCTCAGAGGTCATGGGTCTTCCAGCAGGACAATGACCCAAAACACACTTCAAAAAGCACTAGAAAATGGTGTGAGAGAAAGCACTGGAGACTTCTAAGGTGGCAGCAATGAGTCCAGACCTGAATCCCATAGATCACCTGTGGAGAGATCTAACAATGGCAGTTTGGAGAAGGCACCCTTCAAATATCAGGGACCTGGAGCAGTTTGCCAAAGAAGAATGGTCTAAAATTCCAGCAGCGCATTGTAAGAAACTCATTGATGGTTACCGGAAGCGGTTGATCGCAGTTATTTTGGCTAAAGGTTGTGCAACCAAGTGTTAGGCTGAGGGTGCCAATACTTTTGTCCTGCCCATTTTTGGAGTTTTGTGTGAAATGATCAATGTTTTGCTTTTTGCTTCATTCTATTTTGTGTTTTTTTCATTGAAGACAAATTAAATGAAGATAATAATACCAAAGAATTTGTGATTGCAATCATTTTCAGGAAGAAACTGAGTATTATCTGACTTTTGGCCACAACTGTACATTACATGTACCCTTTACTTTTGAACATTCTATTTCATTGTAAAGTGATGTGGATTATGTTGGTGTAATATGAGTAAAATTGTCTTTTAAGCTCCGTGATCTGCTTTGCATTTGTTCCCATACTCCGGCTCCACATGATGTAGTTTTGTATTTTAAATTGTAAACTTTGTAAATATTTGAATAAATGGAAACCAGTTGTCCTTAAACGTCTATAAAAATCTCGCCGTGGTATAAGGATCCTCATAGTGCAGGAGAGATGGCTGATTACACAGAGAATGATGGTCTTTACCAGTATCTGAATCTTTTGGCAATAATTCCTCTCATTCCCGGACTGGTGATCCATTCCTTTATTATAGGCGTCAATGTCACCGACTGGTGGAAAGGAAGATCGGTGACTTCTGTTGACCAAATTGTAACTTCTCTCGGGATTTCCAGGTTGAGCACTCAATGTGTTCTTACTGTATATTTGTTACTGGCTTCATTCTTACAGCACAGTCAGCACTCAAATGTAATTATACTTATTTTTGCCACGGCTTATATTTTCTTTAATTGTTACAACATTTGGTTATCATCTCTGCTCTCCATTGTCTTCTGTCTGAAGATCTCCACCCTCCGCTCCAGACTGTTCCTGTATCTGAGGAGGATGATATTACCCAGGACTGGACATTTCATTGTGGCCTCAGGACTTCTCTCTGCTCTCAGTTGTTTAATTCCCTTGTGGGTGGATATCATTAGGGTGACCAATGATGGATCCTACAATGCAACCATAGATCAACTCATGGATGACAGTTATATTAATGTTCTATATAACTTTACCATAGGATTCTTCATCCCATTGATTCTTTACTGTATCTTTGCCGTCCTCCTCTTCTCCTCATTGTATCATCACACAGTAAAGATGAAGATGAGCAATAATCTATCCATCAATCTGGAGACATATTACTCAACCATGAAGTTAGTATCCGTCACCTCCATATACAACATTCTATACTTTATGGGACATTTCGCTTGTGTGTTTCATTACTACCTCTATGGTGTGGACCTTACCTGGGTCCATATTGTATTTGGATTTTTGTCATCTCTACATTCCTCCTACCTGATCTACAGAACGGCCAAACTCCGGAGTCAGATGTCCAAGGTTCTGCACAATGTGTTTGACTTCTTGTTTTCAAATGAAAGTACAGAAACCAGAGAGGACATAGAACTAGAGGCTCAGTGAGATAACTCCATAGGATTGGCCATTATTGTATGGCAGGAGGACGACTAATACCGGCACTAATGCCGTTATGACTAATGACCTCTCTGGAGCTCTCTATATCTGCCGCTCATTTCCAGAAAAAACATCTTACTTTTTGACTGCATTTTATAATTTAGATAAAAAATCTATGATATGGAAGCTACCAGCAAGTGCTGTCACTAGATCTACAGTCATGGCCAAAAGTTTTGAGAATGACACCAAAATGCTATTTTCCCATGATCTGCTGCCCTCTGGTTTTTATTTGTGTTTGTCTGATGTTTATATCACATACAGAAATATAATTGCAATCATATTATGAGACCAAAAGGTTATATTGACAGAATGAGTCAATGCAGCAAGTCAATATTTGCAGTGATGACCCTTCTTCTTCAGGACTCTGCAATTCTCCTTGGCTGCTCTCAATCATCTTCTGGACCAAATCCTGACTGATAGCCGGCCATTCTTCCATTCTTGCATAATCAATGCTTGCATTTTGCCAGAATTTATTGGTTTTTGTTTGTCCACCCATCTCTTGATGATTGACCACAAGTTCTCAATGGGATTAAGATCTGGGGAGTTTCCAGGCCATGGACCCAAAATCTCTATGTTTTGTTCCCTGAGCCATTTAGTTATCACCTTTGCTTTATGGCAAGGTGCTCCATCATGCTGGAAAAGGCATTGTTGGGCGCCAAACTGCTCTTGGACGGTTGGGAGAAGCTGCTCTTGGAGGACATTCTGGTACCATTCTTTATTCATGGCTGTGTTTTTAGGTAAGACTGTGAGTGAGCCGATTCCCTTGGCTGAGAAGCAACCTCACACATGAATGGTTTCAGGATGCTTTACAGTTGGCATGAGACAAGACTGGTGGTAGCGCTCACCTCTTCTTCTCCGAATAAGCTGTTTTCCAGATGTCCCAAACAATCGAAAAGGGGATTCATCAGAGAAAATGACTTTACCCCAGTCCTCAGCAGTCCACTCCCTGTACCTTTCCCCCAGTCCTCAGCAGTCCACTCCCTGTACCTTTTGCAGAATATCAGTTGGTCCCTGATGTTTTTTCTGGAGAGAAGTGGCTTCTTTGCTGCCCTCCTTGAAACCAGGTCTTGCTCAAAGAGTCTCCGCCTCACAGTGCATGCAGAAGCACTCACACCAGCCTGCTGCCATTCCTGAGCAAGCTCGGCACTGCTGGTAGTCCGATCCCACAGCTGAAACAGATTTAAGATACGGTCCTGGCTCTTGCTGGTCTTTCTTGGGCGCTCTGGAGCCTTTTTGACAACAATGGAAGCTCTCTCCTTGAAGTTCTTGATGATGCTATAGATTGTTGACTGAGGTGCAATCTTTCTAGCTGCGATACTCTTCCCTGTTAGGCCATTTTTATGCAGTGCAATGATGGCTGCATGTGTTTCTTTAGAGATAACCATGGTTAACTGAAGAGAAACAATGATACCAAGCACCAGCCTCCTTTTAAAGTGTCCAGTGGTGTCATTCTTACTTAATCATGACTGATTGTTCACCAGCCCTGTCCTCATCAACACCCACACCTGTGTTAATGGAACAATCACTAAAACGATGTTAGCTGCTCCTTTTAAGGCAGGACTGCTTTATGACATTCTGGAGTATATGCAAATTGCCATTAGAAAAACTGAAGCAGTAGACTTTGTTAAAATTAATATTTGTGTAATTCTCAAAACTTTTGGCCATGACTGTATGCTTTACTGTTTGTTTCTGCTGCTCTATTTAGTGTAAAATAAAATCCGTCTGTTTCAATGGCTCGACAATATGTGTTCCTATATAATTCTCAATAACATGCCATATCTTTCTGACTGCAGAAGGGAAGTGTCCCAGATTTACACTGTATATATATAAATATATATATACTAGATTAATGCCCGATGCTATCGCATCGGGAGGATGGTGATGTGATGTTGAGGATGTTTTGTGTGACAGTAAGAGCAGCACACCTTGAGATGGAGATGTGGTGAACAGCCATCCCGCCCATCTCTTTAGCTGTACACAAAAACCCGTCCCTGTTAATATAATATAATAATATTTCTCAGCAGCTATGCTGCTGGACCTTAACATCCGGGTTCATATCGCCAAATAAAAGTATTTGGATGATATACATCTCCCCTCTTATATTAAATGTGTGTTAATCTTAGATTTAGAAATATGTATAAATGTATCACACCTATGTATTTATGTAGATAGGATATTTAGATAGTGACCCTCAAGAGGGACAGCATTACTGATGTATGTAAAGTGCTATTGAATTAATAGTACTATATAAAAGAATTAAATTACTATTATAATTATAACCTATAGATGGTAGCCCGATTCTAACGCATCGGGTATTCTAGGATATAGAAATAGAGATTGCATGGGGAAGGCGGTGAGGGTTGAATTGGGAGGAACTTTGAAGAAGGAGCGGCGGGGAAAGAACGGCGTGGCAGGGGGGAGGAGGGAGGACAGAGCAGCAGGGGGGAGGAGGATGGAGGACAGAGCGGCAGGGGGGAGGAGGACGGAGGACGAAGCGGCAGGGTGGGCGAGGATGGAGCAGCCCAGGCAGGAGGAGGACGGAGGATGGAGTGGCAGAGGGGAGGAGGACAAAGGAAAAAGGAGGAAATGGTGGGGTGGGAGAGGATGGAGCGGCACAGGCAGGGGGAGGATGGAGCGGCAGGGGGAGGATGAAGCACAGAGCGGCGGGGGGGTGGAGGACAGGATGAAGCGGCAGGGTGGGGGAGGACGGAGCAACACAGGCAGGGGGAGGACGGAGGATAGAGTGGTGGAGGTGAGGAGGACAAAGGAAGGAGGAGGAAGCGGTGGGGTGGGGGAGGATGAAGTGGCACAGGCAGGGGGAGGACGAAGCGGCAGGGGGAGGATGAAGCACAGAGCGGCGGGGGGAGGAGGATGTAGGATGAAGCGGCGGGGTGGGGGAGGACGGAGCAGCACAGGCAGGGGGAAAACGGAGGATGGAGTGGCGGAAGACAAAGGAAGGAGGAGGAAGCGGTGGGGGAGGATGGAGCGGCACAGGCAGGGGGAGGACGGAGTGGCAGGGGGAGCACAGAGCGGCAGGGGGAGGGCAGAGCGGCAGGGGGAGGACAAAGCGGCAGGGGAGGACAGAGCGGCACGGGGAGGATGGAGCACAAAGTGGCGGGGGAAGATGGAGGACGAAGCGGCTGGGGTGGTGGAGGTCGGAGCAGCACAGGCAGGGATAGGACGGAGGATGGAGTGGCGGAGGGGAGGAGGACAAAGGAAGAAGGAGTAAGCAGTACAATAGCCGGCAAGACTTTAATTCCACATATTAAGATAAGATAAGATAAGATAAGATAAACTTTATTGATCCCGGAGGAAATTACAGTATTACAGCAGCAGAATAAAGATCAAGATCATTACACACTTTACAAAATAAGTCTATATGGACAGCAGATGTGGGTAGACTGGTACATGTACCTCACCTATTCCCCCCATACACATAGAACTTCACATAGTCTTGGGACGCTTTACACTTATACATTTGTTAAACATCCTCACAGCTGTCGGAACAAATGATTTCCTGTATCTTTCCTTTTTACACATTAGTTGGATTAGACGCTTGCTGAATGTGCTCTTCTGCTTCACAAAAATTAACCCCTCACATGCCCACCTGTGTGGACAGCATGTGTCTAGGGAGGGTGGGCACCCCCTAGAGACATGTTATCCACATCTATTATTAACATTTAATCATTTGTTCATCACTGAGGCAACAGGGATGAACAAAATATACGGCTACCGCAGGCATTCACATATGCCTTGTGGCAGCCGCATGGGCTCCCATGGGAGCCCATTATAGCAATCCTGCTGCGGATATCAAACCGCTCCGAAAACTGCAGCCTGCATGATTTTTCACGCAGGCTGCAAATCCGGATGCGGTAACCGGAATGCATGTAGTGCAATCCGGTTTACATAATGGGCTCCTATGGGCTGCGGTTCCTGATCCGGTTTTGAGCTTTTTAACAGCTCAAACCGGATCAGGATCTGAATTTTTAAAATGCTAATGTGACCCCATAGCCTAACATGTTGATCCAGAGGAAGGCAAAAAAAAAACCCATGTGGCAACACTAATCTCCACATTGGGGAAAAAAATTCCTTCCTGACTCCACATACGGCAATCAGACTAGATCACTGGATCAACGCCCTATCAAAGGATCTAGTATATATAACCGGTAATATTATAGTTTTCAAGAAAGGCATCCAGGCCCTTCTTAAATGTTAGTAGTGACTCCCTCATTACAACATCATGTGGCAGAGAGTTCCATAGTGTCACTGCTCTTACAGTAAAGAATCCACGTCTGTGATTATGATTAAACTAGCTGTGAGCCCGATGCGATTGCATCGGGATTCTAGAATCTGTGTATAGGGCATTGCTCGGACTACTGCAACGACTCCCAACGCCCCCTTGGCGGGCATTGCGAGTGAGTCGCGTGGGCGATGCGCGCCCACGAACAAAGCCACGGAGGTAGCGGCGTGTGCGAGGGAAGTCGCTACGGCAATTATATAATAGATTATCAGTATGTAATATATAATTTCCCTAACGCACTTCCGTAAGTTTCGGCGCTGCTTCCGTCGTTGTGGGCGTGGGCGCAGCGCCCACGCGACCTGTGAAGCATTGCCGGCGCCACTGATTCGCAAAGCCTCACTCGCAATGGCCGCCAAGCGGCCGTTGCGAGTCCTTGCAGAATAGGCGCGACTCACTAATTTATACATAATCACATACATAATACCGATAATTCCTATATAATCACATATATATATACAGATGGCGGGCCGATTCGAAAGAATCGGGTAGTGTAGAATCCATATATAGTATATTTACTAATAGTTAGGGGAGTGGGGTGAAATGAATTGTGTGTATACAGGTGGCTCAGTGGTTAGCAGTGAGTGGGGTGGCTCAGTGGTTAGCAGTGAGTGCGGTGGCTCAGTGGTTAGCAGCGAGTGCGGTGGCTCAGTGGTTAGCAGTGAGTGCGGTGGCTCAGTGGTTAGCAGCGACTGCGGTGGCTCAGTGGTTAGCAGTGAGTGCGGTGGCTCAGTGGTTAGCAGTGAGTGTGGTGAGATTGGTGAGCACAATGGCGTGGGCAGAGCGCTGAGTGCAGCGCTGTGGGCAGAGTGGTCAGCACACACATACATACATACACACACACACACAGACACTTCGCTATAGTTAGCACCAACCCTACGTCTGCCCTGCCGGCTGGATCCTGAGTTGACATGTCGGCGCCCGCGGACGATTGGATCCAATATGGGGTCCGGGAAGTTTGGCGAGACTTATTGGACGCGATATTTGATCGAGTAGTTCGGGGGCGGCGAGATGTCGGTGATGCAGGGCCGGTGGTAAGTATAGCGGAGTATGTGTGTGTGTGTGTGTATGTGTGCGGAGAAAGTGAGTGAAGTGCGGAGAAAGTGAGGTGTGGTGATGTGGCCCCTGGCCGAGTGCATCACACGGGTTATCAATGCAGGTCTGTGTTCACATGGGCCGGTTTTCCTGATTGTGTGTGGTGTGTGAAACCTGTCCGATGTACAGGGGGTTAACAGCTGAAGGGTTTTCATGAGCTGAGTAAAAAAGCTGAGTGTGAGTGCTGAAGATCCGATACATTCATGAGCCTAATGAGCGGCTGAACCTGTGGGGATGAGTGCTTTGCTGTGCGGAGAAAGTGAGGTGTGGTGATGTGGCCCCTGGCCGAGTGCATCACACGGGTTATCAATGCAGGTCTGTGTTCACATGGGCCGGTTTTCCTGATTGTGTGTGGTGTGTGAAACCTGTCCGATGCACAGGGGGTTAACAGCTGAAGGGTTTTCATGAGCTGAGTAAAACAGCTGAGTGTGAGTGCTGAAGATCCAATACATTCATGAGCCTAATGAGCGGCTGAACCTGTGGGGATGAGTGCTTTGCTGGGCTAAACCTGAATGGTGCACAGGGGGTTAATCACATCTCAGGTCTGTGTGTGAGTAAAGATGTGCTGATTGACTCACTGGGTTGCAGGTGTGAGTGAGCAGGCTGGATAGGAACCTGCCAGGTGTCTGAGTCAGGAGAGGACGATGAGATTCAGAAGTCCAGAGCACTGCCATGTGAGGAGGTGCTAGAAGTGATCCGTCCACAGTGGGTAAGTGATGGGAGCCTGCCAGCTCCATGCTAGTGCACCTGATGTGTGCATGGCAGCCAGTGTCCAAGGGCCAGGCGGTCAGATGTGCGGTTTGAGAGACCGAGTACGGCTCCAGGGCCAGGTGGTCACAGCTGACTTTGGGACTGACTGTATTCTGGTGGTGGTGGTCCGCTCGTTTACTGCTCGCAATGCCCGCTTTGCGGGCATTGCTTCGCGAGTCCGGACAGAGTCCTGGAGAAAGTTCACAGCTACGCAAACAAAGCCACAGGAAGTAGCGCCGGTCACGACGGAAGTCGCTACGGCAATTATATAATAGATTAGATATTATTATTATTATTGTACATATTTTCTTATTAGATGTTTTTGGCTCATTTCGTTAGCTTGTGTGTACACAGTATATATATATATATATATATATATATATATATATATATATTGTATATACACACTCCCTGACAGAAGTTATGTCGCTTATCCATGTTATGTAAATAAAAGCTTAGTTATCACCTGACATTAAATTCATCCATTGGTTGTATAAATTACTCTTTTGAAAGCTGAAACCCTCCCAAATGTGGTTTAGGTTAAGAAAATAAATTGTCATCAATGCTGAAATATTGATCATTTAATGAACACAGAATGGTCAGATTTTGGCACGACAAAAGTTTTGTCGCCTGGTCATATAATGCTCCCAATCCTAGTTTACATCCTCACCTGTGCTCAGTAAATGATCGGTTAATTAGTGGGTGTGTCTAAAAAGAAACCCAGCACCCCAGACATTCACTTGAACTGCAACTTGAGCTCCGACAACATGTGAAAAATCTACCCTGCGACCAAAGCCTTGATTATCAAGAGGCTGAAGACCAGATCCACTGCAAAGGTGGCTGGCACCTTTAATGTGTCTCAGCATTAAGTACAAATAATTAAAAAAAGATTTGAAGAGACTGGAGATGTGTTTGACAAGACCAGATCCGGCAGACCCCGCAAGACAACTGCTCAGGAGGAATATTTATTGGTTAGAAAATCCAAAGCAAGCCCCTCTTCCACTGCAGCAGAGCTCCAACAGGCTTTTAAAAAGCTCAAAACCGGAGCAGGAAACGCTCCTCATAGGAGCCCATTATAAAAAACGGATTGCTTCACAAGCAATCCGGTTACCGCCTCTGGCTCTGCAGTCTGCATGAAAAATCATGCAGGATGCAGTTTTCAGAGTGGTTCTAAACCCCGCAATGCAGTAATCGGATTGCTCAGGATGTGTAATCCTGAGCAATGCGTTAACCGTATATACTTTGCTTATCTCGGCTGCCGTCGGGATAAGCAATGTGTTATCAGTGTTTCAAAATAAGAAAGATTATTAATAATTGTGGACATAATGTCTCTAGGGGGTGCCCACCCCCCCTAGACACATACCACTCACTCAGGTGGGCATATAATGTGTTAATTGCTGATGTACAGTCTGTACATTTTTATGAATGAAGCCGCCGGCTCCCCTGTGAGCAGCGCGCATACTATATATAATGTACGTATAGTATGTGCGCTGTCCAGGGTTCTGTGGCCATTTACAGTAGATCTATGGGCTGTGCTGCCCATAGATCTACTGTAAAAGCCTTCCCTCTAGAGACATTACGGCCACAATTATTAATAATTTTTATTCTTTTTAAACAGTGATAACACTTTGCTTATCCCGACGGCAGCTGGGATAAGCAAAGTAACTGTACGGTAACTGGATTGCTCCAGATTACACATCCTGAGCAATCCGGTTACCGCATTGCGGTTCCCTCCACACATTTTTAATAAAACAATGTGTGGGAACGCAATTGCGTTCACCGCATCCGGATCTGGATGCGGTGAACGCAATTCAAGTTTAAAAGTGTGACCCTAGCCTTAAGTAATCTGCAGAATCTCGTCTTCCATCGGGTTCAGACAGAAGGAGAAATGTTGGCTCAATACGTGAATACTCTGTGGGAGGTAACGGCTCACATCACTAAGGCTAGGTTCACACTTGAGCCCTTGGATCAGGTTTTTTTCATCATTTTGTGCACTTTTTTTTCTAAGTCCAAAACCTGATGCCAAAAACTGATGCTGCACTCAAGCGTGACTGCAGTGGGTGCAATAAAAAATACTGATCTGGTTAGTTAACATGGGGCCCTATGGGAATCGCATGCGAATCCGCATGGCACTAAATGGTACCATGAGTTTTCGCATGAGTTTTTTTAAAGCTCCTCCAGACCTAACAGCAAAAATGCAGCCCAAAAATGCAGGCTGTCGCTAGGGTCACACTTGGCTGCATTTTTTAAGGTTGTTTTTGACAGCCTGCATTTTTGGGCTGCGTTTTTGCTGTTAGGTCTGGAGCAACCTTAAAATACTCATGCAAAAAAAGATGGTACCATTTAGTGCCATGCGTATTCGCATGCGATTTCCATAGGGCCCCATGTTAGAAAAATGCATGCGTTTTTGAAAAAGCACCAAAAAACTCATGATGCATTTTTTGGTGCTGAGCCAAAAACTCATGGAAAAAACTCATGGCACTTTAGCCATGCTTTTTTGGCATTGGGGCATGCGTTTTTGTATTGGGGCCTATGGATGAGTTTTTGCATGCGTTTTTCACAAAATACAAGTGTGAAAAACCCATGGGAAAAACTCATCCATAACGCAAGTTTGACCCTAGCCTGTCAAAAACAACCTTAAAAAACGCAGCCAAGTGTGACCCTAGCCTAAGAAGACTCAGAGAGAGTATGAGCGAAAAGATGTACCTAAAAACTCAGCTGATTTTGGGTTTAAGAGATCTCTACCTGAGACCGGTCCTGCAATAACATCTACATTTATAACCCTAATATGAGCCTTTCAGAGGTTGAAGCAGAAGTTCGAGTTCAATAGCGAAAGGCGCCAGCTATGGCACATGCGATCCAGAGATTTGAACTAATTGCTTCCGAATTGTCTAGTGTGGAAATGTCTGAGCCCATGGGCTACAGCAAGATATAAGGAATATCATGTGGAGCATAAGAGAAAACTTTGTGACTAACTTGGAACCACATCCTGAATGCCAGCATGAAAAGCAACTGGAGAAGGAGTGCCCCCCTCTTGAAGAACAGACCTAGGCAGATGGGCTTACCCAGCGAGGGGCAGGGGCAGCTGCACCCCCCTAGAAGCTCCAGCCGCTCTGTGATTGGCTGAGACATCCCCACGTAACGCACTAGGAAGTGCTAGTTGTGCATAGTGTGGAGGAAGTTCTCCCTGAGTCCTGTCTGGGGAGAGCAGTTACTGACTGGCAGAGCTGGTGACATGTCCAGAGACTGGCAGGAGGCCGCGGAAGACGGTGGGAGCCATGATGTCCCTGCAGGGGAGACTGTGGTCGGGAGAGGCTTCTCCCTGGGGGGTAAGTGCTATATACGGACACTGTGTGCTGCACCTATATACTGACCTGTGTACAGAGTTCCGCACAGTAGACTGCAGCCTCCATCATCACCCTCTGACAGAGCCTGGTGGGGGCTGTAGTCTGCACAGAGCAATACTGGCAGACATGTGCAGATCTGTCACTCTGTAATGTGACATCTGTGATCAGGGTTATTTCTTGTCTCTGAGGTGTCCTCACAATCTATTATGTGCTGCACTGTGATCATAGTCCTGCTGGATATCCCTGCATCCTTGTGTGCACACCTTGCGGTTTTGTTGTGTGTTTTTCTGTGCAGTTTTATTGCAAAACTTGAATTGCTTCCAAATGCAGCAAAGTGAATGAGAATCCTGGATTACTTGAAAAATCACATGATATCATGGAGAAAGTCAAGGTTGAGTTATCAGTACCACGAGTGGCTCAAAAGCAAATACACCAAAGTAATCCACCATCTGAGACTGTGATTGAATACTGGAGATGATCATCCCTTATCTTGGCTCCCTTACTTTATCCTTGAATGTTTTTGCAAGCAAATAATTGTAATAACTCATAAAGCACTGCTATTATTACATACCATTTTCTTAAAACTTTTCCGTTCTAAAATTTTACAACCTGAATGACCATGGCTTTTCCACCCCTCCAAATTTGATCCTGGATGCGCCTATGACTAGTCACCCACGAGATGAGCGCAGAGTTGAGTGTAGGTCTTCTGGTGGGAGTGGAAAACATGTCAAGGAGTTGCCCCATGTGATCCAGTCAACAGCTGGAGCAGTTCCTGGTGGAAAGTGACGCAGTGTGAAGGGAAGCCTCCACCCATCATGGGTGTTGAAGATGAGGAAGACTGCTATGATTTGTACATCTCTCCGAAGGTTGCGCCTACTGCGCCTGGAGAAGTCAGTCGGTGGTGAGGAAAGTCCACCCCCATAGAGCGAAGTGGAGAGAGAAAGTTTGCATATTGCAGAGTAAGCAGGTGTAGACCTGGACCTGGACGAGATGGGTAGATGACACAAGGAGAAGCCCAACAGATAGAGATCGTGATACAGTAGATAAGATGATTAAAATCTTCAAAGACATACTGTGATAAAACTGACTTGGATAATCTGCGCATTTGGTCGGGAACAATTCCACTTGTCAGCTATGAGAATTGCAGCCTGATACTGAATGTACCTTACCTTTTATTACACATTTTACGCTAGGACAGATGTATAATAATCTTCATATGTATTTATTTGTAAAGTTCTGTGGATTGTGTTGATGATATAAAAATAATCATATGTTGTGTGTTCTACTTTGCATTTGTTCTCCTGCTCCGGCTCGGAGTCCTTGTGATGCGGTTTTGTATTTTACTTGCAAATATTCTAACATTTAAATAAATGGAAAAAATGTTGTCATTAAATCGTCTATAAAACCACCACTGTGTTATCAGGATCCTCATATTACAGGAGAGATGGCTGATTACACAGAGGATGATGGTCTTGTCCACTATCTTGATATTTTGGCCCCGGTAATAATCACTCTAATCCCCGGACTGGTGATACATTCCTTTATTATAGGCGTCAATGTCAACGACTGGTGGAAAGGAAGATCGGTGACTTCTGTTGACCACATTGTAACTTCTCTCGGGATTTCCAGGTTGTCTGCACAATGTGCTCTTACTATACTTCAGCTTCTGCTTTCATTCTTCCAGGGTAGCCTGCATACATATGTAGTTACAGATATTTTTGCAGAGGTTTATTCTTTTTTTACTTATTGCAATATTTGGTTAACATCTCTGCTCTCCATTGTCTTCTGTCTGAAGATCTCCACCCTCCGCTCCAGACTGTTCCTGTATCTGAGGAGGATGATATTACCCAGGACTGGACATTTCATTGTGGCCTCAGGACTTCTCTCTGCTGTCAGCTGTTTGATGTCCTTGTGGTCCAATAATACTGAGGTGACCAATTATGGATCCTACAATGCAACCATAGATACCATTTATAGCAATGATGTACATTCTTTTACAATAGGAGCCTTCATCCCAATGATTTTCTTTGTAACATCCTCCGTCCTCCTTTTCTCCTCATTGTATCATCACACAGTAAAGATGAAGATGAGCAGTCATTTATCCATCAATCTGGAGACATATTACTCAGTGATGAAGTTAGTATCTTTCACTTTCATATATAACATTATATACTTTATGGGACTTTTTTATTGTGTGGTACATCACTATTTTTACAGTGTGTACCCTACCTGGGTTCATATGGTAACTTTCTTTCTACCGGCTATACATTCCTCCTACCTGATCTACAGAACAGCCAAACTCCGGAGTCAGATGTCCAAGGTTCTGCAAAAAGTAACTGGTTTCTTATTTCAAGGGAAAAGTACAGAAACCCGAGAAAACATAGAACTAGTAGCTTAGTGAGAGAATATCAGAGTCAGCCATCATTGTATGGAAGGTGGTATCTAATGCCAGCACTGAAGTGGCATGACCTCTTTGAAACTCTCCACTACTGGTCTTTTCCAGCAAAAGATATATAGTGATCAACAATGTGATTCTGTCTATGGAAGTCAATGGGAGTTGCTGACTTGCCTATCTCTATATTCGTCATTGGAGAGGACCGCTTCTATAAGTGTCCACCTCCCCGGTATGTGCCTCCGATGGGGTGATAACTAGACTTGGAGTGGAAGTATGGAGGACCGCACCAACCCTTGTCAATCCTTTCACTTTTCAGTCACACTCTGATGGAATACTGGATCTTACTATTTTCATACATTTTATAGTGGAGATAAAAAAAATGTATGATATGGAAGCTATCAAGAAGTGCTGTTACCAGATCAATGCTTTATTGTCAGTTTCTCTTGATCCATTTAGTGTAAAACAGAATCTGGCTGTTTTGATGCGTCAATTTTGAATATAGGTGCTCTTTTTTTTATAACATGTAGCACCTGCAGTGGAAGCTATGTATGGAGTCCCACAGATTTTCTTTTCCTCAGATATTAATGCTTTTATTGCTGCACTGCCTGGAACTACAATTCCCAAGAGACATTGCACCTTTCTGCATTACAATAGAGGAGGACTAAAAGAGGAAGGAAAGGATTAGCTGAGAGGGTTGGAGAAGAAGAGTGAAGGGAACTGTACTGAAGTGTGTGGAGCAATTCAGCTATTTTTGAGGAGTGATCAGCCTGGACTGAGCAGTCATAGTTCTCCAGTTGTCAGAATGTTTGCCTCTCCATGTAACCTTTTGTGTCTCCTTGCCCTGATTGGTGTCTGCTGCCTCATCATGACTATGTGTTCTCTACCTTTCCTGCTTATTTAAGCTCCGGTCCCACATTCAGATGCTGTCTGAGTATTTTGTACCTAACCCTTGCTTCTTCAGTGGTACTCCTGAGACTTGCTCCAGTTTCAGCTTCTCCAGATCTGCTCTCCATCCACCTTCTAATAATCTTCTCTGCTGGACCTCGACAAGTCCTTGCCCAGTGATGGACTGCACAAGTTTGCCTGATTCTGCTCTGCTCCATGTAAGCTGCTGCTGTTGTTATTTGTGTTTTGCTTGGTGACTTATATTGCAGTGCAGTTTTCTGGCCTTCTGGAGTTGTTTGTTTAAGCGGATTGCATTGTGCTGTTTTGGGACAGTTTTTTGGCAATAAGACTATTTCAGTTACTGGTCGCACTGCTTTGTGTGAACTGTGCTTTGTAAGACTTTCTGAACTATGCCCACATAACTGTTTACTTTCACTGTTACCTTCACCTCATCCTTATTTTACTGAATGTGTGTAAATATAGACTTAGATTCAAAACCTTGCCTCGGTCCTTTGGCCAATTCCAAGTCACCAGATTACGTATGTGTCCACTAAAAACGTTACAGCATCCCTGTGCCAGGGTAACTGAACCCTGGAGCTCTAGCACAATCAAACGGCAGACAAGCGGAGGATAGGAGCTGCCCCCATCCTACGGGCTTCCAACTTAAGAGATCATTCCTGCCTGCAGTTTTCAACCAAACGTCACTGGATCCTGAAGCCTCAAGTTGGAGGCATGTGTGAGTACAGACTTGCTACATCAGGAATGAGTAGCTACTGAATGGACTTGTAGTTCTGTATCTGGAGAAATATTCTGAAGTTAAATATAAGGAAGCACTGCTGGGACTTATAGTTCTCCTGTTTTAGACGTATGCTGAAGCCAACAACAAGGCAGTCCTAAAGGGACTTGGGATCATTTTATATAAAACCATAATGTTTACTTAACCTAAGTCCACCAATGGTTACAGCAAGTGTGCCAACATTGGCGGCAACTGGAGCCCCAATTGTGGACTGTGTCGTTCATGGGTTAATGGTAGTGATGGGCGAATCCTAAATTACTCGGAATCGCTTGACTCTAGCGAGTCCGAGCCCAGGACTCGCTACTCGTTGCGAGTCTAGCGAGTCCAATGTTAATGAATGGGGAAGCGAGTAATAGCGAGTAGTGTGAGATTTACAAATCGCAGATGTGTCTCGGAAGCTTCAGCCTGAAGCAATCCTAGTTTTGTCATTTATTTGCATTGGACTCGTTTACTTTGTAACTGTAATCGCTGGCTGGGAAACTCGCACAGATAAGAGAAGAGTCCTGTCTGCTCTGTGCAGCTCCAGGGTCCTAGAGCCCGCCTGCTGTCTGATGTAGCAGTGCTGAGATTGTTCTCAGTCTGCTCATTCCCTGTGTACAGACATGAATGTCTGTGCACAGAGATGATGTAGCAGAGCTGAGATTGTTCTCAGTCTGCTCATTCCCTGTGCACAGACATCTATATCTATACACAGGGGATGTAGCAGAGAGAACATCGCGTTTTGGACTGCGTCGGACGGAAGAGGATTTTTTTAATTAAAGATGGAGTCCCTAATGGCTTTTTTTTTTATTTCTAATAAAAAAATTTCTCTGTGTTGTGTTTTTTTTAAAACAATTTAATAGAAATTCATGGCGGTCATGTCTAATATTGGCGTGACCGCCATAAATTTCGGGCTTAGGGCCAGCTGATAATACAAAGCTGGCCCTAACCTCTTTATTACCCAGCGTGCCACCGCTACCAGGGCCGCTGGAAGAGCGGGGTTCAGCGCCAGAGGATGGCGCTTCAATGAACGCGCCATCTTCTGGGGCGGCTGCGGGCTGCAATTTGCAGCGGGGGGTGCCCAGAAAGCTTGGGCATCCCTGCGCTGCGGATTCCAGCCCCCAGCTGCTTAGCTGTACCTGGCTAGACATAGAAATTGCGCGGAGCCCCACGCATTTTTTTGACTCCGACTCCGAGACGACTCCGACTCCGAGACGACTCCGACTCCGACTCGACTCCGAGACGACTCCGACTCCGAGACGATTCCGACTCCGAGACGAATACGACTCCGACTCCGAGACGACTCCGACTCCGAGACGACTCCGACTCCGACTCCGAGATGACTCCGACTCCGAGACGACTCCGACTCCGAGACGACTCCGACTCCGAGACGACTCCGACTCGACTCCGAGACGACTCCGACTCCGCGACGACTCCGACTCCGAGACGACTCCGACTCGACTCCGAGACGACTCCGACTCCGAGACGACTCCGACTCCGAGACGACTCCGACTCCGAGACGACTCCGACTCCGAGACGACTCCGAGACGACTCCGACTCCGAGACGATTCCGACTCCGAGACGAATACGACTCCGACTCCGAGACGACTCCGACTCCGACTCCGAGACGACTCCGACTCCGACTCCGAGATGACTCCGACTCCGAGACGACTCCGACTCCGAGACGACTCCGACTCCGAGACGACTCCGACTCGACTCCGAGACGACTCCGACTCCGCGACGACTCCGACTCCGAGACGACTCCGACTCGACTCCGAGACGACTCCGACTCCGAGACGACTCCGACTCCGAGACGACTCCGACTCCGAAACGACTCCGACTCCGAGACGACTCCGACTCCGACTCGACTCCGAGACGACTCCGACTCCGAGACGATTCCGACTCCGAGACGAATACGACTCCGACTCCGAGACGACTCCGACTCCGAGACGACTCCGACTCCGACTCCGAGATGACTCCGACTCCGAGACGACTCCGACTCCGAGACGACTCCGACTCCGAGACGACTCCGACTCGACTCCGAGACGACTCCGACTCCGCGACGACTCCGACTCCGAGACGACTCCGACTCGACTCCGAGACGACTCCGACTCCGAGACGACTCCGACTCCGAGACGACTCCGACTCCGAGACGACTCCGACTCCGAGACGACTCCGAGACGACTCCGACTCCGAGACGATTCCGACTCCGAGACGAATACGACTCCGACTCCGAGACGACTCCGACTCCGACTCCGAGACGACTCCGACTCCGACTCCGAGATGACTCCGACTCCGAGACGACTCCGACTCCGAGACGACTCCGACTCCGAGACGACTCCGACTCGACTCCGAGACGACTCCGACTCCGCGACGACTCCGACTCCGAGACGACTCCGACTCGACTCCGAGACGACTCCGACTCCGAGACGACTCCGACTCCGAGACGACTCCGACTCCGAAACGACTCCGACTCCGATCCGACTCCGAGACGACTCCGACTCAGACTCCGACTCCGAGACGACTCCGACTCCGAGACGACTCCGACTCGACTCCGAGACGACTCCGACTCGACTCCGAGACGACTCCGACTCAGAGACGACTCCGACTCCGAGGCGACTCCGACTCTGAGGCGACTCCGACTCCGAGGCGACTCCGACTCTGAGGCGACTCCGACTCTGAGACTCCGACTCTGAGGAGACTCCGACTCCGAGACTCTGACTCTGAGCCTCTGACTCTGAAATTCATTAAATAATAAAAAAAAAAAATGCGTGGGGCTCCGCACAATTTCTATGTCTAGCCAGGTACAGCTAAGCAGCTGGGGGCTGGAATCCGCAGCGCAGGGATGCCCAAGCTTTCTGGGCACCCCCCGCTGCAAATTGCAGCCCGCAGCCGCCCCAGAAGATGGCGCGTTCATTGAAGCGCCATCCTCTGGCGCTGAACCCCGCTCTTCCAGCGGCCCTGGTGGCGGTAGCACGCTGGGTAATAAAGGGGTTAATACCAGCTTTGTTATACAAGCTGGTATTAAGCCCGAGATTCTTAATGTCAGGCCACGTTTGACCCGGCCACTAAGAATCTCCAATAAAGGGTTAAAAAAACACAACACAGAGAAAATTTTTATTTGGAAAAAAAAAAAAAAAAGCCATTAGGGACTCAATCTTTAATTAAAAAAATCCTCTTCCGTCCGACGCAGTCCAAAACGCGATGTCCTCTCTGCTACATCCCCTGTGCATAAATATAGATGTCTGTACACAGGGAATGAGCAGACTGAGAACAATCTCAGCACTGCTACATCATCTCTGTGCACAGACATTCATGTCTGTACACAGGGAATGAGCAGACTGAGAACAATCTCAGCACTGCTACATCATGCAGCAGTTGGGCTCTAGGACCCTGGAGCTGCACAGAGAAGACAGCTGGACTCGGCTCGCAAAGAAACAGCAGTTATTTGCGACTTTCCCTGCTATCACTGGCACAGTAGCCAGTGATTACTCGCAGGAGTCTAATGCAAACAATGGCAATCCTAGTTTTGTCAGCGTTTCTGACAAAACTAGGATTGATATTGATTTGCATTGGACTCGTGCGAGTAATCACTGGGAAACTCGCCGAGTACCGAGTCCTGCGAGTCCCTTACTACTCGCCGAGTAACGAGTCCTAGCGAGTAGATTCGCCCATCCCTAGTTAATGGTGATTGTTTAGGAGTGAGCATGTTGTCATATAATGGGGAAGCATCATGGCTAATATAAGGTTTATTGCAAAGCGCCTCTTGTACTTATGTAGAATTTTGCATGATATTATCTGTTTGCTGTTACTTGGTATCCCCCCTGCAATTGCCATTTTTTATTCTCCTGCAAATAAACCTGTTAATAGTTTTAACCTCATCTCTTGTGTGTATGGAATGTAGAACGTGAACAGGAGTTTTCCTGAGTCAACCACTGGCAGAAAAGGACAACCCTTCTGTATTCCTCTAGAGCTCTCAGCAACATTCAGGTGGAGGTACTGAGCCACATTGAGGGGAGAATTACTGGACACTATGCCCGCAAAAGAAGCTGACTGAGCACAGCAATGTCTGTAGCCAGGTCACAATTGTCCCAACCTGAGTATCTTACTTAAATAGTCACTTATATTTCAGCCGAATCCTAAAAGTTGATGCTTATGTTCTGCAGAATATAATCCAGTTTTAGTTCTCCTCAAATCAGACCTGCAGCAACTAGATTGAGGTCATGCCAAGTATGAAACACGATGTTGTCCTGGTAGCCGGAATTGACATTCCTTGGCTGAGTTTCTGGCCTTCTAAGCGGGTCTGCAGACCCTATATTGAAGCCATGTAGCATATGAACCCCTTGTTAATGACACAGGCCCCCTTATATACCCCAAGCACTCATTGGAGTCTTCCAGGATTTGTGGAATAAGACTATTTTCTTATTGGTTGGATTTAAATCTGCATACTTAATCCTCTTTGAGTCATGACTGTCTCTGACAGGGGGAGTGAGATAGTTACATTAGTAGTGGCGTAACTTCAGGTCCAGGGGCCCTGATGCGAAAGCTCCAACGGGGTCCCCAATTATTGGAAATCTTTAATAGTATTAGTCTTTTTCTATAGGCCAAAGGGACTTTTGGAGCCCCCTAAGCTGCAGGGCCCGGCTTCGATCGCAATCCCTGCACCTGTTGTAGTTACGCCCCTGTACATTAGCAATACACACATTTTGGACAATGGGAGAATCTGAAGAGTCTGGCAGAAACAAAGACTGACTTATCATGAGTTAACAAAAAAAAGACCAACATGTCTTGCTCAGTTAAGAAACTTAACCCATTCCATACATTGAACAAGTTCATATCATCACATTTTTCTTATAGCTGCATAGTAAATAATAAAATTGATCAGCATGTGTCATGGCAATAAATAGTTAATAATTTATATAAGTTTATTGAAGTCATTCAGAAATCTTCCAACAGCATGTTTATATAAATCTTTGCACTTTCCTCTAGTTATCTCTTCTCCTTCTTCTTCTTCTTCTTCCTCCCCTCCTCTGGAATTTCTCTGTCTCAGATTCTATATAATGTTTTGATGTTCCCGTACCGAATGTACTAACCAAGGCTAAACTGAATTGCTAACTAACACACGAAATATGATTGAATGTTCTCATCAGAATAAAATGCAACATCCCTTTAATATCTCTTTAAGGAGCCGTATAAAACTGGCTACTTCTCCCTTAATAAAGGTCTTTGTCATTAAGCTCTACTTTGACTTGTTGTCAGCGTGGTTCTTACCGGTGGCGTGTACACACTTAGACAAAGCATCAATTTGGCGGCAGACATTTAAGAGGACAGCCCACCCGAAAGATGTGAGGCCTCCCATGACGTATGCAACTGTGATCCAATATACATTCAGCCTAAATACTGTGAATATGATACACTTTTTTTTAACTAGAATTTTGCTGTGTTGTCCTAAAATCTTCCTCCTGCTTATATCCTATTGATTTTCCAGAGAAATATGGTTGGGTAGTAAAGTAGAGCTAAGGAGATATTTTAAGATTTGAATTTGCAGGTTTTTTGTAATTTTCCCAGACAATTTCCAGGTGGACGGATGTTGAAACTACAGGTGCTACCTTCACCATCTCACATAAGTGAGTGGCATAAAGAAACAAGAGTAGTGTCCGCTGCTGGATAATACAGAATACCTGCTGATCTCCATAATAGGAGCCGTTCTGTAGTAGTGCCAGGCAGTGACCGTACACATGACTTTGCTCTTTGCTGCGTTGAGTCATCTACATTCCTTTTAATGTGTCTGAGCCAATGCTGGTACCATGACTTACTGGGGCCATGACTTACTGGTCTCCTGGGGCCATGACTTACTAGTCTCCTCATTTCCTCTTCTGGCTTCAATATCACATGACCACTTAAAGGAAAATTCACTTTGAAGTAGGACAACGGACAAAACGTTTCTGTCTTGTACATTACAGGGTTTCTCCGTGACAAGCTCCATGAAGAAATGAGTGTAGGGTTCTCACCTTTATGGGTTGTGATAAGCCACAACCACTACAGCACGCTTGTTATAAACATCCACGGCTGCTGCAGCTCCCCGGTAATCAGGTCATGCAGGACGGAGACAGAAAGGGCACCACGCTGCGCTGCCGGGATAGACGGAGGCTCCAGAGAATAAAGTATTAACAAAGGAAAGTGGTTTAATGCTACTTGTTTCGAAGTCTACAACTTCTTCTGACAAATCACCGGTATATACCCTATATACATTGGTGATGTGCCTGAAGAAAGAGGTCAAAGACTTTGAAATGCATAGCAATAAATCACTTTCCTTTATTAATACTTTATTTACTGGAGCGTCCGTCTATCCCGCCAGCGCGGCATTCTGTCCTGTCTGTCTCCATCCTGCATGTCTTGTACATTGTAATATGTGAAGAAATCCCCCAAACATGGGCATAAGGCTTAAATCTGAACATGAAATATTCCATGCCTAGTAACACTAGGGTGGTGCCTGCAATATAATCCACCACTGAGTCCAGCTAGAAGTGGAAAGAAGCACACATAGGGTCAATTGCAATTAGGTTGAAATGATGTGAAGCCACCCACCTTGTCCGGTTGTGCAAGTCACAACACCAAATTTGTATGTACAGCTGCAGCAATCCACGCGGGTATGTAGGAATCACATATATCGGACATGATGGGAGGTAACACATGTGCTGCTGTCCAGGGGATATAGAAATATGGATGATCCAAAGATGTTACATCAAGGAATCTTTCTTAATCTCGACGCGTTTCGTTAGCCTGCTGCCCACTTCTTCAGGAGATATACAAACTTACATACATGTGCCAACAACGCCTTTATATGAGAACCGGCAGTTGGCGCACAAAATATGTCAAGAGCCTGAAAAAAAGAAGAAGAATGAGTTGCCACATGGCGAGACAGCCACCGAAGAATATAATCAATTGTCTAAAATCTCACTGGCATACACGATTTACCCTGCATTTAAAAATTCACATTTTTTGATAACATTAATAAAACTGTAACCCTGCGGCTGGCGGGACCCCCCTGGGGGGGCATGGGGATTGGGTCCCATCCAGCCGCCGATATCCTTCTGTGCCCTGCATGCATACTAACGACGTCCTCTCCGGCCGCAGCAGCTCCTTGGCACTTCTTCCCTGCCTTTTCACTTCCTGGTTATGGGGGAACGCACATAGGGCGCATGCGCTGCACAGAGTATATTTAAAGGGACAGTACACCTTTTTTCCGACAAAACCTCTCAGTCAATCGCTAAGAGGCTGGCAGGTTCTCAAGGCCCTCACTTCCTATGGGAGGTGCCTGGGCAACTTCATTGTTAGTTTAGTTGCAAGCTCAGGTCCCTAAGAAGCGCTTACGTGTTCTTGTGTCTTTGACTGTCTAACACATTGTATCTTTGCTTTCAGTGCTGGATCCATACTCCTGCCTAACTCACCAGCATATCCGTACTGTTCTCACCCATGCCTGGCAACTACCCGGATCCTTCCTGCAAAATCAAGTCCCGTCCTAGCCTTTCCTCTGGTTTCCTGGATTCTGTGTCCTTGGGTCAGACCCACAAGTTGCTCTCTGGCTGTGCTTGGACGATCTCTGCCTATGGGCTTCCACTCCTTGTTGCTCCTTTAGGGTAACCCCGGTGCTCTGGCCCTGTGGACACCCCTTGGGGATCCAGTCCTATTTTTGTTAAGAAACCCTGTACACTTATCTGACTTTCTTGTCCGGCTGGTTTCTGGTATTAGCCTCCACGGTATATCCCGTGGTCCAGTGGGTTCACTATTCAGCTACGCCTGTGGTAGCGTGAAAGAAACCCAACACACTGTAATGAAACCAACACACCCATTAAATAGAATAAATTACTGTTGGAATTAAATTAGAATCAAATCTCCCCAGGAGTCAAACCCATATCAATAAAATACAATCATCCGTTCACTCAAAGTTCACCAATGACTCTAGTCCAGCGCCACTGGTCTGGTAGACGTGGACAATGGACAATAACAAACTACTTATTCCTTATTTTATAGATTGATATATAATATGCACTGATCTTCCGGGCATTAGAAGGTATTTCTTACAGGACTCTGCAATATGTGGAGCATAATACATTGAAAGGGCAATAGACCTGATTGAGGTTTGCAACCAGTTGATGTAAATTGTCAGCCATTCTTTTCAGAGCTTCGTGCGTATTATGAAAAATATTTTTTTACCATAAAATCAAAGAACTCGATCATATCCTTGTTGTTAAGATAATAAAATCATACTTTTTACGACACTGTGAAGTGACCCATACAAGGACAGCTGAGTTTGACAAAAGATACCACCGATCCCTCAACCAATCACCGAGAAAGCTCATATCCATGTGTCTGTGGTTTGGTTCAATTCTCTATCATAGTGGGAGCCCACTCAAACATAAAAGACCACCCTCCGGGTATAAGGACCACCTCCAGGAGACGATCCGCAGCAGAAAATCAGACAAGAACAAGCAGACAAGGATTGACAAGTAGAGACTCCTCCTCAACAGTACGCTCAATGCCGTTCAATGCCATACAGAGGGCACTGTCCACAGGCAAACATCATTTGATCATTATTTGAACAAGTAAGTGTTACTTAGACACGCAAAACTGCTCCAATCTCATTTAAAAAAGTCAGAAAAATCATTAAAGCCATTGAGTTTTGAGCTATAGACTCAATAGACTTCTTTTTAGTAAAGTGTCTAATCTCGGTTGGGGTCAGTCATAGACACATGATTGATTGGTATGACAGGAAACACCACTTTCTTGGCATGGTGTAGTGCACAGTGTCAGGACACCCCATGATTTTATAAACCCTTTTACACATTAAATCTATAGCTGTTCATTTGACAATGTAATTCCTGAGTTTTCCTACCAACATTCTGTTTGCCACAAACACATTTTAGCACAGGGTGGGCCATCTATATGGATACACCTAAATAAAATGGGAATGGTTGGTGATATCAACTTCTTGTTTGTGGGACATTGGTATATGGGAGGGGGAAAACTTTTCCAGATGGGTGGTGACCATGGCGGCCATTTTGGATCCAACTCTATTTTTTACAATGGTAAGAGTCATGTGACACATCAAACATATTGAGAATTACATAAGAAAAACAACGGTGTGCTTGGTTTTAATGTACCTTTATTCTTTCATGAGAAATGTTCAAGTTTCTCTTTGTTTACAGCCATTGACATGTCGCACAGTTTTACATGTGAGAAGCGGATAGAAATTGTGTTGATGTCTGGTGTATGCAGTACCCGGGTCATTGCAGCAGATTTTAATGCAAGGCACCCTATGAGACCACCCATCTCCTATGCTACAGTTAGCAAAATGCTTGCCAAATTTCGTGAAACAGGTTCAGTGTTGGATTTGCCAAAATGTGGCCACAAGAAAACTGTCACTAATAAAGAAACATCAGTGTCTGTTCTAGCTTCACTCAGCAAGATCCCACAGTGTAGCACTCACCGCATGTCACTGGAGAGCGGCATCAGTCCAACATCCCTTCATCGGATATTAGCTACTCAGAAATGGCCCCTTACACAATCCAGCTGCTGCAGCATCTCAGCGAGAATGGCCCAGATCGGGGCACTGAATTTGCAGAATGGACAAAACAAAAGCTGGAACAAGACCCTCAGTTTACACAGAAAATTATGTTCAATGATGAGACAAACGTTATTGTGAATGGTGAAGTTAACAAACAAATTGTTGGTCTGACACTAACCCACAGTGGATAGATCCCTCCAAGACTGCTGGAACACAAACATTGATGGTATAATGTGATATATGGGGTACAAAGATAGTGGGGCCATTCTTCATCAATGGAGACCTCAATGCCACTGGATATCTGAAATTGCTACATGATGATGTGTTGCCCTCTTTTTGCACTGAAGATGGTACATTCCCTCGACTTTTCCAACAAGATGGTGCACCACCACATTATGTGTGTCAGGTCCCAGCATTCCTATATAGACAATTTCATGGAAAGTAGATTGGTCGAAAGTAGATTGATAGGTTGAATGGCCACCAACGTCTCCCGATCTGACCCCCTTACACTTATATCTTTGGGGTCATCTGAAGGCAATTGTCTATGCTGTAAAGATACGAGATGTGCAGCATCTGAAATAACGGATCCTGGAGGCCTGTGCTGCATTTCTTCTGCGGTGTTGCTATCAGTGTGTCAAGAGTGGGAGAAGAGGGTTGTACTGACAATCCAACACAATGGGCAGCACTTTGAACACTCTTTATAAGTGGCCATAAACTTGTAAATAGCTTAAAACAGGAATGATGTCTCACGGTTCGCGCTGCTGCTTCAAAGAATGTGCTGGGAAGCCATTGGTTTATCCATCACCTCCTTTATTCCTCCATACTCTACCAACGCATTTCGGTGCACACCTTGCACCTTCCTCAGGGTACCCTCGCTAGTGATAAGGCACAATCTGCGCCTCTCTTTGTCACCTTGATTTCAATTATAAACTTGTAAATAACTCATGAAAGAATAAAGTTACGTTAAAACCAAGCACACCATTGTTTTTCTTATGAAATTCTCAATAAGTTGGATGTTTCATGTGACCCTTTTCCCATTGAAAAAAATAAAGTTGGATCCAAAATGGCCGACTACAAAATGGCCGCCATGGTCACCCCCCATCTGGAAAAGCTTTCCCCTTCCCATATACTAATGTGCCACGAACAGGAAGTTGATATCACCAACCATTCCCATTTTATTTAGGTGCATCCATTTAATGGCCCACCCTGTAGATAAATTACACAGAAGGATTGGCAATTCAGGGAATACCGGATTTGGAATGTATTGTCATTGGGGTGGATGCAAAAGCTACGTGCCTTATCTATAATCACGGGGCAACATAAACATTTGAGAGAACCACATCCGTATGCTCCAGTTATTTTAAAGTTTATTAGTTTGGTGGGCTCCTTAGTCTTTTCCCTGAGATGACTAGAAGCTAATATGTTCTTTATTATTATTATTATATTATTATTTATTTATATAGCGACATTAGATTCAATGATGCTTTACATAAGGAGTGGGGAGAATGAGGACAAATGCAATATATATGGACAATCAGGTTTTGCAGATACATGAGGAGAGAGGACCCAGTCCACAAGGGCTCACAGTCTACAAGGGCAGGCGAGGAAACAATAGGAGGGGGAAGCACTGAGCGTGAGATGGTGTGGTGACTGGGTCTCATCGTAGGTTGTTGGCTTGTTGTATGAGGTGAGTCTTCAGGTTTCGTTTGAAGTTCTCAAGGGGCGAGTGCCATGCCTCCTGTATGTGATGACTGGATTCTTTGGCAGATTTTTACCTAAGATAGGATCATTCTGTAGTATACTCCAATGATCCTTTAAGGGCCTTTTCACATCAGCGGTAAAGCGCTGATCGCTGCAGTTGCGGTGAAAAAAAACGCAACTGCCGTGGTTACCGCATAACGGCCGCACTTGCGGCAAGCCCCATGCAATATCTATGGGGCTTGCCGCAGGTGCGGCAAGTGCGGTTTCGGCACTTGCAGCAGATGCGGCCACGAAAAAAACACGGCTGACCGCATTTTTTTCACGGCCGCATCTGCAAGTGCCGAAACCGCAACTATACCGCACTTGCCGCACCTGCCGCAAGCCCCATACACATTGCATGGGGCTTGCCGCAAGTGTGGCCGTTATGCGGTAACCACGGCAGTTGCGTTTTTTTTACCGCAACTGCTGCGAGCAGCGACTACCACTGTTGTCAAAGGGGTCTAAGATAGCTTTTATCTGCTGGTTCTGTTTTAAATATGTTGTAATTAAATTTTATGAGAAGGAGTTTGCATCCATATTCATTCCAATTGTTTTACTTTTGGAGTTAAAGGGATCCTGTCACCCCCAAAACACCTCTAAACCTATTAAAAGCTGTCCCTAGAGCATAGTAACACTTTCCCTACACTCCTTTTAGCTCCTAAATGCACATAGTCAAAGTGAATAAAAACGTTATTATAGTACCTCATTACTGATGATAATGAGTGACTATGGTGTTCATAGTCACTCATCCAGGCTGCCCCTCTTCATCATATCACGCCTGAATAGGCGTGATCTACATCACAGATTCAAATTCGCGCCTCCCTGCGCGCCTCCCCGCTCTCCTATTCCGGCCGGGCTTCAGTGTGGGGCTGTATGACGCAATCCGCGTCATTCCCGGCGCCGGGTGACGTATTTACAGCCGCGCCGCGCTGTCAGCTTCAAGTCGTGCGGGACTTGAAGCTGACAGCGCGGCGCGGCTGTAAATACGTCACCCGGCGCCGGGAATGACGCGGATCGCGTCATACTGCCCCACACTGAAGCCCGGCCGGAATAGGAGAGCGGGGAGGCGCGCAGGGAGGCGCGAATTTGAATCTGTGATGTAGATCACGCCTATTCAGGCGTGATATGATGAAGAGGGGCAGCCTGGATGAGTGACTATGAACACCATAGTCACTCATTATCATCAGTAATGAGGTACTATAATAACGTTTTTATTCACTTTGACTATGTGCATTTAGGAGCTAAAAGGAGTGTAGGGAAAGTGTTAATATGCTCTAGGGACAGGTTTTAATAGGTTTAGAGGTGTTTTGGGGGTGACAGGATCCCTTTAATAAGGTTAAAGTGACACTGTGCAAGAATTTTCTGCCTAATAGTTTCTTGGGATAGTTTTTTTCAACAAACCTATCTCTTAATATTTTGGATTGTGATACAAAAACAGGTATCAAGCTACAGTTTTTTCTCAGGCTGCCTTCACACTGCATGATTTGTGATCCGTGTCTATCCATTTTAACACTGTTGGCCATGGATCAGTTTTGGCCTCCCATGTTATTCTATGGGCATGGACTGGCCCTATATGGTCATCCGTGTGTCAGTTTTGTCACTGACCCGTTTGTGTCAGCTTTTTTTTCATGCACCCAGAATCTGTTCCAATTTTGGGCTGCCTTGAAAATCACTGACATGAAAGGACAGACACGGATCTGTAGCTTTGAGTGTCATAACATGGGGGTCTAT
This sequence comes from Allobates femoralis, assembly GCA_033576535.1. Taxonomy (NCBI): domain Eukaryota; kingdom Metazoa; phylum Chordata; class Amphibia; order Anura; family Aromobatidae; genus Allobates; species Allobates femoralis. The sequence continues at coordinate 16,906,274 of JARQOC010000013.1, forward strand.
GGAACACAGATCCGTACAGATCCATGAAAAAAACGGATCCGTAAAATGGATCTGTTTTGCTGTACTGAGCATGCTCAGAAGCAAGGTACAGCTCCTCCCAGCCCCATCTCTGGTAACTGATGACGGATCTGTTAAAAAAATGGTCTGTGGACATCAGTTGGCATCTGTTTGAACAGACCAGTGCCTGTCCTTGTGATCATGGAAATTCAAGGATTCATGCAGTGTGAAGGCAGCCTAATTCATTTGAATTGATTCTCTGGTATATTTATCAACCATGTTCTATAATGACCCCTGATGAATTCCAAATAACTGTAAGCATTAACTATTTTGAAGACATTTTTTGTTAGTATTTTATAATTTACATGAACGATGGTTAGGTCTAAAAAATCAATTCTTTCTTTATCAATCACAGGAGTGAATTTAAGTCCCCATAAATTGTCTTGTAAAGATTTAATAAATAGTTGAATGTCATCTTCTTTATTGTCATAAATAAAAATGTGATCATCGATATATCATTTATAAAGAATTATTCTGTCTGCAAAATTGTTCTCATAAACATGGACGGACTTGAAGATGGCCATAAAAAGATTAGCAAAAGTTGGGGCCACCTTCGAGCCCATCGCTGTACCAAGGATTTGGTGATATATCTTATTTTGGAAACTGAAAAAATTATTATATAGAATGAATTTCATACTGTCATGAATAAAATCTTTCTTCATTTGTGTAAAGCGTTGATCTATTTCTAAAAATGTTCTGAAACACAATAAACCGAAATTATGGTTGATGTTCCAATAACGTCTACTGACATGAATACGTATGAATCGTCCCAGGTGATTTTTTTTGCCAATTGTATGAAGTGCGTTGAATCTCTCAAAAAAGTTGAATAACATGATGAAACATTAATCTATCAACATAAACCACAAGATTGGATGTTAGTGAGTCTATGCCCGATATGACTGGGCGGCCACGAGGGCATTCCGAATTATTATGGATGTTTGGTAATAGAAGGCCATTGGAGGATTTTTTATTTTCAAAAATGATGTTTAATTGTTATTGAGAATATTAGAAGCAATTCCTTTTTGTCATTATATTTTGTGACAGCTGCCCTATATTTCTTAATTCGGACCACTTCATAAGTTTTAGAGTCAAAGAGAATATTCTAAGCCTCTTTTAGATAAATGGTACGGTCTTGTAAGACTACCCTTCTCCCTTTTTCCGTTGTTCTAATTACAAGATCTTTGGAGTTGTAGGCAGGGCAAAAGGATAATCCTTTACGGAGGAGAGATAGTTCCGCATCAGTGGGAGAGTATGAAGATACAGTAAACATGTTGATGGTCTGTGAAGACCCAGACCCATAATTTATTTCAGTCATTCGTCCTTTTTGTGTCTTTTTCCCCCCTCTGGAGCGTCTGAAGGGTTTTTTCTTTTCCTTGGATGCCCTGTCAGATACTTTACAATGAATTGGGGTGATTTGACATTTTGGGCAAAAAAGGAACCAAACCATCAGTGTTATTGGTATTGTCTGTTGTAATATTATTTGTAGGACCACAATCTGGCCTTTTTATTTGTGTCATCTCTGGGATATCGGCCATAAAATAGATCATATCTGGTGTTTCGATTTCTTTGTCCTGCGTTGTGGGTTTATCGGCACTATTATTTGTGATGTTATTTCCCTTGATTTTCACTGTCGTAGCTATTAAACAATTTTTTTTGATACAATCAATTTGCTCGCAGATTGATATCAATTGAGTTTGAGCATCCATATTAGTGAATGTTTTCTGTAGCCTCCTCGAGAACGGAAAGCTCATTTATACCTTTAAAAATATCCATATGTGTGGGCCCCTTTTTGTTGGTGCAAGAGGTCTCTTCCCTTGTTACTGATCAATTATTGCTATTAGAATTATCACTATTAGTCCCTTAGTATATTCACTGTTAGATGTATCAGCATCTAATATCTTCTCTCCAGTCGGGGAGGGAGAGGGATTTTTCGGTTTCAATATTGTTTCTGTTAATTTTATTAAAGGTGAAGCAGGTTTTTAAAAATTAGTAGTGACAAATGTTCTATTGGCGTTAACTCTTACCCCCTATCAATGGCATGTAACTAATAAAGCTATAATACGTTATATAGTTAACCCTTTGTCGGGATATTTATTAGGTATCAAATACAATGAAATAAAATCAAAAAATAAAATCTGAAAAAGTTTTTACTAGAATTAATAAATTTTTTACGACAAAAATATAAAAATATATAAGAATCTGAAAGCATTGAACTCTAACAGTCCTGTTAGTGTAGGCAGTTTGTTCCTTCGAACGGTAGGGTCCGATGTTGGTAGACCCTGATCTGGGTTGTTTTGTTATATCCCTTGCATCCTAAAAATACAATACCAAAGGTCAGTGTGGCTAGTGAACCATGACAGGTTTTATCAAGGTATATAGCTCTATATTACCTTATCCTTTTGAAGTCGTCTTGATGACTTATCAAGGAGGCTACGTTTAGGTACTGTGCAAAGCTTTACCATATATAACCAGTATGTTGTTTAAGGATAAATGTTAGAGGTACTAAGTATGACTGCACCCAGGAAAGCTTTACAATAAGCACTGTACACCTCCTCACAAATAGGGGGTTCTTAAAAGGTGACTTACACCAATGAAGGTTAAAAACTGTTAATAGAATAACAAACACCTAGTGCCGGTTATACTACACTAAGGAGACTTCTGTTATTGATACTATACACTACCCTGGAAAGGGCAATAGAAAGGTTCCATAGAAGAACACAATGACACCAGAACATTTAGTGGTATAATGACCAATAAACCCCCATAAGGTGACAATCTAATCAGTCCTTGTACACACACTCGCATTAGCAAGGTCAGTGCCAACAGAGTATAATATTGCACCAAACATCTATATCCATTTTTCCTAGTGGTGACACCACACACGCCACAAAGGACACAAGGAAAGCATCAGCAAGCATCCACCCTCACACCTACCTTGGTGGGGTACCAGGTAACAAAGGCACAAGAGCTGTACTAATATTGGCACTGAGATATAACATAATAGTAGGGATTGTTTTGTGTTCCAGATATTGCAACCAACTTACTAAAAAGAAATGCTCCAAGGCTATGAGGAGGAATGCAAACCTCTGCAAGGTAGAACACAATACGTTTATGGTTAATTCTACCCTGATTTATAGCCATTACCGATTGAAGTTAAAAACTTTGTCATTGTGCTCAAATTGCAGAGCAGGCACCAAAGCTGAATGTCTGTTACTACAGAGACACACCCCAAACAAATAAGACCTATCCAACCCAGAAGATCACCATTGATCTAGACACCATTCAACGGTTCAGCATACCCTGGATATAAATCTTGATACTATTAATAAAGGTAATTAAACCAACTATAATCGTTATAGGTGACCACCAGCATACTGATGTACTAAAGATTATAATTTCATCCGCTAGTATCCCTCTACCATAACCTGCACTGGCACCGAAACCTAGCCTCCTTGATAAGTCATCAAGACGACTTCAAAAGGTTAAGGTAATATAGAGATATATACCTTGATAAAACCAGTCATGGTTCATTAGCCACACTGACATTTGGTATTGTATTTTTAGGACGCAAGGGATATAACAAAACAACCCAGATCAGGGCCTACCAACATCGGACCCTACCGTTCGAAAGAACGAACCACCTATAGTAACAGGACTGATTGAGTTCAATGCTTTTATGTAGTTATATATTTTTATATTATTTTCATAAAAATGTTTTAATTTTTAATTTTTGTAATTTTATTTAATTGTATTTGATATCTAATAAGCATCCCGACAAAGGGTTAACTATATAATGGATTATAGCTTTTTTATTTACATGAAATTGATAGGGGGTATGAGTTATCACTGGGCCCACTCTAATATTTTAATTTGCCTAAGATAGTCCCAAATTGGAGGCTTTATATAGGGCAACCCTCCGCAAGCTCCCCTTTTTGACTAGTTCCAGTGTGCAATATCATAATAATTAGTGAAATTTTCTATTGGATTGAAGGAAATTAAATTGTTTCCTGGGTTGAAAGGGTGTGTTGAGAGTTTTGGGATATGATAATACAAAAGTTCTAATGATAACAGAGATATGACTTACACCAAGGACTCAGCAATCGCTGACCGCTTTTTGAACAAGGCCTGTAAAAGACCCTACATTCAATTCAACAATATATTGTCCCAATCCTGTTTGAAGTTTATATCCTGAGGAAAAGGGGCCGAGTCATTGATCCTCAGTCCCCTTAAGCAGATTTTTTCATCTAAGTAGATAGAAAGAAAGCATACCTCAATATAATAATGCAACTCGTCTTTAAGAGCATCTTTCAGCTGGTTGAACGGTTTTTCCATCTTAGTTGTATCATCATTCATAAATGGGGTGGTGTCATCCAAATTTATTTCCTTGCAAATACAAGTTTCCATTGTCTGAATGATGAGCCTTTCTCTGGAGGAATGTCTATTTGGGAAATAGTCCATAATGCCCCACTTGTCACGGGTGTGGCAGGAGGCATGGATGAGACTGTAGAGGTCACTCACAGAAGGTCCCAGTGTTTGGCCAAACAGTCCACATCCTAAAGAAAAAATGTCTCTGTCGCTTTAAGAGGCATTTCCCTTTTAGTTAAAGCTGGAGGTCACTAGGACCCAGCTGATTCCTTACCTTGGAGCTGCCTATATATTTCCCTTGACTCCCAGGGTGCACTGCTGGTGATAGCCTCAGTTGTTCCTGATTGATTCTTGGATGAAAGCAGTGTTTCTTGGAGCCTGCTGGTTTGCTGCTTGTATTTGCTAAAACTAAGTGTATTTCTTCCCACTTTGTTTGTTTCCCTTGTGTGTTTTCTAGTTGCTAGCCGGGTTGACTAGTGTTCACCCGCTCTGAGCCCTGTATAGTGGTAGTCCAGGGACAGTCAGGGAATAGGTATCCTGGCGGCGACAGTTGCGGAAACTGTATAGGGATGTTAGTGAAGCCAGGTGTCAGCGCTAGTTGTTCTAGGGGTCATAATCCCCCTTTTTGCCCTTAGCATCATGGACTCCTTTCCCCTCCCCTGTCATCGTCCAGTGCTGGGTGTCTCCCTACACCCAGCATGACACCATTGCAGCTGATCACCCATAGAAAGTATAGTTAATAAATAGCCAGAGTCAAGGAGCAGACCGAGTCCCAAAAGTTGCTCCCTTCACAAATGTCACTCTGCACTTGTCAGCCGCTGTAAGCGGATACAGAACACCACACCAGGGTGCTCGCTCTAAAGTTCAAGCCTCAACATTTAATCCACAGCAGAGGAAAAAAACTGCAACTCACCAGTTAATGCAGATCCTTTATTGTGCAGTTACGGGTGCATACAAACAGGGAAGGAGTGATGGATCAGCGGATGCATGGACTACGATGCCGTTTCTGACCTGTAGAAGCTCACAAGTGCGAAAAGACACTGTAGTCCGTGGATCCGATGATCCATCACTCCCTCCCTGTTTGTATGCACCCGTAACTGCACAATAAAGGATCTGCATTAACCGGTGAGTTGCAGCTTTTTTCCTCTCCTTTGCTGTGGACAAAGAAAGTATAGACTTTGTGAATTGATGAGCTAGAAGGAGAGAAAAGCGAACATAGGGTCTTATCAACTGTGATTAGGTTGAAATGGTTTGAAGCCATTCACCTTGTCCGAATATGCAAGTCACAACACTAAATTTGTTTGTATGGCTGCAGCAATCCACGCGGGTATGTAGGAATCACATATATGGGAGATGATGGGAGGTAACACAAGTGCTGGTGTAGGATATAGAAATGTGGAAGATCCAAAGATGTTACATCAAGGAATTTTTACTAATCTCTACGCGTATTGTGAGCCTCCTGCCCACTTCTTCAGGAGATATACAAACTTACATACATGTGCCAACAACGCCTTTATATGAGAACCGGCAGCTGACCCACAAAATATGTCAAGAACCTGAAAAAAAAAGAAAGAGAATGAATTGCCACATGGCCAGACAGCCACCGAAGAATATATACAATTGTCTAAAATCTCACTGGCATACACGGTTTACGCTGCAAGGAAAAATTCACATTTGTTGATAAATATAATAAAACCCAACACACTGTAATGAAACAAACTCGCCCATTAAATAGAATTAATTATCATTAAAAGTAAATTAGAATCAAATCTCCCCTGGAGTCACACCCATATCAATAAAATACGATCATCCATTCACTCAAAGTTCACCGATGACTGTAGTCCAGCATCACTGGTCTGGTAGACGTGGACAATGGACAATAACAAACTACTTATTCCTTATTTTATAGATTGATATATAATTCTTAAGTCTTGTACACTGGAATATGTGCAAAATTTTCCTATAATGTGTGCGAAGCTTTAAAGGGTTAAGCAAAAAAAAAAAAAAAATTGTGCCTTACCTGTTAGATAACTGCCACATACCTGCCTGTTGTGCCTGACACCGTTCACTGCCAGCAAGGAGCTTTCTTAGACTACTCCTGGCAGGGATTTTGCTGCTTCCACTGATGTCATGTCTTCAAAGTGGCAGTTTCTCCACCCTGTCGATGGGCGTCATAGCCGACGTCATGCTGATAAACAGATGGCTCCCCCAATTAGGTAGTGAGGAGCCGGGTGTCAATCAGCATGAGGTCGGCTGTCTCACCCCTTCCACAGAGCAGAGTGGAAAAGAAGCAGACACTCTGTTTACACAGCCGTGATGTTCCCGGCAGGAGCAGTCTGTGCCCGCTCTGTGGCTGGGTGAATGGCGGTGTATGGTGCCGGGCTCAACAGCTACGTAGGTGGCAGCTACCTGCCTGTGAGGGTACCTTTACACGCCGCTACAGCATGGTGGAAACAACCGGGTGCTTCACGTGCACGAGCACGCACCAACGGTTACAAACGGTACCCGCACCGCCTTTACACGCCGCTACAAGGTGCTCTACAGAAGGTTGAATCTATCTCTGGAGGCACCGCCGGGTGCCTAAAGTTACCTTCTGTAGAGCACCTTACCTCATTTACACGCCACTACAGCAAGGTAATATGGGAGGACCTGGTGCAGCAGGGACAACACATAGGCGTGCCACAATTGTGGATTACGAGAATTTCGTACGCTGATAGGACAAAGCAATAGCATCATGATTGGCCAGCCAGCGCAGGAGGCTGACTAATACATGACGCTCGAGCAATTGTGTAGTGTGACTGGTCAGCTCCTTAAATATGCCGCCCTATGCAGCGACAACCAATCGCAACGCAGGAGCTTCCACCAATGATCGCTGAAGAGGTGCAGTTTCCCGGAGGCTGTGTCACGCCCCAGGGAGTTAACTAGGTGACGAATAAACCTTACCCTACCGGATTTACACGCCGTTACCACCGGGTTGAAATCAACCTGTTTTAGAGCTTGGCTCTGAAACAGGTGCCGCGAGTGACAGGTGGAAACAACCGCCTTTACACGCCGCTACCTCGGGTTGATTTGGCAGTGCAAGATACATTTGTCTCATCAACCGGTTGTTTCCACCTTGTTGTAGCGGCGTGTAAAGGTACCATTACTGCTTGGGCACATTTTGTATTTGTAAAAATCAGGATAACCACTTTAAACCTGAACATGAAATATTCCATGTCCAGTACTAGTAGGATAGTGCCCAGAATAAATTCCACCTTTGAGCTATGGGAACCCCAGTCTGACACTGAATGTCCTGACCCTTGACTTAGGGCTTCTTTTATTCCACATATTTCACTGTTCCAGGTGTAAAATAATCTTTATATGTATTTAATTGTAAAGTTCTGTGGATCATGTTGGTGTGATATTAATAATATCATATGTTGTGTGATCTGCTTTGCATTTGTTCTCCTGCTCCGGCTCGGAATCCACGTGATGGAGTTTTGTATTTACCTTGTAAATATTCTAACATTTGAATAAATGGAAAAAATGTTGTCATTAAATCTTCTATAAAAGCCTCAATATGTTACCAGGATCCTCATAGTACAGTAGAGATGGCTGATCACACACAGGATAATGATCTTGTCCAATATCTGAATATTTTGGCAATAATTCCTCTCATCCCCGGACTGGTGATCCATTCCTTTATTATAGGTGTCAATGTCAACGACTGGTGGAAAGGAAGATCGGTGACTTCTGTTGACCACATTGTAACTTCTCTCGGGATTTCAAGGTTGTGCGCTCAATGTGCTCTTACTATATCTATAGCTCTGGATTCATTCTTGCAGAGCAGCCTGCAGTCATATGTCATTAGATTTATTTTGGCCACGGCTTATTCTTTTTTTATTTACACCAATATCTGGTTAACATCTCTGCTCTCCATTGTCTTCTGTCTGAAGATCTCCACCCTCCGCTCCAGACTGTTCCTGTATCTGAGGAGGATGATATTACCCAGGACTGGACATTTCATTGTGGCCTCAGGACTTCTCTCTGCTGTCAGTTGCTCCCTGCCATTGTGGACGGACATCACTGGGGTGACCAATGATGGATCCTACAATACAACCACAGGTACTCAATTCGTACATGACCGTTATATTAATGCTGTATATCGTTTTACCACCGGAGCTTCCTTCCCAATGATTTTCTTTTTTATCTCCTCCGTTCTCCTCTTCTCCTCATTGTATCATCACACAGTAAAGATGAAGATGAGCAATAATTTATCAATCAATCTGGAGACATATTACTCAACCATGACATTTGTGTCCTTCACTTTCATATACAACATTATATACTTTATGGGACTTTTTGTTAGTTTGCTGCATTACTATCTTTACGGTGTGTACCCAACCTGGGCTCATATTGTATTTGGATTTCTACCGGCTCTACATTCCTCCTACCTGATCTACAGAACAGCCAAACTCCGGAGTCAGATGTCCAAGGTTCTGCAGACTTTCATTGACCTCTTATTTCCTAGGAAAAATGTGCAGAAACCATAGAGAACATAGAACTAGTAGCTCAGTGAGATAAATCCATAGGGTCAGCCATCATTGTATGACAGGTGGATGTCCAATACCGGCACTGAAGCAGTCATCACCTCTCTGGAGCTCTCCATTTCTACTGGACATTTTCAGCAAACAAATATAGAGTAATGTTTAGCATTGTGACTCTGGAAGTCATAGAGACTTGCTACCTTGACCTTCTCTATTACCCTATATTCGTCAGTGGAGAGGACCATAGTGAGTCCCCCACCCCAGCCTGTTTCATGCTCTCCAATGTAATAAAGCCTGCTTTAGTATTTTCTGACCTGCAGCCAGTGGGGTATTCTGTCGTTGTTCTTCTCTCTAGGGGGATCCTCCACTACACAAACATGTACAAAGGATAGAGAATAGAGATTTTAGAAACTTCTCCCTGTAGCCATATGTTTAAAGGGGGAGTGCGAGCCCTTCTTCCAATCCAGCATGTGTCATGGCAATAAATAGTTAATAATTTATATAAGTTTATTGAAGTCATTCAGAAATCTTCCAGCAGCATGTTTGTATAAATCTTTGCACTTTCCTCTAGTTATCTCTTCTCCTTCTTCTTCTTCTTCTTCTTCTTCTTCCTCCCCTCCTCTGGAATTTCTCTGTCTCAGATTCTATATAATGATTTGATGTTCCCGAATGTACTAACTAAGGCTAAACTGAATTGCTAACTAACACACGAAATATGATTGAATGTTCTCTTCAGAATAAAATGCAACACCCCTTTAATATCCCTTTAAGGAGCCGTATAAAACTGGCTACTTCTCCGTTAATAAAGGTCTTTGTCATTAAGCTCTACTTTGACTTGTTGTCAGCGTGGTTCTTACCGGTGGCGTGCACACACTTAGCCAAAGCATCAATTTGGCGGCAGACACTTAAGAGGACAGCCCACCCGAAAGGTGTGAGGTCTCCCATGACACATGCAACTGTGATCCAATATACAGTCAGCCTAAATACTGAGAATATGATGCCTTATTATTATTTGAATAATTCTAAACACAGAAAACTTGCGGTGTCAATGTTCTCCTTTATCACAGGAAGCTGCCTTCAAACTATAAGACGCACACACTTTGTTTTAACTAGAATTTTTCCGTGTTGTCCTAAAATCTTCCTCCTGCTTATATCCTATTGATTTTCCAGAGAAATATGGTTGGGTAGTAAAGTAGAGCTAAGGAGATATTTTAAGATTTGAATTTGCAGGTTTTATGTAATTTTCCCAGACAATTTCCAGGTGGACGGATGTTGAAACAGCAGGTGCTACCTTCACCATCTCCCATACGTGAGTAACATAAAGAAACAAGAGTAGTGTCCGCTGCTGGATAATACAGAATACCTGCTGATCTCCATAATAGGAGCTGTTCTGTAGTAGTGCCAGGCAGTGACCGTACACATGACTTTGCTCTTTGCTGCGTTGAGTCGTCTACATTGCTTTTAATGTTTTTTAATTAGAACAAAACAGGGGAAACACAGGAAAACCATCTTTTTAACATATTAGGAACTCTACAGACTATATATATCTCAGAAATGAGTTCTTTATTCTAATTCAAATATGTGTCTTATACCCAGTAGTTTTAGAGAAAACCTGGAGATCCCACAAGTAATTTTGCTCCAAAAAACACTTTATTGAGAAACACACAGGTAACAATTAAAAAACCACAAGGTCATGACAACAGGATCACAGAGAAAGGAACGTTTAAATAAAACAAGTGGAGGAAGAAACCTAGAGCCAAAACCTCAGCTAAAGATCAAACCAGTTGCAAACAACACAATGGATAAGGTAATGCCACAAAACAGAGCAGTTGAAAGAGAAGGAAAGGCGAAAATCATCTGCGGCAGAGGGTGGTGTAGATTACACCTTTAGACCTAACTTGACCAGCAGTGCAGCCCATACACAAAAAAAAAAACAGCAACAAGCTCAGAAGTTCAGGGATCAAGGCACTTACCCATTATGGAGACCGGTTTAAAGATCTAGCAGGAATATGGCTCAGAACCCCGACATGTTTCGTGCCATGCAAGGCACTGCATCAGGAGGTGTGTGGGGGAAAGTGTCATTAAAGCGCTTTTTATACAGTGCTGAATAAGACTGCAACTGCTTGCACATGTGTTATGGGGGCGTGATTGGAGCTGGTGACTAGGCCATACCGACGCCCCCCTGAGAGAGGAAAACCTCTTCAGACGTCATTACCACTCAGGGGGGCGTGTCTACTGACGGCCGCATCATCAGAGGCTCAGGCCACGCCCCACCATGTACAAATCGTCACAGCGCCATCTTGGTTGAGGGCATCAGCTGTTAATATCATACAGAGGTGAGGGAAGGGGCTGCATAGCTAGTTTTAGCTGCAAAATAGAAAAAAGCAGCTATTTATCCCCCAAACAAACTATGTTGCCCATGAATAAAACTACCATGGGAAACAATAGATCTTTTACCTTCAATACACTCTGTCTATCAGAATCAGCCACCAGATGGCGCTAAAAGCACCAAAGACCAGAATAAATAGAGAAAAAAAAAAGAGAGACAAAAAAGTCCAATGTAAGCTGATAAGAATATCTATAAAAGAATAGAAAAATCAAGAGTATACAAATAACACAGCTCAGTAGTATAAAGTGCAAATGCATTTCTTCACAAATAACCAGCATATAATAAATATAAACATGGCTGTTATAATCTTGATAGTAGATTCTTCCATAAGCTTCATAGACAATTACGTCCCAGGTGCTACAGCACAAAAAAAGCGCGAAGGTAAACAGTGTGAACTAAAAAAGAAGAAATAAAGACACAAATTAAAAACTAAAAACAAGAGAATGCCTATAAGGAGACCACGACCAGCCCCACAGAGCAGAGGGGAGGAGGGATCAATACTGCAGAAAGCAGAAAGATGAAACACATGCGAAAAATACAGCAAACACTCCAATATGAAGTACAAATATATATGGGGGACTTTTAGTACCCTACCTATCAGAGAAAGGGGGCGAAGCTTAGACGTTCATTTAAACCCGCTGGTGCAAGGGAGCCAAGCCTGAATATCCATTTGCTTTCGAGTTGGGACAAAGCTCGCATCACATTACCACCTCTAATTCCCATCTTGAGGACATCAATTCCTCGCACTTTAAGTGTTTTTGGATCGCTGTTATAATGGAGTTTGAAATGGCGTGGAATAGTTTTGAGGGTTTTAACGTCCTCAATTTCAAGGTTTAACGTTTGTACCTAATAATCCATGTAATCTGTTCACAGTGACCAAGGACATTAACCTTTTTCTAAGGAAGATCACACTACAGAGACTGCATTGTAGAAGACAAGCTGCTAACGACACCTCTCCACTAACTGAACAAGAAAAGAATGCCCTAAGTGCTTTGGAAGAATTAGGTGAGGAATCTCATACAGCTGCCAAAAATGCCTTTCCGCAAACTGTTGTGCCGAAATCTACCACGTTCCCACCTTTTTCTATTTGTTCGCAAATTGAGATCCTTAATAAACTCGTCACAAATGATCTGCGACCATTATTGTTTCCCATGGTAGTTTTATTCATGGGCAACATAGTTTGTTTGGGGGATAAATAGCTGCTTTTTTCTATTTTGCAGCTAAAACTATCTATGCAGCCCTTTCCCTCACCTCTGTATGATATTAACAGCTGATGCCCTCAACCAAGATGGCGCTGTGATGATTTGCACATGGTGGGGCGTGGCCTGAGCCTCTGATGATGCGGCCGTCAGTAGACACGCCACCCTGAGTGGTAATGACGTCTGAAGAGGTTTTCCTCTCTCAGGGGGGCATCGGTATGGCCTAGTCACCAGCTCCAATCATGCCCCCATAACACATGTGCAAGCAGTTGCAGTCTTATTCAGCACTGTATAAAAAGCGCTTTAATGACACTTTCCCCCACACACCTCCTGATGCAGTGCCTTGCATGGCACGAAACATGTCGGGGTTCTGAGCCATATTCCTGCTAGATCTTTAAACCGGTCTCCATAATGGGTAAGTGCCCTGATCCCTGAACTTCTGAGCTTGTTGCTGTTTTTTTTGTTTTTATTTTTGTGTATGGGCTGCACTGCTGGTTAGGTTAGGTCTAAAGGTGTAATCTACACCACCCTCTGCCGCAGATGATTTTCGCCTTTCCTTCTCTTTCAACTGCTCTGTTATGTGGCATTACCTTATCCATTGTGTTGTTTGCAACCGGTTTGATCTTAAGCTGAGGGTTTGGCTCTAGGTTTCTTCCTCCACTTGTCTTATTTAATCGTTCCTTTCTCTGTGATCCTGTTGTCATGACCTTGTGGTTTTTTAATTGTTACCTGTGTGTTTCTCAATAAAGTGTTTTTTGGAGCAAAATTACTTGTGGGATCTCAAGGTTTTCTCTAAAACTACTGGGTATCTATTATACTAGTAAAAAGGCCCGATGCAATTGCATCGGGAGAGCAGTGAAATGAATTGTGTGTATACAAGCGGTTGAGTGGGTAGCAGAGTATAGAGGGGGCTCTGTGGGTAGCAGAGTATAGAGGGGGCTCTGTGGGTAGCAGAGTATACAGGAGGCTCTGTGGGTAGCAGAGTATACAGGGGGCTCTGTGGGTAGCAAAGTATACGGGGGGCTCTGTGGGTAGCAGAGTATACAGGGGGCTCTGTGGGTAGCAAAGTATACGGGGGGCTCTGTGGGTAGCAGAGTATACAGGGGGCTCTGTGGGTAGTAGAGTATACAGGGGGCTGTGTGGGTAGCAGAGTATACAGGGGGCTGTGTGGGTAGCAGAGTATAGAGGGGGCTGTGTGGGTAGCAGCGTATAGAGGGGGCTGTGTGGGTAGCAGAGTATAGAGGGGGCTGTGTGGGTAGCAGAGTATAGAGGGGGCTGTGTGGGTAGCAGAGTATAGAGGGGGCTGTGTGGGTAGCAGAGTATACAGGGGGCTGTGTGGGTAGCAGAGTATACAGGGGGCTGTGTGGGTAGCAGAGTATACAGGGGGCTGTGTGGGTAGCAGAGTATACAGGGGGCTCTGTGGGTAGCAGAGTATACAGGGGGCTCTGTGGGTAGCAGAGTACACAGGGGGCTCTGTGGGTAGCAGAGTATGATGTGGCGGGAGGCTTGAGGGGTGAGGAGAGGTCCGGCTGGAGCGGCGACATGAGCGCTTGGCGGCAGGACGTGGCTGCGTGCTGGGGGTGATCGTAGCCCCGGCATTGTCCTCTGCGGCGGGGGGTGGGCTGCAGAGAGGGATCAGTCCCTCCCCTCAGGTGACACATGTGACCTGAGGGGAAGGAGCGAATTGGGCATTGTGTGGTAAAGAGAGGACGGCCATGCGATTGGTCCAGGACGCGGAGTACTGGGCAATGGGATGGGCGTCCTGTGTTTAGAACAGAGCGCCCAATCCGCTTGCAGGGGCGGCGGCCAATGGGAGTGAGCGGGGCGTGTTAGGCTTTGCAGCCTGACACGCCCCGTTCACTCCTATTGGGCGGCGTCACAGGCTCCCGGCACCCGCCCACAGCCCCTACACCGCTACAGCAGCAGCATGGCGACACCGAGGCGCTAGCGGTGAGAGAGAGAGCGGGGAGGGGTGGAAGGCACCAGCGGCATCCGGGCAGCGTAGACCTCGTGGAGGGTGCTCACGATGAGGCGCTGGCGGCGGGGCCGACGGCGGTGTGAGTTAGTGCAGCTGCGGGTCGCGATGACGGTATTGCGTCATCGCTCGCAGTGCCGTGAAGGATTTAGGGATTCGGCTATAGTGGCCGAATTTCAAACTCCCGATTTATATAAGTAGATATGTGTATAAACTGTATATGTACATCTGCTTATATAATTGCGTGCCCCTGTCCTCTGCCCCTGTTGTGTCACCCTGTCCTCTGCCCCTGTCCTGTGTGCCTGAGTCCTCTGGCCCTGTTCTGTGTCCTCCTGTCCTGTGTGCCCTTGTCCGGTGTCCCCCTGTGCGGTGTCCCCCTGTCCTCTTCCTCTGTTCTGTGTCCCTCTGTCCTGTGTGCCCGTTGTGTGTTCCCCTGTCCTCTGCCCCTGTTGTGTCCCTCTGTCCTCTGCCCCTGTCCTGTGTGGCAGAGTCCTCTGCCCCTGTTGAGTGTCCTCCTGTCCTGTGTGCCCCTGTCCGGTGTCCCCCTGTGCTGTGTGCCCCTGTCCTGTGTGTCTCTGTTCTGTGTCCCCCTGTGCTGTGCGCCCCTGTTCTGTGTGGCCTTGTCCTGTGTCCCCCTGTCCTGTGTGCCCCTGTTCTGTGTTCCCCTGTCCTCTGCCCCTGTTGTGTCCCTCTGTCCTGTGTGTCCAAGTCTTCTACCCCTCTTCTGTGTGCCCCTGTCTTCTAGCCCTGTTCTGTGTCCCCTTGTCCTCTGGCCCTGTTGTGTCCCTCTGTCCTGTGTTCCCCTGTCCTCTGCCCCTGTTGTGTCCCCCTGTCCTCTGCCCCTGTCTTGCGTGCCTGAGTCCTCTGCCCCTGTTCTGTGTCCTCCTGTCCTGTGTGCCCTTGTGCGGTCTCCCCCTGTCCTGTGTGGCACTGTGCGGTGTCCCCCTGTCCTCTGCCTCTGTTCTGTGTCCCTCTGTCCTGTGTGGCCATTGTGTTTTCCCCTGTCCTCTGCCCCTGTTGTGTCCCCCTGTCCTCTGCCTCTGTCCTGTGGGCCTGAGTCCTCTGCCCCTGTTCTGTGTCCTCCTGTCCTGTGTGCCCTTGTGTGTTGTCCCCCTGTCCTGTGTGCCCCTGTGCGGTGTCCCCCTGTCCTCTGCCTCTGTTCTGTGTCCCTCTGTCCTGTGTGCCCGTTGTGTGTTCCCTGTCCTCTGCCCCTGTTGTGTCCCCCTGTCCTCTGCCCCTGTTGTGTCCCCCTGTCCTCTGCCCCTGTCCTGTGTGGCAGAGTCCTCTGGCCCTGTTGTGTGTCCTCCTGTCCTGTGTGCCCCGTCCGGTGTCCCTGTCCTGTGTGCCTCAGTTATGTGTCCCCTTGTGCTGTGCATCCCTGTTCTGTGTGGCCTTGTCCTGTGTCCCCCTGTCCTGTGTGCCCCTGTACTGTGTGGCCCTGTTCTGTGTCCCCCTGTCCTCTGCCCCTGTTGTGTCCCTCTGTCCTGTGTGCCCCTGTCTTCTACCCCAGTTCTGTGTGGCCCTGTCTTGTACCCCTGTCCTGTGTGCCCCTGTCCTCTGCCTCTGTTCTGTGTCGCTCTGTCCAGTGTGGCCGTTGTGTGTTCCGCTGTCCTCTGCCCCTGTTGTGTCCCCCTGTCCTCTGCCCCTGTCTTGTGTGCCTGAGTCCTCTGCCCCTGTTCTGTGTCCTCGTGTCCTGTGTGCCCTTGTCCGGTCTCCACCTGTCCTGTGTGCCCCTGTGTGGTGTCCCCCTGTCCTGTGTGGCCCTGTCCTCTGCCTCTGTTCTGTGTCCCTCTGTCCTGTGTGCCCGTTGTGTGTTCCCCTGTCCTCTGCCCCTGTTGTGTCCCCCTGTCCTCTGCCCCTGTCCTGTGTGGCAGAGCCTCTGCCTCTGTTGTGTGTCCTCCTGTCCTGTGTGCCCCTGTACGGTGTCCCCCTGTGCTGTGTGGCCCTGTCCTGTGTGCCTCTGTTTTGTTTCCCCCTGTGCCGTGCGCCCCTGTTCTGTGTGGCCTTGTCCTGTGTCCCCCTGTACTGTGTGGCCCTGTTCTGTGTCCCCCTGTCCTCTGGGCCTGTTGTGTCCCCCAGTACTGTGTGCCCCTGTTCTGTGTCCCCCTGTCCTCTGCCCCTGTTGTGTCCCTCTGTCCTGTGTGGCCCTGTCTTCTACCTCTGTTCTGTGTCCCCTTGTCCTCTGCCCCTGTTGTGTGGCCATGTCCTGTGTCCCCCTGTCCTCTGCCCCTGTTGTGTCCCCCTGTCCTGTGTGCCCCTGTACGGTGTCCCCCTGTACGATGTCCCCCTGTGCTGTGTGCTCCTGTCCTGTGTCCCCCTGTGCTGTGCGCCCCTGTTCTGTGTGGCCTTGTCCTGTGTCCCCCTGTTCTGTGTCCCCCTGTCCTCTGCCCCTGTTGTGTCCCCCTGTCCTGTGTGCCCCTGTACGGTGTCCCCCTGTACGATGTCCCCCTGTGCTGTGTGCTCCTGTCCTGTGTCCCCCTGTGCTGTGCGCCCCTGTTCTGTGTGGCCTTGTCCTGTGTCCCCCTGTTCTGTGTCCCCCTGTCCTCTGCCGCAGTTGTGTCCCTCTGTCCTGTGTGGCCCTGTCTTCTACCCCTGTCCTGTGTGCCCCTGTCCTCTGCCCCTGTTGTGTGCCCCTGTCCTCTGGCACAGTTCTTTATCCCCCAGTCAGGTGTGCCCCTGTCCCCCTGTCCTCTGCTGTCTGTATTCCTTCCAGCGGCATTGAAGCCGGTCATGTGACAGGGCGGGCTAATGTGACATCACAGAGGGCCTGTCACATGACCGGCTCCAAAAAGAAAGTATTTGTGCAGGCAGCAGAGCGGGGAGGGGTAAGTGCGGAGCGGGCGGCAGCGGCGATACTGGAGATCAGCGGCTTGTGGGCATGAGCGGCTGATCTCCCGAGGGGCGCTGGGCGGTCACCTCGGCGGGGGCTATATTGGTGGGATAGCGGAGTGTGTGCGGCGACGTGTAATATCCAAGATGGCGGCAAAATCTCGTGAGATTTTGGACGCCATGTTGGAAATTACATGTCGGCGCAAGGACAGTGCTCCTCCAGCTGCATGGCGTCACCGAGGCCCCAGCGTTGCTAGAGCAGCGAGGGGCAGCGGTGACCTCGCGGAGGCGGCGGCGGGGCAGACGGGTGGGCGGCGGAGACGGCAGTGCGGCTGCGGCTTAACTTTTTTTTTTTTTTACAGTAGTGCGGGTCTGCGGCTCGTGATGACGCTGCGCGTCATCACTCGCAGTCCCGCAAAGCATGTTGGGATTCGGCTACAACGCCCGAATTCCCAACTGCGGATTATATAAGTAGATAATCGCGAATCAGAAAAGCGCCCCTCCGCGCGCTACTTCCGATGTCGTCATGTGGATACGAATTTAACATTGGGCGCGAAGTGCCCAATGCTGCGCGAGCAATGGCCGCGAGGCCATTGCGAGTCGCTGGCCCAGGGCGAGCAATGGCCGCGAAGCGGCCATTGCGAGTCGCTGGCCCAAAATCTACCCACAGGCTCGCCCACAACGTTCGCCATTTACCGCTCAGGTAGCGCGAGCAATGGCCGCGAGGCCATTGCGAGTCGCTGCCTGAGCCGCAAATCGGTACCCGGGGATCATGGAGCGAGTCGCTGCCTGAGCCGCAACTCGCTCCCCCTTGTCCGCACAGCCCTCCCCATCTTCGCACAGCCCCCCCATGTCCGCACAGCCGCCCCCCCATGTCCGCACAGCCGCCCCCCCATGTCCGCACAGACCTCCCCCCCATGTCCGCACAGCCACCCCCATGTTCGCACAGCCACCCCCATGTCCGCTCACCCACCCCCATGTCCGCTCACCCACCCCCATGTCCGCACACCCACCCCCATGTCCGCACAGCCCCCCCATCTACACACAGCCCCCCCCCATGTCCGCACACACACCCTCATGTCCCCACAGCCCCCCCCATGTCCGCACACACACCCTCATCTCTGCACAGACCCCCCCATGTCCGCACAGCCACCCCGCAACAAAACCACCCCGCCGCACCAAAGCCCCTACCCCCTAAGTGCGCCGCACCCCTACACCCTAAGCCCCGACACGCCGCACCTATGCCCCTACACCCTAAGCCCCGCCGCACCTAAGCCGCTACCCTCTAAGCGTCGCCGCACCTAAGACCCTACCCTATAAGCCCCGCCGCACCTAACACCCTACCCCCTAAGAACCGCCGCACCTAAGCCCCTACCATCTAAGAACCGCCGCACCTAAGCCCCTACCCTCTAAGCCCCGCCGCATCCTAAGCCCCCACCAATACCCCCTAAGCCCCGCCGCACCTAAGCCCCTACCCTATAAGAGCCGCCGCACCTAACCCCCTACCCCCTAAGAACTGCCGCACCTAAGCCCCTACCCTCTAAGCCCTGCCGCATCCTAAGCCCCCATCAATACCCCCTAAGCCCCGCCGCCTACCCCCTAAGTCCGCCGCTTCTAACCCCCTACCCCTAAGTCAGCCGCCCCTAACCACCGCCGCATCCTAAGCCCCCACCGATACCCCCTAAGCCCCGCCGCCTACCCCCTAACTCCGCCGCCCCTACCCCCTAAGCTCCGCCGCATTCTAAGCACCCACCGATACACCCTAAGCCCCGCCGCCCATCCCCTACTCCCTAAGCCCCGCCGCTTCCTAAGCTCCCGCCGCTGTCCCCCGCCGCTCGCGCTAACACCTAACGCCCTACACCCGAAGCCCCCGCCGTCCCCTAACCTAACGTCCCCGTCGATCACTTACATGCCTTCAAGTCATCTGATCGTCCGTCCGATCCACAAGTCCTCCGTCCGGCCAGGCGTCCTCTTCCTCCGGCCCCGGGGGTCTTCTCTCTTCTTTCCGCCATCTCCGCCTCTTCGTCCGGCCCCGGGGATCTTCTGTCTTCTTTCCGCCCACTTCCAGCTCCGACGTCCTCTTCACTTATCATTAACATAGAATGGACGACAAATCCACCATTCTATGTCAATGAGATGTGAGGGGCTCTTCTGATTGGCTGAGGGAAATAGACAGCGACCACTCAGAATATGGGCAGTGAGCTCGAATTCTGATTGGTCTGCTTCCAATCCGAAATCGGGCGGACTGCCCATAGACATGCATTAGCGGTGTGTCCGCGATTTTAGTGCCGACAAATAGAACCAGGTGGGCGGCCATAAAATCGCCGACACACCGCTAATGTATTTCAATGGGAACAAATAGCGGACCTGAAAGAGAACTGAGTCTCAGCCTAAATAATAAATTTAATAATAAAAAAAATAATTAAAAAATAATTAAAAAATAATAAAAAAATTAATTAAAAATAATAAATAATTCAATAAAAATAATAATAAAAAAAATAAATACATGCTAATTATATCAGCCCTTTCAGCGGACCTGAAAGAGAACTGGGTCTCAGCCTAAATAATAAATTTAATAATAAAAAAAATAATTAAAAAATAATTAAAAAATAATAAAAAAATAAATTAAAAATAATAAATAATTCAATAAAAATAATAATAAAAAAAATAAATATATGCTAATTATATCAGCCCTTTCAGCGGACATGAAAGAGAACTGGGTCTCAGCCTAAAAAATAAATTTAATAATAAAAAAAATAATTAAAAAATAATAAAAAAATAAATTAAAAATAATAAATAATTCAATAAAAATAATAATAAAAATAAATAAATACATGCTAATTATATCAGCCCTTTCAGCGGACCTGAAAGAGAACTGGGTCTCAGCCTAAATAATAAATTTAATAATAAAAAAATAATTAAAAAATAATTAAAAAATAATAAAAAAATAAATTAAAAATAATAAATAATTCAATAAAAATAATAATAAAAAAAATAAATATATGCTAATTATATCAGCCCTTTCAGCGGACCTGAAAGAGAACTGGGTCTCAGCCTAAATAATAAATTTAATAATAAAAAAATAATTAAAAAATAATTAAAAAATAATAAAAAAATAAATTAAAAATAATAAATAATTCAATAAAAATAATAATAAAAAAAATAAATATATGCTAATTATATCAGCCCTTTCAGCGGACCTGAAAGAGAACTGGGTCTCAGCCTAAATAATAAATTTAATAATAAAAAAAATAATTAAAAAATAATTAAAAAATAATAAAAAAATAAATTAAAAATAATAAATAATTCAATAAAAATAATAATAAAAAAATTAAATATATGCTAATTATATCAGCCCTTTCAGCGGACCTGAAAGAGAACTGGGTCTCAGCCTAAATAATAAATTTAATAATAAAAAAAATAATTAAAAAATAATTAAAAAATAATAAAAAAATAAATTAAAAATAATAAATAATTCAATAAAAATAAAAATAAAAAAATTAAATATATGCTAATTATATCAGCCCTTTCATCGGACCTGAAAGAGAACTGGGTCTCAGCCTAAATAATAAATTTAATAATAAAAAAAATAATTTAAAAATTAACTAAAAAATTATAAAAAAAAAAATAAAAAATAATAAATAATTAAATAAAAAAATAATAATTAAAAAAAAAAATGCTAATAATAATGATATTACTGCTAATAATAATGCTATTAATGCTAAGAATTATGCTATTTAATGCTATTAATAATGTTATTAATGCTATTTATTAATGCTATTTATGCTAATATTAATGCTATTAATGCTATTAATAATGTTATTAATGCTATTATTAATGCTATTTATGCTAATAATAATGCTATTAATGCTAATAATAATGCTATTAATGCTATTATTATGCTATTAATGCTATTAATGCTAATATTTATCCTATTAATGGTATTATTAATGCTATTAATGCTAATAATAATGCTATTAATGCTATTAATGCTAATAATAATGCAATTAATGCTATTAATAATGTTATTAATGCTATTATTAATGCTAATAATGCTATTCTTAATGCTCTTAATGCTAATAATAATGCTATTAATGCTATTAATAATGCTATTAATGATATTAATTATGCTATTAATGCTAATATTTATCCTATTAATGCTATTAATGCTATTATAATAGCTATTCATGCTAATAATATTGCTATTAATGCTCTTTATGGTAATACTAATGCTATTAATGCTATTTTTTATGCTATTAATTCTATTATTTATGCTATTAATGCTATTAATAATGATATTAATAATGCTATTAATTCTATTAATGCTATTAATAATGCTATTCATGCTATTAATAATACTATTCATGCTATTAATCTCATAATAATGCTATTAATGCTATTAATAATGTTATTAATGCTATTATTAATGCTAATAATGCTATTATTAATGCTATTTATGCTAATAATAATGCTATTAATAATGCTATTAATGCTAATATTTATCCTATTAATGCTATTAATGCTATTAATAATGCTATTAATGCTATTAATTATGCTATTATTGCTATTAATGCTAATATTTATCCTATTATGTATTATTAATGCTATTAATGCTAATAATAATGCTATTAATGCTATTAATGCTAATAATAATGCTATTAATGCTATTAATAATGCTATTAATGCTATTAATTAAAGCTATTAATGCTATTAATGCTAATACTTATCCTATTCATGGTATTATTAATGCTATTAATGCTAATAATAATGCTATTAATGCTATTAATGCTAATAATAATGCTATTAATGCTATTAATAATGTTATTAATGCTATTATTAATGCTAATAATGCTATTATTAATGCTATTAATGCCAATAATAATGCTATTAATGCTATTAATAATGCTATTAATGCTAATATTTATCCTATTAATGCTATCAATGCTATTAATAATGCTATTAATGCTATTAATTATGCTATTAATGCTATCAATGCTAATATTTATCCTATTAATGGCATTATTAATGCTATTAATGCTAATAATAATGCTCTTAATGATATTAATGCTAATAATAATGCTATTAATGCTATTAATAATGTTATTAATGCTATTATTAATGCTATTAATGCTATTAATAATGCTATTAATGCTATTAATTATGCTATAATGCTATTAATGCTAATATTTATCCTATTAATGCTATTAATATTGCTATTAATGCTAATAATAATGCTATTAATGCTATTAATAATGTTATTAATGCTATTATTAATGCTAATAATGCTATTATTAATGCTATTAATGCTTATAATAATGCTATTAATGCTATTAACAATGTTATTAATCCTATTAATAATGCTAATAATGCTATTATTAATGCTATTAATGCTAATAATAATACTATTAATGCTATTAATAATGTTATTAATGCTATTATTAATGCTAATAATGTTATTATTAATGCTATTAATGCTAATAATAATGCTATTAATACTATTAATAATGTTATTAATGCTATTATTAATGCTAATAATGCTATTATTAATGCTATTAATGCTAATAATAATGCTATTAATGCTATTAATAATGTTATTAATGCTATTATTAATGCTAATAATGCTATTAATAATGCTATTAATGCTAATAATAATGCTATTAATGCTATTAATACTGTTATTAATGCTCATAATACTGCTAATAATGCTATTAATACTGCTATTACTGCTAATAATAATGCTATGGCTTATATTATTGCTATTGATGATGCGATTATTATTTAAAAATCTTTAAAAAAACAATAAACATATTTTAGATACCCGATGCATTTGCATCAGGCTAACAGCTATAACTACTATAATCAAATTAATGCACGTTCTAGAATCCCGATGCATTTGCATCGGGCTCACAGCTAGTAAGACACATATTTGAATTAGAATAAAGAACTCATTTCTGAGATATATATATTCCTTTTAATGTATCTGAGCCAATGCTGGGGCCATGACTTACTGGGGCCATGACTTACTGGGGCCATGGCTTACTGGGGCCATGACTTACTGGTCTCCTGGGGCCATGACTTACTGGTCTCCTGGGGCCATGACTTATTGGGGCCATGACTTACTGGTCTCCTGGGGCCATGACTTACTGGGGCCATGACTTACTGGTCTCCTGGGGCCATTACTTACTGGGGCCATGACTTACTGGTCTCCTGGGGCCATGACTTACTGGTCTCCTGGGGCCATGACTTACTGGGGCCATGACTTACTGGTCTCCTGGGGCCATGACTTACTGGGGCCATGACTTACTGGTCTCCTGGGGCCATGACTTACTGGGCCATGACTTACTGGTCTCCTGGGGCCATGACTTACTGGGGCCATGACTTACTGGTCTCCTGGGGCCATGACTTACTGGGGCCATGACTTACTGTTCTCCTGGGGCCATGACTTACTGGTCTCCTGGGGCCATGACTTACTGGGGCCATGACTTACTGGTCTCCTGGGGCCATGACTTACTGGGGCCATGACTTACTGGTCTCCTGGGGCCATGACTTACTGGGGCCTTGACTTACTGGTCTCCTCATTTCCTCTTCTGGCTTCAATATCACATGACCACTTAAAGGAAAATTCACTTTGATGTAGGACAACGGACAAAACTTTTCTGTCTTGTACATCAAAGGGTTTCTCCGTGACAAGTTCCATGAAGAAATGAGTGTAGGGTTCTGACCTTTATGGGTTGTGTTAAGCCACAACCACTACAACACGCTACATCCACGGCTGCTGCAGCTCCCCGGTAATCAGGTCATGCCGGACAGAGACAGAAAGGGCACAACGCTGCGCTGCCGGGATAGACTGAGGCTCCAAAGAATAAAGTATTAACAAAGGAAAGTGGTTTAATGCTACTTGTTTCGAAGTCTACAACTTCTTCAGACAAATCACCGGTATACACCCTATATACATTGGTGATTTGCCTGAAGAAAGAGGTCAAAGACATTGAAATGCATAGCAATAATTCACTTTCCTTTATTAATACTTTATTTACTGGAGCGTCCGTCTATCCCGGCAGTGCGGCGTTCTGTCCTGTCTGTCTCCGTCCTGCATGTCTTGTGCATTGTAATATGTGAAGAAATCCCCCAAACATGGGCATAAGGCTTAAATCTGAACATGAGATATTCCATGTCTAGTAACACTAGGGTGGTGCCTGCAATATATTCCACCACAAAGCCCAGCTAGAAGTGGAAAAAAGTGCACATAGGGTCAATTGCAATTAGGTTGAAATGATGTGAAGCCACCCACCTTGTCCGGTTGTGCAAGTCGCAACACCAAATTTGTTTGTACGGCTGCAGCAATCCACGCGGGTATGTAGGAATCCCATATATCGGAGATAATAGGAGGTAATACATGCGCTGCTGTCCAGGGGATATAGAAATGTGGAAGATCCAAAGATGTTGCATCAAGGAATATTTCTTAATCTCGACGCGTTTTGTGAGCCTGCTGCCCACTTCTTCGGGAGATGTACAAACTTACATACATGTGCCAACAACGCCTTTATATGAGAACCGGCAGTGGGCGCACAAAATATGTCAAGAGCCTGAAAAAAAGGACGATTGCCTTGTAACCAGACAGCAACCGAAGAATATATACAATAATAATAATATATTAGTAATATGCACTGATCTTCCGGGCATTAGAAGACTTTTCTTACAGAACTCTATGTGCAATATGTGGCGTATAATACATTGAAAGGGCAATAGACCTGATTGAGGTTTATGTTTGCTAACAGTTGATGTAAATTGTCAGCCATTCTTTGTGGAGCTTCGTGCATATTATAAAAAAATGTTTTTTTTTTTACCATAAAAGCAAAGAACTCGTTCATATCCAGTGAGCTCAGGACGCCCCGGTCTGACACTGAATGTACCGACCCATTGACTTAGGGTGTCTATTATTACACACATTCCACTGTTCCAGGTGTAAAATAATCTTTATATGTATTTAATAGTAAAGGTCAAAGGATCTGATTAACTCTTCATCTGCCAGCGTTTTCTTTGATGCAAGCCATTCTGGTAGCGCGGACCGTCATACACCTTTTCCCAAGTAACTAGTCACTGTGATAACAGGATCACCATAGTACAGGAGAGATGGCTAATTACACACCGGATGATTATCTTTACCAGTATCTGGATATTTTGCCAATAATTACTCTCCTGGTGATCCATTCCTTTATTATTGGCGTCAATGTCAACGACTGGTGGAAAGGAAGATCAGTGACTTCTGTTGACCACATTGTAACTTCTCTCGGGATTCGAGGATGTGCGCTCAATGTGCTGACACTTTATATTTGCTTTTAGATGCATTCTTTCTCAGTGGTCTGGACTCAAATGTTATTCTGTTGGTCTTCGGTTGGGTTTATTCTTTTTTTACTTATTGCAATATTTGGTTAACATCTCTGCTCTCCATTGTCTTCTGTCTGAAGATCTCCACCCTCCGCTCCAGACTGTTCCTGTATCTGAGGAGGATGATATTACCCAGGACTGGACATTTCATTGTGGCCTCTGGACTTCTTGCTACTTTCATTCCCTTCTTGTCGGACATCACTGAGGTGACCAATGATAGATACAACAATACAAGCAGAGATGCTCAACTCTCACATGGCTGATTTATTAATGCTATATGTCATTTTACAATAGGAGCCTCCATCCCAATGATCTTCTATATTTTCTCCTCCATCCTCCTCTTTTCCTCATTGTATCATCACACAGTAAAGATGAAGATGAGCAGTCATTTATCCATCAATCTGGAGACATATTACTCAGCCATGACAATTCTATCTTTCACTTTCATATATAACACTATATACTTTATGGGACTTTTTGCTTGTTTGTTACATTACTATCTTTATAGTGGTGGTAATGGGGGTTATGTATTACTAATTTTATTGTTCTGTGGTACAATATGAAGGTTGTAAATAATATAATGAATAATGAAGCTTAATGCAGCAATTACTGCCTCGCTTTTTATTATTGCTGACAATCAATTCAAAGATCTCTGACCTGTGGCCAATTACATGATATAAGGGAACTTGTCTAGAGTTTACCTAAGCTAAATAACACCCTCTTAAGCGGGCTTCAAACCACGGTTTTCTGCTGTCAGGTTGGATCCTTTTTTTTTTGCAGGATCCACCGGACAGAACCTGACAGAACCTGACAGCACAGGATGAGCAGAAAGTGTGGGCAAATATGTCCTCCGATACTGTTTGTTGCAGGATTCGGTTTCTGCTGCTGTCCCCAGTAGTGATCTGTCAGCCTGTGTGTGCAGTGCTGCTCTCCATGGTGCTGATCTGTCAGCCTGTGTGTGCTGTGCTTTCCATGGTGCTGATCTGTCAACCTGTGTGTGCAGTGCTGCTCTCCATGGTGCTGATCTGTCAGCCTGTGTGTGCAGTGCTGCTCTCCATGGTGCTGATCTGTCAGCCTGTGTGTGCAGTGCTGCTGTCCATGATGCTGATCTGTCAGCCTGTGTGTGCAGTGCTGCTGTCCATGATGCTGATCTGTCAGCCTACGTGTGCAGTACTGCTCTCCATGGTGCTGATCTGTTAGCCTGTGTGTGCAGTGGTGCTTTCCATGGTGCTGATCTGTCAACCTGTGTGTGCAGTGCTGCTCTCCATGGTGCTGATCTGTCAGCCTGTGTGTGCAGTGCTGCTCTCCATGGTGCTGATATGTCAGCCTGTGTGTGCAGTGCTGCTCTTTATTGTGCTGATCTGTCAGCCTGTGTGTGCAGTGCTGCTCTCCATGGTGCTGATCTGTCAGCCTGTGTGTGCAGTGCTGTTCTCCATGGTGCTGATCTGTCAGCCTGTGTGTGCAGTGCTGCTCTCCATGGTGCTGATCTGTCAGCCTGTGTGTGCAGTGCTGCTCTCTATTGTGCTGAACTCTCAGCCTGTGTGTGCAGTGCTGCTGTCCATGATGCTGATCTGTCAGCCTGTGTGTGCAGTGCTGCTGTCCATGATGCTGATCTGTCAGCCTATGTGTGCAGTACTGCTCTCCATGGTGCTGATCTGTTAGCCTGTGTGTGCAGTGGTGCTTTCCATGGTGCTGATCTGTCAACCTGTGTGTGCAGTGCTGTTTCTCCATGGTGCTGATCTGTCAGCCTGTGTGTGCAGTGCTGCTCTCCATGGTGCTGATCTGTCAGCCTGTGTGTGCAGTGCTGCTCTCCATGGTGCTGATCTGTCAGCCTGTGTGTGCTGTGCTTTCCATGGTGCTGATCTGTCAACCTGTGTGTGCAGTGCTGCTCTCCATGGTGCTGATCTGTCAGCCTGTGTGTGCAGTGCTGCTCTCCATGGTGCTGATCTGTCAGCCTGTGTGTGCAGTGCTGCTGTCCATGATGCTGATCTGTCAGCCTGTGTGTGCAGTGCTGCTGTCCATGATGCTGATCTGTCAGCCTATGTGTGCAGTACTGCTCTCCATGGTGCTGATCTGTTAGCCTGTGTGTGCAGTGGTGCTTTCCATGGTGCTGATCTGTCAACCTGTGTGTGCAGTGCTGCTCTCCATGGTGCTGATCTGTCAGCCTGTGTGTGCAGTGCTGCTCTCCATGGTGCTGATCTGTCAGCCTGTGTGTGCAGTGCTGCTGTCCATGATGCTGATCTGTCAGCCTGTGTGTGCAGTGCTGCTGTCCATGATGCTGATCTGTCAGCCTATGTGTGCAGTACTGCTCTCCATGGTGCTGATCTGTCAGCCTGTGTGTGCAGTGCTGCTCTCCATGGTGCTGATCTGTCAGCCTATGTGTGCAGTACTGCTCTCCATGGTGCTGATCTGTCAGCCTGTGTGCAGTGCTGCTCTCCATGGTGCTGATCTGTCAGCCTGTGTGTGTAGTGCTGCTCTCCATGGTGCTGATCTGTCAGCCTGTGTGCAGTGCTGCTCTCCATGGTGCTGATCTGTCAGCCTGTGTGTGTAGTGCTGCTCTACATGGTGCTGATCTGTCAGCCTGTGTGTGCAGTGCTGCTGTCCATAGTGCTGATCTGTCAACCTGTGTGTGCAGTGCTGCTGTCCATGGTGCTGATCTGTCAGCCTGTGTGTGCAGTGCTGCTGTCCATTGTGCTGATCTGTCAGCCTGTGTGTGCAGTGCTGCTCTCCATGTTGCTGATCTGTCAG
The DNA here is from genome assembly GCA_033576535.1 of Allobates femoralis. NCBI lineage: Eukaryota > Metazoa > Chordata > Amphibia > Anura > Aromobatidae > Allobates > Allobates femoralis. The sequence goes on from JARQOC010000013.1 coordinate 16,934,750, forward strand.
CCTGTGTGTGCAGTGCTGCTGTCCATGGTGCTGATCTGTCAGCCTGTGTGTGCAGTACTGCTGTCCATGGTGCTGATCTGTCAGCCTGTGTGTGCAGTGCTGCTCTCCATGGTGCTGATCTGTCAGCCTGTGTGTGCAGTGCTGCTCTCCATGGTGCTGAACTTCCAGCCAACGTGTGTGCAGTGCTGCTCTCCATGGTGCTGAACTTCCAGCCAGCGTGTGTAGTGCTGCTCTCCATGGTCCTGAACTCTCACCCGTGTGTGCAGTGCTGCTCTCTATGGTGCTGATCTGTCAGCCTGTGTGTGCAGTGCTGCTCTCCATGGTGCTGATCTGTCAGCCTGTGTGTGCAGTGCTGCTGTCCATGGTGCTGATCTGTCAGCCTGTGTGTGCAGTGCTGCTGTCCATGGTGCTGATCTGTCAGCCTGTGTGTGCAGTGCTGCTCTCCATGGTGCTGATCTGTCAGCCTGTGTGTGCAGTGCTGCTCTCCATGGTGCTGATATGTCAGCCTGTGTGTGCAGTGCTGCTCTTTATTTTGCTGATCTGTCAGCCTGTGTGTGCAGTGCTGCTCTCCATGGTGCTGATCTGTCAGCCTGTGTGTGCAGTGCTGTTCTCCATGGTGCTGATCTGTCAGCCTGTGTGTGCAGTGCTGCTCTCCATGGTGCTGATCTGTCAGCCTGTGTGTGCAGTGCTGCTCTCTATTGTGCTGAACTCTCAGCCTGTGTGTGCAGTGCTGTTCTCCATGGTGCTGATCTGTCAGCCTGTGTGTGCAGTGCTGCTCTCCATGGTGCTGATCTGTCAGCCGTGTGTGCAGTGCTGCTCTCCATGGTGCTGAATAGGGATGAGCAAGTATGCTTGTCACTACTCGGTACTCACACGAATATCTCGGTACTCAGGGTACTCAGCGAGTACCGAGTAATCTCGCGATACTCTTGCTATGCTTGGGGTCCACCTTCCTGCATGTTGGTGGTCTTTTCAGATCCAGCCCACATGCAGGGATTAGCTAACAGCCACTGTAAAGCCACAGCCGTGTTGGTTGTGGCTTTACAGCGATTGGCTGGCCACACAGCGTGATCAAGTCTTTATAAGACCTGACCGCACTGTGCTCGTCACTCTGCTCCACAGACAGTCAGTGTAGGGAGAGCTGCTGCTGATTCAGGGACAGATTTGTGGCTTTTCAGCTAGTATAGGCGCAGGGCTGACAATCTAATTACCACAACAGTCCATCTGAGGACTAATAGAGCTGTATACAGGCAGGCAGGGAGGCAGGGTATATAGCAAACTTCGCTGTGCCAGTATACCAGCCTGCATCACATCTGGGGCTGGTGGACAGGCTGGAAATCTCATCCGTCCCAAAACAGTGCTTTCAGGGATGAATTTAGCTCTCTATAGGCAGGAGTGGGTTGTAGCGGAAATTAGGATACACCAAAACAGTCGGTATTCTTGTCAGCATTTGTGTCTGACCAGTCCACCTGCAGGGCCTTAATCTCTAATCTCTGTGTCCAACTAAAAACCAACTCTTGCCTGCATTCATTTACCATTTGTGTGCGCCAGGAGTGGGTTGTAGCAGAAATTAGGATACGCCAAAACACTCTGTATTCTCGTCAGCATTTGTGTCTGACCAGTACACCTGCTGGAATTTAACCTCTAATCTCTAATCTCAGTGTCCAGCTAAAAACCAACTCTTGTCTGCATTCATTTAGCATCTTAGTGCGGCAGGAGTGGCTTGTAGCTCCAAGTAGTATACGCCAAAACACGGTATACGCGTCAGCGTTTGTGTCTGACCGTTCCACCTGCCTGGATTAAACAGCTGTAACCTGTAATCTAAGTGTGCTGCTAAAAACCATCTTTAGGACGCCTTCATTTAGCTGTATACAGGCAGCACAACATTGAAAATGCGCAAGGCCGATAGCAAGGCACAAGGAACTGGACGTGATGGTTGTGCAGGTAGAGGACGAGCCCGTGCGCAAGCTCGAAGTGTACCACGACAAACACCCACATCATCTCGCTCGACCTTCCTGTCCCAATTTCTAGGGGACCGCAGCATTACACCACTATTAAACCAAGACCAGTGTCAACAGGTTGTTAGTTGGATAGCGGATAATGCTTCCAGTCAGTTTGGCACCACCACAAGCACCCTGTCTTCCACACGGTCAAGTGTCAGTAGCCGTGAGACTGGACCGCACATTCCACACCCTGATCCTCCTTCCTCCCACCATGCTGAGTGCCCGGCCCCGGACATAACTGATCCGACACTTGGACACTCTGAAGAGCTGTTCACTTATCCATTCGCAGATTCTGGCCTCTCGACAGCTCCAGTTGAAGTGGGTCATGAGGAGATCGTATGTTCCGATGCACAACTATTTGAGCAGCCACGGTCTCACGTAGGCAACAGTGGGAACGTGTCTCAACAAGAGGTGCACGATGATGAGACACAATTGCCAGAAAGTCAGGAGGAGGACCAGGGTGCGGAAGTGTAAGACGACGTGGTGGATCATCCAGTAACTGACCCAACCAGACAGGAGGACATGCAGAATGAGGACAGCAGTGCACAGGGGGAGTCAGGCATAGCATCACAACAGGCCGGAAGAAGCAGGGTGGTGTCCGCAGGCAGAAGGCAGGCAACCGTTCCCCGGAACAACAACACAACAGAAGTTTCCAGTACAACTGTTAGGTCTTCCCGAGTCTGGCTGTTTTTTTAAGGTGTCTGCAGATAATTCCAAAAAGGCCATTTGCAACACCTGCCATGCCAACATCAGCAGGGGTAGCAAAAGTAGCAGCCTGACCACCACCAGCATGATCAGGCACATGTCAGCAAAGCACCCGACTTTGTGGGATGTACACCAGAATCCAGGAGAAGTGACACCGCTGCGTGCAAGCCAATCCCCTGTCCATACTGCATGTGAAGATGCCTCCTGTCCTTCACCTGTGGTTGAACAAGCAGAAATAGCACCATCATCAATCACGTCCTTGTCCCGGCGCAGCATTCAGTTATCCATACCCCAATCTTTGGAACGTAGGCGCAAATATGCTGCCAACGCCGCACATGCCACAGTTCTAAATGCACACATTTCGCGATTGCTTGCGATGGAAATGTTGCCTTTTAGGCTAGTGGAAACGGAAGCATTCCGCAACCTGAGGGCAGCGGCTTTCCCACGTTACTCGGTCCCCAGCCGCCACTATTTTTCCCGGTGTGCCGCCCCTGCATTACATAAGCACGTGTCACAAAACATCATACGTGCCCTTAACAACACAGTTTCAGGCAAAGGTCACCTAACCATGGACACGTGGACAAGTGCTTGTGGGCAGGGCCGGTACATCTCGCTGACGGCACACTGGGTTAATATTCTGGAAGCCGGGACCCAGTCTGAGCTTGGGATGGAACACGTCCTTCCGACACCAAGGATTGCAGGCCCTATCTCAGTCAGGGTTTCACCCACAGTGTACAGCTCTAGAATGTCATGCTCTTCAGCCTCCTCCTCCACTTCACCCTCCACACCAGTCCCAAGCTGGAAGCACTGCAGCACTGCCTCGGCTAAGCGGCAACAGGCTGTGCTGAAGCTAATATCCGTAGGTGACAAACCCCACAATGCTGAATAGTTGTGGACAGCTCTGAAACAGCAGGCAGATCACTGGCTCACACCGCTGAGCCTACAGCCAGGCATGGTTGTGTGTGACAATGGCCGGAACCTTGTGGCGGCTCTGAGGCGAGGCGAACTGACACATGTTTCATGCGTGGTCCATGTGCTCAACCTCGTGGTTAAGCGGTTTATTAATTCCTTCCCGGAGCTGTCGGATCTGCTCGTCAAAGTACGCCGCCTGTGTGCCCATTTTAGAAAGTCACCTATTGCTTCTGCCGGCTCACAGACTGGTGTGTGATGTCCCCACGCGTTGGAATTCCACACTGCACATTTTGGTCAGATTTGTGAGCAGAAGAGGGCATTTGTTGAGTACCAGCATCAACTAGGCCATCGGTCAACACTTCAAACTTCACACATAAGACCTCATGAGTGGACATGGATGTCCGACATATGTACCATCCTACAAAACTTTGAGGACTCCACCAAGATGGTGAGCGGCGATGACGTCATCATTAGCGTCACCATCCCACTTCTCGGTTCAGCGTGGATGGCCAGACAACAGGGGAGAGGAGGAGGAGGATGAGGTCAGCATGGACAGTCATGCTGTTGGTGAGGACCCTGAAGTCTTGCCTGTTAACAGTCTGGCGCACAAGGCTGACTTTATGTTACACTGCCTGTCTCGTTACCCTCGCGTTATCAACATCTTGGCAGACACTCATTACTGGTTAGTGACACTTTTAGACCCACTCTACAAGGAGAAGTTTATTTCTCTTATTCCCGAGGCGGAGAGGTCTACAAAAATGCTGCAGTACCACAAGGCCATAGTCGCGGAATTAGTCAAAAAATTCCCTTCTGAAAACGCTAGCGGCAGAGGTCACGATTCGGTGGACAACCAAGGTGTCCGGCCGATAGAGGCACAAGTCCAATCCAGCAGAGGTAGGGGAACACCCTCAAAGATCTGGGACACTTTTCTCAGCCTCTCCCGTACCACAGGCCCGGAGGTGCGGGGTACTGTCAGAAGGACTGCAAAGTTTGCGAAGATGCTGAGGGAGTAGCTTGCTGATCATACAAATGTGCTTCTAGACTCCTCTATGCCTTATAATTATTGGGTATCCAAGCTGGACACATGGCAGGAATTGGCTCTCTACGCCTTGGAAGTCCTGGCCTGCCCTGCCGCTAGCATTTTGTCAGAGCATGTTTTTAGTGCCGCAGGTGGAATCATTACTGATAAATGCACCCGCCTGTCAACTGAAAATGCTGACATGCTGACTCTGATCAAGATGAACAAGGGTTGGATTGGGCCTGACTTCACCACACCATCTCCAAATGATAGCGGAATTTAAATTTTGTGCCGGTAAATTGCCATGCACCTCCGCACACCCACACATGGGTACACACTTCATGACTATGGCTACTTGCTGTACTGATCCTCCTTCTCATCCGCCACCATCATATGATCCGTGCCACCGTGGTTCATCATGTCACGAAAACATAATTTTTTTACATCATATTTATGATGATGATGATCCTAAATGTTCAAAAGTTAGGCAGTAGTTTCATGTGTTCCCCCAATGGTAAATGTTTTAGTCTATGCTTACAGAATGGGCATTACAAGTACAGGAGACCCGCTCCTTTGTAATGGGAACAATATTTAGAGGCTCTCCTCCATGTTTCTTTCCAGGGGCATTGAAGTGCCTCCCAATGTTTAGCAGCCCTTCCTAGGGCAATACTACAAATGACCAAGTTCCTTAAAATGGGCACATTATTTGAAGAGGTCCTCATGCACGTCTTTATCCAGGGGCATTGTGGTGCCTCCCAATGTTTAGCAGCCCTGCCTAGGGCAATACTACAAAAGACCCACTTCCTTAAAATGGGCACAATATTTAAAGAGGCCCTCGTGCACGTCTCTTTCCAGGGGCATTGAAGTGCCTCCCAATTTTTGTCTTCCCTGCCTAGGGCATTACTACAAAACACACACTTCCTTACAATGGGCATATTATTTAAAGAGGCCCTCATGCACGTCTCTATCCAGGGGCATCACAGTGCCACACAATTTTTGTCTTCCTTGCCTAGGGCATTACTACAAAAGACCCACTTCCTTATAATGGGCACATTATTTAAAGAGGCCTTCATGTTCGTCTCTTCCCAGGGGCATTGGGGCGCCTCTCAATTTCTTTTAAAAAAGTCTTTCATATAATCCAAAAAACTAACATCCACCAACTCTGTCTCACAAGTGGGTGTGAGCCCTTAATATTTTCTCCCGGAAAACCCATTTTGGTTTCATTTTGTAACGTTTTCTTGACAGTCCGTAAAAGTGGCGTAATAGTCTGACAACATTGTTGACATCAGTGACCTTGGGGTGTGAAATCCTTCCAGGGGTCTTCCCCATGGTGTTGCCATGTCATTTCAGCACTGTTCTGATACTTTTGTGACATTTTTAGGCTTTTTCCATGCTGCAGGGGGTCATGTCAGAAAAATACTCGGGTCTCCCATAAGATAACATTGGGCTCAGTGCTCGGGCGAGTACACGAGTATCTTGCGATGCTCGGCCCGAGCTTCGAGGACTCGAGCATTTTAGTACTCGCTCATCTCTAGTGCTGAACTCTCAGCCTGTGTGTGCAGTGCTGCTCTCCATGGTGTGAACTCTCAGCCGTGTCTCTGAAATGCTGCTGTCCATTGTGCTGAATGAGCACGGCAGCATTTCAGAGCCTGCGCTGTGATGTACATTGGATACGGGAAGCGATCCGATTTTTTCACGGATCCGGCGCACATGGACTCACATGTTATGGGCGCCGGATTGCCTGGATCTGGTACTATCCGATTGTGTCCAATTTTTGCACCGGAGCCAAAAAATGATGCAGGCTCCGATTTTGTGCCCAATGCAAAACCAGACAAAATCAAATCAGGGACACAAAACAAAAAAACGGATGGCCAAATAGGACCAATCCGGCACCATAGGGATACATGGTGGCAAAACCGGATCAGGTTCTGTCCGGTTCAGACCAGACAGAGTCCGGTTCAGACCAGACAGAACCTGACAGCTGAAAACTGTGGTGTGAAGCCGGCCTTACCTGCATAATGGGACTATAGCGGCTCAGAGATACAAAGCAAATAATACAATTGATCAATATACAAAACGATCCAATAGACATTCTGCCTAAGAACTGATGTATGATGCTTTAATATTATTTTAAGCAAACATTTTTTAAAAAAAATCACTTTTATATATAATAAATAAAAGCTATATTTTAATCACTCACCTGTTGCCTCTTTCCTTTGCCTATATTATATACACATATGGATACACATAGCTCAGCTACATGCACATGTACACACACACACACACTATACATTACCACATCTTTCAGTTACTGATCAGGATCTGATCGGGTGCTGTGCAACTGAAGGACCTTCCTGACAATTAACTCATTGACCTTTCGGGTCATGTGATCAGTCACGTAACCTAAAAGGTACTTGAATTAGTCAAGTGGAAGGTCCTTCAGCTGCTCGGCACCTGCAGCCTCCGTTCAGTCCGGGCAGCTTCCTCTCCTGCTCTCCACCGATCACATCAGAGAGGAGCAGGAGAAGTGGGCAGCTCTCTGTGATCAGGGAGGACGCAGTGTCAATGTCCTCCTTCATCACAGGAAGTTGCCTCAGGACTATAATGGTGCCGTCACACCTGCCGACGTCGCTAGCGACATCGCCGAAAAAGTGACGTATCAGCGATGTCGCTAGCGACGTCGTGCTGTGTAAACGAGCGGCGCGACTGCGTTTTATCGCTGGTCGCAGGTTGACAGGTTTACAAAAAGAACCGTAAACCTGTCAACCGGCGACCTGCGATAAGGCTGGATCGCGCCGTGTGACATCGCCAGAGCGATGTCGGCGGCGATCCAGCCTATACCGCAGCGTTGCTGCGGATCGCTCGCTGGGCTGAGCCCAGCCCAGCGAGCGATGTCACCGCCCACATCGCTGCGGTGTCGCCGGCTGCAGCGATGCTGTGTGACAGCTGGCCAGCGATGTCGGAACCGAGCGGGCACCCGCGCATAGCTTCCGACATCGCTGGCCAGATCGTGCTGTGTAATGGCACCATTAGACACGCACACACTTTTATTTAACAAGAGTTTTGCAATGTTGTCCTAAAATCTTCCTCCTGCTTATGTCCTATCCATTTTCTGGACAAACATGGTTGGGTAGTAAAGATGAGGAGATCTTTTAAGATTTGAATTTGTAGGTTTTATAATAATAATAATAATCTTTATATAGCGCCAACATATTCTGCAGCGGTTTACAAATCAGATTCATATACAAACAAACAGTCATAAGAAAAAGTTTTAGAAGGCACAATAATTAAATAGCAAAAAATAATGATGACCCTGCTCACAAGAGCTTACAATCTACAATGAGGTGGGGTTGACACAAAGTACAGGGGCTTATTTACAATCATGGTCCAGGTGTTTTGAGGTTGTGGAATAGGTGAGAGCGGAATAAGTGGCCGCCAGCCAATCTGTGTAGAGATTTTGGGTCTGATGGAGTTAAACGGTTATGTTCAAAGAAGCAGTGGATAACCTATGTCTGAAGGACTCTGATTAGGGAGAATGATAGGCCGCCCTAAAAAGATGTGTTTTTAGTGAGCGCCTGAAGCTAAGTTGTATGTAGTCCTAATTTCTTGGGGTAGACCATTCCAGAGAATTGCTGCAGCTCGGGACAAGTCTTGGAGCTGGGAGTGGGAGGTTCGGATTAATGCAGAAGTGAGTCTAAAGTCACTCCCAGAGCAAAAAGAACGGGTGGGGTGATAGAGAGGAGGGTAGAGAGGTAGGGTGGTGCTGCACTGTGAAGAGCTTTGTGGGTGAGAACAAGCAATTTAAATTGCATCCTATAGTGTATGGGCAGCCAGTGCAATGACTGGCACAGAGCGGAGGCATCCGAGTAACGGTTAGCTAGATAGGTGAACTTGGCTGCTGCATTAAGTATTGACTGGAGAGGGAAAAGTCTAGTGTGGGGGAGGCCAATTACTACAGAGTTGCAATAATCAAGGAGGAAGTGGATCAGGGCTACTGTGATGGTTTTAGTTGTTTCCATGATGAGGAAGGGGTGAATTCTGGAGATGTTCTTCAGGTGCAAGCGACAGGAGCGGATGAGAGATTGTATATAGGAAGTGAATGAAAGTTTTATGGAATTTTCCCAGAAAAATCCCAGGTGGACGGGTTTTGAAACTGCAAGTGCTACCTCCACCATCTCACATAATGAGCAAAATAAAGAATAAGAGTAGTGTTCCTTGCTGAGTAATACAGAATACCTTCTGTTCTCCTTAATAGGAGCCGTTCTGTAATACCAGACAATGACCCTACTCATGAATTATGCAAAAAAATCAAAATAGATGGTTGCGCCACACTGCAAATTTAGGGGTATAAATTCCCGTTACACTGTACGTTTCACTCACCTAAGTTGGTTGTGCCATCTGCACAACTAGATTAACCGCAAGTAGGTGAGATTTTTTATGCAGGATCCCTGTCTTCATCTATTGCCTGTCTCCCCTTTGCACCCAGGTCTGTGCTCCGTCTCTCACATGTGCACCGTCCCTACTCATGAATTACTCTTTGTTGCGTTGTTCAAGTTGTCTACACCACTTTTAATGGGTCTGAGCCAATGATGCACAATTAAAAAGAAAAATTATATTTTGTCCTCCTGGACTCCTGCTGTTCACTGGTTCCATGATTCACCTGTCTCCTCATTTCCTCTTCCGTCTTGAAGATACCTTGATCATTTAAGGTAAAATTCACTTTGATGTAGGGCAATAGACAAAACGGTTCAGTCTTGTACAATGGAATTTGTCCAAAATTTTTCCATATATGTGTGCGAAGCTTTAAAGGGTTAAATGGGATTTAGCCAAAAAAAAATTGTGCCTAAGCATTAACTGTTAGATAGCTGCCACATACCTGTCTGTTGTGCCCAGCACCGTTCACTGCCGACAAGGAGCTTTCCCCCGGCAGGAATTTCGTTGCTTCCGCTGATGTCATGTCTTCAAAGGGGCAGTTTCTCCACCCTGTCGATGGGCGTCATAACCGACGTCATGCTGATTGACAGATGGCTCGCCCAATTAGGTAGTGAGGAGCCGGGTGTCAATCAGCATGAGGTCGGCTGTCTCACCCCTTCCACAGAGCAGAGCGGAAAAGAAGGCGACGCTCTGTTTACACAGCCATGATGTCCCCGGCAGGAGCCGTCTGTGCCCGCTCTGTGGCAGGGGTGAATGGCGGTGTATGGTGACGGGCTCAACACCTAGGTAGGTGGAAGCTACCTGCCTGTTACTGCTTGGGCACATTTTGTATTTGTAGAAATCTAGGTTAACCCTTTTAAATCTGAACATGAAATATTCCATGTCCAGTACTAGTAGGATAGTGCCCGGAATAAATTCCACCTTTGAGCTATGGGAACCCAAGTCTGACACTGAATGTCCTGACCCCTTGACTTAGGGCTTCTTTTATTCCACATATTTCACTGTTTGAGGTGTTAGTCAAATAGTGTCTTCAAAGACTGTGAGGTCAGCGAGACTGGGGATAGAGGAGAAAAGAGAAGGCGCAGATCTAAGTGCAGTATATTAGTAGCAACAGTTGCTCTTAGGTATTGTGCTCACCTTTCTGGTGTCTTGTGCAGTTCGCATATAATCCTACAGAGGGATATTTCCTGGATCTCCTGGCCTGCTGCTTGTTCCCAGAGAAGCAAGTCGCCCAGAGGGAGGCTTGTGTTGAAGTGCAGGAAAAAAAAAAAATTTTCTGGTTTGAATTCAAGCGCTACCGGAGGGATCACAGGGATGGCAAATTATTCCAAAATAATTTCTTCTTTTATTACGCGTTTCGGCTTAACATATAACAAGCCTTCATCAGATAAAATCACAGACATTATAAAAACATACTCTTATATACAGAATCATAAAGGATCATTTCCTCTTTCCCACTAATTGGTTAATTAATTGCATATGCAGACCTCACTTGATGAGTATACTGAGGTCACATTATACTCTAGCTCAGTGTTTCCCAACTCCAGTCCTCACGGCACACCAACAGGTCATGTTTTCAGGATTTCCTTATCATTAGACAGATGATGGAATTATCCCCTGTGCAAGTGATTAAACTAACACCTGTGCAATCCTAAGGAAATCCTGAAAACATGACCTGTTGGTGTGCCGTGAGGACTGGAGTTGGGAAACACTGCTCTAGCTAACAGTTTAGCACAATTTCTTTTTCTTGGAAGTGGCTAATTTATAGTAGCTACTATTCAAGGAGATAATTTCTGCATCTATAAATTAGTTACAAAAACTTACATAAAAATTGGAATGTATAAAAATTAAAAAATTGGTAAAAAAGATATTTTTCCTGAAAAATATAAAACTATCTTTCCTTGTTTCTTTCTCATAAAAGGTATATATATATAGACAGATAAAAAACGAATAAAAAAGGATATCACAGTTTTAAACTATTCTGAGGAAATGTTATGTATAATTGCTTTAAAAAGAATTACACTAGAAAATAGTGATACTAGAGAAAAGAATTAAAGTAGTTAAGTAGACTTGAATGACCGATGATCCTGAAACATCTATGGTTTTTTTTTTTTTTTGTTGTTTTTTTTATGGAATGAAATAATTATCTTCCCTTAAAGCAATTATACATAACATTTCCTCAGAATAGTTTAAAACTGTGATATCCTTTTTTATTTGTTTTTCATCTGTCTATATATATATACCTTTTATGAGAAAGAGAAACAAGGAAAGATAGTTTTATATTTTTCAGGAAAAATATCTTGTTTACCAATTTTTTAATTTTTATACATTCCAATTTTTATGTAAGTTTTTGTAACTACCGTATATACTCGTGTATAAGCCGACCCGTGTATAAGCCGACCCCCCTACTTTTGCCCCCAAAAACTGGGAAAATTTATTGACTCACGTATAAGCCGAGGGTGGACTCCAGCACAGGGTATACAGGCCCCCAGGCACAGGGTGCACAGGCCCCCAGGCTCAGGGGGCACAGGGTGCACAGGCCCCCAGGCTCAGGGGGCACAGGGTGCACAGGCCCCCAGGGGGCACAGGGTGCACAGGCCCCCAGGGGGCACAGGGTGCACAGGCCCCCAGGCTCAGGGGGCACAGGGTGCACAGGCCCCCAGGCTCAGGGGGCACAGGGTGCACAGGCCCCCAGGGGGCACAGGGTGCACAGGCCCCCAGGCTCAGGGGGCACAGGGTGCACAGGCCCCCAGGCTCAGGGGGCACAGGGTGCACAGGCCCCCAGGCTCTCAGGGGGCACAGGGTGCTCAGGCCCCCAGGCTCTCAGGGGGCACAGGGTGCACAGGCCCCCAGCCTCAGGGGGCACAGGCTCAGGGGGGCACAGGCCCCCAGGCTCAGGGGGGGCACAGGTCCCCAGGCACAGGGGGCACAGGCTCAGGGGGGGGGCACAGGTCCCCAGGCTCAGGGGGGGGGCACAGGTCCCCAGGCTCAGGGGGGGGGCACAGGTCCCCAGGCTCAGGGGGGGGGCACAGGTCCCCAGGCTCAGGGGGGGGGGCACAGGTCCCCAGGCACAGGGGGAGGGCACAAGTCCCCAGGCACAGGGGGCACAGGCTCAGGGGGGCACAGGCCCCCAGGCTCAGGGGGGGCACAGGTCCCCAGGCTCAAGGGGGGGGCACAGGTCCCCAGGCTCAGGGGGGGGGCACAGGTCCCCAGGCACAGGGGGCACAGGCTCAGGGGGGGGGGCACAGGTCCCCAGGCTCAGGGGGGGGGCACAGGTCCCCAGGCTCAGGGGGGGGGGCACAGGTCCCCAGGCACAGGGGGGGGCACAGGCTCAGGGGGGGCACAGGCCCCCAGGCTCAGGGGGGGCACAGGTCCCCAGGCACAGGGGGCACAGGCTCAGGGGGGCACAGGTCCCCAGGCTCAGGGGGGGGGCACAGGTCCCCAGGCTCAGGGGGGGGGCACAGGTCCCCAGGCTCAGGGGGGGGGCACAGGTCCCCAGGCACAGGGGGGGCACAGGTCCCCAGGCACAGGGGGCACAGGCTCAGGGGGGCACAGGCCCCCAGGCTCAGGGGGGGGGCACAGGTCCCCAGGCTCAGGGGGGGGGCACAGGTCCCCAGGCTCGGGGGGGGCACAGGTCCCCAGGCTCAGGGGGGGGGCACAGGTCCCCAGGCTCAGGGGGGGGCACAGGTCCCCAGGCTCAGGGGGGGGGGGGCACAGGTCCCCAGGCTCAGGGGGGGGGGGCACAGGTCCCCAGGCTCAGGGGGGGGGGGCACAGGTCCCCAGGCTCAGGGGGGGGGGGCACAGGTCCCCAGGCTCAGGGGGGGGGGGCACAGGTCCCCAGGCTCAGGGGGGGGGGGCACAGGTCCCCAGGCTCAGGGGGGGGGGCACAGGTCCCCAGGCTCAGAGGGGGCGCACAGGTCCCCAGGCTCAGGGTATGGCGCCCCCTCCCCCTCCATGCTGCCGCTGCTGTAACATAAACACAGTGTTATTATCTCACCGGGCCGGTCTCAGTGAATCCTCCCTCCTCCCTGCGAGGCTGCGTGTCATGTGACCGGCCGGTGACGTCATCGGCGTGAGCCCCGGTCACATGACACGCAGGGAGGAGGGAGGAGGGAGGATTCACTGAGACCGGCCCGGTGAGATAATAACACTGTGTTTATGTTACAGCAGCGGCAGCATGGAGGGGGGGCGCCATACTGTGAGGGAATGGGGGGGGCTGTATACCCAGTGCTGGGGGGCAATAATGGGATATGCACTGCTCCCCCCGCGGATGGGCGGGGGATGCAGTGCATATCATGAATAAGTTATGAGCGGCTCCACGTCACGAGCCGCTCATATTGCAGCCTTCCCCCACCTCCTCCAGCCTCCTCCTGCTCCCGGACACAGCCCCCACTTATATGACCGTATATGACTCGTGTATAAGCCGAGGGGGGAACTTTTCAGCCCAATTTTTGGGCTGAAAAAGTCGGCTTATACACGAGTATATACGGTAATTTATAGATGCAGAAATTATCTCCTTGAATAGTAGCTACTGTAAATAAGCCACTTCCAAGAAAAAGAAATTGTGCTAAACTGTTAGCTAGAGTATAATGTGACCTCAGTATACTCACCAAGTGAGGTCTGCATATGCAATTAATTAACCAATTAGTGGGAAAGAGGAAATGATCCTTTATGATTCTGTATATAAGAGTATGTTTTTATAATGTCTGTGATTTTATCTGATGAAGGCTTGTTATATGTTAAGCCGAAACGCGTAATAAAAGAAGAAATTATTTTGGAATAATTTGCCATCCCTGTGATCCCTCCGGTAGCGCTTGAATTCAAACCAGAATTTTTTTTTTTTTTTCCTGCACTGTTTCAGGTGTAAAATAATCTTTATATGTGTTTAATTGTAAAGTTCTGTGGATCATGTTGGTGTGATATTAATAATATCATATGTTGTGTGATCTGCTTTGCATTTGTTCTCCTGCTCCGGCTCGGAGTCCACGTGATGGAGTTTTGTATTTACCTTGTAAATATTCTAACATTTGAATAAATGGAAAAAATGTTGTCACTAAACCTTCTATAAAAGCCTCAATATGTTACCAGGATCTCATAGTACAGGAGAGATGGCTGATTACACAGAGGATGATGGTCTTTACCAGTATCTTCATCTTTTGGCAATAATTCCTCTCATTTATGGACTGGTGATCCATTCCTTTATTATAGGCGTCAACGTCAACGACTGGTGGAAAGGAAGATCGGTGACTTCTGTTGACCACATTGTGACTTCTCTCGGGATTTCAAGGTTGTTTGCACAATGTGCTTGTACTATATCTATAGTTCTGGCTCCATTCTTACAGAGCAGCCTACAATCATATGTCATTAGATTTATTTTGGCCACGGCTTATTCTTTTTTTATTTACACCAATATCTGGTTAACATCTCTGCTCTCCATTGTCCTCTGTCTGAAGATCTCCACCCTCCGCTCCAGACTGTTCCTGTATCTGAAGAGGATGATATTACCCAGGACTGGACATTTCATTGTGGCCTCAGGACTTCTCGCTACGTTCAGTAGCTCCATGCTCCTGTGGACGGATAATACTGAGGTGAACAATCACGGATCCTACAATACAACCACAGGTACTCAATTCCTACATGACAGTTATATTAATGCTGTATATCATTTTACTATAGGATCCTCCATCCCAATGATTTTCTATTACATCTCCTCCATCCTCCTCTTCTCCTCATTGTATCATCACACAGTAAAGATGAAGATGAGCAGTCATTTATCCATCAATCTGGAGACATATTACTCAACCATGACATTTGTGTCCTTCACTTTCATATATAACACTATATACTTTATGGGACTTTTTGCTACTTTGTTGCATTACTATCTTTACGGTGTGTACCCAACCTGGGCTCATATTGTCTTGAGCTTTCTACCGGCTCTACATTCCTCCTACCTGATCTACAGAACAGCCAAACTCCGGAGTCAGATGTCCAAGGTTCTGCAGACTTTCATTGACCTCTTATTTCCTAGGAAAAATGTGCAGAAACCAGAGAGAACATAGAACTAGGAGCTCAGTGAGATAAATCCATAGGGTCAGCCATCATTGTATGACAGGTGGATGTCCAATACCGGCACTGAAGCAGTCATCACCTCTCTGGAGCTCTCCATTTCTACTGGACATTTTCAGCAAACAAATATAGAGTAATGTTTAGCATTGTGACTCTGGAGGTCATAGAGACTTGCTACCTTGACCTTCTATATTACCCTATATTCGTCAGTGGAGAGGACCATAGTGAGTCCCGTACCCCAGCCTGCTTCATGCTCTCTAATGTAATAAAGCCTGCTTTAGTACTTTCTGGCCTGCATCCAGTGGGGTATTCTGTCTTTGTTCTTCTCTATAGGGGGCTCCTCCACTACACAAACATGTACAAAGGATAGAGAATAGAGATTTTAGAAACTTCTCCCTGTAGCCATATGTTTAAAGGGGGAGTGCAAGCCCTTCTTCCAATCCAGGGGTTTATCAAAGGAGAGAGAACAATAAACACATGCTTGTCCAGTCAATTGGTGCTGGGACTTCCGAAGGGCTAGAAACTGAAGCTGTGGTCAGATCCTGTTGCCCATGTGTGGATTGCTAGAATTTGGATATTGGTTGTCACCCATGCAGGATTTTGTTGAGTTTTGTAATGCCCCGCTAGTCAGTGTGCTACAAAAGGGTACTGCACCCATAACAAAAGGTGCAGTATGCTTTGCCCTGGTAGGGGGTAATAGAAGCCTGAAGCTCTACAACCACACACACACCTAGTGATAGGGGACCAATCAGACAACCCATTACTAGGGTAACCGGTACCGGTGGGAGGATAGCTAGGTTATAAAGTGAGTGAGGAAAGAGCGGGAAACAGTCGGAAAGAGTCAGTAAAGAGTAGAAGTAACGGGAGGGCACCTCAACCTGGTGGCGCAGACACAGAGGAGTGGATAGAGGGTAACTGAATACCCTGGCACAGTCCAAAACGGGGTACCGGCTCCAAAGTGGTACAGAGGACAATCCCTGAGCCGCAAACGCCGGCGTGGTCGAAAGCTTCATAGGAGCACGATCCAGCCCGACCTACGTACGGTCCCCACCAGAAGCACCAAACCGACTTGAGCATCCCTTAAGGTACCTTTACATGCCGCCACTGCGATGTAGCAACTGCCAGGCAATCGGGATTTTTGTCACGGTTGCCTTGAAATTGCTACGAAGTTGCGGCGTGTAATTTGGGAAAGTGATAGGGATTTTTGCAGTTGCTCCGGGTTGCGGTTTCAGAGCATTGTTCTAAAAACAGAGGAAACCCAGATGGTGAATTGCCCTGGTATTGGCGTGTAAACGGGTGATAGGGATGGAATCTGCATCGCCTAGTGATTTCCCAAGGGCGCGCCACAGCGTGATGGATACCGCGCCCCATCAGCGATGATTGGTGGGGGCTGCTGTGTTTCCATTGGCTGTCCCTTCACAGGGCGCCATATTTGAAGAGCTGTCCATTCACAATCCACAATTGGAATGGCGTCATGTATTAGCCAGCCTTCCTGCGCAGGCTGGCCAATCATAACGCTATTGTGTTGTCCAATCAGTGTGTTAGCGTAACGGAATACACAAGTCTGTCACGCCTATGTGCTCGCGCCGCAGAACATGTACGCCCACATTCCCCTACTGATTGCGGCGTGTGAAGCAGCGACGGGATTCAACCCCATGTTTCCCGCATGATCTGTTTGAACTTCCGGGGAACCACGTTCCCTCAGGTTGAGGGCGCAATTGCGGCATGTACATGCGGCATCGGCGATCGTTAGCAACCGTTAAAAACGTGCATGTGCATGTACGGTTGCTACCGATCGCCAGTGATAGTTGCGGCGTGTAAAGGTACCTTTAGAGAGAGAAGGGATCCGCATATCACCTGACAGGCCTGGTAGTAAGCAGGATTTGTGCAGGGCAGCGTGAAGAAGGAGTACACAGAGGAAGGACAGAGAACGAGATAGAGAAGGAACATCACTGGAGCTTCAGAGGGACATTGCCTACTGCCCGGAACACACAGTCCACCACCCTATCTGTAACAACTGCATGCCCTTTAAACTGCAGATTACAGGAGTAAAGTACCCGTGCAGAGTGAGCAAGT